>JAHHIN020000030.1:6727500-7457500 GCA_019925095.2 Dendrolimus kikuchii | reverse complement strand
TTTTTGTAAATAATTATGTGTTCTGCAAAGTCGTAGTACATTATTTTATTCTATCATCAATAGTTTTCGCAACGCACGCGATTTTAGGTAATTTTTTTATACCTTGGGTTACACTGTTGGAGTTTTAGTAAGGATCCCTAATTTTTTTGAAAATATAATGTAGCCTATGTCAACCGGGGATAGTGTCGCTTGCCAACAGTGAAAGAAAATGAAAGAATTTTTTAAATCGGTTTAGTAGTTTCGGAGATTACCCCCTACAACGTCACAAACTCACAAACTTTACCTCTTTATAATATTAGTATAGATAAGTTTATTTAATTTATTATTTCTTAAATGGAATTGCATAATGTTAGTTTTAATTATATTTACTTTTAAATTATGTGATTTCTCCGTCAATTCTGGACCGATTTTCATTTATTTTCAAATCAATTTTCATTTCTTTTTCTAGAATGGCTGAACATATATTTAAAAAAAAATATACGACGAACTAAGAACCTCCTTTTTTGAATTGGGTTTAAAAAATAATACATTGGGGCTTTAACAACTAAAGTATAATCTCTTTTCACCATATCCCAATTAATTGGGGTCATCACAATATGTCTTTTCCTTCCACACTCTTCTATTCTGACATACATCTTCTGTCACACCACAAATCATCATATTGTTACGAGTTGCAGGACTCGAATTAAACTGCCGTTGGAATTACTATAGAATTTATTAGAACTATACAAACATGTATAACACAGGTACACACGTCTTGTCTCGCTTGTGCCTATCGCTAGACTGCCTCCTCTCTCCATCCTGCCGTCGTTTTATACTTCACAAATATAAGTGTGCCCGCCCGTATCGTCGACTTAATTTCCTAGAAATCGTAATCCGCACACCTGACTAATTATGCCTGCAAACGGCCATAAACGAGTACAATAGGCTGTTCTCCACAATAACCAATAAATAAGTAAAGAAAAGAAGACAATCATAAAGGTATTACAATTGGTTCAAATGCCGACAATAAATAGCGTGCTTCGTGGAATTTATCTTAGTCGGGGGGGCTAAGTTGAATTATCATGTATGTATTGAAAGTCACGACACACCTTCCATGATCAAATTGATCGTGTACTAGCAGAAGGTGATGTCAGGAGCCTTAAGAACAGACGAGCGTGCATGACGAGAGCTATGAATGTCAAAGAAGCAAGTGAGGTGTGTAAGAATAAGCCTGAATGGCGCTCTGTTGTTCGTGCCTACCCCGCAAGGGAACTGGCGTGAAGTTATGTATGTATGTGTATTGAAAGTGTCACGTTTTATAAAGTTGTTCACTTGAAGTGAGTATTTTTATTGGATGAGTACAGCAGACAGGCAGACGGCCCACTTGATGGAAAATGGTTACCTTCGCCTATGAACATTTGTAACATCAAAGGTGCTACCAATGTGCTGCCACCCTCTAAAGGGAGACCGGAATTTGGCCATTAACCCTTAAGACTATTATCGATATACCAAAAAGCCGCAAGACTAACACTATCACTATCTCGTAATATACCACGAAAATATACCCATTTCATACAAATCATACAACTCCTATATAAACAGAGTGAGACAACAACACAATTACCATGACGTGCACAAACGCGATCTGCACTCTCATCGCGGACACATATGTGCTAATAGTGAGCTAAAGAGCTAATGCCGGAACACAACTCAAAGTTGTTATGGCGGCATACTCTAGACCAGGGGTGGTAGCCACCTAGCCGCGGGTTGTTTTGTCACCTCTTACGACAGGCCGCCCCAACGCAGCAATTAGTATTCTTTCTCCGGTCCTGCACGGATATTTTCTACAACATCTTTCAATCGGTGCCAAATGAAACGTAAAAAAACAACAACAAAGCGAAATGTAGTAATTTTTTTGTTTCACTTCGCGCTGACTTCAAGATGTAGAATATATTGAATTTTAGTAACTCTTGAAGTTGGTTTCTTTCTAGCTAGAAATTTTGTATATGATACCCTTTTTGAAAAACTCCACATCGTAGAGCTGTTGGTGAACCTCAGCTGGGAGCACATTCCAAATCCCCACGGTGCGCAATAGAAACGTTCTAGGGAATCGTTGCGTACGAGAGCGAAGTTGCTCAAGGAAGTGAAGATGAACGCCAAGTCGATGGCCAACGGTGCAGTGGTAGAAGGAAGACTTTTTTCTCTTTATTTATTTGGGACTTGCCACATAGGCATGTTATCCCCAATATCTCCTAACCCTACAATAGCTTATATATTATAATTTAAGTAATGAGCTGGCTAAGAAACTAGCCTTCTTTAAGACTGGCTCTCTCAAAATATTCAGTCCCAACTCCCTCATCAGTTGTTCTCTGCCATCTTTATTTTTACTGCATTCCATTAAGAGACATCCTCGCGAGTTTGACACGGTAGGCCGTTGGGAAAATCAACTTTGTCCAGGAGTCAGCCAAAACTTCTTGTTGGGAAATGACCTGCTCGAATTCTGTTCAGCAGATTTATATATTGCCTGTTTAATTTTCCTACAGAAAATCTAGAAGGAAGACATAGGCACCGTTCTGATACAGTCGCTAGAACACGCAAAGAAACGCGAAGTCTCTTCAAAGAACAAACGTATCTAGGCCGTCTGTGAGTCCAGGATCGTCGACTACGCGGACGGCTTGACGTTGATGTAGTCCAGAGAACTAAGCTGGTAGGCGGGTGCCCCAGTTCACAGTTGTAAACAGTACTTCATATGCCCTCACCTGGGCTTTGTAAAGCACAAGGCGTTGCCGCGGTGTGAAGTACTGCTTGAACCGGTTTAGCGCTCCCAGCTTCTTGGAGGCAAATTATGCCTTGCCTCTGAACTGCACGTCGCGCGTCGTTCGCAATGTCGACACCCAGGATCTCAATACTCTCAGAGGCGATCACATGTTCGAATGGGAATTTTTTGGCAGAGAATACGCAGACTTGTATCTTCTTGGGGTTAAAGGGGGTTCTTGAGAAACGAGGAACTCAAGGAAGTGAAGATGAACGCCAAGCCTGCGGCGACCGGTGTGGTGGCAGGAGGAAGGCGAATGCACCATACTGAACAGTTTTTGGCAATATCCCCCTTATGTAGTTGATAGAATATGCCGAAAGTCTCTCCGAAGCCCAAGTTGTGGAGCTTTTTATTTATATAATTATTTTTTCCTATTTCCAGTAAAACTCCCGGAAGATGAGGGTCCTGCGGTGGGAGCTGGCAGGTTCACGATCGGCCCGGCGCCCCCCGAGAAGAATTGGGAGATGGTCCCGCCTGATGGAAAATGGGGATGGTTCGTGCTCGTAGGTAAAATGGACTTATTCAGTATTTTGTTAGGCCTTAAAGAAGCTTTCGAACTTACTTTAACTCATTATGAATAAGACCTATAAATATTTATAAGTATTTACCTTAGTGGTGTAATTGTTCGCTGCCCTAAATAAATTTAAAAAAAAAGATCCGTTAGGCCTATTCTATATATACCGTTTCGCAATGTGTTATCGCTGTTTAAGGAGAAAAAGGGACAAGAAACTCCCCAGCAACATGTGTAGCTAAAAACTCTTATAGGTTGTTGATCGTCTAGCAAATGAAGCTGCATCCGATGGAACTTACATTGCCTTCCTTGGTATAGCGAGATTACTCCTGTAGTCAGAAATTTATGCTTAAATTTTTGGTCAGAATATTTTGACAAAAGTTCATTAACAAAGGGCATCTATACTAATATAATAAAGAGGTAGTTTGAGAGTTTGTGACGCTGCAGGGGGTAATCTCTGGATCTAAACCGATTTCAAAAATTCTTTTACTGTTGGAAAGCTACGTTAACAGGGAGTGTCATAGGCTATATACCACGGGAGTGGGACAGAGCGCGGGTGAAACCGCTCCGGGCCGCTAGTATGGTATAAAGTGGTCCAGCCATCTTTCCCTCGCTCCCCATGGTTTGATATGAGCAGAATGTCTAGGCAAGAAGTTGTTCCGGCACTGAGGCCTTAGATCTGGTCATGTCCCACTGAATTGTTCTGGTTACATGATGCGTAAAATCAATTCCCCTAATTGCACTGCATGCATTTTTATCCGTGCAGGAACGGAGAAAGAATACAATTTCCTGCGGCTGGGCGGCCTGTCGTAAGAGGCGAGTTAATAACTCACAGCCAGGTGGTAGGGCATTTGCCCGACTGGGTGGCTACCACCCCTGGTCTAAAGTATGTCGCCATAACAACCTTGTGTTGTGTTCCGGCATTAGTGACCAGGTTCCAGCTCCCTTGAGAGAGCAGCAGCGCATTTGTAGCACCTTTGGTGTTGCAAATGTCCATAGACGATGGTAACCGCTTTCCATCAAGTGTGCCACCTGCCTGTCTGCTGAACTCCTGCAATAAAAATAAAAATAAAAAATTGATTGAATGTGGGCGCGGCGAACCTCAGAGACGTGACAAATTTGGAGTTAGACCGTGTAATGTAGGTAGGTTTCTTTAACAGTATTCTGGCCTCCCGCTATCCGATGAGGTCGGAATGCTGTTTAAAATTATTTCTTTAAGTTTAGGTTAAGTTTAGAGATTAATCCGTTGAAGTTAGACTTCTACTATGTGTCGCAGCACACATTTCGATTTCTCGCAGGTTTACTGCAAATTATGATTCGGTTAGGTTAGGTACATTTTAATGAATGCATTTTTTATTTAAACGTATTTTATTTTATCAAACAAAAAAACTGAATTCGATCTGGAACCAAAAAACGCATCCGTAGTATACTCTAAAATTATGCCTCCTCTCACCACGTCTAGTCTAAATTTATGCCGCTCCTCCACGCGGCCGTAACAAAATAATCCTAAGGCCCCCCATTTATATCGAAGTTTCACTTCAGTAAAGTAAAAGGACAAGAAAACAAAATCGGTCATTTTACATAACTCTATCAAAAAAAGTTTTGAATTTCTTTCGTGCTCTCATAATTCACGCCCTTCTACTAAACTTAAATTGAGCACTCCTGCGCATAACTCAACTTTTTATAATAATCTTTTACTGTACAGCTCTGGAACGCGCTTCCTATTACAATCAGACAAGCAAAATCGCTAGCGATATTTAAAACTATGATCAAAAAATACTACCTGTCGTTGGAATATGATATTTAAATTCATTTATAAACATTTATATATTTTGTAGATATGTATTTGTATGGTATGTATATTAAGTATATATCTATGTAATATATACATATACATACATACATACATATATATATATATATATATATATATATATATATATATATATATATATATATATATTATGTATTTATTATTAAAATGTAAGTAGTTTGTACTATATGTTACGTTACCACCATCGCCATTATCATCTCAATTCATTCCTGGGGTTGTCTGGAAGAGATCGCTTTTTAGCGATAAGACCGCCCTTTGTACATAACTAGATATAATTTTAGTCGTTAAGTTCATGTTTGTATTGGTGTACAATAAAGAGTTATCTATCTATCAAAATCATTTTCACAATCAATTATTTGAAAAATTTTGACTTTTAATTATGGAGGCTAGAAGTATGGAGAACCATCTCATACGGGAGAATAGTTGAAGAAGTGTCCGGTTGTAAGTTTTTTTTTTAACCAGGTGAAATCCGTTTGAGGACTGAGCCGCGACAGGCACAGAAGCCTGGGGGGATAATTCGCGACCCGAGTGTGGGATTCGCCAGATCGGGGGTGGCACTAGTATGCCCAGTCAGAACTAGTGCCACGCTATTGCCACTCCCCAGTTAGGGATACCCACTAAAACCCCTGGGTGTTCCGTCCTGCGCCTTGTGACAGGGCTACGGGTAAATGGGATTCCCAGCTCCGCGTGCCCTGGCAGGCGTGGGCCTCACGCTCAGGCCTTTTCCATTGCCGGGGGACTTCTTTTGTCCCCCGGCATCATCTAGGTCTATTCCGGGCGTGGAGCGGTTTGTAACGCGCCCCACGGGAGGAGAGGTGAGCGCGCGCGGAACATTCGCGCTCTCATCTCGACGGCATGTACGGGTGAGTGAGGACCCCTATACACCAAGGGATCCACCCACGCCACCCGCCCTCCGGCGCCGGCGCGTCTTCGTTTAGCGCAAGGAGCAAGGAGGTCCGCTCACGCTCCCGCTCCGCCTCCTCCTTCGCATACATGACTTGCTCGCAGAAGGAGGAGACGGCGTCCCGTCCGGGTTTGCTCCCGACCATGGTGCGTACAACGGCCGGGAGCGAGGTGTCAAATCCGGTATGGGCGACGAGCTCCCGGCGCTGCTCTGTCCAGGCTGTACACTCTGGAGTGTGTGCCGCGCCCTGACCTCGTAAGCTTTAAATAACTAAACAAACCCGTCATGTCTGCTGACCTTTGGCAAATATCGTCAAATTCTTTCGTAGATTCCTTTAAATTCAAAAAAAGACCAAATTACGCTATACATATAGATTAAGTTTAAAAATCACTGCTCGTGTGAAACTTAGTATTGTTATTGGTTAGGCGCCTTATATTACCTACCTTTCCCCTCCTTTCCGCAAATCCGCACGCTGGATAGAGACAGGTGGTGCCACCTGTCGGCTAACCACGACTCGTGCCGGCGGGCGCCAGTACGTCGACGGCCTCGTGAGCACCGCACGCGCATAAGTGATTTGCATAGAACGCTTTTACCTTAAACCCGCTCCTGTTGTTGGTGTGATATACGCAACCCCTGAAGACGTGCTTTACGACGAGGATTGAGGATCCGCAGGTGAGTGCCGCTTAAATCTACCCGGCTGTGGATTTTGCCTCCTTCCACCACCAACAAATTCTACCTTTGTCACCCGCACCACCATATTAGTTCTGGTCCAATCGAGCCGCGATATATGTATTTTATTTTTTCCGCGATATATTTTCTATAATATTCCCGCTATATAATTATTTTACGTATTATTCCCGCTATATTTATATATTGTTCCGCTATATATATTTAAAAACTATATATAATCCCATTTTCTTGCTTAAATACTTTAATTTCTTTATTTTATTTCTTTTTGAATCATTTTTTGGTTCATATCGCTACCCGCCACCCGCTAAGTCATATGAGATTCTATGCGTAATTTGTGCTGTATCATCGAATTATTGCCAAATTTATTTATTTTCAACCCGCATTGGCAGTATATTCATTTATTAATCCCGCGTGATCAGTATTAAATACGTATATTCAAAATTTTCAATAATATAGGTGTTACTTAGCATCTTTTCTTAACCGGCTTTAATAGGAACGTCGCTTCGGCCGCTTCGAGTCACGTTCACTCGAGGCGAGTTTTAACATTTTATTTAACCGACCGCTGCACTAGTAAAGAGGTTTTGAGTTTTAGTTTTTTCTACGCTACTTTTAATTAGTTTTTTTTCTTCGCCTC
This sequence comes from Dendrolimus kikuchii, assembly GCA_019925095.2. Classification (NCBI taxonomy): domain Eukaryota; kingdom Metazoa; phylum Arthropoda; class Insecta; order Lepidoptera; family Lasiocampidae; genus Dendrolimus; species Dendrolimus kikuchii. The sequence goes on along the minus strand of JAHHIN020000030.1, from coordinate 7,450,130 downwards.
AATAAATTTAATCACTCAATATGAGTAAGAAAGGTGGAGAAACTATTGTTTCAGAGGCAAGCTCTGAAGACAATAGTAAATTAATTGTTCTTCAATATAAACGCGACATGTTATTTAGCCGCATGCAAAATATTTACGATAAATCGTTAAATATTTCCGATGAGAATAGTCAGAGAATATTTATTCACAACGCTTCCAATATTGATAATTTACGTAAGGAATTTGAATCTGTTTTGGACTCATATAATATGCTTTACATAAAAATTAACCCTCATAAAGCACAAACTATAAATTATCAATCATTTATCAGTTTTGATGAAATGTATTGTTCTGTCAAACAAATTTTAACTGAGATTACAAATGAAAATGAGTCATCTCAAACCGCAAACATATTGGCTACGCATTCATATAATTCTGTGCGCAAACCAAATCTACCTCCTATCGATTTAATTTCTTTCTCAGGCGATGTTCGTACATGGCCTCTCTTTTATACGCAATTTAAAAATATGGTACACGATAATCCTACCTTGTCGAATAGTGAGAAGGCATTTTATTTAATTGGAAAGTTATCTGGTCAAGCTTTATCTATTTGCGCGGGCCTTCCGCCAACCGCAGAAAACTATTTAATTATTTGGAACGCTTTAATCGAAAAATATGATGACCCTCGGTCACTCGCTAGTTCTTATTTTAATCAATTGCTAAACTTCAAACAATTATCCGCTAATAATGCATCTAATCTCGATTCTTTCGTAAACAACTTCGACTCGTCTGTACAAGCCCTTAAACAATTGCAGTTAAACGATTTAAATGACTTTATATTTTTACACCTCGCATTGCAACGCTTAGATTCCGATACTGTAAAGTTATTCGAAATTACATATCGTAAAGAAAATATTCCTTCCTATAAAGACCTCATTACATTTGTAAAAGAACAGAGTAAAGTTTTGTCTCGTTCTTCTTGTAAAACCGCAAATAATTTTATTAACCCGCAAAATATAAAACGCAAACAAACATATAAAACAACGAAATCATTTGTAAATGTAAAGTCCAATTCACTTAATAATAATAAATATGAAAAATGTAATTTGTGTCAAAATGACTTTCATACGCATCTTTACTTTTGTCCTTCTTTTATAAAGTTGACTCCGCATGAGAGGTATAACTTTGTTAAAGAGACGCTGTCGTTCGTCGCGCGCGCACGTCTCCCGTTCCGCCTCGGCAGTCCGTTATTCGTGTTCGTTGTGTTCGTTCGTTCACCCGGTCGATCTGTGTTTTTTCTGTGATAGTGCAGTGAAAAGTGCGTCATCAGGTGGTTTTTCCACCAAATCGTTCGTCCCCCTCAGGGACAATGGACGGCGTGGAGCCCTCCCCATCGTTGTTAGAGGGTTTGCTGTCGTTTTTACGACAGCAATTCCCTCAAGCTCTCGACCAATTTTTGAGGACTCCGGAGTCCCAATCAATGGTGTCCGTTATTTCGGAACTTAATTCCGAGAAACCTGTGTCCCGCGAGTCACACGTGCAAAGGGCCCCCGCGCAGGCCCCCCTCCCCGCACCCGCATCTGCCGCGACCATCGCACCTGCCGCGACTAGCGCACGCCCCGCAACCCCCGCCGCCGCGCCCCCCGCGTCCATACCCGCCGCGTTACCAGTGCGCCCGCCGCCCGCACCCCCGCTCAACGATGCCCATCGTGTGGCACCAAAGTCGCGCGCCTCGTTTTCTCGCGGTTCCGCATCGACAAAACCGCGTTCGAGCTCTGCGAGTTCGACGACATCGCGTTCACGTTCGCCCATCCATCGCGTAATCGATTCTCGTCGAGAAATCGACTTATCCTCTGAAGGTCCGCAAAACCTCAGGGATGCCCCTCTTCCACCGGCCGATGAAATTACCCCTATGGATGTCGCGCCTCCCGCGAACATCCCCTTAGACCGCGAAGACGATGACGGTTTTATAACCGTTAGTCGTACTAAAAAACGTAAGACCCAGAGGGAGGTCCCCCCCAACCCCGCCCCAACAGCGGGCACAACACCGACAGCGGCACCTTCCAGCCGCCCTGGGCCACCTTCACAACGCCCGCCGCCATCCCTGACCATCCGCGATAAAGCCCATTGGCTTCAACTCGCTAAAGAACTGCCAGGTAAGGCAATCTCCATAAAAGAAGCCCGTGATACTCAACACGGCATCAAAGTTATGGTCACGTCTTCAAGTGACCACCGCGCCCTAACTACTTTATTATGTGACCGTAAAATCGGTTACTACACTTACGCCCTGCCAGAAGAAAAACGCCTTCGGGCTGTAATCCGCGGACTTCCTCAGGAAATTGAATGTTCCTATATTCTAGAGGACCTTAAGTCCCAAGCCCTACCAGTGCACGAAGTGCACCGTATGCACAGAGGCGACGCCACAAAGTCCCCTCTAAACCTAGTATTGGTTGTCCTCGACCTCTCCCCAGAGGGGAAAAAGATCTTCGAACTTGAGAAGGTCTGTGGCCTCTCTGGCCTTCGTGTGGAACGTCCACACGAAAAACATACACTGCGGCAGTGTCATCGCTGCCAACTTTATGGGCACTCTGCCCTACATTGTCAATCCCGTCCCAGGTGCGTCAAGTGCCTGGGCGACCACGGGACCTCGGAGTGCACTCGCACCCGGGACTCCCCGGAGCCACCGAGCTGCATCCTCTGCGGCCAAGCGGGTCACCCCGCTAACTACAGAGGCTGCCCTGCCGCCCCCCGACCCAAACGTAAGGTCGGAAAGGGCAATGCCCAAAAAGGCACTAGAAAAGTGCCGAACAAACCCGCATTCGTGGCGGCCCCCCCCCCCCCCCCAGTGGTAAACCACTGGACGGGTCTTCCCACGACGGAAGCGTTCCCTCCGCTAAGGACGCGTGCCCCAGTTATGGCCGGCCTACCCTCGGCCACCCCCGCCCCCGCCCTCGCCCCCATTTCTAAGGGACCTTCAGGGCCATCGGCTCACCACTCTATAGCGGAGGACTTAGCTTTGGCGACTAAATTCGCCAAGAACTTGCCCTTCGACCTGCAAGAGGTCCAACTCTTGGCTCGGAAACTGAGGCAAGTTTCAGAGTCAACACAACCCTCCCTCCGGGATCAACTCGTGATCGAAATGGATCACGCGTACCTCCTCCAAATACTTAGATCGTTGTAACTAAACAACCTAGTCAAATTATTGTTACCGGTAACAAATGGCGCATGTAGGTAGAAATAAACCACGCTCATTGACTCTGGCGACTTATAACGCCAATGGCCTTCGAAACCAGCGCGACTTGGTCCATGACTTCCTGGTTACCAATCAAGTAGATATACTACTAGTACAGGAGACCTTCCTGAAACCGAGTAATAGAGATCCAAAGATCTCTAACTATCGGATCACTAGACATGACAGGGTAGGCCGTGGTGGCGGCACCCTGATCTATTTCAGAAGATCCCTACACTGCATGCCTGTAGTCACCCCCCCACTAGAAGGTATGGAGGTATCCGCCTGCAGACTAGCAATGACTGGCCACCAACCTCTAGTCATAGTTTCAGCATACCTCGCATGCCAAAAAACCCTCATTAAGAAAGACCTAGAAACCCTATTCAACTTAGGCCCGGCTGTTATTATAGCCGGAGATCTGAATTGCAAACACGAGCAGTGGAATTGCAATACCACTAACCCCAATGGCAGAGCCCTAATAAATATATCAGACAATCTTTTGTTTGATATACTAACTCCCATGACCCCCACAAGATACCCCCCCAACCGCGACTGGGGGACCCCAAACACTCTCGACCTAGCATTACTGAGGGGCGTCACCCTTCAGTTCCATTCGATCGAAACGATGGACGATATCGACTCGGACCATCGTCCGGTTATCCTCAGATTAGGACCACAGACAGACCAGACATCTGAAACTAGGACCTCTGTGGATTGGTTGAGACTTGAGACCCTCCTCAAGGCAACCAGCTCACAAGACCTGGACCGCATCCCGGACCACATCGTGTCCCGCCAAGACACGGAGACGGCAATCGAGGCCCTCACCAGCCACCTTCAATCCGCAGTGCGGAACTCGTCCAGGCAGGTGCCAGTGGAGGATGACCGCCACTTATGCCTGCCGGACGAGGTGAGGGTACTGCTGAGGGAAAAGAGAGCCGCCTCCAGAGCTCACGACAGATATCCTACCGAGGATAACAGAGTCCGACTCCGCGAACTAGAGCGCGAGGTTAAACTACGTATCCGGGAAGTCAGGGAACAACGTTGGGACAGAACGTTGAGGGATATCGAACCAACTCACCAGGCGTACTGGAAGCTGGCTAGAGCTCTCAAATCAGACACCCTTACTGTCATACCCGCGCTAGAAAGAGCCGACAACACCGAGGCGTTCGATGACGAGGAGAAGGCCGAGTGCCTTGCTCAGAGTCTAGAGCTTCAATGCTCCCCCACTACGCAAAACGTCGACCAGTCACACCTGACGGAGGTAGACTCCGAGGTCGAACGTAGATCCTCCTTACCAGCGGAAACCACACTCGACACGGTCACGGTCGAAGAAGTGCAAGATCTGATCAAGTCTCTCAAACCGCGAAAGGCCCCAGGGACCGATGGCATCAACAATCGCGTTTTAAAACTCCTACCCGCCCATCTAATTATAATTCTAGTGAGCATCTTCAATGCCGCCATAACAAACTGCTCCTTTCCCGCGATCTGGAAGGAAGCAGATGTCATCGGTATTCACAAGCCGGGAAAACCGGCTAATAAACCGTCCAGCTATCGTCCAATCAGCCTACTGAGCGCACTCAGCAAGCTTTACGAGAGGGTCATCCTCTCTCGACTTAGAGATTTTGCCTTCAGCAAACATCTAATACCCGATGAGCAATTTGGTTTCCGTGCCAGACACTCATGCGTCCAACAGGTGCACCGCATCACGGAGCACATATTATCTCACTTTGCCCATCGCCCCCGCCCTATAGGAACAGCCGCACTGTTTCTAGACGTAGCAAAAGCCTTCGACAAGGTCTGGCACAACGGCTTGATTTACAAGCTGTACCAGTTCGGTATGCCAGACAGACTCGTGCTCATCTTGCGAGACTTCCTCCTAGGTCGTAGCTTCCGTTTTCGAGTGGAGGGAACGCGCTCGTCCCCTCACCCACTCACAGCCGGTGTACCGCAGGGCTCGGCTCTGTCGCCACTACTCTTCACGCTGTACACCAGCGACATCCCAAAAACTCCAGATGTGGAGTTGGCCCTCTTTGCGGATGACACCGCACTCTATACATCAGATAAAAACCGACAAATGGCTTGCGTCCGGCTGCAGGCAGCTGTCACAGAGCTAGGCGAATGGTTTCGCAAATGGAGGATAGAGGTAAACCCGGAGAAAAGCGCAGCAATGTTCTTTTCCCCGGGCACGCTTCGCTCCCCCAAACGCGCTAGCCTTCGCCTAAAAACCATTTCGCTCTATGACCAACAAATCCCCTGGGCAAAGTACACCAAATATCTTGGTGTCACCCTAGATCGGAACTTGCGCTTCAACGAGCATATCACTATAGTCCGAAATAGAGCGCGATTTGTGATGGGTCGTTTAGCACCCATGATAGACAAACGAAGCAAAATGTCCCTCAGACACAAGCTTACTCTGTATAAAACATGCATCCTCCCGATCATGACATACGCGAGTGTGGTATTCGGCCATGTCAAGCCTGCCCTTTTAGATAAACTGCAAATCGTGCAGAATAAATTCATGCGCAGAGCCGTCGGTGCTCCCCTCTATATGCGTAACGTCGACCTCCACCGCGATCTGGAGCTTCCCTCCATCAAAAACTACATTACGTCGCTCTCGCGTAAGTATTTCGATCTCGCGCCGCACCATCGAAATCCGCTCGTCGTGTCCGCGTCCGATTATAAGCCTCGTCGAAAGGCTCTTGTGCGACGACCGCGTAACGTCCTGACGGACAGAGTCGACGTTATTACGAAACGGCTGGCCCGGATCAGTCCGCCCACGGTTAGAACAGTAGGCTGGCAGGCACCGACAGACAGACACAGACGGCGGCGTCTCAGACGCCGCCAATCAAGATCTCTCCACGTCCCCGCGAGGGACGCTAGGAGACATAGCTCACCCCACAGGATAGACTAGGCGTGTTGCTGGGAAGTTTCTTTCGCCGTTTCTTCTCTCCCAGCCATAACACGTTGCGAAACGGCAGTAAGATAGCGTAGGCCACCGCAAACCACCGATCCCGGCCCGCCGTGATCCTTCCCTTCGGGCTTTATATTACTCGTCGCCCGTTCTCAATTAGTATTTTGTGTCGCCCTATGGTGGGCATCATTAAATTCATTCCCCATTCATGGCAACAGTCCAGCCGAGGTAAAACTCCTTAGGGAGCTCCCTCGAGCAAGTTGCCCCCCCGGGCTCGAGCGCCTTCGCTTCGCGAAGGCACTCGCCCCAAACAATGTACCAGGGGAAATAGAACTAGTTCTAGGTGTTCAACTATTTCCGTATATTTATCTAGGTGATAGGGTTGAATCTGGAACTCGCGCGCCTCCCGCCATACATACCAGTTTTGGTTATGTATTAATGGGCGAAGTCTCATGTAATTCCGATGTGATACCGCCGCCGCAATCTTTCGCTTGTTTTACTGCGCATACGCCTATTGACATTGAGTCAAGCTTGCATAAATTTTTCGAGTTAGAAGAAGTCGCTTCTAAACGCTTTCTTAGTCCCGCTGAAATTGAGTGTGAGAATAATTTTGTCTCAACAACCAATTTTCAAAATAATAAATACAACATTGATTTACCGTTTTGTCGCAACCCTGATGACTTAGGTTGCTCCCGCGCTGTTGCACATCGCCGTTTCCTCGCTTTGGAACGCAAGTTTAAAATTGTTCCTGGCTTACAGGACAGCTATAATAAAACAATAAGTGACTACATAGCAAATGGATATTTGTCAGAAGTTCCGGTCTCCGATATCAAGCATGTCGGTTATTACATACCACATCATGGTGTCGTACGTCCGAACAAAGATGGCTTCCGCGTAGTGTTAGACGCCAGCGCAAAAACTCATTCTGGCTTATCGCTAAACGACGTATTCCACGTCGGTCCTAATTTGCAGTCTGATTTATTTTTGCTTTTGATCGACTTTAGATTATTTCCTATTGCATTAACCGCTGACATTAAATCTATGTTTCTTCGCATCGGTGTAAATGAACACCACCGCAAATATTTACGCATTTTATTTCGCTTTAACGCTAACGAACCTATTCGCACTTATAATTTTATTAGTTTACCGTTCGGTTTAAAATCAAGTCCTTTCTTAGCTATGCGTACATTACGTCAACTAGCTTCTGATTTTGGACACCGCTATCCGGAGGCATCTAAATTCATAGATACTCAATTTTTTATGGATGATTTTGTACATTCTGTTCCTGATGAACAAACCGCTGTAAGTGTTTCGCAAGATTTAATTAAATTATTTAAATTAGGTTCGTTTGATCTTATTAAGTGGGCTAGTAATTCACCAGCTTTACTTGAAGCTTTTCCTGATTCGCATCGTATGCCTATTGACTTTGCACAGTCAGACCTATTTAATTGTAAAATCCTAGGATTATCCTGGGAGCCTATTCACGATATTCTCTCTTTGACCATTGTCAAAGTTGATGATAAATGCACAAAACGCACGATCCTTTCGTTTGTCGCGCGCTTATTTGACACGCTCGGTTTAGTCGCGCCCATTATTTTATTCGCCAAAATTCTTATTAAGGAACTTTGGTTGAGTAAAATTGACTGGGATGAAACGCCTCAGAATCTATTCGTCGACGTTTCACCGCCCTCGCATTAGAACTTCCCATGCTTGCGACTTTGAGCATTCCGCGTCATTCTGGTGTTTAGTTAGGATCCGAGGTTTACATAGTAGCATTTTGTGACGCTAGCTTTAGTGGTTACGGATGCTGTGTGTATTTACATGTTACAGATTCGTTAGGTAATGTAACTGTCCGCCTTCTGTGTGCAAAGTCTAAAGTTTCGCCAGTTAAAATTGTAACGCTCGCTCGCTTAGAGTTAGTCGCAGCTTTGTTATTATCAAAACTTGTTAAATTAGTTCGAGATAGGCTATCCGCTCGCATTCCTATTAAAGGAGTCTACGCATTTTCTGACTCCACTATAGCACTTTCTTGGATTCATTCCTCTCCACATAGATGGTCTATATTCGTGAGCAACCGTGTGGCTAAGATACAAGAAAATCTTGCATTCGATTGTTTCTACCATATCGTAGGTAAAGAAAATCCGAGTGACTGTCTGTCACGTGGTATGTTACCTTCACAACTTCTATCGCATCCACTGTGGTGGAATGGTCCAACTTGGCTTAGTAAGCCCATTAACGAATGGCCTATTGTAGCCTTTTCACCTCTAGTTCAGGAGTCGCTTCCTGAGTTTAAAATTAATAGTAAAACACTTACATCTGCAATTCAGTGTGAGTCACCGCTCTTAATTGATATAATTAACCGCATCAGCTCTTGGTCTAAATTGTTAAAAATATTTGTTTATATTCTAAAATTTATTAAAAAATTGCCAAATAATGAACCTGTATGTAATATTAATACCGCTGAAGAATTTATTATTAAAGCTATTCAAAACATATGTTTCGCTAAAGAAATTCAACTTTTAAAGATTAATGAATTACCATCTAAAAGGTTACGTAATTTATCAGCCTTTTTAGATGAGGATGGAATACTCCGCGTAGGCGGCAGGTTGTCTAAATCTTCCCTTCCATATGAAGTGAAATACCCCGCTATACTCCCTAAACGTCATCGTTTAGTGAATCTTATCATTGATCATTATCATGCATCGAGTTGTCATACCGGACCTGGACTACTTATGTCCATCATACGTCAACGTTTTTGGATTTTGGATGCTAGAACCGTCATTCGCTCTCGTTGCCGTCAGTGTAATATTTGTTTCCGTCTAAATCCGAAGCATCCGGGGCCACAATTCTGACCAGAATTCACCGGCGTGCAGTGCACGATAGGGCGTCCCCCGCAGGCGACGCTCACCGATGCGCCCCCGTCGGTGTGAATTCTCGCGCATGCGGCGAAGGGGGCCGCCACCCTTCACGCAGCGCCAAACCTGGCGGGTCGAGAGGAGCAGAGTGCCGTATAGGCACGTGGAATGTGAGAGGTGGGATGAAAGATAAGATGGACGAAATGATTGATATAATGAATGAGAGAAGCCTGGATGCCTTATGTCTGACAGAGACAAAGCGGAAGGGGTGCGACGTCGATGACCTCCCCGGTGGCATGCTTGCTCTGTGGTCCGGCGTGGACCTGGACGAGCGTGCGAGTGGGGGGGTAGGCGTCTTACTCTCATCCCGCTTTGTGTCTGGAGTAAAAGCTTATTGTCTGGTGAACCCGAGACTTCTCTGGGTCCGCCTAAAACTGGGGATCACGCGAGTTTTTCTGGTCGCAGCTTATGCTCCCGTCAGCTCAGCGGATCCCCAAGAACTCGAGAAGTTTTGGGAGTCTGTGAGAGAAATTCTGGATCTGGCTGAAGGGAACGAAAGACTAATTATGTGTGGTGATCTTAATGGCTGGGTGGGGACCAAACGAGACGGCCTTGAGGCTGTCCTTGGACCCTATGGTGACAAGAGAGTGAACGATGCTGGTAGGCCAATCATAGACGTATGCATGGAAAGAAACTTGCTTGTGTCGAACACCCTATTCCATCATAAGGATATTCACACGTATACATGGAGAATGAATGATCAGAAAAGTATGATTGATCTGATTTTAATTGATAGTCGCCTCCGAAACAGAATAATGGATACAAGAGCCTACAGAGGCCCCACTCTTGAAACGGACCACTACCTGGTGATAAGCCGGTTTGTGGGCCTTTTCAAGAAGTGGAGACACTGGCGAGTGCGTACCAATTTCGGGGAGCTTGAAAGAATAAAGTGTGAAAAATTGGAAGATGTTAGTGTAAGGAGTATGTATGCGCGCCTAGTCGAAGAAAGGCTTGCAAAAGCGGACTTCTCCGACTTAGATGTGGATAATGACTGGGATAGTATGAAAGAAAGTATAGTGGAAAGCGCAAAAGAAGCATGTGGATGCGCGAAGAGGCACATAACAACGAAAGGTGATGAATGGTGGGACGCGGATGTTAAATCCAGCGTAGAGAGAAAGAGAAAAGCCTGGCTGGATTATGTTGCTTCCTTGCAACAGAATGACAGTATGAAAGAGATGAAGAAAGAAATTTATCGCCTCTGCAAGAATGAAACCAAAGCTTTAGTGAAAGAGAAGCGTGAAAGAATAAAATTGAAAGAAGAAGAGAAGCTGACGGAGAACTTCGAGGCGAATACCAAACTCTTTTGGAGAGAGGTTAAGAAGTCTCGGGGTTGTTCGTCAGCTTCCAGAATGGAAAGAATAAAATCTAAAGCAGGGGACGTTCTTGCTAACCCACAAGAGGTATTAGCGCGATGGAGTGAATATTTTAGAGAAATGTATGATAATATCCCGGATGCTGGCACCACGACTGAGTCTGTGACCGACTCCGAGGAGTCAGCATCCGAGATCACTTTGGAAGAGATCGAATGGTCGATAAGAAGTCTGAAAAATGGAAAGGCAGTAGGAATCGATAGTGTGTCTGCTGAGATGATCAAATCTGGTGGAACCTGCGTCCGGGACGCTTTCCTGTCCTTATGCAACTTGTGCTGGAGGACGGGAAAGGTTCCCAAGGACTGGAGGCGCGCTGTCATCGTGCCCTTGTATAAAGGCAAGGGGTCACGTATGGAGTGCGCCAGCTACAGGGCCATCAGTTTGATCAGCACAGCATCTAAAGTGTATGCGAAGATTATTGAAAAGAGAATGAGAGTTGTATCCGATGGATTACTGTGGGATGCACAAGGTGGTTTCAGAAATGGAAGGGGATGTATGGATCAAGTTTTCTCTCTCCGCAATATCGTAGAGAAGCAGCTGGCTATGGGCCGGAAGGTTTTCTGCGGTTTTGTGGATCTAGAGAAAGCATTTGACAGGGTTGTGCGGAAGGACCTCTGGGACATATTGCCCGGATATGGGATTAATGGCCAATTGATGCGTGCTGTGCAGTCCACTTACGAGGGCTGTATGGCATGCGTGCGGGTGGAAGAAATCTGCGGAGTGACGCTCGCGGACCGCGTTCGTAATACCGAAGTAAGAAAGAGAGTTGGTCTGAAAGAGAGTGTCGGGGTGAAGGTAAGGAAAGGAATGCTCCGGTGGTTCGGGCATGTGGAAAGAATGCATGATGAAAGAATGACTAAACAGATATACAATGCAAAAGTGGATGGATGCAGAAGTCGTGAAAGGCCACGACACACCTTTCATGATCAAATTGATCGTGTACTAGCAGAAGGTGATGTCAGGAGCTTTAAGAACAGACGAGTGTGCATGACAAGAGTTATGAATGTCAAAGAGGCAAGTGAGGTGTGTAAGAATAAGCCTAAATGGCACTCTGTTGTTCGTGCCTACCCCGCAAGGGAACTGGCGTGAAGTTATGTATGTATGTATGTTACTAAGGCAATTCATATTGAATTAGTGTCAGATCTCACTTCCGCATCATTTATTTCCGCTTTCAAGAGATTTATATCTCGCCGCGGTCCAGTATCGGTAATATATTCAGATAATGGCACTAATTTTGTCGGTGCCAAAGTAATGTTAGACGAAATGCATAATTTTCTGTTAAGTTCGACTTTTCGAGCTGAAGTCAAGCAAGAGCTATTGAATAGTCGAATAGAGTGGAAAATGATTCCTCCACGATCTCCACACTTTGGGGGGGCGTGGGAGGCTAATATTAAAAGTGTTAAAACGCATTTGTTTAGAGTAATAGGCAAACAACTTCTCACTTATGAGGAACTTTTAAGGGTTTTAGTACAAACCGAATGTATTTTGAATTCAAGACCGCTTATTGCTGTCTCCGCAGATCCGCATCCGGACGTGTTAACACCCGCTCATTTCTTAATGTCAAGTCCTTTAAAGCACTTGCCTTCTTCTGAATTGCCAGACGCCCGCATAACGTTAACTAAACGGAAAGATCTTTTAGATCAACTCGTTCTTTCTTACTGGAAGAAGTGGCGAGTTGAGTATTTACATACATTACAAGTGCGCCAAAAATGGTGTACTCCGGAACGCTCCGTGGAAATAGGCACCATAGTTCTATTAGAAAACGATAATTTGCCACCTTTGAGTTGGCCCTTAGGTATAATTACGGAAGTCTATCCAGGATCAGACGGAGTTATCCGAGTCGCTACTGTAAAAACTAGTACTGGAGTTTACAAACGTCCAGTTGTCAAACTTTATCCTTTACCGCAACAGTAATCTTTCAAAGTTTCATTTAGCATATAGTAACATCTTAATTATTAGTAAAATTTAGTTCAATAATCGCCTTAATATTAGTTTATATTGTTTTATTCATTGATACCGCACTCATTAGCATAATTTTCAACCGCTACTTATATTTATTTTATATATCCGCACCGCACTTTATTTTCGCTTAGGCCTTATGCCTGCTCTATCCTCTCTTTTCTTCTTTTCGCATCTTCTGTTGAAAGATCTATGAACTTTCAAGGCGGGGTGCATGGTTAGGCGCCTTATATTACCTACCTTTCCCCTCCTTTCCGCAAATCCGCACGCTGGATAGAGACAGGTGGTGCCACCTGTCGGCTAACCACGACTCGTGCCGGCGGGCGCCAGTACGTCGACGGCCTCGTGAGCACCGCACGCGCATAAGTGATTTGCATAGAACGCTTTTACCTTAAACCCGCTCCTGTTGGTGTGATATACGCAACCCCTGAAGACGTGCTTTACGACGAGGATTGGGGATCCGCAGGTGAGTGCCGCTTAAATCTACCCGGCTGTGGATTTTGCCTCCTTCCACCACCAACAAATTCTACTTTTGTCACCCGCACCACCAGTTATATTCCGTAATTAGTTATTTTTTGTTAATTTTAAACTTGGATCAACATAAGTCGGTGCGAAGTAAAACATAAAAATTACTATATTTTGAAAATTACTAAGCACCGACTTGTAAGATGTTTTAGATAATATATTGTTACGAGTTACGCAGGATTCGAATTAAAATGCCGTTGGAATTACTATAGAGTTTATTAGAACTGTACAAACACGTTTAAAACAGGTACAAATATACTGGATACAACCAGTAACACAACTTGTTACAATCTGCACGATCAATAACACGCGCAAAGTCCTTTACTAGTCGCTTGTCGAATGAACACACGTCTTGCTAGTATCATAATCGTCGCTCGACTGCCGATCTCTCCGTTCGGGCATTCCTTTATACTGAGCTTACAATGTATCACGACCGGGTAAACAATGATTTCCACGAATAACACCTGCGCCTCTGTCGGCGCAATTCCCAGGAAACATAATTCTGCACACCTGCCTAATTAGCCCTGCGAACGGCTATAAACAAGTACAAGAACAATAGGCTATTGTGTAATTGCAAATTTTAAACACAAAAGAACTGCAAATGCGGAGGGTAATAAAACCCTGCTTTATGGCAGGCCGGTGTGCTTCGTGGAATTTTGGCTAAGTTGTAACAATATATTAAAAATAAGATATTATGATTAAAGATAGCTTTAGAAATAAGTTATTTTATACTGTCTAGTTTTTGAAGTCGGTTTTTTTAAACGAAGTTTTTTTTATTTATTAATAAATATAACAAGTTTTTCCCCGCGGCAACCCTAGTATGTCCCTCTTGCTTAAAGAGCAAGTATTAATTAATACAGGTTACATTGTGTTAAATTTTTATGTTAGCGTTGTTTGCCCCCGGAAGATTCACTTGATTTTATATGGCAAACTACCCCATATTCCGGGATGAAAAGTATCTATGTCCATTTTCGGTATTTAAACTACGTATGTTCAAAATTACAGCAAAACTGATCCAGTAGTACTCCAGTAGCTTTTTCGTGAAGGCTTAACAAATAGACAGACGGTGTTACTGTTGCATTTTTTTATAGATGATCCAATTGGAATCCACTTTCTCTGAATTCCAGGTGCGACTGTAGTGAATATCCTCATTCCTGGAACTATCAAGTCCTTCGGTGTCCTGATGGTGGAGCTGAACGATGTGTTCCAAACAAACAATGCGGCGTCGTCGTGGATTGTGGCTGTATGTTATTTCCTATACAGCAGTTTAGGTAAGTGTTCAATACAACCGTGGTAGAAGAATGCTGGTTCTATTTTTTAGTTACGAAGTTCTTTTTCGCGGCTTACAGTAGAGTGAAGTGGCAGAAATCGTCATGTAAGCGAAAAGCATTATACTCCTTTTTTTTATTGCAGGAGTTCAGCAGACAGACGGCCCGCTTGATGGAAAGCGGTTACCATCGCCTATGGACATTTGCAACACCAAAGGTGCTACAAATCAGCTGTTCTCTCAAGGGAGACTGGAACCTGGTCACTAATGCCGGAACACAATTCAAGGTTGTTATAGCGACATACTTTAGACCAGGGGTGGTAGCCATTCAGTCGGGCGAATGCCCTACCATCTGGCTGTGGGTTGTTCTGTCGCTTCTTACGACAAGCCGCCCGGTCGCAGGAAATTGTATTTTTTCTCCGTTCGTGCAGGGATAAAAATTAAGTTAATTAAGTTACGAATTATTTAAGTTTACCAAGTATGTCTAGTGGAATTTGACTCAAAAATGTTTTCATTATAATTCGATGCTATTTACCAAAGAACAGCCGACATGATAGGTTTGTATTGGTTAGTTAAGGTTCTTTTAATCAAGGAATTGTTCTGTTAACTATCACTGAAGTTAAAACTCTTGCTTAAAAAATTATAGTCATTATTATTAAAGTAAACATCATAAGCAACTGGATACTTACACGATGTTTGATGTCGTACTAAAAATTACTAGTAAGTATCGAAATTACTCTTGACCTAATATTGCTGTTGCTAGGGTTTAGACAAAGCGAAAGTGGCGCCTCTATTATTACAAGCTTTTATTTAACTTGCAATGGATGTACCTAGTTATGTATGTATGTAAGTTCGGGTGGAATCTTGCAAGTTAAATTTGACCAACTTCCCGGTTTCCGACTGAGCTGAAATTTTGCACGCATATGTATATCGCGTGACAGTGCAATAATATGGTACCATGGATCTGATGATGGAGTTGGAAGGTGTTCATAGGAACTCCTGTACTAAACGAGATACACTCGTCGTGTTTGGGCTCGTTTTGCTTGTCTTGGCTAGTATTCTGCGGCTACATGATATCCAGGATCTCAAAAGCTTGTATTTAAATTAAAAACCTTTAAAAAAAATCTTATTTTCTATTTTATTTTGCCGCCCTGTAGTTATAGTTAGCAAGGAGGATATAGTTAGTTAGTGAATGAGTGAGTGAGCATAGTTACAGTTAGTGAGTGAATGAGTGAGTGAGCATAGTTACAGTTAGTGAGTGAATGAGCATAGTAGTAGTGAGTGAGTTTTTTTGTTTTCCAGGCCCCATATCATCGCTCCTTTCGGTGAAGTGGTCGTACAGAACGGTAACCCTCATTGGTGGAAGTTCTGCAGCACTTGGAATGATACTCAGTAGCCAAGCGTTCAATGTATACTATTTATATTTCAGGTATATTTTTTATATTTTGTATTCTATTAATGTTAATATTGGAATGAAATTCTTTTACGTTGCTTACAAGAGTGAACTGGCAGAGATCGTCACGTAAGGAAAAAGCGTTTTGCCCACTCCAAGCGACCTTTAATGTAATTTTTATTATACCATTTGGAACTTTAATGTAACGAAATAAGATCTAAAATAATATCCAATACTGTAATATACGGTGCTTTGAAATTAGAAGGTCCTGTCACCGCCGTTACTTGGCCACATTCGGACGCTGCCGTCGCGAATTTGTACATTATTTTATATAATTTATTTTATATTGAATTTTTCAATTAATGAATATTTTCCTGACATGTTAAATTTCGTAAAACGAACTTTCCATCATTTACTGTGGCATGCATGTCTGGAATCTACCCCAAAGTGGTCCGCTGTATATATATGACCGTCAAATTGCAAATACCGGTAGATTATAATATTTCTCGCGAGATTGTAAACTGTCGAACTATTGTGAACCGTAACATACTGTTTACAATTTAGCGTATTATTTTTCGGTAGATTATAATCATGTATGTATATATGTACCTTCAAAATATGTTCTCCAGTGAAATTTACTTTGAATAAAAGTTTTAGAGAGTGCGATCGAAGTTTGATCTGTTTGGTTATATTCGTACTCATTATTTATTTATATCTTTCCCTTTTGTTGTTTCCAGTTTCGGCGCGTTGGTGGGCGCGGGCGCAGGGCTGGCGTTCCCGCCCACGGTGTACATCGTGACGTCATACTTTGTCCGGTTGCGCGGCCTCGCCAACGGGATCTGCATGTCCGGCTCCGCGTTCGGTAGCATCATACTGCCGCCTGTACTCAGATACCTACTCGAGACATATGGATTACAGTGAGTTGGTTTCAGTTTATCCATCAGTATATCCGTCATAACAACCTTGAGTTGTGTTCCGGCATTAGTGGCCAGGTTCCAGCCCCCATCTACGAGTTCGGCAGCACATTGGTAGCACCTTTAGTGTTGCAAATGTTTATAGGCGACGGTAACCACTTTCCATTATAGTTGGGCCGTCAGCCACTCCAGCACTCCAGCAATAAAAAAAAATCCATCACTATTATCTTTCCAAGCATTTATTTTACATTTGTGCTGAAAATAATATTTCGTGTAATAAATTTACCTACATTTCAATGAACGTATTTTACATATATTAAATAAGCCATTTTATAAGCACTTATAATAATAATACTTATAATAAGTCGTGGTAGCGTAATGGTTAATGCACGCGTCCCAAACTCTAAAGGACGCGGGTTCGATCCTGGCCGGAACGCATGGGCCACTTAGTCAGTTTTCTGATCTAATGAGCATATTGTTACAATTACCACATGCTAACAACGGTGAAGGATAACATCGTGATGCAACCTGCACATCGAGATAACCGATGTGTCAAAGCTGCCAAGCCGTCTTGGACAAGCGTGGCGGGTATACTGTCCGTTTCCCCCTATAATGGGAGGCCCGAGCCCAGCAGTGGGACATTTATGGGCTGATAGTGTTTATAATAATTGTGGTAGGTATTATTTTTCTTTAAAGTAGAACATTTTTTATTATCAAATTAATTGCTTTCGATTTATTTACGTATACTGTCAATGGTTTAAAATATATAATCTGCGAATGACGTGATTCTCAGAACATCGCTTTTACGTCACCCGCAACTACGCTCTACGAACAACAAATCCCCTGGGCAAAGTACACCAAATACCTGGGTGTCACCCTAGATCAGAACTTGCACTTCAACGAGCATATCACTATAGTCCGAAATAGAGCGCGATTTGTGATGGGTCGTTTAGCACCCATGATAGACAAACGAAGCAAAATGTCCCTCAGACACAAGCTTACTTTGTATAAAAGATGCATCCGCCCGATCATGACATACGCGAGTGTGGTATTCGGCCATGCCAAGCCTGCCCTTTTAGATAGACTGCAAATCGTGCAGAGTAAATTCATGCACAAAGCCGTCGGTGCTCCCCTCTATATGCGTAACGTCGACGTCCACCGCGATCTGGAGCTTCCCTCCATCAAAAACTACATTACGTCGCTCTCGCGTAAGTATTTCGATCTCGCGCCGCACCATCGAAATCCGCTCGTCGTGTCCGCGTCCGATTATAAGCCTCGGCGAAAGGCTCTCGTGCGACGACCGCGTAACGTCCTCACGGACAGGGTCGACGTTATCACAAAACGGCTGGCCCGGATCAGCCCGCCCGCGGTTAGGACGGCAGGCTGGCAGGCACGGACAGACAGACACAGACGGCGGCGTCTCAGGCGCCGCCAATCAAGATCTCTCCACGTCCCTGCGAGGGACGCTAGGAGACATAGCCCCCCCCACAGGATAGACTAGGCGTGTTGCTAGGAAGTTTCTTTCGCCGTTTCTTCTCTCCCAGCCATAACACGTTGCGAAACGGCAATAAGATAGCGTAGACCGCCGCGAACCACCGATCCCGGTCCGCCGGGGTCCTTCCCCTCGGGCTTTATATTATCCGTCGCCCGTTCTCAATTAGTGCTTTGTGTCGCCCTATGGTAGGCAAAATTCATCCCCCTCTCATGGCAACAGTCCAGCCGAGGTAAAACTCCTTAGGGAGCTCCCTTGAGCAAGTTGCCCCCCCGGGCTCGAGCGCCTTCGCTTCGCGTAGGCACTCGCCCCAAAACCCCCGGTAAAGTTGTAAGGTCTTCGGACCAACAACATAGAGTCAAGTCCAATAAAAAAAAACCCGCAACTATAAAGTACGACAATTATGTCGTTTGTTTCATGTGGGCTTTACTGTCAAGAAATATGTAACTTGATAGACGTGCAAACGTCAAAAGTAAGATAAACGCTTGGAAACATTATAATTTATAACTATACATATTAACCCGAGAGCCCGAGGCGACGTGCAAACTAGGAGAACATTTATTAACTCAAAAATACAGGTTTTTGATTTTTACTTATTTTTAAAATGGAAATGTACACTAGACCAAACTCAGACTAGCTTAACACCAGTTCCAGCTAGTAAGCAGTGCATTGTAGCATGCCTTCTCAGGTGGTAGGGCATTTGCCCGACTGGATGGCTACCACCCCTGGTTTAGAGTATGCCGCCATAACAACCTTGTGTTGTTTTTCGGCATTAGTGACCAGGTTCCAGTCTCCCTTAAGAGAGCAGCAGCGCATTTGTAGCACCTTTTGTGTTGCAAATGTCCATAGGTGATGGTAACCGCTTTTCATCAAACGGGCCGTCTGTCTGTCTGCTGAACTCTTGCAATAAAAAAAAAAAATAGATCTTTGATTGATTTCAAATAAGTTAATTATTTTGGCAGCTCAAAAAGATCCATTTCATAAAATAGTTGAAATTTTCAAAATAAATATATAATATTGGCTTAAAAACAATGAATATCCCTGCTATTAGTGTTTATTAAAATGAAAACTTCTTTAGGCACGTTGTGCACTTTTGGTATCGGAAAAAGCACTGAACTCGCGTGATCGTCACGCTTAGAGACATATATACAGATGTATGTGTGTATATATACCTATATAATAAAAAAATTGAAAAATAAAAATAAAATATAGCTATTCTAGGATGGGGAATAAAGCACTGAACTCGCGTGACCGTCACACTTAGAGACATATATACAGATGTATGTGTGTATATATACCTATATATAGCTATTCTAAGATGGGGGGAAAAAAGCACTGAACTCGCGTGACCGTCACACTCAGAAACATATATGCAGATGTATGTGATTTTATATATTCCAGAGGTGCAGTTCTAATACTGGGCGGTATCATGTTAAATGTATGGGCGGCGGCGTTGCTCTTCCAGCCTGTGGAACAGCACATGGTGAGGAGGTATAAGGACCCTATAGAGGATGAGGACGGACCTCAGGTCAGTGGAAACACTTTGAAATATCTAAAGATATGCATTGATATGTTAAAGACGAGCGACTTTGGGAGTGGACGAGCGAGTGTAGGAGTGGGTGGACGAGCGATCGTTTGAGCGTGATTGAATTTATGAGTATTTATTTAACATTTCTCGAAGCATAACACACGCTAATCTTTCTTTCTTGTTTTTCACGGGAACAAGATCATTTTTCAAAATATTTTTGTGTTTTACTAAGTATCAAATGGTAAAAATTTCATAAGTCTGTACATATATATAATCCACATTATGATTAAGTCGAGGATTGGAAGGATATTTGGTTTAAGCGATATCTTGATAACTTTTCAGAAAAATAATTGAAACCGTCAAATTTATGAAACAAAAATTGTAATATTTTAGAAATTTCCAAATCCATAGTTAAAGGTGAGATGACCGACATATTTTTATGACTGGTACATACATACATAACTTCACGCCAGTTCCCTTGCGGGGTAGGCACGGACAACAGAGCGCCATTCAGGCTTATTCTTACACACCTCACTTGCTTCTTTGACATTCATAGCTCTTGTCATGCACGCCCGTCTGGTCTTAAGGCTCCTGACATCACCTTCTGCTAGTACACGATCAATTTGATCATGGAAGGTGTGTCGTGGCCTTCCACGACTTCTGCATCCATCCACTTCTGCATTGTATCATATTCCTACAAAATTTTATCCAAGTAAAGTTTGTGTGATAAATGACTGTCTCATATAGAAATAGACTCACAGACCGATATTGTGATGATTTCCAACCGCTTTGCGACAAATGTTGTATTAATTACTTAATTTTATCCTCCTAATATATCACTTAAACCAAATAAGCATTGATCCCTCGATGTGGAAGTAGAGAAAAGGACGTGCGATCGATGGGAGCATGCTTGCATGATTGACGAAAAGTTGTAAAAGGAACTTTAAAATACCGTCGAACCGCGATAAACGGACGAACTTTTCGCACGTTTTTCGTAAATTTGACAATGATACATTTCTCGTGTTATTTCTATCGCCTTTTATCTTTAATAACACGTTTTTCGTTTCAATGAATATGTTACACGGGTATATTAATGTTTAATAAATCTTCAAATGATTTAAAAACGACTAAAATTATTGGCTTAGTTTAGTTATTAAAAAGAAACTGAGAGGTCTCTAGATCCAAAAAGCGTATTATTCAGTAGATGAATACGTGAATGATAAATTTTAATCTTCTATATAAATAAAAATGAATGTTGCTAAGCGCAAAACTGGAGAACGAAATTTGTTTCGTATCTATATATATAAAAGAAAGTCGTGTTAGTTACACTATTTATAACTCAAGAACGGCCGTACCGATTTGGCTGAAAATTTGTGGGGATGTAGCTTAGGACCAGGAGACGGACATAGGATACTTTCTATCCCGTTGGAACCGGTAGGTAGGTGGCGCTGAGATCGGGTTCTAGAATCCTCCTAATCACCTGGAGCGATTTTGGTGATTTTGTTTTTGTGTGTTTCAGTGGGTTCCCGGATGGTTTAGATTCACAATTGGAACCAGTAGGTGGCGCTGAATCGGGACCTAGATTTTTATTTCTTCAGAGCAGGACGTCTGCTGGGGCCACTAGTGTTCTAATATAAAAAAAAAATTGCGTGGACAATAGTAGAAACACCACTTTTCTTTTCACATAAAAACTAGCTGTCAAGCAGTAGCTGTACCCGGCAGATGCTGTCCTGTCTTAAAAAATAAAAATCTAGAAACCGATTGTAGCGCCATCTACCGGAACCAAATGTTAATCTAAACTTTTCTCGAATCCACTTGAACAAAAATATAATTTCAATAAATTTAGGAGGAGTTTAGCGGCGCCACCTAACGGGTCCAATCGTGAATCTAAATCACCCCGGGACTCACTTATAGAATTGTATAATATTATAGAAAATAAAGTATAATTTAACACATAATCAGTGTTTAAAATATGTGATTGTTATGTGTGATGTCAAAAGAAAAAAATAAAAACGAAATTCATTGACACTAGCAAACTGTGCAAAGCTTAAAATATTAAAAAAAAAACTCCAACTTGTTAATAAAACATACATTTCGTAATATTCTTTTTATGGTCTTAACTTTCCCATCTATTGAAGAATATAGACAGCGAATATTTCATATTTATTACACAATATCTTTTTCCTTCGTTTGCGGTTACACAAATAAAAAAGTTTGTTACAAAGTGATTTTTGAAAATGAAACATGTTCGAAAATGGAACACGGATATCCATTAAAAGACAGTGACATCTACAGCATAAAGTAAGCTGGTTCATTTGTTTTTTTAATCTTTTCTTTTTTGTAATGTTGCCAAGCGTGAAAAACTACATGGGTTGCCTAATTTAACAATTAAAGCTTTATATTAAATCGTTATCCGTGCAGGAACGGAGAAAGGATACCAATTTTCTTGCTTTGGGGCCGCCGCTACCACCCCAGATCTAGAGCATGCCGCCATAACAATCTTGAGTTTTATTCCGGTATAAACAGCCAGGTTTCAGTCTATAAAGAGCGGCAGTACATTGGTAGCACCTTTGGTGTTACACATCGAGGGCTTCATAACATATAGGCGTATACGCAAAATGCTATTTTTTTTTGTTTACTAAAAACTATGCATGTTGCCATTTAGAAAGTCTTACCGGCATGCAAGTGTACCTAAACAGAAGGGTATTCCAAATTTCAGCTTTATACAAACAACCCACAGCCAGGTGGTAGGGCATTTGCCCCACTGGATGGCTACCACTACTCGTCTACAGTATGTCGCCATAACAACCTTGAGTTGTGTTCCGGCATTAGTGACCAGGTTCCAGCTTCCCTTTAAGAGAGCAGCAGCGCATTTGTAGCACCTTCGGTGTTGCAAATGTCCATAGGCGATGGTAACCGCTTTCAATCAAGTGGGCCGTCTGCCTGTCTGCTGAACTCCTGCAATAAAAAAAAACCAGTTTTGTATTATTCACAATTTTGTCCTTTGTGTAAAACTGTACCTACTGTAGCGGTACCGAGGTTGCACTGTAGGTTATTTTTTAAGTTAAAAATGTTTATTTAGTTATAAAGTTTGTTTATTGTTTATTTCTTATAGTTTAAAATGTGAATGTTGAATGCACCCGAGAGTGGTGCTGGTCGGAAGTGCACTGAACGTTAGTTCATTTCAACCGTGTTCGGTTCGACATTGATAGGCACTTGCTACTTCAGAGCAGCAGCGCATTTGTAGCACCTTTGGTGTTGCAAATGTCTATAGGCGATAGTAACCGCTTTTCATCGAGTGGGCCGTCTGCCTGTCTGCTGAACTCCTGCAATAAAATAAAAAATTAAAAAAAACAAGTTATGTAAAATATATTATAAAGACATATCAAACCAAACACCTACTTTTCTCTGTACGCCCATTTCTTATGAAGACTTCGATATGTCCATAGACGAAGGTAACTGTTCTCCATCAGAATAGTCATTAAAAAAAATATGTATCGAGCCATCTGATATCAGATTAGAAATAACTAGTAGCTTTGGATATTTGTTAAATTCGCAAATCTGGATATTAATATTACAAAGATATTTAAATTTTCCTAAGAAGCTTAGCTTAATAAGGCGTCCCTTATAGTTTTTCTCGTAACACAATGCAAAATGACGCCTTCTATTGACGCAGATCTCTTCGCACGAATTGTACTATGATTTCTTTTTTTTTAATCTACATTAATGGATTCGCTATCTCGCTCGCGCATCGCCACACTTTTGGAGGTACTGTTTGAGCTTCCAGAGTTCGCTGTAGGAATTCATAGGCGCTTATTACTCGAGAATAACTAATATTTTCTTAAGTTATTTATTATTTAATTTGCTCGACTGGATGGCGACCACCCCTGGTCTAAAGTATGTCGCTATAACAACCTTGAGTTGTGTTCCGGCATTAGTGACCACGTTCCAGTCTCCCTTAAGAGAGCAGCAGCGCATTTGTAGCACCTTTGGTGTTGGAAATGTCCATAGGCGATGGTAATCGCTTTCCATCAAGTGGGCCCTCTGCCTGTCTGTTGAACTCCTGCAATAAATAAAAAAAGTTTTCGCGACTTGTATACATAATAAAACTACGTTTTAACGGTTTAACGCGCGGTAAGTTATTTAATTTTTGTTATCCCGACGTGATCTTTAGGCGCTCACACCGCCGAATTTTATTTGCGATTTCCAGACCGTACTGGTTCACATAATATTTCCTTCAGTTTTGCGACTTGTATACATAATAAAACTACGTTTTGACGGTTTTAAGCGCGGTAATTTATTTGATTTTAGTTATTCCGACGTTTCGGCCACTTTTCAGTGGTCGTGATCACGGAAGACAAAGATGTCAAATGTCAACGAGTATTGTTAAAGTTTTATTTAGCCTACCGCCAAATCGTTCAATTTAATGATTTAGTTATAATTTTGTTTATGGTTATTATTTACTTATTAAAACCAACTTGACTGATAATTTCTTTTATTTTTCCTTCCACCCATTTTAATATTATATAAAATTATTAGACTAGGCATGTTTGCTGACGAGTTTCTTGCGCCACTTCTTCCCTTCAAGCCATAACATGTTGCGAAGCGGTGGTAAATTAGATTAAGCTCCCATAGAGTAAATAATAACCATAAACAAATTTAAAACTAAATAATTCAATCTCATCAATTCAGACTGTTGGTCCTCGTGGTGGTTTTAAATTTTTAACGTATTGTACAAACTCGAACGATTTACAGATGTATTACAGTATAGATAGATTCTGATTTTTAATGCAATGAAATAAAATATAAAATAAAACAATTTCAATCAGCGTAAGACACGGTGTTTTGAAATTAGAAGGTCTTGTAACCGCCCTTATTCGGCCGCATTCGGGCGCTGTCGCCGCGCACGTGCACAACTTTTTTTAAATAATTTATTATTTTACATTTACATTTTCAATAAATGTGTATATTTAGTTTTAATCTAAGGAACTTCGGTTATTGACGGGGTTCTCCCGACCGCAGTTTTTTTTTGTGAAACATTCGTTACTTTATTATTGAGATATGTGTAATACACATTTGTCGTATGTATAATCTGTCGATTTATGTCCTGAAGCTATGAGATAGCGAATTCCATTCGTGGCGCGGTAACTCTATTATACCAACCGTTCATTTGCCTTACTATTGGTTGAAATATGACATAAGCTCCATACAAGTAATGTCAAAATTCAACCGATGGCAAGGCAAATGAGTAAATATTGAGATATAGGAACCGCCCATAAGGTAGCAACTCAAAAGTTGCTTTAGACATGAGAAATGCATACATCTTTTAGAATAATATATTCATAATGTTTGTCAAGAGAGATTCCGTTCTGCGTTGATAAATACTTGGCAATATATAGCTATAACTTGTGTTTGTGTCTGTATGTTGCGTTAGTTCTTGTATGTGCTTTTTAAGGCTTAAGAATATGTATGAATAACAATACTTATATATGTATGTATATTACTCATGGTACAGTGGAATGGGGTAAACAGATCGCGTTATACTTATGGCCGTTCCAGCTCAAAGTTTATCTCTGAAATTTGTTTAAATTTTAATGACTACGACTGGAAAGTTTAGTCTCACTTTTTGCGATTATATTACTTAAAACATATTTTTTTAATCAAAACACTCACAGGTTGAACGGAACCGTATTGCTTATCGGATTTGATTGACGGATCAATCAAATTAATTGAAAAGCACAAACTGAAGAGACGCGGCGGTATTCAATAGGATTGAATGATTTATGTTTATGTAGATTACTTTGGTTGATTCATCCAAATTGAAAGATAAAAACGAACCGTCTAATCAAGTCTTTGTTGACGGATTTGGCTTAAATATTTGTTTTAAATCATAAACGTCAAAAACGTTTTACTTTGATAACTGGAACTTTTATGCGATATTTTTCAAGGCGAGTGTCTTTTTTAGTACACTGCTAATACTGGGACTGAGACTGAACTAGAACTAATACTATTAACATAGCTCTATATTATGAAGTTTTGTATAAAAACCGTATTTTGCATAAATATCTTTTGCCAAGGCGGCTATATTGTATAACGCGATAAAAAATTTGACAATTTAATATTTTTGGCGGTGAAGGTAATATCTCAAACAAGTTACGCATAAGTAATATTAATATAACAAACCTGCCAAATCGCCTCTAATTAGTGCGGTACAGATGTAATCAGAGCGCTGAGACTAGCTATGAAACATTTTCATTCTATTTTTAAATTATTTGATATTTTTTTTTTTTTTTTTTTATTTTTTTTTTTATTGCAGGAGTTCAGCAGACAGGCAGACGGCCCACTAGATGGAAAGCGGTTACCATCGCCTATGGACATTTGCAACAACAAAGGTGCTATGCGCTGCTGATCTCTTAAAGGAGACTGGAACCTGGTCACTAATGCTGGAACACAACACAAGGTTGTTATGGCGGCATACTCTAGATCAGGGGTGGTCGCCATCCAGTCGAGCAAATACTCTACCACCTGGCAGATAATAATATTAAATATAAACAAACAAAGATAACGAATTATGGTGACTATGGTTTATTTAATTTTTTTCACTGGGACATTTCCATTTTTAAATTATTTTATTGTATTCGATTATATATGATTTTATAAATAAAAAAAAATATTTTTAAATATAAAAGCACTGATAACAAATTTTGGATGACTATGGTTTATTTAATTTTTTTATTGGGATGTTTCTATTTTTAAATTAAAAACACAACAAATTATGGTGACTATGGTTTATTTAATTTTTTCATTGTCACATTTCCATTTTTTAATTATTTTATATTTTTAAATATAAAGACACTGATACCACTGATGGTTTCATATTTATCATTGGGACATTTACTGCACTCAATAATGCATACATCATAAATTTACTTTTTTTTTTATCAAATAAACACTTTCATTTTAACTATTTTTAACGGGAAATCGGCAGAAATAGTTTCATTTTCAAAAATACGATTCTGAACATTAACGGTTGAATGGTTTTGAATTTAAATTAAATTTGGTGTAATCGATCTTCAAACTTACAAGCTATGCTAAAATTATACAAGCTTTTATATATATTGCACGAAAAATAAAATGTAGAACTTAGAATCTGTTCTAATCATTTTAATATGTCTATGGTATTAGTGATGTATGTTGTATATTATGTTAATGTCACGTTGAAGGAATATCGTTTTAACATAATAACGTAAAGGGTTTTTTTTAATTTATTTTCCAATAAGGTTGCATTCATGCGAATCCTCATGGGTTTTATTCGTGCCGAAGAACCGTGTCGCACGCGTAATAAAATGAAAGAAATAACTTTTAAAATCATGAGTTTGGAGATTACATTATAAAACGTAAGAACTTCTTGGAAAGAATAAATTCGCTCCAACTACCGTGCAATTTGACCGTTGGTTGGCGAAATAAAGAATTGGTCACTCCTTTTTTTATACTAAATACTGCGACGAGTGAAGCAAATTGATTGAATTAAATAGAGAACTAAAAATAAATGGCTTTATTATTAACAGGTGAGGATTATTTCTCATATTGTTTTATTTGTAAAGTGAATTTACTTGTTACTTATTTCGCTTTTTGACTAAAAAGAATCCTTGGGTCGCTGATGTATTTTAACTTAATGCAACTTATTTTATAATTATCTTAGAGTTTGTTTATTTTTTTAATCATAAAGTGAAATAAGTACGAATAAGTATTATTTTTTTCCTGAAATTACGTACTTTTTTAGTCACTATCAACAAATAAAGTTCATTTATTTTACTTGAATATAAATGCTTATAATAACTGTGGCGTTGGGAGAAGAGTCAGCTCGTCCTCCTTGGCCACAGAATAGATTTAGGTGGGTCAATAAATTACAGAAGATAATTATGTAGTATATAATGTATTCAATCTATTCCGTGACAACCGGTGGACTTCTATGCACAAAAAGGGTACACTGGCCTGTCGAAGCTTTGGAAGCTCTTCAAGTCGAGTAGTTCAATAGATCCAGTATTAGCTAGCTAGCTCCAGTAGTTGTCCGCGTCTGGAATATATTGGCAGGTTGTCTCAAGCGGGAACACGTAGTTAATTTAATAAAGTTAAAGGAAGTTTTGAAATGTGTAAAGTAATATTTAGAAAAGAAATTATTAACAGCTGATATTTGAATTTCGTGCAAGAGTCAAACTTAACAGCCGTCACAACTTTTTAAAACTCTTGACAGTGACATAGTTTGCTAGACATTATTACTGTCATTGGATATGTTAATATGTTTTTTTAATGGTGCAAGTGCAACGTTATAACACATTCAGCTAAAGTTAAAGACTATTCAACAACTCGAAATAATTTTGATTTCTATTTCAACAACATACAAAAAACAATTCAAAATTACAAATTCGTACATACATACATACATACATAACTTCACGCCAGTTCCCTTGCGGAGTAGGCACGAACAACAGAGTGCCATTTAGGCTTATTCTTACACACCTCACTTGCCTCTTTGACATTCATAACTTTTGTAGAAAGAAAGAAGAAAGAAAGAAAGAAAGAAAATATTTATTTCAAAATGTCATGCAAGCTCGTCTGTTCTTAAGGCTTCTGACATCACCTTCTGCTAGTACACGATCAATTTGATCATGGAAGGTGTGTCGTGGCCTTCCACGACTTCTGCATCCATCCACTTTTGCATTGTATATCTGTTTAGTCATTCTTTCATCATGCATTCTTTCCACATGCCCGAACCACCGGAGCATTCCTTTCCTTACCTTCACCCCGACACTCTCTTTCAGACCAACTCTCTTTCTTACTTCGGTATTACGAACGCGGTTCGCGAGCGTCACTCCGCAGATTTTGCGCAGTGCTCGCATCTCGACCGCGTTTACTCTACTTTCATGCTCTCTCTTCCATACCCAACTCTCGCATCCATACGTGAGCGTAGGTACCAGCACCGCGTTGTGTATGGCGAGCTGGGCCTTCTGGCTGAGGTTCTTAACGCCTAGAAGTTTACCTAACGCTCCATTTACACTATTCGTACTACTACAAATTCTTAATAGATCAAAACTTTAAACACTCATTCCCAATAAACTCATATTTTGCGATATTTCTTTGTTTTATTAAGCGTGCGATATAACGGCTATTAAACGGTTTTACTAGAATATTTTAATTTTTGTGATTTTTTATGTTGTTATATTGGTGGAGTTGCTGTGGTCTTGCATGAAGCTTATGCCAAATTTTTAATTCTCCAGTGGAACTTATTTTGGATTCATAATTGTATTCATAAATTTCAATATAATTGTGTTTATTCATTAAATTCTTTTTTTTTTTTTTATAGATCAAGACGTACCAAAATACTTTAAAAATGCCAGAACAGATTCTACGTTCAAATAATAAAGATATATATTACGTAACAACTGCTATATTTACGTGACGAAAGTGATTATAAAACTAGCTAGTTTATTTTAATTATGCTGTCAGTTGTTGTATTAAGGTCTTGTAATGCCCCCCTCTCCTCCCGCGTTGGGCCCTTACCAAGCTCGATCCGGAGCAGGCCGAGGAGTGGGCACTCACGGAAAGCTGGGCCTACTCAGCCGAATTCGAGAACCTGGAGTCGCAGGCAGAGCACATGCGCAAGACCCTGACGAGGGTTTGCGACGCGGCGATGCCTCGCGTCTCCAAGTGGCAGCCTCCGTGCAAGCAGGTCCACTGGTGGACCGAGGAGCTGGGCGAGATGCGAAAGGCAGTTCGCATCATCAGCCACAGACTCAAACGCTGCAGGGCGCGCAGTCCTCCGGACTACGTCGCGGAAAATGGACTCGTGGGAGAGTTTAGCGAGGCCAGAAAGGCCCTTTCGATTGCAATACTGCAAGCGAAAGCCCGGGCTCGGGCCGAGCTCCTCGAGACGCTCGATCGGGACCCTTGGGGGCGTCCGTACCGTGGGGCCCGCAACACGTTGCGGCCTTGCACATCCACGGTCACGGAAACGCTCGAACCCGAGGTGCTCCGGTCGGTTATCGACGGGCTCTTCCCGGATCCGGGAAACTTCACTCCCCCCAGTATGGGTCCACCCGTTCCCGACACCCCCACGGACGAGGAGCCTCACTCCATCTCCGAGGGGGAACTAGACGTTGCCCTGGACTGGCTCCGGGGCAGGAAGACGGCACCAGGACCCGACGGGGTTCCAGGTCGACTCCTCTTCCTGGCCGCTAAACATCTACGCGGCCAGCTGCGGGAACTGTTCGAAGCCTGTATTCGCGCAGGTCAGTTCCCGTCGCAATGGAAGGAGGGTCGTTTGTGCCTGATTCCCAAGGGAGGTCGGCCTCCCAACGATCCGTCCGCCTTCAGGCCCATAGTGCTGCTGAACGAGGTCGCTAAGGTCTTCGAAAAGATCTTGGCGGAGCGGGTCGTGAAGCATCTCGACGCTGTGGAGCCGGGGCTTTCAGAAACGCAGTTCGGGTTTCGGCGGAGGCGCTCCACGATGGACGCCTTCGAGACGCTGCGAACGTTGACGGACGAAGCCGTCCAAGCGAAGGATGTCGCTCTTACGGTGTCGCTAGACATAGCGAACGCCTTTAACAGCCTCCCTCATGAGACGATCAGGGAGGGGCTCCGCGCGCATGGAGTCCCCCCTTACCTCACGAGGCGCGTACCTGCAGGATCGACATATCCTTTGGGAGGGCGGTGAGTCCGGCAATCCCGAGTTAGGTCGTCGACGCGTCGCGTGCGGCGTTCCACAGGGGTCGGTCCTCGGGCCGATTCTTTGGAACGTAGGTTACGACTGGATCCTTCGGGTTCCGGTCCTGCCCGGGGTAGGGCTGATCTGCTTTGCGGATGACACCCTACTCACGGCACGCGCTGCGTCATTTGCGGAATCCGTGGACGTCGCCAACGCCGGGTTGGCGATTGTCGTAGATCGAATAGCTAGGCTGGGCTTGAGGGTCTCCCCCGCGAAAACAGAGGCCATCATGTTCCATAGGAAATTTCGCAATCCCCCCGCGGACTTGACCGTTTCGGTCCAAGGGGTGGCCATTAGAGTAGGGCCCCAGATGAAATATCTGGGGCTAGTTCTCGATGGGAAATAGCTGTTCAAAGCGCACTTTGAGCAGCTAGTTCCCAAACTCGTCAAATCCGCGGGCGCACTCTCGAGGCTGCTTCCCAACGTAGGGGGCCCGGGAGGTGCGACGCGGAAACTTTACTCTGGCATCCTGAGGAGTATGGCACTGTACGGTGCACCCGTCTGGTCCATTGCACTTCATCGCCACAACAGAACCCTGCTGCAACGGGCGCAGCAGGTTCTGGCCGTGAGGACCATACGGGGGTATCGCACAGTGTCGCGGACGGCGGCCACCCTCCTGGCAGGCGATCCGCCCTGGCATCTCCAGGCGGACGTCCTGACAGTGGTGCGCCGCACCCGGCAGGATGCCCTAGCTAGAGGCCTGACCTTCTGTCAGGTCGAAATCGAGGCGATCAGGAAGCGGGAAACCGCCTCCATGATCGCCGTCTGGTCTCAAGAGCTCGACAACCCTGCGGCCTATGGCGGCTACACGGTGGATGCAATCAGGCCACAGCTGACGGAATGGGTCAACCGCACCAGCGGCACCCTGACCTTCAGGACGACACAGATACTTACCGGACACGGATGTTTCGATAAGTATCTGTGTCACATTGTGAGCTGCTTGCCTTCCCCGGACTGCCGCCAGTGCGGCGCGCCCGACACAGCGTTACACACGCTAGTCGAGTGCGCCGCATGGGCGCCGCAGCGTTTCGAACTTGAGACGCACGTGGGTCCAGTCGACTCGCTCTGCGACTTGGTCAAGGCCATGCTGCAGAGCAGCGACAATTGGGGGGCTGCGGTTACTTTTTGCGAGACAGTAATGTCACTCGAGGAGGCCGCAGAACGAAACAGGGAGAGAAGTCCTGCAGCGCGTGCCAATGCGCCTTCTCGAGGTCGCCGGCCTTCAGCTGGCACCCGGAGAGGCAGGTACGCGCATTACTTCCCTCCCTGAGTTAGGTTCCGTTTACCGCGGGGGGCCTTTAGCTTGCTAGGAGAGCAAAGAATCTTCTACAACGAAGTGGGGTGTGTTCTCCCAGGGCACACTCCAGGCACTTTATTGCACTGGATCGGCTGGGCGTAACTATGTTCTAAATCTCAGCCTTTCCAACACATTCAAAGCGCAGGGTCGTCAGGGAGGAGGGGGTTTTTAGTGGGTATTGGGGTTGCTCGCTCGTGTAGCAACGCTCGGAGTCTTCCACACTATTCTGTGACGTCGATCGCGGACGGAGCGCTGCCAAGAGCATACTATTGCTGCAGTGTTATCGCCCCCGACCGACGCGTGTCGTTCCCCTAGCAACGACCCAGTTTGTGCGTAAATCGGTTAAGCATTTTCCCTCGCCTCAAAACAAAAAAAAAAAAAATAAAAAGGTCTTGTAATCGAAAAAAAATAATATTTTAAAATGTAAATAATTTTGTGTACGAATTCACATGACAACTTAGTATTTGCATGATCAAGTATTAGTTCTGTCATGAAATAAAGTAACTACAAATAACAACCGTTCAGTAGAAACGTAATAAAATCGACTAAATCTTACCTCACTAGATGGCGTTGCGGGTGTCATTGCCATGTCCTTGCTGTTGTCGTTTTATTATAATATATTATTCTTAAAACCAAAGTAATCTAAAATTGAAAATAAATTTGTTAAGCTTTTCGATTTTTAACTTATAAAATGTCAGAAAGTGGTAGAAGAATGACCTGTGGTGGCGCCATCTAATTACTTAGGATTTATAGTTTGCGATAGGACGACGTGGCATTTTAATAGTGATGTGACGACACATACCAGGTAGTCGATACCGATAATTTATTTGATACGCAACAAAATGAGAATAAATTTATTACCACCTTTATATCTTAAGTAATATTTTTAAAAACAGTCCTATTTAGTGTCAGATGATGTCACGATATTTATAACAATAATTTTTCCGTTTAATGACACATTTTTTTTAAATACTTTCCTCTCTAATTCTCGTCATTGAGAATCGATTATTGTTTTTATTTCAACATACAATTACACAAGCAACAACGTGAGCGAGATCAAAATTGTTAAACGCGGTCAATGAGGACTATTCCAGCATTAAGACTAAGATGGCGCGTGCGCTACGCGGGTGTGTGGGGCATTCCCCCCCCCTCTACGTCTCAACTCATACCCTTATTGCCATGTCGAACTTTCGGAAATTATAAGATCTTTAGAGTAACATTTTTAACAGTGCCGTTCTTATTCCCAGTATACTCCATATATGTATATATAATTGTTTTTTTTTACGATAATTATTTTAAAATACACGTTGTCATGGCAACATCTAATTTTATTAATCAATTAAAATAAATTGAGAGCAGTCTGGATTTCTTTCAGGGCGACATACTGTTTGAAGTGGACGAGGAAGATTTAGAAACATTCCAAATGCCGGAAACGCATGGCGGAAAAGACAACTGCAATCCAACCAAAGAAATGACTAATGCGAACCCAACGTCTCCAGTTCAAATGAACCAATCGTGTTCACAGACGCAGTTGCGCGGGAATCTGTCAAAACGGAAGCTGTCATACAGCAGACCGATACCAAAGACAACTTACAGTTCGACGTCAATAACAAAGTTAGGTTCTCAAGAAACGTTTTCGAGACGTCCCAGCACAGCGGGCCCGAAGAGAAATTATTCCACATCAAGTTTTGCTTACGTATCCACCCCGTTCCACGGTTCAACTTTATCAGCTTTCGAACAACCTAATGTATTCGCTTCGCAGTTCTCTTTGAAATCTGTCACGGAGAGTGTTGCGGACGCGGCGTACTTTTGCTTCTGTTGTAAGAAAGATGAGAAGAAAGACTCTAACAAGTTCTTCGATTTAAGCCTTTTGACTGATCCAACTTATTTAGTCATTCTAGTATCGAGCAGTACTGTAGCTATATCAGTGACTAATTACATTATCCTACTACCCGCACACGCGTTAAATATAGGTTTCGATAAAGCGAGCGGCGCGTATTTGCTCAGTACGGTGTCGGCTCTCGACCTGATCGGACGCTTAGGCGGTTCCGCCTTGTGCGATTTAAACATTATCCCTAAATCTTTTTACTTTGTCGGCGGGCTGTTGTTTTCGGGTATAGCGCTAGTTATTGTGCCGTTTTTACGTAATTATTTGTATATTAGCATTGTGTGTGCAGTGTTCGGTTTGGCTTCCGGTATTAATAACAGTGTAACAACACTGGTTATGGCTGAGATATTAGGTGTAGACAGATTGATGGCCACGTACGGTATTAGTTTGTTTGTGAACGGAATTCTGCAGCTGATTGGTCCAATAGTATGCGCATATTGGTATCAAAAAGCAAAAGACTATGTTAGCATGTTTGTCACTTTTGGTATTATTTTCATTTTTGGCGCGTCCCTTTGGTTGTTGATGCCTGTTATTGATAAATGGAAGAAAGAAGAAGCTCTGCGTGAGGGCGACAAATTGTACTCGTCTAATAACGTATAGTTGAAAGTTCAGCGGCCTTTTGACAGCTTGACAGTTGACAGTTGTCAGTTGTCTTTTTAATTATCTGTGGCCAGTTTTTTTAGGCATTTTTTTTGTTACATTTTCTTTAGTTTTGTTAATTTGAATCATAATTATAAGTATATCGTGTAGGGTAGGAATTTATTTTTCAATTTAATTAAATTAATAAAAATCAAAGTGCCTGTCTGTGATTTACGTAGAAGTAATAGCCGAAAATAAGTCGACAGAGCTATTATCTGAGAATAAAAGTATTTACTCCAGTCTCGCACAATAATTAGTTACCCTAGAGCTTTACTACAACTGTCTTATCGCTCCGTCCGCACGCTTTTATATTCGAGAGATGACGGAGCGACCCGCCTTGTAGGGTAATCAATACCAACTACCCTCTAATATTATACAAGCAGTAATCATATTCTTTACAATAGTACGTCATACCCACCGCCTTTTTTGTCATTTCTTTTTTCGGGGCACGCTATTCGTCGAAAGTTGTAAGTCTATGATTTTTTGTTTGTAGCTCCACTCCAAAAAATGGCAGTTTATTCACCGCTTCCAAAGCCTTTTCATAGTACGTACAAGGTTCAGTTGTTCTTCGTCCAAATATTTGAACCATATTGTCAATTTTCTGATTCGCACTCATTAGGCTTACTTCACAATTTTGCACGTCTAAACTCAGCTCACTTAGTTCTTGAAGAGCATCGCACATTTCGTATGATACGACGCGGTAACTGTTCGGAAAAGAGATTAGATTTTGTATTTGGATAATTTTGACCTTTAAAAAAATTCTTGTTTTTTGTAAAGGTACTAAAAATTATTTTTCAAATTGTTAAAGATTTTTTTTTAAATTTTTATGGCAATTTTTCGATATTTTCGAAATTTCCTTTAAGGCCACTGCGTACCCCCACGTGCCCCCATGTGCACCCACGAACAAAAGCCCAAGTTACACCTATTGGTAGTATAACGTCCTCTGACGCAGACTACACGGTCGTCGCGGCATACTACCAAGTCTAGGTTAGTGCTGATTCCGCAGCACGAAGCCCATGAGACTAACGCACGGCCCAGGCGGCCAATAATATAACAGAAGCTACTATCTATTATATTATTTCTATAATATTAAAAAAAAAATCGTTTGTTCGGGATTCACGTAAAAACTACCGAGCAGATTTCGATTTGGTTTTCGCTGATCAGCAGAAAATTCCCGAACTGAAAATCTGCTTTACTTTTTATCCCGTAAATGTCACGGGAATTTTCTTGAGAGCGGTTTAAAGTGGCCCGATTGAATAAAAATCGGATTCCGAGAGTAATATTTTCACTGTCCCGGGAATCCCGCGCGATATTACCCGGGAGTGGTTTCAAGCTGTTAGGACACGTATAAAATAGCTTATTCCGTCCAACGAGGACGAAGTCACGGGCGATTCATAGTTTATTATGTATTTCAAACGAGGTATGTGAAACCTTTACTTGTTGTGTGTGAATTTGCTATAATTATATTAAAGACTTATATAGAGTTAGCCCTACATTTATATCGTCACGAAATTTTTTAGATAAGTTCTTAACTTTTAATCCATCCATGTTAATATTGTTACGACCGAGGTGCCGACAAAGGCAAATTCACACCTGCAGCCCTGTAGAAACACATTGTATTACCTTTTTGACATTTGGAATTCTTTTGTTTACTTTGTGTTTAACATTTGTGATTAGAAAAACAGCCCATTGTGTATTATAAATTTTATGGCAGTCATTAGCCAAGTATGATTCTAGGAAATTCGGTCCACGCGGCCGAGCAGACATATTGCATCCGTGCAATATAAAGCAATGCCTCAATTGATGGACGAAGCAGTCGAGCTAACCTAACCACAAGCGGAGCAAGACTTATGTATATTCGGTAATCTATTTAGTGACGGACTTTGCGCGGGTAGTCGCGGTATGAAAAGGTTCATCACCTTAAAGTAGATTTTTGCTTGCACGAGTACAAGAAACAGTACTGCCAACATTTTAATCGTTTGATGACCGTCCCGTCCTTTAGAAATCAACGTTTTTTATTTATTGATCTTAGACAAAATAGAAAAACAAACAACTTTGATCTTAGTAATTTTATACTTTATAGACAAACAGTTAAACCTAGTTTTCTGTGGAACGGTAGGAACGGAAAAGTTAACGTGTGCCCGCGGAATGTTAAATGAATCAATTTGAAAACTGGCGAACCTTTTCATACCACGACTGTACAAAACATTAATTTTAAAAGCACTGGCAGCTGGTATGTTTTGAATTGCATAGCTGATTTAAGTCTGTGCAAAAGATAAGATGTACAAACAGGGTTCCACATTTATATATTAATATGGAGGATTAAAAGTTATCGCTTATTAGCGAAACGACACTTTTATACAAGTTACGTACTGAATATTGCAGCTGCTTATTGATATAGTTATTATAACGGCTTTTTTGAAACTACAGTGTAAACCCTATATAACGACACTGAAGGGACTTTGCATTTTATGGCGTTATAGAGAGTTGTCGTTAAATGGAGAGGTCTGTTATTTTTGTCTGACGTCTTTTGCTGCACCAGTAATTGCTTTATTTTTTTACTTATATTATTTATATCTTGCGATATTGATGCATCTTGATAACGGATTACTAATTTTGGCAACTAAACAAGGTACTTTTTATTACTTAATTGTTGTCGTTATTGAGAGTGGGTGTAATGCTATATAGAGTGTATCGTTGTATGGAAGACAAGCTAAACCAAACAAAGCAAAGCGATTTCGACGCTTAAGAGAGTTTGCCGTTAAATCAAGTGACGTTACATGGAGTTTACAGTGTATTTATTCATCATCACTATACCCTGTCCAAAGATTTATTTCACTTTTGACAGGTCAAAAGCACTACAAACTCCCAACCCAACTAGACTAATACTAGTTGGGTAAGTTTTTCTGTAATGGTGTACAATAAAGTGTTATCTATCTATCAAATTCGATTTAATATAAAAATCGAATTCTTTCTCAATACACTTTTAATCAATTTGGTGCTCCTATATCATTTGCTGAAAATACTGTGTTGCGTAATTAATAAGCTGTATAAGCCATATATTTGTATAAGCCGTGCGCAGAATGTTTGCCGATGACTACTTTTATTGTATTGTATTATTTACTATTATTGGATATACTCACGTAAAGTATATATATACTGTACAATTGCTCTTGCTCGTGGTGGTGGATGCTGACAGTAGTTGGTGGAGTGCTGGTGCTTTCTTGTAGTAGGGTGAAGAAAATACACCTTGTTGCTTTCAGGGATTTATTCTCGTACTATTATTAGCTCTTGGTTGCTGATCCCTGGACTCAACTTAGTGGCAGTTGAAGTCGTATGTTACGACTAATAGCAACTCGTTAGTAATTCAATCACAATATATTTGTGAGTGTTGTTTATAGTAATATCATAATATTGTTACGAGAACGGGACTCGAATTAAAATGCAGCTGGAATTACTATAGAATTTATTAGAACTATACAAACACGCATAACACAGGTACAAATATAACCGGACGCAATAAGTCCAAATGTAATGCACAATTCAATAACACGCGCAAAGTCCGTCACTAAATGTACACACGTCTTGCCTTGCTTGTGTTATCGCTTTGACTCACTAATCCCTCCGTTTGGACATTTCTTTTATCCTGTACAAATACAATATGTCTCGACGCATAACCATAGTTTTCCAAGAATCACACCTGGTTAATTCCTACCGTAAAGTATTATAATACACAATAGACTGCTTTTCTAATTACAAATTTTAAACACAAAGTAAACAAAAGAAGTCCAAATATATTTTTATCCCGGAGACTATCCCGTTTTTTCGGGATAAAAAGTCCTATGT
Source organism: Dendrolimus kikuchii (assembly GCA_019925095.2). Lineage (NCBI taxonomy): Eukaryota > Metazoa > Arthropoda > Insecta > Lepidoptera > Lasiocampidae > Dendrolimus > Dendrolimus kikuchii. The sequence continues at coordinate 7,412,213 of JAHHIN020000030.1, read as the reverse complement.
TCATCCTGAGCATCGATATTTAGCGACCAGACGTGGAAAATAATAAAAAATATAATCGTAAATAATTTATTTAATTTTATAACAAATTTATTGATTTAATTAGACAAACAAACATTAATAAAGTAATAAAACAAAAACATTTACAGTTAGATATGAGAGCGGGGGTGGTCACTTTAGGGCTGTACTGACTGTTAGATACAGCGTTCCACGCATCTACCGCAATTTAGACGGTACTGACTGTCTGGGACAGTGTTCCACGTCATGCGCCGCATGGGCGCCGCAGCGTTTCGAACTTGAGACGCACGTAGGTCCAGTCGACTCGCTCTGCGACTTGGTCAAGGCCATGTTGCAGAGCAGCGACAATTGGGGGGCTGCGGTTACTTTTTGCGAGACAGTAATGTCACTCAAGGAGGCCGCAGAACGAGACAGGGAGAGAAGTCCTGCAGCGCGTGCCAATGCGTCTTCTCGAGGTCGCCGGCCTTCAGCTGGCACCCGGAGAGGCAGGTACGCGCATTACTTCCCTCCCTGAGTTAGGTTCCGTTTACCGCGGGGGGCCTTTAGCTTGCTAGGAGAGCAAAGGACCTTCTACCCCCGCACAACGAAGTGGGGTGTGTTCTCCCAGGGCACACTCCAGGCACTTTATTGCGCTGGATCGGCTGGGCGTAACTATGTTCTAAATCTCAACCTTTCCAACACATACAAAGCGCAGGGTCGTCAGGGAGGAGGGGGTTTTTAGTGGGTATTGGGGTTGCTCGCCCGTGCAGCAACGCTCGGAGTCTTCCACACTATTCTGTGACGTCGATCGCGGACGGAGCGCTGCCAAGAGCATACTATTGCTGCAGTGTTATCGCCCCCGACCGACGCGTGTCGTTCCCCTAGCAATGACCCAGTTTGTGCGTGGCAGATACTACGGTAGTTTGCAACCAACATTACGTCCCAAACCTTGGTTCTTCAACTATAGAAAACTACCCAAAAAAGTTATATCAACTATAATTCGCCTGCGTCTTGGCCACTGTTGCTGTCTTGTATTTCTTGCAAAATTAAGAATTCGCGATAATTCTCTCTGTGAATGCGGCTTAGCTGACGGCTCTGTCCATCACATTTTTTTCGAATGTCCCAAAATAGTTTCTCCCCTCTACAGTATATTACTCAAAGATTTTCCCCGACCGGTCAATGTGGACTTTCTTCTTACCCTAGCTGATAGTAGACATGTACATATATTATCAAAGTTTTTAACAATAAATAACATCTATCTCTAATGTAGTTAGTCTAACACTCTATGTTTTGTGTTGTCCTCAGGATTTCAGAAAGTGATTTGGAAGATCACCGACCAAATTTTTCTTTTCGCATTTATACTCTTATATGCACCTGACATTTTACCACCTACTGTGACATTGGCCAAATCAATGCCAACTGCGTTGGAGCCATAATCCAAAAAAAAGAAGAAGAAGATAAATGAATGTATGAGATAGATATATATGTAAGAGATAGAAACCGGTCATAAGTGAAAGTAAGAGTTACCTTTCATAGTGAGGCTTCCTGTATTATTAAAAAAAAAAATATTAATTTAATGTTTTTGTGAATTAAGCCAACTACCGAATTTAGGTTCCTGTCTTTTCAAATTATTTTAATTTTATATCTATACAGGGTAGAGAGTAGGTAAGGAGGATCTATCGCGTATGTGGGCTATTGAGGCTGAAAGTAGTAAATGAAGATCAGGAACGGACCAGAATGGCGCTAGTGTAGGCAAAGAGTACAATATGAAGTTAGCGGTTGTAGACGGAGTGAAGTGTGCCGAGTTGAAATCCTAACAAGTATTGTAAATACGAATGTGAGTGGTTTGGTCGATTGCTATCCTTCGAGGGCGAAAGGTTTAAGGCGCTTGGATTAATTTAAAAAAAAATGTGTGCAGTTCACACGCAGTACTACTGCGTGCATGTTTTTGTTAATTAATTTAAAAATAAATAAAATAAAAATGTAATGATTTTTAAAACAAGGGTGCGCGGCATACGGAAAATTTCCCTGGACAATACAATTCGATGGATGTACAAACGATATAACCAATCACCACTCTTCAAGAACAAGAATTTTAAATTCAACTTTTTTTTTTTTAATAAATTCTAAACTAAGCGTGGGCAAACGAAACTTTTTCCAGGATAAGCGTACGAACGGCGTATTGCCTTTTCATAAATTCGCATTTGCATGTTCCAACTTCACAAACATTTTATTTTTTCTTAAATAACTTGTTAACAAAGTGTCCAAACATAGACTAACGATCGATAACTGAACGATGTTTTGTTTGTTTAAAAATTAGCAATTAGACGTGCCAAGTTAACACAGCTGACTAGTACGGGATCGCCTCGCCCGGAAGTTGTTCACGCGCGGACGGCTTGCGTATCACTCTGTTACGACCGGCTACTCGGAGTTATTCTATAAATCTAGTACCAATCTGTGATAGATTACACGACCAGTCTTGGTTTACGCGGCGTTTAGTCGTTGACCACGCGAGGTTCGCTAGTCGGCAACGCGGCGTCCACGTTTGGACGGCGGTGCTTATCGGTTGCAGCAAGCATCGCCAGTACGGAGTAGTACCACTGAGCTATGACCCTTATACCATAAATCCACCATGGACTTTATATATTAGATCAATTCCTTTCTTCATTCCTGAAATGTTACCAATTTACTTTTATATATTTAGTCTTTCTTACATTCCTTAATATTCTAATATCTCGCTCGCGAATATTCTGATATCTCGCTCGCGCATTACCACATGTTTTAAGATATAAATTAACATAATTTACTTACAACAAATCTGTATTATACAAATCTCAACACTAATGTCACGAATGTTTCACAAAAACAAAAAGTTTTTGCTGGATTTGGGTCTTAATAGTTTTGATGATATCGGGTCCGAAACAGGTGGTACTTGCCAACCATCTTCTCTATTGAAATTTGGGTGTTTTTTGATTTCAGTAGCCTCATGCATTATTCTAGGTATGAAACGATTCTCTTTTGCGAGTATTTGTAGTTTATCGAATCTGATTTAATCTGATCTGAATTACCGCGCTTAAAACCGTTAATGTATACCAGTCGCGAAAACTTAAGAAAATATTAAATCTAAAACATTTTTTTATGAAATACTCGTAATATTATTGTTGAGATTTGTGTAATACAGATTTGTCGTGAGTGACTTCTGTTAATTTATTACCTTCAAATATGTGAAGAACTGAGAACTGGTTATTAATCCCTGAAAACAGGGCTTGAAAACGTTATAAATTCACTTTAAAAATATAGTTAATTATCATTGCTTTCGAAAAAGATTCTGCCATACCGGCACGATTTTGTACTGTTGCTTAAGTAACATTTATAATTCTAATATTAAATATAACATTAACAATCGTATCTTTAACGTTATATTTACCGGTATTTATTACGTTACCGAAACAATCGACAAACGCAACTGTAAATCAATTGCAATGTTATATAAAAGTTATTAGCGTCAATGCTGTTTCATGATTTTTCGAATGAGCGAGAGCGACGATGATAACTAAAAATAACGGTAAATTTATTAATAAAATTAATATTAACGTTATATTTACTTTAAAAAATGTTCTAGACATAACGTTAAGTTTTATAGCAATATTTATTTTTTACCGATATCTGCAATTATCATATGTAGCGATACCATATTTTTACCCGGTATGTCAGTCTTGCCTGAAAATATAGTGTTTTGAGCAACACATGTTACTTTGTATAGATACACAGTAGATTCGTCTCTCTAATGTACTGCAATAATGTTAGAAAAGTTATTTGTTATAGTCTTGAGATTAGGGAATATTTTTTTGTTGGGCATCAAAATTTGCGGTGGGTTTAAAATTTTGATGGTTGTAAATATTCGAGCGAAGCTAAGTACACATGTCCAGTATTTAATAATGACCGCCGGTCTAGATGTCATGATACTTCATAAATAATTCATGAAATTGGGAAAATTGTTAAAAGTCAATCTAGAGACTCTTGTTTATTATTATTGCATTTTTTTCAAACACTAGTCCAAAATACTCACGGCAGCTGGAGAAATGCGCAGTACAATTTCCATTTTCGTGATATTTGGAGTTGTGTTTGAACGGTTGTATAGACTTGTAATATGAAACAGTTGTGAAAATGTAGTTAATTATTTTGTTTAGTTTAATTTACTTTCTGGTGTTACTGCTACTACATCTGGGATAATTTTAGTTCTCGCAGATGTAGCGATAGGTTTAATACGTTCTTTGTGAAGTGCGTTAAACATTGACAGCTAACCTATGTAATATACACTAATGTAGCTAATCATTAACGGCAATATTTTTAACGCTATAGTAAACAAGACGCATTTGACGACAATCACTAACACTAACATTATCCCAGATGGAGCAGGGACATTGAAATACATTGATATTAACTAATTTTCCTAAAAACATGTTAACTGTTAACACGGATGAAAAATGCTAAGGTCGTTTTTTATTTGAAGGTGCAGCAGCGGCGTGGGATCGGTACCGAGCGAATCACGAAACGCTCATCTTATACATATTTTTAGCGACCAGAAGTGGAAAATAATAAAAAATATAGTCGTAAACAATTTATTTAATTTTATAACAAATTTATTGATTTGATTAGACAAACAACCATTAATAAAGTACAAAAACACCATTAATAAAGTACAAAAACAATTACAGTTAGATATGACAGCGGGGGCGGTCACTTTAGGGCTGTACTGGCTGTTAGATACAGCGTTCCACGCACCTACCGCAATTTAGACGGTACTGACTGTCTGGGACAGTGTTCCACGTCTATTGTCATGAGAGCGGGGCGGTCACTTTAGGGCTGTACTGGCTGTTAGATACAGCGTTCCACGCACCTACCGCAATTTAGACAGTACTGACTGGGACAGTGTTCCACGTCTATTATTTAGATAGTACTTAGCCGCCAATGACGGTGTTCCGTATCTATTGTCAGAGCAGTACTGATTGGAAGCCAATGGTCCATGCTCGACGACGCATTCGTTGGAAATGCGTGCTAATACAACGGAGCGGTCCGTTTTTATACTCTAAGCGTAGTGAAAGGTGGGCGGGGTGACGACGCCGCGCACGTGTACAGGGCATGTGCCGCTAGCGAACGCTACCGCCGTACTTGCAAAAAAAACTCAACTACCGCCATTATGGCTTATAATATATAATATTTTACTTTACCTCACTAACATATCATCGCACAGCTCAAACCACTGGGGCTAGGATCGTGAAAATTTGCATGCAAATTCTTTCTATACTGTAAATGCGTACTAAGAAAGGGTTTTTGGAAATTCAACTCCAAAGAGGATGAAAGTTTGTATACCGGCTTCTAGTTAGAATTAAATGTATAGGTTTGTCGGCGTTTTTGGAATTTAAACCCTTAAGGTGGACAAAGCGAGTTTTTGATTAAAAGCTAGTATAAATATAGGCGCTCGGTAAGCTTTCGATACCTAGCATATCGATACGGCACCGCTGCTGCACCAAAAAATCGGAAAGTAGCCTAAGAATGACAATCGCCGTATAAAAGCGTAAATTCTAACAGCTCCTAAACCACTACATACAAGATGGCGCGACATTTTTTTTTTAGACCTAATTAGTCAAAAGTTTATAGTCTTAGTTTTTCTTAAGTTTTCGCGACTTGTATACATAATAAAACTACGTTTTAACGGTTTTAAGCGCGGTAATTTTATTTGATTTTGGTTTTTCCGACGTTTCGGCCACTTTTCAGTGGCCGTGATCACGGAAGACAAAGATGTCAAGTGTCAACGAGTATTGTTAAAGTTTTATTTAGCCTACCGCCAACTTATTAATTTTAATTATTTAATTTTATTTTTAATTTTGTTTATGGTTATTATTGCTCCTCTTTGTTTGCCCAATGTATGATAATCCACACTGACAATCAAGCTTGTAAACCCCTGCATCCTGGAGTGGGATATTGCATTTCACAGGTCTCAGAAATTGGGTAATCTTTTTCTGTGGTTTGAAATATGTTTTGATTGAAGCTCGCCTGAGGATGTGACCAATTCTGTCTGTGACCCCCTTGATGTACGGTAGGGTAGCAGGGCACCGCTCAACTGAAGGTGGTTTGGGGCCTTTGTGACGTTGGTGTGGAGTCTTCAGCTGATTGCGTTGTAGAACTCGCTTGACATGCTGAAGCTCTCCAGCTATGTGGTTCTCGTCACAAATTTTCCGTGCTCTCTGAAACAAAAATTTGCCCACGGTAGCTAACTGACTAGGATGGTGGTGAGACGAACCATTAAGGTATTTATCTGTATGGGTAGGTTTCCTATACACCGTATGACCAAGAGTATTGTCAGGGTTCCTTAGGATGAGCACATCCAGAAAAGCTAATTTATTACTTGCCTCTAGTTCCATAGTAAATTTAATATTACTGCTAAAGGAATTGAGATGATCTAGAAATGCAGAGACTTTATCGTTTGGGAGGACGGCAAAAGTATCGTCTACGTACCTTTTATACATCTTCGGCTTAGCCGGAGCGGTATCCAGTGCCTTCTGCTCGAAGTCTTCCATAAAAATGTCAGCCACGACAGGAGACACCGGTGAGCCCATGGCTACACCGTTGATTTGGTCGTAGAAGCCGTAGTCCCACACGAAATAGCCTGATGTGAGGCAATGTTTTAGTAGATCTGCATATTCCTCAGGCATGTTATTATCTATTAGCTTCCTTTTGACAATCTCAATGCAGTCTTCCACTGGTAAACTGGTAAATAAGGACTGAACATCAAAACTGACTAGTACTTCATCCTCAGCCAATGTCAAATTTTCAATTGCGCTGATGAAGTCGAAGGAATCCTTGACATGGTAGGGTGTGTTGCCGCGGAGATTGTTGAGTGTCTTCGCGAGATGTTGTGCCAGTCTGTATGTTGGTGAGTCAAGCTGGCTAACTATAGGGCGCAAGGGGATGTTGTTTTTGTGAAGTTTAGGTAACCCATACAGTTTAGGCGCTTTGGCGCAAGATGGTGTGAGTGCGGATACGTCTAAGCTTAATTTTTCGGAGTGTTTTTTCATAACCGCGATTGTTTGTTTGGTTACTTTATCCGTGGGGTCAGTTTTGACCTTTTTATAAGTGCTTTCGTCCGATAAAAGATCTTGTATTTTACTATTGTAATCAGACGTATCCATGACGACAGTCGCGTTACCTTTATCTGCACGGAGCACGGTTATTTCTGGTTTATTGCGAATGTTTTTTAAGGCAATATATTCAGCACGAGTGAGATTCGGTTTGGGTAGACGACTACGGCGTAAAACCGATGAGATATCTTGTCGTATAGCTTCCACATCCTCTTTCTGCTTCCACATCCTCTTTCTGCATGCTGTTCCTTACCAGACTTTCCTCTTCGTTGCAGTTTTTGTTTTCAAAAGGTTTTTTTCGCGGGGTTATTGCGTAATTATGGCCTTTTTCTTATTCCGAAACGGTGTTGTATAAAAGGTACGTAGACGATACTTTTGCCGTCCTCCCAAACGATAAAGTCTCTGCATTTCTAGATCATCTCAATTCCATTAGCAGTAATATTAAATTAACTATGGAACTAGAGGCAAATAATAAATTAGCTTTTCTGGATGTGCTCATCCTAAGGAACCCTGACAATACTCTTGGTCATACGGTGTATAGGAAACTTACCCATACAGATAAATACCTTAATGGTTCGTCTCACCACCATCCTAGTCAGTTAGCTACCGTGGGCAAATCTTTGTTTCAGAGAGCACAAAAAATTTGTGACGAGAACCACATAGCTGGAGAGCTTCAGCATGTCAAGCGAGTTCTACAACGCAATCAGCTGAAGACTCCACACCAACGTCACAAAGGCCCCAAACCACCTTCAGTTGAGCGGTGCCCTTCTACCCTACCCTACATCAAGAGGGTCACAGACAGAATTGGTCACATCCTCAGGCGAGCTTCAATCAAAACATATTTCAAGCCGCAGAAAAAGATCAACCAATTTCTGAGACCTGTGAAATGCAATATCCCACTCCAGGATGCAGGAGTTTACAAGCTTGATTGTGAGTGTGGATTGTCATACATTGGGCAAACAAAGAGGTGCATAAAAACACGAGTAAAAGAACACATTGCTGACATGAAACACACAAGGTCTACGAAGTCTGCGATCAGTGAACACACGCTGGATAAACCCAACCACTACATCAGATTCGATAACCCACAAATCCTCGCGAAAGAGAATCGTTTCATACCTAGAATGATGCGTGAGGCTATTGAAATCAAAAAACACCCAAATTTCAATAGAGAAGATGGTTGGCAAGTACCACCTGTTTGGGATCCAATTATCAAAACTATTAAGACCCAAACCCAGCAAAAACCAGCTGCCAGACCTCAAGACACTGTGAGCTCTTTCTGCGTACAACGGAACACAAACCAACTTGACTGATAATTACTTTTATTTTTCCTTCCACCCATTTTAATATTATATAAAATTATTAGAGCTAGGCATGTTTGCTGAAGAGTTTCTTGCGCCGCTTCTTCTCTTCAAGCCATAACATGTTGCGAAGCGGTAGTAAATTAGATTAGGCTCCCATAGAGTAAATAATAACCATAAACAAAATTAAAAATAAAATTAAATAATTAAAATTAATAAGTTGGCGGTAGGCTAAATAAAACTTTAACAATACTCGTTGACACTTGACATCTTTGTCTTCCGTGATCACGGCCACTGAAAAGTGGCCGAAACGTCGGAAAAACCAAAATCAAATAAAATTACCGCGCTTAAAACCGTTAAAACGTAGTTTTATTAGTTTTTCTTTTTAAATTTTTGAAATTAATTGAATTAATTTGGTCTAAAAATATATTTTATTTAATATATAAAAATCTCGTGTCACAGTGTTTGTGGTCGAAGTCTTCCGAAACGGCTTAACTGATTTCAATGATTTTTTGTATATTTGGTAGGTATGAGAATAGGTCATATCTACCAAATATACAAAAAAATTTATCCTCCCTATGGTCGTCTCCAAGTCGTGGTAGCGTAATGGCTAGCGCACGCGTCCCATCCTCAAAGGGTGCGGGTTCGATCCTGGCCGGAACGCATGCACCACTTAGGCAGTTTTCTGATCTAATGTGCATATTGTTACAATTACCACATGCTAACAACGGCGAAGGAAAACATCGTGATGCAACCTTGCACATCGAGATAACCGATGTGTCAAATCTGGGACAAGCGTCACGGGTATGCTGTCCGTTCCTCTATAATGGGAGGCCCGAGCCCAGCTGTGGGACGTTTAGGGGCTGTTATTATTATTATTATGGTATTTTTTTAATGGCAACGTTTGCCAGGTCAGCTAGTATTCTATAATATAATAAATCTGTTGTGAGCGTCGAGTTAGTATAATGGATTTCAAATTAGAGAAAAAAATCAGAGAGACTACTAATTCGGAGCAGCAAAAAAACCTGTGTGTCTTCAAGTTCCGTCTGAATAAAAAAAAATATCTTCGCTCAACATAGGGCAAGATGATCAAACACGAACCTATACTAACTACTATAAAAAGAACAATACAATTTAATCAGAATATTTGTCTGCTGCTAGAGAATCACGTCCAGGATGCAGAAGACTTTCAAAATGCACCTTCTAAATACGACCTCAATAAAAATCATAACGAGAAAAATATAATATACAATATTCTAAATGTTTTTTCCAAAATATAGACATATTTTTTTGTACCCAAAATTTTAATAAAAACGGCTTTTTCTCAAAACTGTCAGTATGTGGGTTGGTTCCATTTTGCATAAGTAGGTCCAATTAGGCACAACGCTAAATTTGCCGCTAAATATGTTTAAAGAACTGTCAATACGTTTTATGTAAAACGTATTTAGGCAGGTTTCGCTTTTGACAGCCATAGAAATTTTTTGTAGTTTTGGTTGCAAGCCATTTGTAGTTTTTATGATTAAATATACATGTTATAATTATTATTTATTATGATGTTATTATATAATACGGTTGTCAGTGTGTCAGTATAATGTTATTATACTGACAGATATTTTTGGATTCACTGACGAATACGTTGATTTGATTGACAAGTTGGGTATTTATTAGGTTTTCTATATGGCGGCTGTTGTTCACAGTATTGATGTTTTATCCTATTAATATACTTAGGCACAATCTTTGAATTTATTTACTTTTAAGTGTAATTTTTCCATTGCAAATTATATTTTTTTAATATACTGTATATTTTCAAAACGTTGTATTTATTATTTAAAGTCCTTTTTTTAGACCAAATCAGCCAAAAATTTATAAGATGCTTACTAATTTATGAATAGCGGTCGTCTGTTTCTTTGTTTGTTTTAGTACTGCAAATCGGTAATATGGACGTCCATATTACCGATTATACCGTTTATCATTACCGTACTGTTATATGATACCATTATGTAACCGCCAATCGACGTTAGCGTTCGGGATCGTGCACCCGGAAATGACACGTGTGGTTCGTCTCGCTTCTCTTAATGATCGGGTTTTAACGCTAGAATGATAATGACGGTTTTTATTGCGAAGTAAACAAGCAGACAGCTTATCTAATGGGTAGTGGTTGCCGTCGCCTACTGTTTGCAACACCAGACGCGAAGCCAACGCGTTGCTATCCTTTAGGATGGGATGAAAGGCATGGGATAGAGGGATAAGATACAAATGCTGGCTTCACATTGCGAAGGATGACATGCGTACCAATGATTTTAATACAAGGGATGCTAAAGACCGCGCTAAAAGAAGGAAAGTGGACCCTGGGTGTCGAAGCACAAGCTCCGAACGCAACCTGGTTTTAACTCTCGGATGATGATGATGATGAGACAGAAGGAATGGAATAAGAGGATGGGATAGGGGGAATTAGCTCAAGGCTAACCGTTTCACGCCGATATGCTGTGAGAAGGTGGTATTAAACCGATCGAGCCGGCCCTAAGATTTGTAATTGAGATGATGATTCCAACATAGCTCTACCAGGTCAAGAATGGCGATGATGATTTGTCTGTAAAAACATGTTTTATATTAGAAAATTACAAAAATAAGAAAAGAATGACGGGGTGATATCTAGTCGTGGCGGATTTGTGGTATTTTCAGAGTTAATTTTAAGCCGACTTCAAAAGTAACTAAAAAGGAAAAAATAAATTTGTTGCTGTTTTTTTGTTTCACTTAGCACCGACTTTAAGATGTTGTAGACAATATTCTTTATTTCTTTTTAGTTACTTTCAAAATTGGTTTTGTTTATTCTTAAAAAATATTTCCTATTTTTAGTAACGCAAATACTTGAATAGCTTTAGAAAAATATATATGTATAACACGTTTTATGTGCCTATTTGAGGGTTGCTTTCAATTCCCTGGGATCCACTTACCAAATCCTGACATGGTTCAATGAGACCCCCTCAGGAGTATACTCTTTCGAATAAAATAAAAAAATGAAAATCGGTCAACAATTAACGAAGAAATCGCGTAACAAATATCCAATAAAAAATACAGTCGAGAAGGTCCTCCTTTTTGAAGTAGGTATACGACAATGTATGTTAAAGTACGATGATGTGGTCAAAGTAAAATTTTAATTTCCAGGTCGAGCCGTTCATAGAAGAAGAAGCAGGTGACACAGAAGATTCAATCAACCATCCGAAGCTGACATTCACTCCCGAGGATATCACTCCAGTCGACAAACACGTCATAAACGGATCACCCCCAATCTTCGTTAATCGTTCAAACGTCAATTTAGACGAAAAAACATCCAATAACAAATTCGATTTCGCCCGTTCAGCTAGTGCTGCACAAGTGTCAGTCCGTGCCGAAATCGAAAGAAGCCGAAAAATCTCAACACCGGCTTCATCGAAACACGGCTTACAGCTATTGTCGAGTCGGAACCATCTGCCCAGCAACCCGTCGCTATTAGAATCAGTGCCAGAAGGTAAAAGTAGCAGAGTCAACTCCCAAGAAGCTTTCGGGAAAAAATTAACGGTGCCCAAAACACCGAAACGCAGTCCATCGACTTCTAGGTTCCAGTATATGTCCACACCTTTCCACGGCTCGACTTTATCGGCTTTCGAAAAGCCTAGCGAATTCGCGTCTCAGTTCAGTCTGAAATCAGTTACTGATAGTTTAGCACCAATAACTTACTGTTGTGGATGTAAAAAGAAACCCAAAGACGACAATGTGAAGAAAGAACCAAATAAATACTTCGATGTTGAACTCCTGAAAGATCCAATATATTTAGTAATTCTCATATCTAACTGCACGTGTGCTATATCATATACAAATTTTATAAATCTCGTACCCTTATACGCTAATGAATGTGGCTTCGATAAGTCACTCGGTGCATATTTACTGTCTATAATATCAGCTTTCGATTTAGTCGGACGTATCGGCGGTTCGGCTTTATCCGATATTGTTGCAACGCCGAAACGTTATTTCTTTATATTCGGCATATTGATGTCAGGTTTAAGTCTTGCAATGATGCCGATGTTCGGGAGTTATTCGGTTATAAGCGTTTTTTGTTCGGTTTTCGGTTTAGCATCCGGTATCAACGTGGGTGTGACAGCACTAGTGATGACGGAAATGTTAGGTACCGAGAAACTTATGTCGTCATACGGTATCAGTTTATTCGTGAACGGTATTCTTCAGTTGATTGGTCCGCCGATCTGTGGTATTTGGTACGTATATGCGAAGTCGTATAAGTCGTTGTTTATGACTTTAGGTTGGATTTTGGTTGGCGGCGCGTGTTTGTGGGGCTTCGTGCCGTTGATACATAGAAGTAGAAGGATGTCCGAGATGAAAACTAACATTGCTAAGGCGTAAGTTAAATATAAGTTTTCATTAACTAATCTAATGGGAGAAGAACTAGGAATGATAATCCAGTAATTTTTTTATCTCTGACAAAATCTCATAAGTACTACATTGAATATATATAAAATGACTTTCAAACATTTTATTACCTATACTATAATAAATCTGTAATGCCCGGTTTCTGAGGTACTTTTAACTGTAGCTTATCTGTTCGTTAGCGCTATCGGTTCAATAACTTACAAAATTGCGTTTCTGAACACACCAACGTACGATAGTTAAACTAGGTTCAACTTAACTGACCAATATAGGCGTTTATCTGTTCCATATCTTTGACGTTTTTGTTTGATGTAAATAAATATTAGATATTCCTTCTTAAATAGACCCATCTAGTGGCGAGTTTTAGTACTAGTTAACAGTTAACCTAAGTTTGTCTATTACATAACTTTATGGAACCAATTGTTATTGAACTCATAACTGGTAACTTCAAAAACCGGGCATAAGGGAGTTAAAGTTAAAGTGAAGAGAAATATGTGTGTCAGTTCCGAAACATGAGTGGAGTTTACTCTTTGAGTATGATTCTCTTCGAATATTCACTGATGGATAGTCTTTTAGGTTTTATTTCAGTGCTTTAAAATTTTGAATTTGTACAATAAAAAACGTAACGCTTTTGAGTTGGGGCTTGTATCATTTAATTCCTCATTAAATTTCCTTGCCTTATATGAAAATCGCTTCTTAGTTAGAGTAAACTCCAAAAAATTAATTTTCGACACGACATGTTGAACTACCGAGTACAGCCCGCTCGCCTTGATATTTACAAGAACTGTACTATGGGCCGCTCGCATAGGATTGCTTAAATTTATTTAAGAAACACAAAACGTATTTAACGCCCTTAAATACAATTAGCGTCTTGCACAACGCAAAATTTGCCGCTAAATATGTTTAAAGGACTGTCAATACGTTTTGTGTAAAACGTATTTAGGCAGTTTAATATGATTAATTAATTTTACTTCAAGGCAATCGTTATGCAAGCGGCCCTTATTGTGTCTTCTTTCATTTTATTAGTTAGTGGAAATTCTCAAAATCAATACTCGAATATCGTATTTGAGAGATATTTCTAAATACTTTTTAGGGCTTTTTAATAAAAACAACAACTGTGCGTAATACTTTCTATTGCGAGAATGAATGTACATGATTTTTGTATCTACCTACTTATTATAACCTTTTTTTGGTTTACATACATAACACCTCACCACTTAATTTAGACTTAACAACTAATAAACTAAAACTAAATTTACTTAAACTAAAATTATAAATATCTAAATCAATCAATTTGAAACCGAACTACAGGTTTCCGATTGCGGTTGGCATGACTCACTGGCTGGGATGAAGGCTCTTGTATTACGGCATCTGGTTCCGTGGGTTCAATTTCTCCCTTATTGTTACTCTCCCCTTGACTTATATCCGTCTCTACTACATCCGCTGGCCCCTGCTCTTGCGGGGCTCCATCCTCACGCCCAACCACTTTCGCCTGTATTATATTATCCTCTGAAATGGTACTCCCAGAACCGACCGCTCCCGACAGTCTAGATCTACGCCTTAAGTGGTCTATATGTTTTTTTATAGGTCGACCGTTACCGTCCTCCACGAGATACTCCCGTGCACCTACTTTTGTTTCAATTACCCCCTTTGACCATTTATCACCGCTAGCATAATTTCTCATCCAAACCGTATCACCTTCATTTAATTCACGCAATACTCCGCCGGAATACTCGATCTGCTTTTGCTGTGACGCACGCACCCTATCCTCGAGTGACCGTTCACTACGTAACAGATCCAAACGAGACCGAAGCGTACGTCTCTGCAAAAGCATTGCCGGTGTCTCTCCCGTTGTACTCTGCGGGGTGTTTCTATATGCCAGCAGAAAAGTTTGCAAGGCCGTATCTAAATCTTTGTTTTCCCTATACGCTTTTTTTATCGCTGATTTACACAATTTTACCGCATTTTCTGCCGCACCGTTTGATGCTGGATGATAAGTTGGTGAAAGATATTGAGAAATGCCATTCCGTTTTAAAAAGTCTCTAAACTCAGCACTAGTAAATGGGGGACCTTGGTCAGACAATATCTCAATGGGCAAGCCAAACCTAGCAAAACAACTTCTTAAAACTTTTATAACCTGAGATGCTGTCGTTCGTAACATTTCATACACTTCTAACCATTTTGAAGACGTGTC
Organism: Dendrolimus kikuchii; assembly: GCA_019925095.2. Lineage (NCBI taxonomy): Eukaryota > Metazoa > Arthropoda > Insecta > Lepidoptera > Lasiocampidae > Dendrolimus > Dendrolimus kikuchii. Next base: position 7,397,163 of record JAHHIN020000030.1, on the reverse strand, counting down.
AATTATTACCATAAAGGTCTTACCCCGTATGGGTCCACGAAAGTCGATATGTAGCCTGCTCCAAGGCTGTGCGTAGAAGGGCCAGGATTGTGGCGGAGCGCGTGGGGGAGCACTTGCCTCTGCCGCGCAAGTCTCGCAACTCTGACATATATTTTCTATATCCTTGTCCAGATTTGGCCACCAGACATAACTGCGCGCTAAAGATTTTGTTCTAACAATCCCCATGTGGCTACTGTGTAGCTGTTTCAATATGGTATCTCTTAATGAGTACGGTATTATTATTCGATATCCCCACATTAAGCATCCGCAATCCAAATATAATTCATTGCGTCGTATGAAATACGGTTTATGATTTTCGTCTAAGCATGATGACGGCCAACCTGATTGTACATAAAGCAATATTTTACTAAGGTCTTTGTCTTTCGAAGTTGCTATTTTTACATCCTTATGCGTAACGGGTAAAAAGTTTTCAACAAAATTTAAATAAGTTACTTCGACTTTCGTATCAGGTGGTTTCCCTTGAGGTAAACGTGAGAGTGCGTCTGCGCAATTCTTTTTAGACGTCACATACTCGATATTGTAATTATAGCCCGATAATAAAATCGCCCAACGCTGTAATCTTGAAGCCGCCATAATCGGTATCCCTACTTTGTTTCCGAAAATATATGTCAAAGGTTTATGATCTGTACGCAGAATAAATTTACGGCCGTACAAATACTGATGGTATTTTCGAATACCAAAGACGATGGCCCGGGCTTCTCTGTCTATTTGCGAATATGCCCGCTCGGCGGTTGTAAGCGAGCGTGACGCGTACGCAACGGGCCGCTCCCCGTCCGGCATGATGTGAGTCAGCACGGCACCGACGCCGACGCCGCTCGCGTCCGCGGTCAACACTAATGGCAGATCTAACGAGTAATGTACTAACACCTCACTTGAAACTAGTAACCGCTTAATCTTTTCAAACGCTTCTTGACATTTAACACACCATACATACGGGACGTTCGAACGAAGTAAGTTGTACAATGGCGCGAGTATTGTGCTCACATTTTTTATAAACTTAGCATAATACATCGCCATTCCTATAAAAGCCCTTAACTCGGACACATTTGAAGGTGTTGGAGTATTATTGATAGTATTTACTTTATCGGGGCAAGTATTTACGCCGTTTTTACTAATGACATATCCTAAGTAAGTAACCGATTTTGCAAAAAATGTACATTTTTCTTTTTTTACTTTAAGTCCATAAAATTGCAACCGTTCAAAAACTTTATGTAACGTTTGTATGTGATCCTGGGTATTCGATCCTGTTATTATTATATCGTCCAAATACACACCTACTTTGGGTAAATCAGCAAACAATTGTTCTAATCGCCGTTGAAAAATTCCCGGACTAGAGGCCAAACCATATACAAGTCTATTAAATATAAATAAACCCTTATGAGTATTTATAACAGTGTATTTTTTTGATTCATCGAGAGACAGTTGTGCATAAGCTTGTGATAGGTCAATTTTACTATAACGTTCACCCCCTTGCAAGCGGACCAGCAAGTCTTCTACACGCGGCAACGGGTAACGGTCGACTTCCAATACCTTATTTAAAGTAAGTTTATAATCGGCGCAAATTCTAATAGTACCATCTTTCTTTATCACGGGTACGATAGGCGTGGCCCAGTCGGAGTGGTCGACAGGTGTGAGGATGCCGTCCCGCACCAGCTGGTCCAGGGCTCGCGCATCGCGTACCCCAGCGGGCGCGCGCGCATGAACACCGGCTGCGCGCCGTCGCGCACTCGGATGCTCACCACCCCGCCAGTGAATCGCCCCAGGCCCGCCTCGAACACTTTACAGTATCTGGAACTGAATTCCGAAAAATTTAACTCTCCACTTTTTATTTTATTAATAGTTACATTATCATCATAAGTTATGTTAGGCAATTTTAAATTTAATTCAGCCATCCACTGTCGGCCCAATAAATTAGTTTTGCCCTTATTTATAATAAATAGAAGCAGTGCATTTAACAATGTGGATTTTGATATACTTATCGAAATTCTCCGCTCTCTCAACATATCTCCATCAGCAATTGATTGGTTTCACAGTTACCTGGTCGGACGTCGGCAGCGTGTACGTATCGATGACATGTTTTCGACATGGCAAGATCTATCTGCTGGCGTTCCTCAGGGCGGCGTTTTATCTCCTCTTTTATTTTTATAAATACCATCTCCAAAAATCTATCTTCTTCCTATCATCTCTATGCAGACGATTTGCAGATTTATACCCAGGCTCCAAAGGACACCTTACATGATGCTATTAAGGTTATTAATGATGACTTGAATCGTATACACAACTGGAGTACTTCTCAGGGACTTAGCGTTAATCCTGGTAAGACTCAGGCTATTATTATCGGTAGCTCTCGAACAATGTCCCAAATAGATTTTGAATTACTCCCTGATGTAATGTTTCATAATTCGTATATTCCCATTAGTGACCAAGTCAAGAATCTCGGCGTAATCATTGACAAGGAACTATGTTGGCGACCACACATTACCGAGTTAAGTCGCAAGATCTTTGCATCCTATGCCTCACTCAGAAGACTAAAAAAATTCCTTCCAACCGCCACTAAGATTTCGCTTGTTCAAGCAATTATACTACCTATCCTTGACTATGCGGATGCCTGTTATCTTAATATCACCCAAGAGCAACTCATCAAACTTGAGCGTCTTCAAAATGTTTGTATTAGATTCATATTTGGATTAAAAAAATATGACCACGTTTCTGAATATCGCAAAAAACTCAAGCGGCTGCCAATCTCACTTCGCCGGAATGCATCGTACACTATTTATACCCTACGCTCCTCCTTACCTTAAGGAATGTTCAACTTCCTTCATACATCACACACCTTCGCTTTGCGCTCCTCTAATCTCCTCTAACCTCCTTTTAAAGACACCTGCACATTCTTCAACATTTTACTCCAAATCCTTCGCTGTGCAGGCTGTCTGCCTTTGGAACTCTTTACTCGTAGATGTCAGAAAAACTAAATCACTAGCCATATTTAAAAAAATTGCCAAAAACTATTACCTTACTTTATAATAAAATATATATTTTTCTTTTCATTTTTCTTAACTTAGCTGTTTACTGTCCACATTGTATTGTTCTCCCTTTTTTATTTTACTTCTTTTAATTTAATTATACATAGACATAATTTGTTAAAAGTATCCTCTCAGTCAGGTTGCCTGGAAGAGATCGCTTTAAGCGATAAGGCCGCCTTTTGTTTTGCCGTTAAATTATCGTAATTATTTATTCTGTAATTGTTTATTATGGTGAACAATAAAGTGTTTTCTATTCTATTCTATTCTATAGATCTAGGATTTTACAGATATCATTATGTTTGACCAAAAGTTTTATAACACCTATTGGTTTAATTGTTTCCCCGGTATAGTATTTTAAAGATAAATTACAATTCTTTATTTCTAGTGTATTAAATAATTTTCTACCTTGCACATTTAACGTTACATGGATAGGCGTGCATTCAGCTATCGACAATTTATTTATAATTGTAACATTTACCTCGTCACTAGATTCGTTCTCAAAATTGTTTCCTGACCTCAAAAGCTCGTCTGAAGTAGCCGTAGCCCCTTGCCAGTGAGCGTGTTGTACGAGTGGACACATCCTCCGAAGGTGCCGTTGCTTGTTACAGACACGGCACACATAATTCACAAACTTACATCGAGTCTCGTCATGATACTTGCCGCACACCTTACACAGTTGATAGCGCTGAGCCCGCTCATCCGACTTCGAGGTCGATGCTGTCGCTGCGGGGCGGCTATAGCTGCGCGTACGCGTTCTGGGTGTATAGGCCGGTCGCCTATCTCCACCATGAGCGTCCCTCCGCCTTGTACTCGTTATCGCCAGGCACTCCGCAGCGTGCCCTGTCCGTGTGCGGCCCAATGGTATGCTACTGTCGACTGCGGCCGCGTTTTTCTCAGCCGCCTCCATGCTCATTGCTAAACTATAGGCTTTTGCATAATCCAACTTGTCCTCCGCAAACAGTCGTTGCCGTATTATTTCGCTGCTAATACCACAAACAAACTGGTCTCGAATACTTTCTTCTAGCCAAGAGCCAAAGTCACAAGACTTCGTCATTTTTTTTAAAACGGCAGAATATTCAGAGATACTCTCCCCTTCTTGTTGTTTACGTTGTCGAAATTTGAAACGTTCTGCTAATATACTTGGCTTTGGTTGCAAGTGTTTTTCCATAATGGCCGTTAACTGCTCAAATTTCATACTACTTGGTTTACGCGGCGTACATAAATTTACCAACAATTCGTAGCTTTCGGCTCCCATTACTGTTATAAGTGTCGATACATATAACTCACTTTTGATTCCATTTACAATAAAATAATGTTCCAACCGCTCCACGTATAAATTCCAGTCATCTGTTGCCACTTGAAACTCACTTATCTTTCCAATCGACATCTTGTTAAAATTATAGTTATTTAACGTCACAACAATGTAAACTTGATTTAGTGCACTATTTAGGGTCCGTTTTCGATCCTCGTCGCCACTGAGAGATATTTCTAAATACTTTTTAGGGCTTTTTAATAAAAACAACAACTGTGCGTAATACTTTCTAATGCGAGAATGAATGTACATGATTTTTGTATCTACCTACTTGTTATAACCTTTTTTTGGTTTACATACATAACAGTATTATAGGCGACTTAACTTTTCTTTTTATATTATGAAAATGGGCACAATACGTGGTATTTAAGTGTAATCCTAGCTAATATTATAAATGCGAATGTGAGTTTGTTTGTTTGCGACGCTTTCACGCCTTAATTTAGCAACAGATGGTCATGAACTTTTGCATACACGTTGTCAAGGGTATAGAAAAGGACATAGGGTACCTTTCATTCAGAGAAAGTACTGTTCGCGAGGGATAGACGAATATATCCGTGCAGCAACGGAGAAAGATTACAATTTCCTGCGTTGGGGCGACCTGTCGTAAGAGGCGACAAGACAACCCACAACCAAGTGGTAGGTTATTTGCTCGACTGGATGGCTACCACCTCTGGTCTAAAGTATGTCGCCATAACAACCTTGTGTTGTGTTCCGGCATTAGTGGCCAGGTTCGAGTCTCCCTTAAGAGAGCAGCAACGCATTTGTAGCACCTTTGGTGTTGCAAATGTCTAGAGGCGATAGTAAGTGGGCCGTTTGCCTGTCTGCGGAACTCCTGCAATACAAAAATAAAAAATACTTTCTTAGCTTCGGGATTTATAATGTGATTGAATGCTAATAATTATATTTATAGTATTAATCGGGCTTGAGAAATAATAAAGTAAACTCATGCAATAAAAATAAAAAATATATTATTTGAGCGACCGCTATCCTATTATTATGATTATTTTATCGACTGCAAATAAGATGACCGAAAGAAACTCAATTAGAAAAAAATACTTATTGACTATATTTATTGTAGGGTTTTAAACCAGTGTTGCTTACCAGTATTTGTAACACATCAAATCGAATTTATCCACAGGAAACATTCTATTTTATTTCAATGGAAATATACATTCAGGTGAATTATTCTCGTGTTAGTGAGCGTATTATATGATTTCTATTAATATACTTTTAGTTTAATTCTTATAACATTCTATATATGAAAGGGGCCTTCCACAAATGACGTCACATGAATGTCATGATTTTTGGACCCCTCCCTCGTCACAACTCGTGAGAGTCCTCCTTCCCTAGGGTTACGTCACATATTTAGCAATTTTACGTCAAGAAATTACTAAATTAAAACAGCAGTTCAGATTTTGAAACGTCACGAAATTTAAGACCTCACCCATCCCAATGGGTGAGACAATTCACAAAATGTGCCACTTCGTCGACCAACCCCCAAAACGTGTGTAATTTATGAATGGCACCTAATATCATTTGTGTATTTATTTATTATGAGATATTAGAATCTATAAGGGGAAGTTCATAATGTGTTCCCTCATCAACTCGTACACAGTTTCTGGGACCACTTTATCAATGTCACGTTACAGTAATTAGAACTCACTTCGTGTTTTAGTTAATAGTTGCGAACGTCACATTTTGTCACACCAAGCAACTCCTCATATCCTTGTATACGAACGTAGTTTATGGACGGCCCTTTAGCAAATAAACTCCACGCCACAAAAGAAGTCCCACAGACGCGGCGCTGCAATCGCGGTACTTAATGCTGCAAGAGTAATTATTTGCCAATCCGTAAATCGATGTAGGTAGTTACTGAATAATAAATACAAAATATTCCATAATTAAAGCGGTAAATATAATTAATATATGTATATAAAGATAATCAATATATGTAAATGATGAAAATAATTATTAAAAAAATTTACACGTTGACAATGTTAGTCGGCAAATTTATTTCACTCACACACAGTGTTTAAAAATTATTTAAAAAAATTAAAATAATATACACAGCGTTGAATTTAGCGCCTAAATTCAGAGCATGAGTGGCAACTGGAAAAATCTAAATTTAAAATTTGAACATGATGTATATATATTTTTTAATACTAAAGGAGGTTTGACACAGAATGATATAGGCTAGTGTGGATTGACCTTTAACCAATGGTTAAAATAAATTAATCACTAAAAAATATATGCCTACACAGTGATTATTTTATTTTAACCGTCTGTTGAATGTCTACGCACACCAGCCTTAGTAAGTAAGTAAAATCACATCGTCCTCTAGTACTTGATGGCTTTATTTCTTTCTATTGTCTGGTAACGACGTCACAATATTTATAGCGTACAAAGTATTTTTGAAAAGTTTTAGTTGGCATTTAAGTTAATGAAGGATTTATTATATGATAATATACAGTATATTTCAAATAGGACGGTATGGGAGAAATTACGTAAATAGAGAAATGAACATCGCGACTCTAAATACCTATAATTTATTATTATTAAATACTAATAGGATTAATTATAATTTTATAGAATTTAGAATATAGTTAATATTATTTTCGTAAGAAAGTTTACGGTAGCGTTACAAATTACGTTTTATGTATGCGACAGCCATACCGGTCTATTTGAAATAGACTTTACACTCTTTCCAAGCGTTTATTTTACTTTTGACATTTGTCCGTCTATCGAGTTAAACAAATGGCAATTGTCGTACTTTATTGTAGTGGGTGACATAATAGTGATGTTCTTTGAGTCATGTAACGCACAGACTATTGCATCGACACTACACGTAAATCAATGGAAAATAATCGATTTGAGAATAAAAAAACCTACTTTAAATTAAAATAATTGATTAAAACTTATTTAAAAATGGATTCGATTTTTATAACAATTCGAGTCTAACGCATTAGAACATTACTAATTGATACGTCATCGAGCTGTCAAAAGTAAAATAAATGCTTGGAAAGGGTATAGTGCTCCTTACAATCAGACCCGCGCGACGTTATGCAAATGTCTCAAAGATATAGACCATAAACTTTTATAATTACACTGTACTGTGATTTTTAAATACCTGGACTAAAATGACAGCCGTGGTCGACGGTTCTTTGAGTGAATTGTGCGAGTTGCTCCAAGCTTACAAAATAATAAAAAAACGATCGCAGCTGTCATTTTAGTTCAATATATTAAAAAATCAGAGTATTATTTAGGAAAAAAATCGTTACAGGAGTTTCTGGCATACTCTGGTTGTCGTTTTAAAAGTAATATACTACTATGCAGATTATTTTGTAAAAAATATGTGAAATTCCTAAAAAAGTAAATAATAATTGTACATTATAAATTGTTTTTAAGCTCAGACGAACGAATAAAAGTATAGAAGGAGTCGAACAAAAATTGAACAAAAATGACAAATGAAGTGAAGCATTTTTTACAACTTGTAGAAATGCATTGGGTTATATGTACTACGTACTAGAGAAGCTGTTCAAAACCAAAAAGTTCGAACTTGATGAAAGCGGGGCGAGCGTGCCGTAGACTGACTCAGGTATTTGCTGCAGCGCTAGCCACTAGATGCCGTCTAACTAAGCTATTAAAACATGCAGCGCTAGATCGCTTAGAGAATATATTTTTTAGTCCTGAACATTGGCGCAGTAGTGACGCGGCGAGACAAGTTAAAATTTAATTTAAAAACGATGTTTTATTGAGACCACGACAAACTTACCGATGATTTATTCGAGTTTCTAGACTGGTTTGAATAGTACCTTAGTACACATGAAGGCATTTTTTTAATAGTTACTTTTCACTCAAACACGTAAAGTATCGATAACAGCCCGACGCCGACAAATCCATTTGCGCGTTCCAATTATGAATAGCTTTTATTTGCGGCGGTTATTGGCGCGTAAGTGGGGCATTATGGCGATCCGGGAGACAGACGCCATGTTGTCGTAAGTACTATTTGGAATTTGGTAGGTGACACGTTTTACAAGAGTTCTTGTCCATGGACCATAGTGTTCAAATAAGCTAGTTACGGACGCATTCTCTAGTACGTAGTACATTAAACCTCATTGTAGAAATGCGTAAACTTATGTATTATACACGTGGTTTGAGTCTGTGTGGTTAACAATAATGTATCCACTGGAAACTATGGCGTCTTTATTCGTACTAATTCGATCATTTAATAGTAAATGATGACGGCATTTGATGACGGCCTCTGTGGTTGAGCGAACTAAGCCTTTGCCGGCCTACCTCACTGCAACGCAGAGGCTCCGGGTTCGATTTATGGTAAATTTTGGAAACGAATTTTCTCCGTTATTGTCTATGGACTGGGTGTTTGGGATCGGCCCCAGAGCAGTTTGTTGCGTGTCACCCATAACACAAGGGCACAAATGAGAATACAATACACAACATAAATAAATAAATGTACAATGTAACATGCATTAAAAAAAAAAAAACCAAGCAAGTGTAGCTCTAAATTGGTCCTAGCTCAGCATGTCGCTGGTTAAGTTAACCAGCGCTGATCTTCCGCTAGGGCCATTCAAGTGACATACACAGACAGACACTGAAGTAAATAAAAAACAAAACGAAAAGAAAGTAAGTATAAAAGAGAAGAAAAAGAGAAATGAAAGAAAAATGTGCACAACAATTGTAAAAAAATGAAATACATATTATTTATACAGTTTGAGATAGTTATAACAGTAAGAGTTTAAAAGTAGCAATAGTAAGAAATACATACACGACTCAACACATACAGGATAGGTCAGGCACATCCTCCAAATGGGCGCCATTATATAGCACTGGTGTCATGAGCAAGATCAGATTGGCACATTTGGTGGGCATACAAGAACTTTTTTAATTTAAATCTAAACCCATGAATACTTTGCATATTTTTTATGGGGGGTGGTATATTGTTCCAGCATTTGGAGGCAGCATACCTAAAACTACCCCTAAAAGCAACTGTGCCATGTCGTTGCGTCGTAAGCTGCATAGCGCATTGCCGCAGTCCAGCCGATCTTTTTGAAGAGAACCAAGAAAGTTTTTTATATAAGTATGAAGGGGCTTTATGCTTAATAACTCCAAAAAGTAGGCATGCGAGATGCAATTTACGGCGGTGCTTCATTTTCAACATTGAACAGTTGTTTATAAAAGGCGTCACATGACTTCTAAAGGGAATGTCAAAGCAAAAGCGTGCACATGCGTTCTGTACTCGTTGAATGAGTTTCTGCGTTTTACCCAGTAGACGAGGGCCAAAAACAATATCAGAGAAATTAAGCTGGGACAGGACTAGTGACTCAGTTAATTGGATTCTCAAACTATGACTTAGATATGGCCGAATTTTATATAATACCTTAAGTTTATAAAAGCATGTTTTTACTGATTTGGCAACGTGATTTTCAAATCTAAGTTCACTATCGACTTGGAGGCCTAAATTTCGTGCTTCGTACACCCTTTCAATAGGAACATCATTGATCATAATTGCAACTGTTGGATTAAGTTTTATTACATTACTTTTGCTGCCAAAAACGAGATATTTGGTTTTGGAGGGGTTCAGCACTAAACAGTTTTGTTTAGACCACAGAGCTATTCTCGACAAATCCTCATTTATTTTAACTATAGCACAATCTACATCTGCCGGTTTAAATGATATATAAATCTGGGTATCATCGGCGTAGATGTGAAATTTGCAATGTTGTATTTGTCGAGTGATGTCTGCTGAATATAAAATAAAAAGAAGAGGACCCAAAATTGATCCTTGAGGCACCCCTCTACCCACCGCCAACTTCTCAGATATAGAAGAAGAACCATTGCTATGATCAAGTTTAACGAATTGGTACCGGTTACTTAGGTAGCTAGTAAACCAGCGAAGTGCTTTCTGATCTAAACCATAATATTTTAATTTTGAAAGAAGTAACTTAATATTTATGCAGTCAAACGCCCGGGAAAAATCAAGGAGAACAAGCAAGGTGCACATTCCCTCGTCTTGTGCACATAGTATATTGTCCGTAACATCTAGTAGTGCTGTCACCGTACCGCGACCCTTCCTAAAGCCTGATTGTAACTCCGGCAAAATATTATTGGACTCAAGAAACCCTGTCAATTGTAAGCAAACTGCTTTTTCTAAAATCTTTGACAGGCATGGTAATATACTTATCGGCCTTAAGTCTTTTAAGTCAGTTGGATTTGGAGTCTTAGGAATAGGACGGATAATTGCAGTTTTCCAGATATCAGGAAATATACATGTTTTTATAGATATGTTTAAAATGGACCTAATTGCTTCCATTGTATAAGGTAATGTCAACTGAAGCATGTCAAGATTTATAGAATCACATCCCTTGGCATTTGATTTTAAGCAATTAAATATTTTTTGTAATACGTCTAGACTAATTGGCTGAATACTAAATACAGAGTCACTAAATTTGTTGTAATCAAAATATGACATTAAAGAAGGACATGCTTCGGAAGTACCAGGTATGTTCAAAAAATGGTTATTAATGACATTCGGTTCATTAAAAATTGGCGGAAGATCCATAGTGATCTTGGGTATGACAGACTGTTTAAGACTTTTCCATAACAGTTTTGGGTTGTTTAATTTGTTATTAATGTTAAAGTTAAAGTAAGCCATTTTTTCTCGGTAAAGAGCTTCATTCACAGTAGTTTTTAAGGATTTGTAGTAATTCTTTTTAGTTGACAATTTAGTTCTATGATAATCATTTAGTGCTCTATCACGCAATTTCATCATCAACTTTATGGTCTCAGTTATCCACGGAAAGGAACAACTTTTAATAACAGATGACCTTATGGGCGCGTGAAGGTCAAATAAGGATACGACAATGTGGTTGAAAACGTCAACAATGTCATTGACGTCACCCATTGTCGTTAAAAGGTCCCATCTTACAGTCCGCAGATCAGTCTTAAAGCTTTCTACACATATATGTTTAAGTGGCCGGTACATTATGATTCGTGGTATAGGTTTTTCTCGCTTGATATTAAATTCGCAAACTAAAAGGCAATGACCATGTAGAGAGCCTATATGATCGAAATTTATTTTTTTTGGGTGTAAGTTAGTACAAACTACATCAATGAGTGTTCTAGAAGTGTCAGTGAAATGAGTGGGTTCAGTAACAATTTGTGATAGTTCGAAATAAGATAAAAAAGTTATTAACTTTAGGGTTTTCCCATCTGTTTTATTCATAAAATTTATATTAAAATCGCCAAGTAAGATCAGATTATCATAAGAACCTAAAGAATTTACTGAGTCCGTAATAGCGTCTAAAAATAAGTCAACGTCCATCCAAGGAGGTCGGTACGCCGTGCCGATTGCTAGTTTTTTCCCATTTATTGTCATGGTGACCCACATCTGTTCTACGGCCCTGTGATCTGGGTCCACAGGATGAGGCCAGGTACGCACGTTATAGCCTTGCCTTATATAGAACCCAACGCCTCCTCCACGTGAACGCAACCCGCAGGGGCGAGGCATATGTCGAAGTCGATACCCAGGCAACGTTGGTGCTCGACCTTCTTCACCCAATCTGAGCCACGTCTCATTTATTGCTAATAAATCGAGATCATGACGCATAACAGAAACAATAAAGTTATCGTGATTAGTACCCAAAGAGCCCGCATTATACAAACCTACGTTTAGATTTTTATTTATCATTTTTAAATAGTAAAATAACAATCAATGTTATATAAAAAATGTAAACTAAAAATAAAAGTAGTATGTTATTTAATATTATTCCAAATTTGTTACTATTTATACTCAATATTAATAAATTGTAAGTTAAATGTTGCCCAGTTTCAAAGAGAAACCATTTTAAATGTAATAAATCATATAATGTAAAGTAATTTATAGCAATACATATGATAGTTAGAAATAATATACCTATAACAACATAAAATGACAAATAGAAAAAATGTATGTGCACAACTATGTACGCATATATTAAAACTAATACAATATAATAAATTAAATAAACAGTCGTGAACGAAATAATTTGTCTCACAACATGGCTTTTGTTAAAATTAAATAAATCAAACTTTTTCAACTTCAAAAACACGAGCTAAATCATTTTCAGAGCGAATGGCAAATACTTGTTTTCCATCGCCTTGTCGAGCAAAAATACGTCCTCTTTTAGTCCATGAGTATCGCCAGTTTCGTTTACGACACTCCTCGCGGACTTTATAGAATAAGTAGCGGTTAATTCGTGTAAGCCGCTCGTTAATATAGATGCGTCGAGACAACGCCGATGGCGACGCCAATCCTAAGTCCGAGGCAGTCAAGTTGCGCCGCACGCGCGCGGCGTGCAGGAGTTCGTCACGCAGGTTACGACGCGCAAACCGCACGACAACGCGGCGCGATCGTTCCACAGTCCCACCCCCGCTAACCGCGCCATTCGTACTAATTCCGCCAATACGCTCAGCAAAGATTATGTCTCGCTCTTCAATGTTAACTCCCAATTTGGCAGCCAAGATAGTTACGATGTGATACACATTTTCGCCCTTCTCCTCGGGAAGGCATCCAATGTCCAAATCTGACAATAATGCCTCCTGGTCCCTCTCATTTATTTCTACCTTAAGTTGTGCTATAGTGTTCTCCAGTTCCGCCGTGTTTTTCGAATCAGCCATCACTTTGTTCTGTTCCAACACGTCCAGCCTACATTCTATGCTATCTAAACGTTGCCCGAATCCCGCTATGGAAGTGCGAAGCTCAACCATTTCTCTACGCAACTCTCCCATATATTCCGCCATCTCACGTCGCATGGCCCTCAATTCATTCTCATCCTCTTCTGGGTGAGAGACGTCGGATGTAGAAAAACCAGCTACAGGCAGAGACACGGTTTCGTGTGGGGACTCGTTTCCGCAAATGCCCTTTACTGGAGTAATGGTATTATCACCCCTGCGTACTTTCTTCTTGCACTCGGGGCATGCCCAGCTCTTAGACACGATCGCCGTTTCTGGTATCGCTACACACCCTCTATGGAATATTAACGGGCACAAAGAACAGGTAGCGGCACCTGTCGGCGAGAGAAACTTGCCGCACGCAGAGCATTTAGCCATAGTAACTTTTTACGATTTATAAAAAGGCAAATGCGATAATTAACGCTAGATGTCGCAGGTTACACTTATTATAGCTGCACAGCTTATTGCCAGCGAGATGTAATTTTACTACCCGTTTTAGTAAAAAAATGTTTACGCTACTATCACCTCTGATAGGCACTTAGTTAATGATTTGTCACAATTTAGTCTACCTTTGACTACACAAACACTCTCACAACTAGTTTTAATACTAATGTTTAGGTTGTTAACACTTGTGGAAAGGTTCTAGGAAGAGCAAAGGACCTTCTACCCCCGCACAACAAAGTGGGGTGTGTTCTCCCAGGGCACACTCCAGGCACTTTATTGCGCTGGATCGGCTGGGCGTAACTATGTTCTAAATCTCAGCCTTTCCAACACATTCAAAGCGCAGGGTCGTCAGGGAGGAGGGGGTTTTTAGTGGGTATTGGGGTTGCTCGCCCGTGCAGCAACGCTCGGAGTCTTCCACACTATTCTGTGACGTCGATCGCGGACGGAGCGCTGCCAAGAGCATACTATTGCTGCAGTGTTATCGCCCCCGACCGACGCGTGTCGTTCCCCTAGCAACGACCCAGTTTGTGCGTAAATCGGTTAAGCATTTTATCGGCATCGGTTAACTATTGTTCATTAGATTGGCCGTCTGCCTGTTGCCTAGGTTTGCTATTATATTAATTAACAGGGTGCCAATTTTTGCGGGTGGAGCCAACAACGGTACATTTTCAACGCGTTCCATTAGTCGCTCACAACGCCCAAAATGCTCCATTAGCCGTTCCCTTAGGCGACCGCGGTCGTTGTCGTCGTGGCGAAAACGTCACTAATAACGTCATCATTTTCGATCACACAACGGTCACAACGACCCATTTCAAGTGGTGGGGCGAATAACTGTTCCACTTGGGTTTACGAGTAACGCCGGCAAGCAAGTGGAACGGGAGAAATCGCGGTCGTGAACGTGGTCGTTGTGAGTCTTAATGGAACTGTTACATCCCTAAACCGTATCCTAAAACGCTGACGGGATGCTTCCTCAGCATCCCGTACTTGTCATCCGACTGCTCCACACAGCTCGAGTCAGTTCGGATCGCGCTACCCTTAGAGTTAGACATATATTTTATTATCCTACATTTTCTGATTAAATAAGTTGTACTCCTTCGTGTTTAATAAATAAATCTTTTTTTAAAAAGACTATTCTTTTAACCGGTACAACATTTGGTGGCAGCGGTGGGATGCGATATCCCCTACGCGATATCCTGTAACCAAAATCGTGGGCATTCCGAACCGGTCCAGAACATTAAATCCAGTGCCCAGAAAGTTCAGAATCCAGAGTCCAGTCGTCACGTCTAAGATCCAGTGTGTTCAGTTTCCACGAAGTCCAGTCAGCGAGTCCGGGATACAGTGAATTCATCGTCGAGCGAGTCCTGCATCCAGAGTTCAAGGCATCCTGTGTCAAGAATTGTCATCATAGAAATCTAAATGTATATTTAACGTTTATTCCTGTAAGTCATTTTAAAATTATTTTAATTATCATCGTCTCAAAGTATAGTGTAATATTATACCATTCTTATCTATTGTGCCTAGCCTAAATATCCTTGAGACAACCGGGCTGCACTGCGCCCACGCGTTTCATTTTGTCGTTAAGGTGCCTATACACTCGAAGCTTAATTTTATTTTAATAAATTTTACAACAGACAATAAATTTAAATAATTACCTACTTAAAACCTAAATTTAAATACTTACCTTCTTAAAATAAATGAAAATATTAATTCTCTTAAATAAATATAAAAACTTACCTTCTTAAAATAAATTTAAATACTTACCTTCTTAATTTCCATCTCTCGAGTTAATTGTCTCACGAGTCAATATGTCGAAAGGAACCCGTAGCGAGTTAAGCATTAATCTCCCAGAAGGACATTCAGATTATAAAACACCAACAAACACTCCATCACCGAGTATTAATCCACCAGTTCCTGAACTTGATTTAAATATTCTCACAAAATTTATAAAACCGTATGACGAAGATCGCGAAACTCTTAACTCCTTTATTATAAATTGCAATCATGCTTTTGAACTGGCAACAACCAATCAAAAACAAATTTTATTCAAATACATCCAATGCCAATTACAAGGGAAAGCTGAAATAGCTTGTTCCATTAAGGAGTTTATTAACTGGGACCAATTAAAGGAATTTTTGAAAACACAATTTAGCCAACGGAAGCATTATGCTCAATTATTAATGGAACTACAGGAAACTAAACAGGGTACTAACGAAAATGTTAGTCAGTTCTCATTTAAAATCGAAACTTGTCTATCCCAATTAATCACAGAAATTTCCCTTTCAAATTGTAAAAAGAAGGAAATTGATGGTAGGATAGCCGCTATGGAAGACCTAGCTCTCCATCATTTCCTCATGGGGTTACACCCAAGAGTATCCACAATTGTCCGATGCCGTAGTCCTAAAAACCTAAACGAGGCAATTAATTTCGCGTTATCTGAAGAGAAAATTCAGCAATCATTTTATAAAAGCACTAGTTCACACATCAAGCCTAACCAATTCGTTCCAAATAAAAATATTGTTAATAAAAACTATCCTAGACAAGTAAATAATAATAATTACTATAATCAAAATACGTCATCGTCCAGAAATATACCATTCTATCGCTATTGCAAGAAAGCTGGACACTTCCTGGAAAACTGCAAGCTTCGCGAATTCAATAATAATAAGCGTAATTCAGGCGGATTTAATCCCTTCACTCCTCTACAACCGTCTACTTCAACAATCAAACCCAATCCTCGCGTAAATCATATTGAAGAGGAAAGCCGAGACGAAGTCGATAATAATAATGAAAATTTAAACTATTAAGAGTCCCGTATAGGTCTCGCACGGGGCGAGTTCACTCCCAAGTCGATACCACTTATATTTCTAAAACGACCTGCGGACAGGGTAATCAGCCCCAAACTCAGGGTCGTTCATCTAAAATGACCTGCGGACAGGGTAACCAGCCCCAAACTCAGGGTCGCCCATCTAAAATGACCTGCGGACAGGGTAACCAGCCCCATACTCAGGGTCATCTTCGTAACATGGCCTGCGGACAATGTAACCAGCCCCAAACTCAGGGTCATCCTCTTAAAATGACCTGCGGACAGGGTAACCAGCCCCAAACTCAGGGTCGCCCATCTAAAATGACCTGCGGACAGGGTAACCAGCCCCAAACTCAGGGTCATCCATCTAAAATGACCTACGGACAGGGTAACCAGCCCCAAACTCAGGGTCATCCATCTAAAATAACCTGCGGACAGGGTAAACAGCCCCAAACACAGGGTCATCCAGCTAAAATAGCCTGTGACCGCAATAATCAGCTCCAACCTCAGGAGTCCTTAAAGAAATCATCTGATCGTTCTGAAAACAATAATAACGAAATTTATGACATTTTAACGAAGAAAAGATTCTTACCTTATATTAAAGTCCAAACATCTGTAAATGAAAAACCACTTACGTTCTTGATTGACTCCGGTGCATCCATCTGCGTCCTGAAAAAGAATTGCGTTAGTAACCTCCCTCAATTAACCGATACCTACGTAAAGGTTAAGGGAATAGATTCCAAAGATCATATTAAAAGTTTAGGTTGTTTGGAATTACATCTTGAATTTAATCCACAATTTAAATTATCACATACCTTTCACGTTTTCGATAATATTGATTTCCCTTACGATGGTATTATAGGCACTGACCTATTCATCCAACACGGCTGTCGAATAAATTACAGTGCAGAATCTCTGGAAATAAATAACAGAATTATCCAACTATCATTCGATGAACCCTCCTATGTAATCGAACCACGGACTGAAACAGTGATAGAATGCTCCATTAAAAACCCTGAATTAAGAGAAGGTATAATACTCGATCAACGTATTTCTGACTCAGTGCTTATTTCAAATTGCCTAGTAAAAGTAAAAGACAATAACAGAATTAATTTGACAATACTTAACTTATCTGAACAATCAGTTACAATTAAGTCCAACCTATCACTTACTTTATACCCTATTGACCATTCTTACTGTGAACCCTTTGGTTTTCATAATACCTCAACAGATAATTCCATTGGAAGAGTCCGAACATTGTTTGATCTCCTGAAAACATCCCACTTGAATCCTGAAGAAACAGAAAAACTTTATGCGATATGTAGTGATTATTGTGACATATTTCACTTACCTGGGGACCCTTTGACTTGTACCGATATAATCCAACATGAAATCAAAACTTCCTCATCCCAACCTATCAACGTAAAATCTTATAGGTTCCCCGAGATACACAAGGAAGAAGTTAAAACACAAATTAACAAAATGCTGAAAGAAAATTTATTAAACCCTCTAGATCTCCATGGTCGTCACCCATTTGGATTGTACCTAAGAAAACAGACTCTTCGGGGCAGAAAAAGTGGCGAATCGTCATAGATTACCGTAAGCTTAATGATATTACTATTGGAGAAAGTTATCCAATTCCCCAGATCAATGAAATCCTAGACCAATTGGGTCAGAGTAAATATTTCACGACTCTAGACTTGACTTCCGGTTTTCACCAAGTGAAAATACATCCCGATGATGCACCTAAGACGGCATTCAGTGTCCCACAAGGTCACTTCGAATTTAACCGAATGCCTTTCGGATTAAAAAACGCTCCAGCAACATTTCAAAGAATAATGAATACAGTCTTATCCGGCCTATAAGGTATGCATTGTTTTGTATACTTGGATGACATAGTTATATACTCTCACGATCTCACTTCCCATATAAAAAAAAATTCTGCTGTCTTTCAAAGACTGAGACAATTCAACCTCATGTTGCAACCCGAAAAATGTGAGTTTTTGCGTAAAGAAGTTGCTTATCTAGGGCACATAATTAGTGACGAAGGCGTTAAACCAAATCCTGAGAAAATAAATTCTGTCGTACAGTTTCCTACTCCTACATGCCCAAAAGATATTAAATCTTTCCTCGGTTTGGCCTCATATTACCGTCGATTCATACCGACATTTTCAAAATTCGCAAAACCTCTGACTAACCTATTGAAAAAGGATGTCCCGTTCGTATGGACTAATTCTCAACAGTTAGCCTTTGAACAACTCAAAGAAAAATTGGTAACAGCCCCAGTTCTTATATATCCTGACTTCACAAAACCTTTCCTTTTGACCTGTGATGCATCCAACTATGCTATTTCCGCAATCTTATCCCAAGGCGAAAACGGCAAGGACAGACCAATCGCTTATGCTTCTAGGACACTTAACAAGGCTGAATGTAACTACGACGTAACAGAAAAAGAATGCCTGGCGATTGTCTACGGAACTAAAGTTTTCCGCCCGTACCTTTTTGGCCGTCATTTCACGATCATTACTGATCATAAGCCACTAAATTGGCTATTTAATTGTAAGGACCCCGGGTCCCGCCTAATCCGATGGCGTCTGAAATTGGAAGAGTTCGACTACACAATCCAATATAAGAAAGGAAAGCTAAACACCAATGCAGACGCCCTCTCTCGATACCCTGTAAATCCTGTCCATGAAGAAATATCCTCTAATGATCAAATTGTGGCAGAAGATCCTCATGTTCAAAATAATCCTGAAAATGATCCTGAAAGTGTCCCTGAAAATCCTCCTTAAATATCTGTCGATAATCCGGAGCTCCAGGTAAGTCCTAACGCTCCAGACCTACCTGAATTATTTGACTTACCCGATGACTTCGTAATCCCAGGAGATGTAGAACTCCCCGATGACTTTACTATTCCCAGCCCGCCGTCTTCTGAAGAATCCAACAGTAGTAACGATACTTACTCCAAATGCCTGAAAACAATAAACAATAAATCATTAACGTTTAATACTAAAATAGAGGAACATAATGAAAACTTACTCAAAACAAAAATAAAACATATAATTATACCTACTTCTATCGATTTGGATGAGTCAAACCAATACGTAGAAGAAGTTATTAATAATCTTCCTAATTCCAAAGAACTCATTGCACGAGAACGAACTCTGTACTCTTTCATCAAGTCTGAAAAGGATGATGTAACCTATTATTTATTATTTTTAAAAGTTTACCATTATGACAGTAATAGTAGTTATGAACGTGTATTTAAAAGCCTGAAAAACTTAAAAACGGAGTTGTTATCTAATAACGTATTAGAATTCAGTATATCAGATTTTAGAAATCCATTCGATAATCATTCTTTTATTAAGATATACAACATTATAATGTATTTATTCCATAATACTAGTATAACTATACATATTTATAAAAACACTATTATCTTTCCTGCGATGAGCGAAATTACAAAAATCTTAAAGGAAAATCACGACATTCCCATTTCCGGTCACTTAGGAGCAAATAGAATGTTAAGTAGAATCCAAGAAAAGTATTACTGGCGCAATATGCGCACTGATATCGAAAATTATGTACGTGAGTGCCGACTCTACCAAGAGAATAAGGCACTCCGTAGGATCAATCGTGCTCCTATGCAAATAACTTCTACATCAACACAACCCTTCGAAAAGATCGCATTAGATATAGTCGGACCACTGCCTGAAGCTGCTCAAACAAAATTAAAATACATCCTTACACTACAGGATGACCTAACAAAATTCTCTGCTGCATATCCTATGCCTAGTGCTACGGCTGAAGAAACATCAGAGTGTTTAATCCATTTCATTTCTCAATTTGGCATTCCCAAAATTATTATCACAGACCAAGGGACGAATTTCACTTCAGAATTATTCAAACAAATGTGTAGTTTCCTTAAAGTTAAACAATTATGGTCCACTCCTTACCATCCACAAACTCAAGGCGCAATCGAAAGAAGCCATTTCACCTTAAAAGAGTACTTGAAATCTTTTGTAAACGATAATCAAGACAATTGGCCGAGATTTGTATATACTGCAATGTTGACATATAATTCTACGATCCATTCCACAACTAACTTTACTCCTTATGAATTAGTTTTTGGTCATAAGCCATTTATTCCATCCTCCGTGTATGAAACCTCACTAGAACCTACTTATAATAGTTATGTCCGTGTCCTACAACAACGATTACAAATATCCAGAGAAAAAGCTCTAGAAAGTATCTTATAATCCAAAATATCATCCAAAAATTATTATGATAAACACAGTAGGCCGGCAAAATATAAAGCAGGTGACATGGTTTATGTTAAAAATCACCTTCGGCTCCGAAAAGCGTTGTCTCCAATATGGAAGGGTCCTTATAAAGTAATAAGAATAAATGGTAACAATACATTGACTCTGCTTATAAATAGACGACATGTAAAATATCACTTCGATGAACTAAAGCCAGCATCTGTAACATAAAAATATATAAAATTAACTCACATAATATAAATAAGCTAATAACTAAATATTTAAATAAATAAAGTAATGAAAAGAATGAGAACATATATTATTTTCAGAATCGTTGCAACTGGCGCTGAGACCCTCGGTAACAATGATATCCAAGTACACCGCGTGGAGAATGGTCCTGGTATATATTTCGACCCGAAGGGGTTTGTCAAAATAATCAACGGTCAATTAAACATAATTATACCGATTGATATTTCATTTATTTACCCTCACTTAAATAATATACGCGATACACTGAACACAGTCAGCAATCTTTGTAACCACAGTAAAACGTTCAAATCCTTAGAGTGTGAGAATATATTACAACCTCTCGAAGTTCGATTTGTAGACATGGTGAGAGATTATAACGCTATCTCGCATCTTGTTCCAAGGCGAACCAGACGGTCTGCTTGGTTTGGTGCTGTTGGAACCGTGTTTAAAAATCTATTCGGCACCATGAATGAAGATGACGCCATCCAATATAATAGAGCCATTAAAGAATTACAAGAGGGACAGACGGACTTAGCACATTATGTTAAACATATTGTTAACATCCTCGACTCTTAATACTTTCAATAAATCCATCACTCAATTGATAAACAACGAAGAATCTTTAAATAACATCGTTGTGTTTCTAACTAATAATTTAAATAACTTGACCCAGGCTTCGGAAACCCTTACCATCAAAGTAAAAATTATGGAAATTGTAACAATCCTAGAGAACAGCATTCTGACTTTATCGTTTAAGCTGGAAGACATATCCAATGGTCTCATGTTTAGCAAAAATAATGTTCTATACCCAGCTATTTATTCGCCTAAAGAACTCTTTGATAACTTGAACACTAATTATAGGTTTTTACCAAGTTCTAAGGAACTGCCGGTACCATTAGAAATAAACAATGTGCACATTCTCATGGAACTTTCTAATATAAACTCATTTTATGTAGATGGTAAAATTGTATTTGTTGTGAAAATACCGTTAGTTAATCCTTTAGACTTTAATCTTTATCACGTATTACCATTACCTATACCTTTAAATAATGATACATATATAATGATTGTACCGAATACTATATACATTGGATTTTCTAGAGATAAAGCTCAATACTGCCATATAGAAAATATACGAAATTGTAAATCTGTGGGACAAAATTATATTTGTGATAAAACTTATATCTTATCCAGTGTCGTTCACCCCACTTGTGAGAGTGAAATAGTTTCCAAAACAATATCCGGTTTACCTACGGTATGTCCTACAAAACTCATATCAGGTAATATAGAGATCTGGCAGGAACTCGAAGAAAACAGATGGATTTTTGTTATCTCCAGGAAGTCCAAATTCACATTAGACTGTCCAGATGAGAATGTTCAAGAAACAAATGTATTTGGGTCAGGTATTATCGAAATACCTTTCGGGTGTACTGGCTACTGTCGTGGAATAGAATTACAGTCAAAGGAGATTGTAATGATAAATGTAACCCGTGTTAATGTAGATTTGAATATCATAAAAATGTATAACATCAGTATAAAGAACTGTAGCGGGTCTCCGACAGGGCTTTCGGTGGAAGCCTGTAGGAGGCGCTGGCGGGATATGCCGGTGGAAATAATACACCAGCCACTCTTACGGTTCACGTCGTTTATTTGAACGCTACTGAGTTGTATTTACAATCAAATAACCATTGGCTATATTAAAGCCGTAATCGGTACACTCGTACGTTAACTAAGTTGTATAGACTCTAACCCGCTGACTACTACTTTTAATGCACTGACTTGCAATACATTATTAGACACAGTAACCCGCTCTCTAGTTACTGATTATACACACACTGGTAATACACTGACTAACAATACACTATTAGACACAGTAACCCGCTCTCTAGTTACTGATTATACACACACTGGTCATACACTGACTTGTCTTGGCGGATCACTCACTACTTATACGAACGAATTCATTAAAAAAATTAACATTTTGCGGCAGCTTCCCACGATTTCTCCGGCCTGGACCCAACCCTTCTGGGAAGATGCGACCCCTGTCCATTAACTAATAAATTGTTTCCTCACTAAATTAACACAAAGCATGCAGTTAAATTACACAACTATTTTCTAAAATATGTACATACAATGGCAATGGCAGATGTCAGGATCATCTTTCTTTGACTCAAATGGTCTTACAAAGGACGTTATTTTAAACTATTACCGAAATTCTCGAAAATATAAAACAATGGAGGACATTACGGGGGACGTCATAAATTATTCCATATCCCAGCATCTGCATTGCTTTCGTGGGAAACAACTTTCTAAAAACTATCTACAAACTATTTTGGCATCGTTAACAATCAGCGAACCACAACTTTTAAACACAACTTCAATTCCAAAATTAAATATAAAATCTTCCAACTTTGAATCGCTTCTGAAACATAAAGAAAGCTTTGATTCGCTGAATAATAAACTAGAAAATTTCATAAAAAGGCCTCAGGCTACTACTTACCAACACTTTTATATACCCACTGTAATTTACTGTATTTTAATTATAAGTTTAATTTTAGGTTACAAGTATTATAAGTATTGTAAGGTTAGGTCTTGCGATGTCTCCATATCACCTTCCTCAGATGCTACCCCAGAGCCAGCTCCTACTGAAATAGAACTCACCTCCGCTCCTAGACTCAGAATTAACCCCTGAAACTTAACACAAAAGTGATAAGTTTCATCTTGTTGGGGGGGTTGTTACATCCCTAAACCGTATCCTAAAACGCTGACGGGATGCTTCCTCAGCATCCCGTACTTGTCATCCGACTGCTCCACACAGCTCGAGTCAGTTCGGATCGCGCTACCCTTAGAGTTAGACATATATTTTATTGTCCTACATTTTCTGATTAAATAAGTTGTACTCCTTCGTGTTTAATAAATAAATCTTTTTTAAAAAGACTATTCTTTTAACCGGTACAACAGAACGTAGCCTAAGTCATCTCAAACTCTGAAAGCCGTACGAGGTGCCATCATTGTAACACCAAATTATACTTGAGTAACTCTAGATTCTTAATACATTTATTTAGTGATTATATCCTATTTTATTAAGGCTAGTACTTATATAAATGTATACTTGCTTAATGTGTAATTATTATTATGTAAAGAAATCAAATAATTGTATTGTAATATAAGTAGGTATCTTTATATTAATGTAAAATATATTTTTTATTCTCATAGTTTTGTTGTTATTTACCATACACTTATGTTAAGATCCCAATGGTGCCAGATATTAGTTATGGACACAGTGATGAAATATATGGCATGGCATTTGCAACTTCTCTGGCTGTTTACAATAGTATTGAAGTATTACGTCAGAAGTAAGGTTTGCACTGAAAACCAGCGTTGTTGGCGCCATATACACCGCGTAAAGAAAAAAAAAAGTATTAATATCCTCCCAGTGTCCTTTCCTTCTCTCCCCTATCCGCCACAACACTCGCGCGAACGAGACGCAGAAACGGAACGGAAGACTAAGTCGCATCTGTCAAATCAACCAGTCTTGCTACGCGACCGCTTGAAGTACTTTAACGTGTGAAAAATACAAATTACAAAAATACGAACCAGCAAACAAGTGAGTGTTCCTTACACCTATTCTCCTATAACGCATCACCAGATTTGTTTGGTACGCCTTCTCGCCGGATTTGTTTTATTTTAATACTTTTACTTTCCGCCATCTTACCGCAAACTTACTGCCGCGCACGGCCATACATCGCCCGCTACCGCATAATATCTATTTAATCTTTCTTATTATATATCCCGCATATTATTTATTTATCTTATTTATTTATTTGATATATTTTTTCATATTATTTTTTATTCAAAATGCATACGAGTAAAAGTAAAACCGCACAAATCGATTTTCCGCCGAAAATAAAAATGCTTGAAGCCCGTGTACAAGCCATATTCAATTGTTTGAAACATGTGTATGATATTTCCCGTAATCTCTCTTCCAGTGACTCCATTAATCGATTTATTACGTCTTCCGCTAATGTTGAACAATTACGGTCAGATTTCTTAAAGTCGATCGATGAGCTTAATTTAGAAAAAATCAATTACGACTCCGATTTTGTCCCTGATTATAATTCTTTCATGGCATTTGAGGAGATATCCTCTTGTATAAAAAATGCATTAGGCGAATTGAAAGAAAAGAAACCTAATAATTTAGAAAAACCTAAATTGAAATTACCTCCAATTAATCTACCAGATTTTGATGGTAAAATCGAAAATTGGCCTTTATTTTACGAGACTTTTAAATCTAATATCCATAATAATGAACAATTAAATAATTCACAAAAAATACAATATTTATTAGGAAAATTATCTGGAAACGCATTGAAATTAACGGCTGGTCTAATACCTTCTGGTGAAAATTATAACAGTTTATGGCAAAGCTTAGTTCAAAAATATCAGGATGTTAGAATGCTAGGATCACATTATATGACAAATCTGTTAAATATTAAAAGTGCAAACAATAACGCTGCTTCCTTGAACTCTTTTATTGAATGTTTTCACGCTTCTGTTTCGGCTTTAAAACAATTGCAAATTACAGACTTGAAAGATTTTATGCTTCTTAATTTAGCTTTAAGAAAGGTAGACCAAAATACCGTTCAGGCTTTTGAAATGGCTATGCGAGATAAAGATGTGCCCGCTTATCAAGATTTTGTTGAGTTTGTAAAATCACAAGTGAAAATTCTCGATCGTTCAACACCTATTTCTTCCAACTCAAAATTCCGCATGCAGTGAAAAGTGCATCATCAGGTGGTTTTTCCACCAAATCGTTCGTCCCCCTCAGGGACAATGGACGGCGTGGAGGCCTCTCCGTCGCTGTTAGAGGGTTTGCTGTCGTTTTTACGACAGCAATTCCCTCAAGCACTCGACCAATTTTTGAGGACTCCGGAGTCTCAATCAATGGCGTCCGTTGTTATCTCGGAACTTAATTCCGAGAAACCTGTGTCCCGCGAGTCACACGTGCAAAGGGCCCCCGCGCAGGCCCCCCTCCCCGCGCCCGCATCTGCCGCGACCAACGCACCCCCCGCGACCCCCGCAGCCGCACATGCCGCAGACCACCTGCGCTCTGCCGCAGCGCCCGCGCCCCCCGTGTCCGTACCCGCCGTGTTACCGGTGCGCCCGCCGCCCGCACCCCCGCTCAACGACGCCCACCGTGTGGCACCAAAGTCGCGCGCCTCGTTTTCTCGCGGTCCCGCACCGGGAAAACCGCGTTCGAGCTCCGCGAGTTCGACGACATCGCGTTCGCGTTCGCCCATCCACCGCGTAATCGATTCTCGTCGAGAAATCGACTTAACCCCTGAAGGTTCGCAATACCTCAGGGTTGCCCCTCTTACACCGGCCGATGAAATTACCCCCATGGATGTCGCGCCTCCCGCGAATATCCCCTTAGACCGCGAAGACGATGACGGTTTCATAACCGTCAATCGTAGTAAAAAACGTAAGACCCAGAGGGAGGTCCCCCCCAACCCCGCCCCCACTGCGGGCACAAAACCGACAATGGCACCTTCCAGCCGCCCTGGGCCACCTTCACAGCGCCCGCCGCCACCCCTGATCATCCGCGAGAAAGCTCATTGGCTTCAACTCGCTAAGGAACTGCCAGGTAAGGCAATCTCCATAAAAGAGGCCCGTGATACCCAACACGGCATCAAAGTTATGGTCACATCTTCAAGTGACCACCGCGCCCTAACTACTCTATTATGTGACCGTAAAATCGGTTACTACACTTACGCCCTGCCAGAAGAAAAACGCCTTCGGGCTGTAATTCGCGGACTTCCTCAGGAAATTGAAAGTTCCTACATTCTAGAGGACCTTAAGTCCCAAGCCCTACCAGTGCACGAAGTGCACCGTATGCACAGAGGCGACGCCACAAAGTCGCCTCTAAACCTAGTATTGGTTGTCCTCGACCTCTCCCCAGAGGGGAAAAAGATCTTCGAACTTGAGAAGGTCTGTGGCCTCTCTGGCCTTCGTGTGGAACGTCCACACGAAAAACATACACTGCGGCAGTGTCATCGCTGCCAACTTTATGGGCACTCTGCCCTACATTGTCAATCCCGTCCCAGGTGCGTCAAGTGCCTGGGCGACCACGGGACCTCGGAGTGCACTCGCACCCGGGACTCCCCGGAGCCACCGAGCTGCATCCTCTGCGGCCAAGCGGGTCACCCCGCTAACTACAGAGGCTGCCCTGCCGCCCCCCGACCCAAACGTAAGGTCGGAAAGGGCAATGCCCAAAAAGGCACTAGAAAAGTGCCGAACAAACCCGCATTCGTGGCGGGCCCCCCCCCCCCCAGTGGTAAACCACTGGACGGGTCTTCCCACGACGGAAGCGTTCCCTCCGCTAAGGACGCGTGCCCCAGTTATGGCCGGCCTACCCTCGGCCACCCCCGCCCCCGCCCTCGCCCCCATTTCTAAGGGACCTTCAGGGCCATCGGCCCACCACTCTATAGCGGAGGACTTAGCTTTGGCGACTAAATTCGCCAAGAACTTGCCCTTCGACCTGCAAGAGGTCCAACTCTTGGCTCGGAAACTGAGGCAAGTTTCAGAGTCAACACAACCCTCCCTCCGGGATCAACTCGTGATCGAAATGGATCACGCGTACCTCCTCCAAATACTTAGATCGTTGTAACTAAACAACCTAGTCAAATTATTGTTACCGGTAACAAATGGCGCATGTAGGTAGAAATAAACCACGCTCATTGACTCTGGCGACTTATAACGCCAATGGCCTTCGAAACCAGCGCGACTTGGTCCATGACTTCCTGGTTACCAATCAAGTAGATATACTACTAGTACAGGAGACCTTCCTGAAACCGAGTAATAGAGATCCAAAGATCTCTAACTATCGGATCACTAGACATGACAGGGTAGGCCGTGGTGGCGGCACCCTGATCTATTTCAGAAGATCCCTACACTGCATGCCTGTAGTCACCCCCCCACTAGAAGGTATGGAGGTATCCGCCTGCAGACTAGCAATGACTGGCCACCAACCTCTAGTCATAGTTTCAGCATACCTCGCATGCCAAAAAACCCTCATTAAGAAAGACCTAGAAACCCTATTCAACTTAGGCCCGGCTGTTATTATAGCCGGAGATCTGAATTGCAAACACGAGCAGTGGAATTGCAATACCACTAACCCCAATGGCAGAGCCCTAATAAATATATCAGACAATCTTTTGTTTGATATACTAACTCCCATGACCCCCACAAGATACCCCCCCAACCGCGACTGGGGGACCCCAAACACTCTCGACCTAGCATTACTGAGGGGCGTAACCCTTCAGTTCCATTCGATCGAAACGATGGACGATATCGACTCGGACCATCGTCCGGTTATCCTCAGATTAGGACCACAGACAGACCAGACATCTGAAACTAGGACCTCTGTGGATTGGTTGAGACTTGAGACCCTCCTCAAGGCAACCAGCTCACAAGACCTGGACCGCATCCCGGACCACATCGTGTCCCGCCAAGACACGGAGACGGCAATCGAGGCCCTCACCAGCCACCTTCAATCCGCAGTGCGGAACTCGTCCAGGCAGGTGCCAGTGGAGGATGACCGCCACTTATGCCTGCCGGACGAGGTGAGGGTACTGCTGAGGGAAAAGAGAGCCGCCTCCAGAGCTCACGACAGATATCCCACCGAGGATAACAGAGTCCGACTCCGCGAACTAGAGCGCGAGGTCAAACTACGTATCCGGGAAGTCAGGGAACAACGTTGGGACAGAACGTTGAGGGATATCGAACCAACTCACCAGGCGTACTGGAAGCTGGCTAGAGCTCTCAAATCAGACACCCTTACTGTCATACCCGCGCTAGAAAGAGCCGACAACACCGAGGCGTTCGATGACGAGGAGAAGGCCGAGTGCCTTGCTCAGAGTCTAGAGCTTCAATGCTCCCCCACTACGCAAAACGTCGACCAGTCACACCTGACGGAGGTAGACTCCGAGGTCGAACGTAGATCCTCCTTACCAGCGGAAACCACACTCGACACGGTCACGGTCGAAGAAGTGCAAGATCTGATCAAGTCTCTCAAACCGCGAAAGGCCCCAGGGACCGATGGCATCAACAATCGCGTTTTAAAACTCCTACCCGCCCATCTAATTATAATTCTAGTGAGCATCTTCAATGCCGCCATAACAAACTGCTCCTTTCCCGCGATCTGGAAGGAAGCAGATGTCATCGGTATTCACAAGCCGGGAAAACCGGCTAATAAACCGTCCAGCTACCGTCCAATCAGCCTACTGAGCGCACTCAGCAAGCTTTACGAGAGGGTCATCCTCTCTCGACTTAGAGATTTTGCCTTCAGCAAACATCTAATACCCGATGAGCAATTTGGCTTCCGTGCCAGACACTCATGCGTCCAACAGGTGCACCGCATCACGGAGCACATATTATCTCACTTTGCCCATCGCCCCCGCCCTATAGGAACAGCCGCACTGTTTCTAGACGTAGCAAAAGCCTTCGACAAGGTCTGGCACAACGGCTTGATTTACAAGCTGTACCAGTTCGGTATGCCAGACAGACTCGTGCTCATCTTGCGAGACTTCCTCCTAGGTCGTAGCTTCCGTTTTCGAGTGGAGGGAACGCGCTCGTCCCCTCACCCACTCACAGCCGGTGTACCACAGGGCTCGGCTCTGTCGCCACTACTCTTCACGCTGTACACCAGCGACATCCCAAAAACTCCAGATGTGGAGTTGGCCCTCTTTGCGGATGACACCGCACTCTATACATCAGATCAAAACCGACAAATGGCTTGCGTCCGGCTGCAGGCAGCTGTCACAGAGCTAGGCGAATGGTTTCGCAAATGGAGGATAGAGGTAAACCCGGAGAAAAGCGCAGCAATGTTCTTTTCCCCGGGCACGCTTCGCTCCCCCAAACGCGCTAGCCTTCGCCTAAAAACCATTTCGCTCTATGACCAACAAATCCCCTGGGCAAAGTACACCAAATATCTTGGTGTCACCCTAGATCGGAACTTGCGCTTCAACGAGCATATCACTATAGTCCGAAATAGAGCGCGATTTGTGATGGGTCGTTTAGCACCCATGATAGACAAACGAAGCAAAATGTCCCTCAGACACAAGCTTACTCTGTATAAAACATGCATCCTCCCGATCATGACATACGCGAGTGTGGTATTCGGCCATGTCAAGCCTGCCCTTTTAGATAAACTGCAAATCGTGCAGAATAAATTCATGCGCAGAGCCGTCGGTGCTCCCCTCTATATGTGTAACGTCGACCTCCACCGCGATCTGGAGCTTCCCTCCATCAAAAACTACATTACGTCGCTCTCGCGTAAGTATTTCGATCTCGCGCCGCACCATCGAAACACGCTCGTCGTGTCCGCGTCCGATTATAAGCCTCGTCGAAAGGCTCTTGTGCGACGACCGCGTAACGTCCTGATGGACAGAGTCGACGTTATTACGAAACGGCTGGCCCGGATCAGTCCGCCCACGGTTAGAACAGTAGGCTGGCAGGCACCGACAGACAGACACAGACGGCGGCGTCTCAGACGCCGCCAATCAAGATCTCTCCACGTCCCCGCGAGGGACGCTAGGAGACATAGCTCACCCCACAGGATAGACTAGGCGTGTTGCTGGGAAGTTTCTTTCGCCGTTTCTTCTCTTCCAGCCATAACACGTTGCGAAACGGCAGTAAGATAGCGTAGGCCACCGCAAACCACCGATCCCGGCCCGCCGTGATCCTTCCCTTCGGGCTTTATATTACCCGTCGCCCGTTCTCAATTAGTATTTTGTGTCGCCCTATGGTGGGCATCATTAAATTCATTCCCCATTCATGGCAACAGTCCAGCCGAGGTAAAACTCCTTAGGGAGCTCCCTCGAGCAAGTTGCCCCCCCGGGCTCGAGCGCCTTCGCTTCGCGAAGGCACTCGCCCCAAAGACCCCGGTAAAGTTGTAAGGTCTTCGGACCAACAACATAAAGTCAAGTCCAATAAAAATAAAAAAAATCACTGGCATTTATTCGATAGTAGCCATATTAATCAGTCATTGTTGCCAACTGCAACATATGAGACCCAATCAGCTTCGCATATTCATAATTCAACGAGTGCAAGCGAGACAGACGCATGTGCTCGCGCGGTCGGTCCAAGCGAAACATTACCGCAGAGCGGCAACAGCGGACAAATCACGCGTCACGTACTTTGTACACAAGCACGACTTGCAGATGCTAGTAACTGCGATGCGTTAAAGAATAATACGTGCAGTAGCGTCTTGTTATCGACTGCACAAGTTTATACAAAAAATAAGTATAATGAATTTATTTCGGTTAGATGCTTAATTGATAATGCATCCCAGAATAATATTATTACTATTTCTTGTCGTAAACAACTGGGTTTAAAGATAATACCTCTTATAAATTCTTTTATAAGAGGTGTCGGCTCTATTTCGCGACCTATTCACGGCTACGTTCAAATAAAGATAACTGATAAAAATAAACTAAATTCTTTTGAAATTTCCCCTCTTGTAGTGGATTGTATTACCGATAAATTACCATCGGATAATGTTGATGTGTCTTTCATACAACACTTAATTAATTTACCGCTTGCCGATCCTTTATGGCACACGCCTGGTCAAATCGATCTTCTACTCGGGGCACAGTTGTTCCCTTATTTACTCTTAGGTGGAAAAATAATCGTGCCTCCCGCTCCCCCCGCACTGGAAACCGTGTTCGGTTATATACTTATGGGTGAAATTCCCACGCTATCTTATAATAATATTAATGATAATATACCCGCTTTAAATACGGCTACTTATTGTATCACACATGTAGATACAGACTCCGCTTTACTTAACACCGCACTCGAACGGTTTTGGTCCCTCGAGGAAATTGCCGCGCAAAAATTTATGAGTCCCGCAGAATCGGAATGTGAACAACTGTTCTTTTCTAACGTGTCACGTGATATTACGGGCAGGTATTGTACCGCGTTACCGTTTATAAAAAGTCCTAAAAATCTAGGCAACTCTCGTTTTTCGGCGCTCCGTCGCTTATTTGCTCTAGAAAATAAGCTTAAAGATCGAGAGCTCCGTTCAAGCTACAACAATGTTATACAAGAATACATTGACAATAAATATTTATCTGAGATACCTTCTAGTAATATTGATTGTGACACAGGATATTATATACCGCATCACCCCGTTATTAGGCAAGATAAAGTCACGACTAAGATCAGGATTGTACTCGACGCGAGTGCAAAGTGTCATAATGGAGTGTCACTTAATGACATTTTACATGCCGGACCTAATCTACAGTCGGACATATTTATTTTATTATTAAATTTCCGCTTATTTCCGATTGCTATTACCGCTGATATAAAACAAATGTATCTTCAAATCGCTGTCATTAATTAACACAAAAAATATCAAAAGATATTATTTCGCTTTAACACTGATGAACCTATTCGCGAATTTCAATTTAACCGCGTTGCATTTGGCTTGAAATCAAGTCCATATTTGGCCATGCGTACCGTACGTCAATTATGTATGGACGAAAAAGATAGATTTCCCCGCGCTGCCTCAGTGGCACCTCAAGAACTTTACATAGATGATTTAGCGACATCTATCCCGTCATTAGAAGAAGCAAAGGTTCTCTCTAATGAACTTATAGCGTTATTTAAAGCTAGAAAGTTTGAACTTACCAAATGGGCAAGTAATTCATCAGAATTGATAAATTGTTTACCGCAGTCCTATCGCGCTTCAATAGACTTTTCTGGTAAAGATAATTTAAAAATCCTTGGCCTTAAGTGGGTCCCATCTGACGATAACTTTTGTTTTACTACTTCGCAAATAGATGAAAATTGTACAAAAAGATCGATTTTATCCGCAATTGCTCGTTTGTGGGATGTACTAGGCTTCGCTGCCCCAGTTATTTTATTCGCAAAATTATTAATTAAAGAATTATGGAGTTTACATATAGACTGGGACGATAAACCGCCATTTGAAATTATATCACTCTATACAAAATTTAAAGAGCAGCTGCCTCTTTTATCTTCACTTAGAATACCACGCCATATGTCCGTGACAGAGAGTTCCACGGTTAATATAGTCGGTTTTTCTGATGCCAGCCTAAAGGCCTACGGCACAGTAATTTATATACACGTTACGGATGCTATAGGTAATATTCACGTTAGTTTGTTATGCGCTAAATCAAAGGTAGCTCCTGTAAAAGTCGTATCTCTCGCAAGACTAGCGTTATGTGCCGCGTTACTTATGTCCAAACTAATAAAACTAGTCTATGATACTTATCATACTCGCATACCAATTAGCAACGTATTCGCTTTCTCCGATTCTAAAATTGCACTTTCATGGATATATTCATCCCCCCATAGATGGAATATTTTTGTTAGTAACCGCATAGCAAAATGTCATGAAAATCTTAATCCTAAATATTTTCACTACGTCACTGGAAAGGAAAATCTTAGTGATTGTCTTTCGCGAGGCCTTCTACCTGAGCAGTTGTTAGCTTACGAGTTATGGTGGCAAGGTCCGTAGTGGCTTAGTAGCAATATATCAGAGTGGCCAGTCACTGAATTCAATCCTGAAAAAAGTGAATCGTTACCGGAATATAATAATAAAACGCTTGCGCATATAACTTCAACATGTCAAAATAATAATTTATTATACAATATCGCCTTAAAATTTTCGTCTTGGAATAAAATATTACATATAATTGTGTATGGTCTGAAATTCGCACGCATTATACATTTTGAACAACATCCTAACATTATTTCTGTAAATAACTTAAATAAAACTGAATTATACCTAATCCGCGCTGTACAAGCAATTCATTTTCAACATATTATCGAAAGTATTCAAAAGGGCAATGTTCGCTCACCACTTAAGCGTCTTGACCTTTTTGTTGACAAACAGAATATAATAAGAATTGGAGGCAGACTTTCCAACGCGAATCTTCCATATGAAGCGCAGCATCCTGCTCTACTGCCTAAAAATGATCATGTTACACATCTTATTATTGATTATTATCACCGCATTCATTGTCACACTGGCGCTAATCTTTTAAGCTCTTTAATACGGCAAAAGTATTGGATATTATCCTCCAGAAACGTTATAAGGAAAAGAATACATGCTTGTAATTTTTGTTTTAAAGCTGCCCCATCGCATCCTTGTCCAAAAATGGCCGACTTGCCGGCATGTAGGGTGCAGGAGACTAAGGCATTTGTACATACTGGAGTAGACCTGGCGGGTCCATTTAAAATTACTTTATGTAGACGCCGAGGACAAAGAAGCGTTAAAGCATATATTTGTTTATTCATATGTTTAGTCACTAAAGCCGTACACATTGAATTAGTGTCCGATGTGTCTTCTGACACTTTTATTTCCGCATTTAAACGTTTCATCTGCCGCAGAGGTCCAGTGTCCTACTTATATTCTGACAATGGAACTAATTTTGTCGGAGCCAAGGCTCAACTTCATGAATTACTTCTTAATCGCTATCGTATTGTTTGGAAAATGATTCCACCCAGAGCCCCACACTTCGCTAGGATTTGGGAATCAAATATTAAGTCAATTAAGACTCATTTACATCGCGTTATTGGTTCACAGATCTTAACGTATGAAGAACTTTTAACCGTACTTACACAAATTGAAGCCCTGCTCAATTCTAGACCGTTATGCGTTTTATCAGAGGATCCGTACCCGGAACCGCTAACTCCATCGCACTTTATAATGGCTTCACCTTTAAATACATTACCCATTCAAGATATTCCTGAATCTAATAGATCTTTGCATGGTAGAAAACAGTTATTAGATGAAATGGTTTGTAGTTACTGGAGGAGATGGCGCTTGGAGTATTTACATAATTTGCAAGTCAGACAAAAATGGACCGCTAATTCTGAAAATGTAAAAATTGGTACGGTTGTACTTATAAACCAGGATGACGTTCCACCGCTACGCTGGCCTATGGGCATTATAACTGAGGTCTATCCGGGTAAAGATAATAACATATGCGTTGCCCTAGTAAAAACTTGCAATGGGATCTATAAAAGGCCCGTTGTAAAGTTATGTCCCTTACCATCGCAATAATCATAACCAATAACGTATGTATGTATGTATATATAATATATATTTATCTTTAACTTGAGTCATATTGTATTTAACATATATCTTTTTTCTCCTTATTACATTAATATACGCATAATATTATTTAAATATTTTCTTTGAGAATACATGCAGTATTCTCAAGGCGGCGGAGGATGTTGGCGCCATATACACCGCGTAAAGAAAAAAAAAAAGTATTAATATCCTCCCAGTGTCCTTTCCTTCTCTCCCCTATCCGCCACAACACTCGCGCGAACGAGACGCAGAAACGGAACGGAAGACTAAGTCGCATCTGTCAAATCAACCAGTCTTGCTACGCG
This sequence comes from Dendrolimus kikuchii, assembly GCA_019925095.2. Classification (NCBI taxonomy): domain Eukaryota; kingdom Metazoa; phylum Arthropoda; class Insecta; order Lepidoptera; family Lasiocampidae; genus Dendrolimus; species Dendrolimus kikuchii. The sequence continues at coordinate 7,361,853 of JAHHIN020000030.1, read as the reverse complement.
ACCGCTTGTAGTACTTTAACGTGTGAAAAATACAAATTACAAAAATACGAACCAGCAAACAAGTGAGTGTTCCTTACACCTATTCTCCTATAACGCATCACCAAAAATTGAATACCAAGTTACAACTTAAAATAGTGTTACGACCGACAAAGACAAATTCGCACCTGCATTTTATTACCTTTCGTCATTTGGACTTCTTTTGTTTACTTCGTGTTTAAAATTTGTGATTAAAAAAACAGCCCATTGTTGTAATCTTTTACGGCCTATTGTTGTATTGTGATCACTGCCAGGTATCTCGGATTTAAAATACAAGCTGATTCTAAGAAATTCGCTCCACGCTGTCGGGCAGACATTGCATCAGTACAGAACAAAGCAATGTCCCAACTGAGAGATGAGGCAGTCGAGCGATAACCACAAGCGAAGCAAGACGTGCGTACATTCGGTAATCTATTTAGTGACGGACTTTGCGCGTGTTGTTATATTTGTACCTGTGTTATACGTGTTTGTATAGTTCTAATAAATTCTAATAATTCCAACGTCATTTTAATTCGAGTCCTGCAACTCGTAACAATATTAAGTAATATAATAAGCCCACAGCGTTGTCCACTGGTTAAAATAGAAAGGGATTTTGTGACTACGTGTAATCGCTAGGCTTAATATTAAATATATTAAAAGCCATAATGGCGGTAGTTTACTTTTTTTGCAAGTACGGCGGTAGCGTTCGCTGGCGGCACGTGCCCTGTACACGTGCGCGGCATCGTCGCCCCGCCTACCTTTCACTACGCTTAGAGTATAAAAACGGACCGCTCCGTTGTATTGGCACGCATTTCCAACGAATGCGTCTGCGAGTAAGGACCATTGTCTTTCGACAATCAGTACTGCTCTAATACTAGACATGGAACGCTGTCTTTGACGGTTAGTACTATCTAGGTAGTAGACATGGAACACCGTCCCTGACGGTCAGTACTGTCTAAATTGCGGTGGTGCGTGGAACGCTGTATCTAACAGCCAGTACAGCCCTAAAGTGACCGCCCCCGCTCTCATGACAATAATAGACGTGGAACACTGTCCCAGACAGTCAGTACCGTCTAAATTGCGGTAGGTGCGTGGAACGCTGTATCTAACAGCCAGTACAGCCCTAAAGTGACCGCCCCCGCTCTCATCTCTAACTGTAATTGTTTTTGTACTTTATTAATGGTTGTTTGTCTAATTAAATCAATAAATTTGTTATAAAATTAAATAAATTGTTTACGGTTATATTTTTTATTATTTTCCACTTCTGGTCGCTAAAATCAGAAGTGGGATAGAACTTATTAGCTCACAAATATTAGACGTGATACCTACACAAACAACCGTTAAATATTAATTAGGAATGCCACGTTCGTCAAGATCACGTGATGGGTCGGTTAAGACGCCACCTCGGTCTAAGTCTAGGCGTGTCATGCCGCGTTCGCCAAGATCACGTGACAGGTCGGTCAGAACGCCGCCTCGCTCTGACTCTAGGCGTGTCATGCCGCGTTCGTCAAGACCACGTCATAGGTCAGTTAGGACGCCACCTCTGTCTGGGTCTAGGTGTAGCCAACGCAGCGAATCGCGACTAGACCATAGGCATAATTCACGATAGCCTCGCGATCAAATGCGTTCGCGCTGTTATAAAACTCGCTCACGGTCCCGTCATGACCTGAACCTGTTCCAATTCACGTCGTGACAAGATTCTTACGCCTTCGCGTAACGATAGCACTCGTTCACATCACGTCGCAATCGCTCGCGTAGCGGTGACCATCATGGTTCACGTGAAGGGTCCAGGCCACGAACGCTCAACTCGCATCAACGTCGTAGTAAATCTCGGTCCTATCATTTTCGCGAAAAACGTACTAGGCACTATTATGTGACGACTGACTGCCATTGAAAAAAAATACTACTAGTGGTTCACACGTTACGCCGTCGGTTCGGAGCAGCACACCGCCATTAAATACGAATATTTCAGTAACCCAATCGCTTTTTGACGCGTCAACTATTAGGTTTCAAATTTTGATCCGGCTATAAATAATTTTGAGGTGTGGTGTGGCGAAGTGGACAGGGCTAGGCATGTGAACCGCTGGGATGATCTCGAATGTTTCTCACGTGTAGCTCCTTGTTTGGAAGGTGACTCAAAACCTGGTTAAATGAATGGGCTACGAATGATCGCTCGTGGTCCAATTTTTTTAGCGATTTAAAGTCGTTGTGTCCGCAAAAGATTTAACTTCGCTCAAATTCTACGTGAGATCATAAATACCACGTCCCAGAAGTACTTAAGATTACGAGTAATAGGAGGTTTAAGCAAAGACCTTATGGTTCAAATAGTGATTTACGGCATCAATGATGTACAGGTGCGCGCAGCGGCTACCAATGCCGATCTAATAACCGAAAACCTAGTTTCCTTTTTAACTACTTATCTAAAGCCTACTCGTCAAGTTTGATAATCGTGACTGCGCTAAATTTGTGCCATCCGGTTATATGGCTAAAAGGCTTTAACAACCTAAGTCCGAATTCAAATGTTTCTGTTGTGGCCGAGCAGTGCATAGCAGAGCAGTGCCCCAAGAATCGTAATGTTAATAACAAGCGCGACGCGCATGAGTGTTAAACCAGTCGTCTGCTCTTAATAGGGCATAAAGAGATTAACTATTTTGCTAAGGCCCGATCTGGGTCCCAAGCTAATAACTAACGCAAACTTAACTGGTGTAGTATAGATAGTGGAGCACTCAATGTATCCTTAATATCGTCGGCGGTAGTACCTTACTTCTCCAGTTGGTGTAAACAAATTAAATGTTCTTTGAAAGAAATAAGCGATAAAGAGATTGATCACTTTAACTATCGAACTTAGGAATATAGCGCTTGAAGTAGATTTTGTCATAGTACCCGCCTCGTGTACGAATACACCCATTACCATAGCGACTGACGTACTTAGTCGCCATGGCGTCACGTTTATTCGCACGAAACGCGGACAATACTTCACTCATAGGTGTTAGCAACCCCCAATAAGATAAATTCACCTCTCAAAGGGGCGGAATTTGTAAAATTGATGGCAGTGATAGATGAATTCTGTTTTTGATATCCGGTACAGCGACCACTACCGTGAACACTGGTGAAATGCTCATCAGCTTGACAAGTGACGTCCCTGTGTCATACCATCCATATCGTTTGTCGTACCAAGATGGTTCGGACAGAATGAGTGTAGACTTTCGAGCTCTAAATCTCATTACTGTCCGGGATAGATACCCCTTACCCCTGATTGATGATCACATTGATCGGCTTGGGGGCTCGAAATTCTTCGTATCTTTAGATACGGCGTCTGGTTTTCATCAAATCCCTATTGATGAGGACTCGATCCATAAGATGGCTTTGTAAATTTAAACATGCCGTATGGGTTATGTAATTCCCCCACTGTGTACCAACGTATCATCAACAATACCTTGCGTAAATTTATAGAAGCAGGGAATGTCCTAGTATATATTGACGATGTACTGATCCTAAGTTCAACGGTTGATGGCATTACCTTATGTCACATGTCCTGAGGACATTGACAGAAGCCGGGTTCTCGGTTAACGTACGCAAGTGTTTCTTCCTTACTACCGAAATAGAGTACCTCGGTCGCGTTATTAGTCATGGTCAGGTTAGGCCGAGCCCGCACAAAATCAAGGCACTAGTTAACGCACCTATTCCTAGTAGCGTCAAACAAGTACGCCAGTTTTTAGGCCTTGCGGGTTACATTCGGTGCTACATCAAAGGATACGCGACGAACACCGCATGTACCTCGCGTCTCGCAAAGAAAGACTTAAAATTTCAATGGGGGTCTGATCAAGATCAAGTCCGGCAAGAACTTGTCAGACGTTTATCTAACGAATCCATACTTGCGATTTTTGACCCGAAGCTTCCTACAAAACTGCACACTGGTGCTAACAGTGTAAGGATACGATGCGGTACTTATGCAGGTATACGTAGATGGTGGTAATCGAGTAATAGCCTATTTTAGTGAAGTCACTCGGGGCGCGGAGGCAAAATACCATTCGTATGAACTGGAAACCTTGGCGTTCGTCAAAGCATTGCAATACTTTCGTCACTATTTCATCGGGATAACTTTTAAAATCATAACCGTAACGTAAAAAAGGTCTTCCACGCGTTGCACGCTGGTGGATTTATCTGCAGGATATTCAATTTTGAAATTGAATATAGAAAGGGCGTGATGATGGGTCACACGGATTGTCAATAACATTGACAGACCATTGAATTGAGCACAAATAGCTCTGTCGGCTAATTCCGAGACTAGCGATCTCATCCAAAAACTAAGGAATGGTCTCTTGGACTCCAAGAGGTACGTTTGTCAGAATGATGTGCTCTATTATCGCTATACACCTGTTGGCGAGGAATCGCGCTTACTATGTTACATCCGACACCGATTCAGTTAATTACGTGTTTTTCATGACTAGCACGAGCACATCGGGGCTGACAAAACTTATGACCTAATCTTAAAACACTTTGGTTCCCTGGCCTTAAAGTATTTGTACGAAAGTATACCTCCCATTTTGTTCTTTTTTCCAAAAAGAACGTGTCCCCAGAGCTCCCCGTCAGCCTATTACGTCATGGGGAAAATCAGACATCCCCTCTAATACGATTCATGTTGATGTATTGGGTTCTTTACCCGAATGTAACTGGTATGAATTTGTATTTGTCTTGGTCAACTCTTTTACAAAATTTTGTTTACTCTCTACCCTAATCTATAGACAAGATGCAAGCGAATTAAAACTGATTCTTAATAGCGCTATATCTTTATTCGGGGCTCCCAAATTGATAGTTTGTGACCTTAGCTGCATGTTTGAGGCGTCAGCTTTTACCACATGGATGTAAAATCCATTACATAATGCCAGAAAGGCATCACTCTAATGGACTAGTCGAGCGTTAAGAACCGTCCTTAATATGATTCGCATCAAGAGTAATAATAAAAATTCCACATGGTCTGATAGTTTGTGTAAAATTCACTTAGTTTTAAATATGACAAAGCAAAAAACCACGCAGTACTTGTTGATTGGTACTAACGCGACCAGTCCTGTGATTCAGGCACTGATCCGTGACGTTGCCATTGAAAGCTCCAGTCCAAATTGAGAAGCCATGAGGGAACTCGGTAGGAGCTCCGTTAAAGCATCTCTTGACAAAAATCAGTATACTCAAGACACTCGGGTAAATCGTCAAAGGCACCATGCCAAGAGTTTTTCATGTTAACGATAAAGTCTTCGTAGTAAAGTATTCTCAGTGCGCTGGGAAGCTGGACCCTGGCATGAGGGGCCCATACCGCGTGACTAAAGTATTATCGAGCGGTCGTTATGAGCTGAAATTATTAATGGAGCTAAAGGCAAGACAACCCAGGTCGCAGCTCGGTACTTGATACCCTTGAAAGGCGAGTGGTGTCCTGAGTTGTGCTGCAGTTCTTGAAAGTGATTTTAGGCCGAACCTTTTTATGATTTTTTATGTTCCAGTACCACGTATGTATTGTATGCGTGCGTATGAGTAAAAGACAAATGTTTGTCTTGTGGTTGGAACGGATGGTTGGTGCGGCCCGAGTGTGCAGCGCGTTCCGGGTGCGGCCCGAGTGCAGCGCGTTCCGGGTGCGGCCCGAGTGCAGCGCGTTCCGGGTGCGGCGCGCAGTCGGCGCGTTCCGGTGTGGCCCGCGTACAGCGCGACTGGCGCCCGGGAGTACCTGGTTCCGGAAGTCGCATGTGTATGCGCGGTGGGCATTGTCCCGGTTGGGCGTGGTCCCGGAAGTCGCATGTATATGCGCGGTGGGCGTTGTCCCGGAAGTCGTGTACTGTGTATGCGCATCGGGCGGTTGTCCCGGAAGGCATGTTCTTTGAACATGCATCAGGAGTTGTCCTGGCAGGCGCAGTTCTGGTAACACGTTTTTAACGTGTGAACTTGTACGTACAAGTTCAAGTATGAGTGACATATGTTGTATGAAGATGTATGCACACATTTCTAAGTGAAATGTCCTTAATTTGAGTAACGAAAGTGTCGTCTTTGTATGAGGGCCTTGTATGTGGGATGAGTGACAGAATAGGCACAGGTGTATGTCGTCACGTATAATTAACCACTTGTTTCATCATTCAGGTAACAATGATGACGATGCTGGTGAGCTTTCAGTCCTTGGTGCAGCCGAGGACGGTGCAAGATCAGGAGAGGCCGTAAAAGCCATAATGGCGGTAGTTTACTTTTTTTGCAAGTACGGCGGTAGCGTTCGCTGGCGGCACGTGCCCTGTACACGTGCGCGGCATCGTCGCCCCGCCTACCTTTCACTACGCTTAGAGTATAAAAACGGACCGCTCCGTTGTATTGGCACGCATTTCCAACGAATGCGTCTGCGAGTAAGGACCATTGTCTTTCGACAATCAGTACTGCTCTAATACTAGACATGGAACGCTGTCTTTGACGGTTAGTACTATCTAGGTAGTAGACATGGAACACCGTCCCTGACGGTCAGTACTGTCTAAATTGCGGTGGTGCGTGGAACGCTGTATCTAACAGCCAGTACAGCCCTAAAGTGACCGCCCCCGCTCTCATGACAATAATAGACGTGGAACACTGTCCCAGACAGTCAGTACCGTCTAAATTGCGGTAGGTGCGTGGAACGCTGTATCTAACAGCCAGTACAGCCCTAAAGTGACCGCCCCCGCTCTCATCTCTAACTGTAATTGTTTTTGTACTTTATTAATGGTTGTTTGTCTAATTAAATCAATAAATTTGTTATAAAATTAAATAAATTGTTTACGGTTATATTTTTTATTATTTTCCACTTCTGGTCGCTAAAAATATATTTATAAAAGGAAGGAAATGAAAGAAGAAGAGCAAGGAGAAAATAGAAATAGTATTATGATCATCACTGATAAGTTAGAGTTTTGTAAAGTAGGAATTTGAATTTGGAAGGTGAGTTGGCAAATATGTCTGTGTTCAAACAGTTTATTATGAGTGTTTATGGAGTTTTTGGCGGGAACTGAAAGGAAATGTTGTGCTGTGCAGTTTTATTTTCTAAAAATGTGTAAAATTACTCTAAAATGAATAATAGTTGTAGGATATTGATAGTTTTTGAGTAGTAATTATGTGTTTTGTGAGAAATGTGAACTGTGAAGACAAATGTACTTTTTTGAGTTGTCACAAGAACTCCGTTGAATGGCACTAGCTGATAGTCTACAGTTCAGCTGTGCTACACATAGTGTTCGGTCCTTGCCTATAATAAGTGGGTAAAACATCGCTCCGCTGATTTTGTTGACTACCCTCTTTCTGTGTGAGGCGACGGCCAATGCACAGCAGGGTAAGGGGCAGCCATTTTGGACTACCAAAAAATACACGTCGACTACATCGCGCCGTGCGCTCACCTATTTATTAAATTTAATTAATTATTATTACTGCCCGTGCCAAAACTTTCAAGGACCTAATCTATGTACAGTTGTGCTCTAAAGTGAGACATAGTGCCGTGCTCCGTTCCCGAGTTCCCGAGTGCAGCCTGAACCAAGCCAGGAGAGGGCTGATCTCAAGGTGGGTGGAGCTTCTACTTTTATAGTGCAAGGATTTAGGTCATATCTCCGCCATAAGTACAGTCCACAGAAATCTAACCACCATAACCTGTGGGTTAGAGCATCCCACATTTTTTGGCCTTCGAGCCGGACTACCTCAGATTAACTTCCCACCCTACTTTTACCCATTTTCGTTACATTTTAAAAAAAATCTTTTATTCAAATTAAATATTATTTGCATCTACATTACTTATAAGAGTTGAACGTAATCATGCCTCCTAAACGTGATATTCCATTATCCATAGAATATTTAAACCAACAAAGACAAGTATTATTTGAAAAATTACAAGAGATCTACGAAATGTCAAAAAATACTTCCGATTCAGAAAATCAAGATCTATTTTTGTTAATGGCCTCGGAAATTGACGAAATAAGATCAAAATTCGAAAAGGTTATATATAAAATTTTTGAAATAGAACTGGAATCGAATCCTGATGCTACTATTCGAAATCAGGAATTAAAGAGTTTCGATACCATATTCTACAAAGTTAAATTAGTATACAATAAACTTAAATTGAAAATGGACAACGTAAAATTTGAAATCCCCACTAGTTCGAAGGAATCTCGTCCCCGTCTACCAAAATTAGAGTTATTCAGTTTTGACGGTGACATAGAAAATTTTGCAACTTTTTATGAAACCTTTTGTTCCTTAGTACACAACCAATCGCACATTCCCAGTATCGATAAATTTCACTACTTGCTTTCGTGTACAAAGGGTAGTGCATTGAACATTGTTAAAAGTTTGCCAATTACAGCTTCTAATTATGAACTTGTATGGAAAAGCCTTTTGGATAAGTACCAAGATAACCGACTGTTAGTGGGGCGATACTTAGACAAAATGTTAAACTTTTCTCCACTAAATAAAGAATCATCTACTAATTTAAATACATTCATTGAAACCTTTGAACATTCGTATAAAGCCATTCAATCATTAAATATAAGTAATCTAAGCAGTTATATAATGTGTCATATAGCACTACGGGCTTTAGACCCACAATCTAGAAAATTATTCGAACAAGGTTTAGATCAAACCTCTATACCTTCGTTCAACGACTTAATATCTTTTGTTCACAATCATATAAAAGTACTTAATCATTCCATGTCGTATTCTAATAGTCTATATTCCGTAAATGTACAAAATAAACGGCAAACAACAATCATTAACCCTGTTAAAAGTAGGGCATTCACTCATGCATCATCATTTCGTACAAACTGTTCGTGTTTACATTGTGGAGAAAATCACATGATATTTAGGTGCGAAAAATTTCGCGAGTTAGACATTAATAAGCGTATTAACCGTGTAGATGCCCTTATGTTATGTTACAATTGCTTAAAACCAAACCACAGCGCGGATAATTGTAACAGCAAATTTAAATGCTTTGTTTGCCAGCGCGCGCATCATGTGTTATTGCACGTTGATAACAAACCGGTTTCGAGTCCGTGCTTCGGCGAGTCAAGCGCATCCCACACCGCGGCTACTTTATCGGAGCAGCTAGCATCTGATGCGAGTATACAAAATATAAATAATAATTGTCACGCTTCACTTAAAGATATACGTAGCAGTACCGTTATTTTAGGTACGGCTATGGTACACATTTTGGATAAAAACAATTGTTATCAGCCTTGTCGTGTTTTGATTGATTCTGGCGCTCAGACTAACTTTATTTCTATCGAATGTTTACAACGCTTAGGACTTTGTTCGCGTAAATGCAAGCTGGAGATATTTGGTCTTGCCGGCGAAGGAGTTAAAACTCATGGTATGACGTCACTGACAATGAAGCCGCGTCAGAGCAATGAACCTTCCTTTTATTTTGATGCTGTTATACTCACCAAGATTACTGGAGATTTACCGTCACTTCAAATAGCTGATAATATAGTAAACCAATATAAAAATCTTAATCTAGCTGACCCATACTTTCATAGGCGTGGAAAAATAGATATTATTTTAGCCAGTGATATTTTCCCTTATATTTATGACGGAAAAAAAATTAGCTTTAGTTCTGAAATTCCTCCCGCTTTAAGCAGCATTTTTGGTTATGTAATAACTGGCAAGTTATATCAGGCCCAAAACCATGACGTTCATGTTTTTTCTGCTACTACCTCTTTGCCAGCAGTGTCGTACACTGCCGAAGAAAATAACCTCAATGACATTCTAAGACAATTTTGGGAAGTTGAGTCTTTACCTTGCGAAGTTCCATGTTCAAATCCGCAAGACATTCTTGCTGAAAAAATATTTCATGTTAATCATTACCGTGGCGAAACCGGTCGTTATGTCTCCCCTATTTTATTAAATCCAGATCATGAACTTCTCGGCGATTCTTATAATTTAACCCTTAGACGATTACTTCAATTAGAACGTAAGTTAAATAATTCACCGGAACTAAAAAAATCGTACATTGACTTTATGAGAGAATATGAATCTTTAGGGCATATGGAAGTATACAAAGGCACTGACTCCAAATATTTTATCCCACATCATTGTGTATTGCGGCCCTCTAGCACAACCACGCCGTTACGCGTTGTATACAATGGCTCAGCCCCCACTACTAACGGCTTGTCACTTAATGACATTTTATTGACCGGCCCAAAACTACATCAGGATATATTCAAAATTATAAGTCGTTTTAGATTATATGATGTTTGTTTTGCAGCGGATATATCGAAAATGTATCGATGTGTAGAGATTGTGCCATCCGAAAGAAAGTATCAACACATACTCTGGCGTGAGTCCTCTTCTGAGCCAGTTCGAACTTATGAACTGAAAACTAATACTTACGGTCTTAGAAGTGCCCCATATATAGCAGTGCGTACGTTACATCAGCTTGCCTACGACAACCCAGACTTGATCGCTTCTAACGTTCTTATCCAGGGATTTTATGTTGATGATGTGTTATGGTCTTGTCGTACAATCTCTGAAGCTTGCACACTACAAGATAACTTGATATCTCTTTTAAAGAGTGGAGGCTTTGAACTTCGCAAATGGTCGAGCAATTATACTGACCTTCTCACTCGTATAACTACTGAGCAAGTTACATCTGTTAACTTCCAAGATGACACTTTGTCGTCTTCAATTAAAGTTTTAGGATTGATTTGGCTACCTAGTTGTGACTGTTTTTCATTTAACTATAACTTCACGGACACACTATCAACAAAACGGTCAGTTCTTAAAATATTAGCCAGCATATTTGATCCTGTAGGTTTTTTGTCACCATGTACATTTGTAGCTAAATGTATAATGCAAGATTTATGGAAACTCAGCCTGAGATGGGATGACTACCTACCTTCAGAAATAAAGAAAAAATGGAACAAATTTTTTTCTACACTGCCTTGCCTTTCAGAACTACGAATTGAAAGACATTTGTTAATTAAGGATTTTAATTCAGTCCAACTCGTAGCGTTTTGTGATGCTTCATCACGTGGATATGCAGCTTGTATTTACATTCGTAGTATTAACTCTGAAGGAAGTACAAAGGTTAGGTTAGCAAATCAAAAGTTTCACCGTTAAAACCATTACTGTCAATTCCCAGCTCATGGCAGCAGTGCTACTCTCCAAACTTGTCAAGTTTGTCGTACAAAACTTAAAAGAGTTGAATTATTCGATCATTGCATTCACTGATTCAAGTGTAGTTCTCTCTTGGATATTAACGCCGCCTTACAAATTAAAAACTTATATTGCAAATCGCGTGACTCAAATAATCGACATTGTGCCTCATAACTGCTGGTTCCATGTCAACAGTGAGGATAACGCTGCTGATATTTGTTCTAGAGGTATATTGCCTGATCAATTTGCTAAGTTTGCTCCTGCATGGATCCACGGTCCAACTTGGTTACACCAAGATCGCGATTTGTGGCCTATTCATTCATTTTATATTAAAGATGGGGATAAAATTCCAGAATTAAAATCAACTGATGACGCTTTTTGTTTTAATGCAACTAACTTAAATGATTTTAAAAACGATTTGGAGAGAACATTAAACAGTTTTTCTAATTTTTATAAAATGCAAAGGGTGTTGGCATGGTGCCACCGTTTTATTAATAACCTGAAATTGCAAAATAAAACTAAAGGACCTCTTACATCCTGTGAACTTTCTCAAGCTCATCTTTCAATAATTCGTGTAGTGCAGATGAATCATTTTGAGTTTGAAATTACATGTCTCAAGAAAAAAGGTTATATTAGCTCTCTTCGCAAACTTTCACCTTTCATTGATATGGAAAACTTTCTGAGAGTGGGAGGTAGGTTAGATCAGGCTAATTTACCTTATAACACTAAACATCCCTTATTATTGCCAAAGAGGTGTCACGTTACTTCACTTATTATAGAAAGTTTTCATAAACGCTATATGCATGCAGGCCCCCGGACATTGCACGGAATATTAAGCAGAACTTATTGGATAATTAATGCTCGTAACATAATCAGGTCCGTTTTATCTAAATGTGTCAACTGTTTTAAATTCAATCCAACTTCAATTCAGCCCATGATGGGCACTCTACCGTCATCGAGAATCCAACCAAACAAAGTTTTTAGCCACGTAGGTTGTGATATAGGAGGCCCTTTTATCGTGAAGGAAAGCACCCGTCGTAATGCGAGGACTCATAAAGCTTATTTGTGCCTATTTGTCTGTTTTTCAACTAAAGCCGTGCATCTCGAAGTGTTGTCAGACATGTCTTGCGAATGTTTTTTAGCTGCATTTGATAGGTTTGTATCCCGTCGCGGTTTATGTAGTTTCTTGTATTCTGACTGCGGTACGAATTTTGTAGCAGCATCAAAATACTTAAAGGAAATGTTTCAGTTTTTTAATAATGTACAAAATCGTGATGAAATTTTCAACGGTCTAACACTTCGTTCTGTTCATTGGAAATTTTTACCACCCGGTGCGCCATCTATGGGGGGCCTGTGGGAGGCTGGAATAAAATCAGCAAAACATCATCTCTTTCGTTCTATTGGAAATCGAACTTTAACTTTCGAGGAACTCTCAACAGTATTCTGTAAAATAGAAATGATAATGAACTCACGCCCGCTGTGTCCACTTTCAAACAACCCTAATGAATTCGATGTGCTTACCGCCGATCATTTTTTAGTCGGTCAGAATATGCTAACTGTACCTGAATATGACATTGAAGAAAGATCATTAAGTAGATTATCACGCTGGCAATCTGTGCAAAGGATCACACAATCCTTTTGGAAACGTTGGTCGCATGATTACCTTCACACGCTTCAACAGAGAGCGAAGTGGTTTTCGTCATCACCTAACTTGAAAGAAGGAGATTTAGTGCTTATGAAATCAGACTTAGCACGACCATCCGAATGGCCGTTAGCCAGAATTGATAAGCTACATCCGGGTGTCGACAACATTGTCCGGGTTGTCACCGTAAGAGCAGGCAACAAAACCTTTAAAAGACCCGTTAACAAAGTTTGTCCACTGCCTTATACGAATTAAATCATTTATTTTTCTTTATATTACACTATTATAATAATACTCTTAATTATTTTTATAACTAAGGAACTCGTAGTTCACTTTGTTTTTCGGCTCGTAGCCTTATTTCAACCATTAAACGAATATTTAATTTTATAATTACACATACATGGGTTCGTAACCACATATTATTTTTTAAGTGGGTAAAACATCGCTCCGCTGATTTTGTTGACTACCCTCTTTCTGTGTGAGGCGACGGCCAATGCACAGTAGGGTAAGGGGCAGCCATTTTGGACTACCAAAAAATACGCGTCGACTACATCGCGCCGTGCGCTCACCTATATATTAAATTTAATTAATTATTATTACTGGCCGTGCCAAAACTTTCAAGGACCTAATCTATGTACAGTTGTGCTCTAAAGTGAGACATAGTGCCGTGCTCCGTTCCCGAGTTCCCGAGTGCAGCCTGAACCAAGCCAGGAGAGGGCTGATCTCAAGGTGGGTGGAGCTTCTACTTTTATAGTGCAAGGATTTTAGGTCATATCTCCGCCATAAGTACAGTCCACAGAAATCTAACCACCATAACCTGTGGGTTAGAGCATCCCACACATAGGTTTAAGAAAATGAAGAAACTACATTGAATCTAAGATCTGGCTTAAAGGCCTAGCTGCCAAGCCATAAAATAAAAAATAAAATAATATGGATGTCGATCAAACGTGGAGAACGAGGGCTAGAGTTTCTGAGGCAGACAAACAAGATTATATATACAAGACAGAAAAATTAAGACTATATTTGCAGAAATTACGACGTAATTGAATTCCTTACACATCATTATATACATAGCATATTTGAACGCCGCATTTTCAGCAAACAAAGTTTGCGCTCAGCATATTGCTGTGCCGGAATTATTACCGACACAACGCTGATTTTCAGTGAAAATATTTTGGCGTTAGACCAATACAACCAAATATTGGTACAAGTATTTGCGACTAGTAAATATAATTAACAGTTATAAGCGCGTCATTTTATGTGATTTTTATTTCGACGTTTCGGCCACTTTTCAGTAGCCGTGATCACACGCTTACATCCCACCCCTTTTAATCTATACATATAATAAAATTGTAGAGGTCGAATTTCTGTACAATGAAAAAAAATGCTAAAAACCGAGTCAGGGGGATGTAAGAAGTGAAATACAAGTAATTTAGATTGTTTTCAATTTTTTTTTCTCTGTCTGTTTGTCTGTCTGTTTGTACCGGCTAATCTCCGAAACGACTAGACCGAATTAAATGAAATTTTGTATGGTGGTAGCTTATATCCCTGGTCAACATATAGGATACTTTTGATCCCGAAAAATTAAAGAGTTCCCGTGAGATAGTTAAAAAACCGCACCACGCGGACGACATCGCGGGCATCAGCTAGTATTATACATAGCTTTTAGGGCTAGGCATGTTACTGAAGAGTTCTTTGTGCCGTTTATAAAAATAAAGATTAATAAAACCTAGAGGAAATATTACAATATCATTCATCGTTTCATTATTGCTGGAATAAAATTATTCGAAACCATTTTAAGAACACCCAAAACCATTATTGACCAGTGTTACCAATCCTTAATATTTTTCATTTATTTATTGCCCGTGCCACACCTGCGATAATATTAAATTTATAGGCCGTTTTACGCAGATGTGGCGATTGGTGCAATGTGTTATTTGTGATGCGATATTTGTTTCAATTGTGAATGACGTCAAACTATGACAGATAACGTATGTATACCTTGATTTTTCTTACAAATTATTTTTTTGGATAAAATAGTGAAATTGTGTCTTTAGATGATTAATATAAACATTTTCTATAGTAATATTTAACTTAGATGTAGCTTAAGTTGTCTTGAGACATTTAAAAATCATTAAATATTGTAAATTATTGCAAAAAAACGCATATAGCAACAGTATAGCACGAGCATATGACTGTATTGTACAGTCGCGGTATGAAAAGATTGGACATCTTAAAGTCGATTTTTGCTGCACGAGTACAAGAAGCAGTAATGCCAACATTTTACTAAATGGTATGTTTATAAAATATAGAAAAGTGAAAAAAGGTAATTGCAATGTTGATAATAAAAAGTATAAGTTAGTTGAGTTTCGAATTTCATTTAAATCTATTCAATAGTTTTTACGTGATGCTCTAACAGACAGAGAAAAATCCTAAAATATGAATTTTGGGAATCTCCTGGACAGAATTATCCGCCCTGATTTTTTTCACATTTTTAAACGCAATGTACAAACTCGAAACATTTCCAGATATTATAGATAGATGAAGTACACCTACATGATGAAAAGTATTATACTCTATTTTAGTGTACGGTTGGCAACCCTAAGCGTAGTGAAAACAATTAGAAAATTTAATTTCAAACAATCATAAACGTATTTTTAAGTTTGTAGATAAGAAATCGTTTTTGACATCATGTTGCATTATGCACTTTTATTTTTATTTCTTTTTGACATTTCGTCCTGTAGATTATGGAAGAAGGGTGTTGTACATTATGCGATTAATAAAAAGGACTATGGTAAGTTATAATGTGGAAGAATAATACTTAGGTGGTCCCCAAATTGGGCAACTTTCATAAAATAGTTTTTGTTACTGGATTGTAAAAATTGGAGTCAAGTACTAAACTATATCAAAAAACTGTATGTTATGCGTCGGCTACATCTGGGATAATAATAATGTTAAAAACCGTTACTCGCAGATATTGCGATGGATTTATTTGTGATGCGACATTGCTATTAATTGTTAATGACGTTAAAAATTTACAGATAACGTATGTATATACACTATACTGATTTTTAATTACCTGGACTAAAGTGGCAGCTGCAATTGACTTTTTTTATATTGTTAGCTTATAAATAATAAAAATAATATTTTCTTAAGTTTTCGCGACTTGTATACATAATAAAACTACGTTTTAACGGTTTTAAGCGCGGTAATTTTATTTGATTTTGGTTTTTCCGACGTTTCGGCCACTTTTCAGTGGCCGTGATCACGGAAGACAAAGATGTCAAGTGTCAACGAGTATTGTTAAAGTTTTATTTAGCCTACCGCCAACTTATTAATTTTAATTATTTAATTTTAATTTTGTTTATGGTTATTATTTAATCTATGGGACCCTAATCTAATTTACTACCGCTTCGCAACATGTTATGGCTTGAAGAGAAGAAGCGGCGCAAGAAACTCTTCAGCAAACATGCCTAGCTCTAATAATTGTATATAATATTAAAATGGGTGGAAGGAAAAATAAAAGTAATTATCAGTCAAGTTGGTTTGTGTTCCGTTGTACGCAGAAAGAGCTCACAGTGTCTTGAGGTCTGGCAGCTGGTTTTTGCTGGGTTTGGGTCTTAATAGTTTTGATAATTGGATCCCAAGATGGGTTTACAAGCTTGATTGTGAGTGTGGATTGTCATACATTGGGCAAACAAAGAGGAGCATAAAAACACGAGTAAAAGAACACATTGCTGACATGAAACACACAAGGTCTACGAAGTCTGCGATCAGTGAACACACGCTGGATAAACCCAACCACTACATCAGATTCGATAACCCACAAATCCTCGCGAAAGAGAATCGTTTCATACCTAGAATGATGCGTGAGGCTATTGAAATCAAAAAACACCCAAATTTCAATAGAGAAGATAGTTGGCAAGTACCACCTGTTTGGGATCCAATTATCAAAACTATTAAGACCCAAACCCAGCAAAAACCAGCTGCCAGACCTCAAGACACTGTGAGCTCTTTCTGCGTACAACGGAACACAAACCAACTTGACTGATAATTACTTTTATTTTTCCTTCCACCCATTTTAATATTATATACAATTATTAGAGCTAGGCATGTTTGCTGAAGAGTTTCTTGTGCCGCTTCTTCTCTTCAAGCCATAACATGTTGCGAAGCGGTAGTAAATTAGATTAGGCTCCCATAGATTAAATAATAACCATAAACAAAATTAAAATTAAATAATTAAAATTAATAAGTTGGCGGTAGGCTAAATAAAACTTTAACAATACTCGTTGACACTTGACATCTTTGTCTTCAGTGATCACGGCCACTGAAAAGTGGCCGAAACGTCGGAAAAACCAAAATCAAATAAAATTACCGCGCTTAAAACCGTTAAAACGTAGTTTTATTAAATAATAAAAATAGTTTAAAAATAAACAAATTCTAACAAAAAAAGAAACTGAATTCAAGCGTAACTAAATAGCAAAAAATAAAGTTGTCTACAACATCTTGAAGTCGGTAACAAGCAAAACATAAAAATTACCATGTACGTTGTTACAACAACATATTGCAAAATATAGTATTTTTATTTTATATTTAGCACCGATTTAAAAATGTTGTAGAAAATGCTATTTTTTAATTACTCTTGAAGTCAGTTTCTGTTTTCTTACATTTTTTTATTTTGATACTATTTTTATTTTACCAAAACGTATATTTAATTACCTATTTAAAACAATGAAAAACTTTACTGGCAACTAATTTTTCACCTTGGGACCTTATACTATACGTATATAAAATCCACTCCAAATGTTTCAGATATACATTCATAATAATGTCAACGTTTTCCCAAATAGAAAATGAGATTTGTGTGAAGTTCTTCAATACCCCGCTAAATTACACAGCAAGTGAATCGGATAAGATTTTGTATATCAGCAATCCGGATAAAAGGAAAAACTGCTCGCCGGAAAATTACAATTTCACTGGAAGTCTTGTGGTAAGATCTTTTTATTGCACGAGTTCAGAAGACAAGCAAACCGCCAACCTGATGAAAAGCGGTTATATGTGCTACCGCTTTCTAAAGGGAGATTAGAACCTGGCCGCTGGCCGGAACACAACTCAAGGTTGTTATGGCGGCATGCTCTAAATCACTGCCTGTGGCTTGTTTTGTCGTTTCTTACGACAAACCGCCCGGCCGAAGAGATTGTATTCTTTCTCCGTTACTGCACGGATAAAAACTGGCAAACAAGCAGGTGACCCAGCTCATATAAAGTGGTTACTGTCACCTATGTATATTGACCCTGGAGCATCGCTTCGACCATGCCACGAAGCGAGTTCACAGGGCCAACGACGTTTTACGTATTCATGACCGTTTCAGGATATGTTAATAGGTTACAAATGCTTAAACCAAAAAGACATAAGTCGAGTTGTCGTCGAAATGCTAAGAGCTAGCGTGGAACAAACAGGTAATTCTAATTAATATTAAATAAGAAAGTTAACAAGTTAAAAAACCAAGTTACAAGATAAAACCAAACAACATTAATCTTAGTAATTTAAAATTTTATTGTCAAACAGTTACACATAATTTTCTGTGGAACAGTCTGTTCTGTGTGTAGTTTGAAAAGGTAACGTGCTCGCGGAACGTTAATCAATCAATCATCAATCAAAAGAATCAATTTGAAAACTGGCGAACATTTTCATACCACGACTGTACATAAGATGGTAACAGTCAATTGGTCTCACATTATCATACACATATTTGGGTACTAATTTTGTTTACGCGTGCCAATGGTTAATGTGCTATTTCACTCCTTTTATTTGTACATTACTTATGATGTTGCGGACAGAATCACCCCCTGACTTCTCCCCCGGAAATCCCGTACGCCCCGCTTACCGCGAATATGTAGCTCGCTCCGTTAGCTGCTAAGCGTCTGCTTTTTAGTAGTACCCTTGGTACGCACGGTGAGAGCCTCCGGCCAAATATATACACTAGTCTTGCGAAAAATGTGTCACTGAAATAAAAAGATACAAATGTGTCTTTTCATTACTTTGAACTATATCCATCTTTTAGTTCAGTAGTTCACTATAGTTCAGTTGTTCAACAAAAATTGTTTTCTTTGTAGATCGGTTTTCTTTCACTAGTTTATGAAGAGATATGAAATAGATTGTTAAAAGAAGAGTTCAATGAGTCATCTTATCGCAAACTTAAATTAGTTCGACGAGTTGAGACATGAGCTCGTATCAAATAGTTAAATAGGTATAGGAATATATATATATGGGTAAATGTATAGCTTCTTTATACAGGAATTTTAAGTAGTGGAGTGGTAAAGTGGGGAGGGGGAGGGGAGGAATACTTACCTTTACTACAACCCCTAAGGTCCGGAGATCTTGAAATAATATTTTTTTTAATAAACATAACCTCACTTATTTTCACTGATTTTTTCGCTAATGTTGCACTTCTATCATAGGTCCGAAATTGAAAAATCCTTTCAAAGTTCAAAAAAAAGCCAGTAATCAACATAAAAAGAGCCAAAATAACCCAAAAACCAGCTTAATTGGATAAAAATGAAGAAAAAACACAATAGAGCACATTTATATACACTACAAGAGTAACCATTCAAAATGGCGACCAATAAAGACGACATTTTTTTTTACGTAATCGCATTAATTTATATTTAACCAATATTTAAAAAAAATCAACAGTGTATTTAATAATAAAATTGATATCATTAATATATTGATTCATTGTCATATTAAAAGCTAACTTGCTAGTCGTCCACTAAATTGATAAATAAAACAAATGTTTCATATGAGACTTTCAAGGCGTCTTAACTGTCTGTGTGTACAAAAAAAATAGTAAATGGTTACAGTCGGTTCTGGCACTCGCCGGCCGCTGCCGCGGCACGCTCGCTTCGCTCGCTCGGCTCGTGCGCTTTGGTCTGAATATCACCTAACATAACCGACTGTTTGTGTATAAAATAAATAGTAAATGGTTACCAGTCGGTTCTGGCACTCGCCGGCCGCTGCCGCGGCACGCTCACTGCGCTCGCTCGGCTCGTGCGCTTTGGTCTGAATATCACCTAACATAACCGACTGTTTGTGTATAAAATAAATAGTAAATCGAAATTATTATAAAACACAGCACAAGTCGTCGTAAAATCAAAAATTAACAGAAGAAAGCACATTCACTCAACTACTAGAGAAAAGGAATAAAATGGCGGCAATAAAAGGGGCAATAAAGGCGGCAAACAAAAATATTTATCAATTTTTTTTTCATAGAAATATATCGATTTCCGAAAATTATATAAAACAATATATTAATTAATTCTAAATCTTGAGCTACAAGATTTCGAATTTCTTAATTACAAATCGATAAGTATTAATGACATATCGATTAATTTATTTTTATAATCACACCTTGTTAGCCAAGCCATTAAAAACAAAAGTGACACTAAAAACTGTCACTTTTTAATCAATCGATTATATATGTCTAGCATGAATTTGTATTTATGCGTCAATTAAATTTGAAACTTTATTTCTACATTAAAAAACAGTTTTAGTGTTACAAAAAGTTCTAGTGGTTATATGTAATTCATGAGTACATTCATAAACAATTCGTGAGTACATTCATAAACTCAAATCACGGTTTGTTATTATCAAAAGTGGCACAATTTTACAACAAAAATAAGTGAGGTTATGTTTATAAACTAAAAAAAAATTTAAAACCTCCGGACCTTAGGGGTTGTCGTAGGGGTAAGTATACCTCCCCCCTATTCACTACGCCCACCCACAACTTAACATTTGTGTATTAGATTCTTAAGTAGCAGCGCTCGTCAGAGCCGTATAAGCTCATGATGAGCCCAATCAGAATTCATCATGGCATGGCATGATGTATGTGGGTATATTTATGAAACAATCATCTCTCTTGATATTAACACTGATTACGTTATAATTCACTTTGATTAAGGCTATGAATCGCAGTTCGTCGAATACTTGGTGCGCTGGCGACGATTCTCTGGAGGAGGTTATTAGGTTATATCTTCCTTCTTCCCGCCGCCCCGCTTCCGTAGTTACGACGCTCCGCGAGAGTGATATTGACAACATATCACTCTTGACAGTATGACAGTGACGTTTCAGTGAACCGTCTACACGGCCAGACTGACATACGACCGTCCTCGGGCGTTATTGTATTTCTGAAACAAACAACTTCCAAGCACCAGGACATCCGCTCGTCCATCCTGCCACTACTGGATGACTCTACTTGAATTAACTTTTATAATCTTCAATAATTAAAGAATTTTTTATTTTAATCTTCAACACTTATTATTTCAAATATGATATCATAATTTAATGATCTTTGCATGACAACTCTAAGTGCCGAAATGATTAAGAATACTAAAAGTATTATTCTGAGCTATAAAAATCATTAGTCAGAACCCAAAGAATACTAAATCAGAACCCCAAAATTATTTTCCAGAGCCATGTATCACAGTCGCTTCTTTTCACTATTAAAACCAATACAATATAACTTTTAGAACTTCTTGATTTAAAACCTCTCAAGGCAGGACCTCTATTGCCATGACCAGTTAGCTATAGCATTGCTCTCACTTGAGTCCACCTGCTGCTGACTCAATGCTCATACTGCCTCTTCAGACTACGATCCCCAACCAGACTTCTTACAGAGTCTTATGCATATCTCTCGGTCTCTCAATCTATCTCAAAACGGCCAATAAGGTACTTTACCAGAGATCACACCAAAATTTTATCTCATTATTATCATCATTAACATTGACTTCGACTGATACATGACCCACGGGCATTTAAAATACCACTCTCTGAAATTATATCATTCTATATGGAACTAATTGAACTTTAAATCTAACTTCGTATTCATTTCGCGTTCATGAGCAAATAACAATAACTACATTTAGCAATAACTAAACAAGCGTAATTCCGACCCCAACCACGAAGACCCCCGGAATAAAGTGGTTAAACTGAGTAAATGATTCTTTCAACTTTCCGTAATGGGTCTGGTCTATTGAACCAACATCTAGACCGGACGAGTGAATCCCTTCAACCAACCCTTCCTGGTGTGGCCCGGATGTCACTATCCTTTGGTCTATTGAACCAACGTCTGAACCGGACGAGTGAATCCTTTCAACCAACCCCCTTGGGTGTGGCCCGGATGTCACTATCCTTTTGGCCAGCCAACCGAATAAGCATATCTGAACTCGACAAGTGGATCCTTCCAACCATTCCCTCGGGATATGGCGTGGATGCCACTTTCATCTTGCAGAGTGTATTCTTCAAACTAACCCTGTTAGGTATAGCGCCCGAATGACATTTGCCTCTTAACGTGGCATAGTGTATTCATCAAACTAACCTTGTTAGGTATAGGGTCCAAATGACACTCTCCACAACCTTTTAGACCAGACCAGTACACTGTCCCTTTAACCTGGCGGAATGCATCCATCATACTAACCCTGCTGGGTATAGCGCCCGAATGCCACTCCCCGTGACCAGAATCGACCACTTCGCTTCCGGATTAGTCTAGTGATTGCAATCAGTAACCACGCCTGTTGCTATACAGGTTCCAACTTTAATCGATCAACAAAATTAAAAGCATTCTAAAGATATCTATGATTGCAGAATATCTTGTTCATCAATTATAATTACATTGCTTTGCATTTGAGTAGTGAATTAAATGTTTTCACCACCTGTACCACTTAAATAAACAAGGTTTATGTGCATAGTAACTGCCAGTTTGTCATACTAACTTTATTTTAGAACAAGATGATCTGCCACCAAATAAAAAGGAATTTGCTCAGAGAAAATATCTGCCAGGTACTCTGAGTAGGTTGGTGTGTATACTGATAAATATTCTTGACCACTGCTCCGCCACATCCCTTCTTGCCTGGGCTAGCAGTCACCCAGTCCTCAAACTGACAACAGGTGTAGCAAGTCATGGTTGTCTTTTCCTCCATAGTGTGTGATGAACTTCAGTATCTTGTGACTAGTCTCGTCTTTTCAGGTTGCACTTGTTGTGGCACTAAAACTCAAGAAAACAATGTTTCTATGTTATTCACGAGTTTCTATGGTTGTAATATTGATTCCTTGTTTAATTGTGCGCTCCATTCAATCTCCAATCAGAATACCAATAGAATACATCCTATGGGAATTTATGTGTCAAGTACATAAACCAAATTTCCACTATACCTAAATCTTTGTAATATCAGAAAGCATTTTTTTTTTAAATCAGCTAAAGTTAAGTTTAAATTCAGTATTTTTAAAGTAGCTATTCTAATAATAATCGACAGATAACCACACACACACTGACAAACACACACACACCGTATACTTCCAAATTAAGCAACTTATTGGTATTATACAATGGACCACTCTAGGGCCAACTCTAGACACTCAGGCCATAACAAACAATGGAAAATTCGTTTACGAAATTTATCAAACCAGGAATCGAATATGGAGCCCCTGAATCGCACTGAGCTTGATTGACAAAAGCTTAGCCCATTCAACCACAGAGGCCATCAAAGTTAACCTGATATTCATGTAAAATCTCTCAAAAGGTAAACTTGAAAAATAAAATGAATGCACATCCATGACATTTGCTTACATCGTCTATAATAAACACAAATTTTTGCAAGTTATTAGTGATGGAAAATACAACCATTCCAATATATCGATCGTCACCATGAAATGATTTCACATTATCACTGCCATTTCACCGGTGATAAATCACCACCTGTTATTTTAGAAGTGATGACAAAATAGGAATACCGCTAGTGTCACAGTGGAACTAGAACTGTAAGTGATTACTGGAACTGTAAAATGAAATTATACATTGCACTCTCAACATTGCCTCCTGGTGTTCTAAATAACTCCAGCAAATGAATGCCTAACTTTTTAAAGAATAAAGTTATTTTACTCAAATAAATTCTCCTTTATTATTTTCACTATTTATTTTAGATATTCTGTACTATGCTCTGGGAGAAACTTAACAGTCATTTCCTATTCTTGTACCTGAACTGAAATATGATTTATTTTACATCACTGTTATTTGCTGTGATTAGTGAAATGAATATTAGTGAAGAGCCATCACTACAAGTTATATAACTTTGAAAAATAATATTCAAGAAAAAATATAACAATATTCCATTTAGTCATTATTTTCTAAATGAAAAACTAAATTATTCACTTCTCATTTTGGTTATATCCTAATATGGATTGTAATGGTCTTTTCTCATTTTTTTCTTACAAAAAGAACTAAATATTACTTGGCCATGAGGATAGTATGATTGCCTACCACGAACAATGAAGCATAATTATTACTTGCCAAATTAACTCTTATAATGCCATCATCCGCAGCCACTATGACTATGCTTGTTTCATATTGGAATTCTGCAATAAATCTGCTTCTATTAAACTGCATCACATTCAAGCCAAGAGCCTACAGAAGATCACTCTACAAGCGCAATGAATTCTTCTCCAACTAATACTCTCCAGGTTGTGTATAGATTGGGGTATTATTCTCCACAGGCAGTTTCTATCGGACAGATTTTTTTTACACAGTGATAGAGTTTTCAGATCATTTCCTTTAAAACATCATAGACCAGAGATTCCCAAACTATTCTGGGCAAGAGACCTCTTTTTCCAAAATAAACTGATACCTCAGACCCCCATAGCCAAATTACTTTAAAAATCCTATTCCTAGTATTTTTAATCATACTCATACATTTAGGGGTCGGTTTCTGGACCTCACTGATCACCAAAATCAGTTTTTGTTTATGTTGACCCCTGGGAAACTGATTTCGACCCCAGGGGGTTGATATTGACCAATGAGAATCCCTGTCTTAGAGCAAGTCTATCAAATTAATTACACATCTAGTTATTAGACTCACAGAAGTTTTCCACTTCTTGAAAGTAACTACCTAGTAGATCTCTGACCTGACATTTTTTTTTATTATAAATATCTTTTTTTTTTTTGAGTTCAGATTTGAGTCTTATTAATAAACCTATTGTTTTTCTAAATCTAGATATTCACAAAGAAATTGCAGATGCTAATCACTCTGTAAAATTATGCAAGACCATTGGCCAGACCACCTTCAGCTTTTTTTACCAATGCATCAAGACTATCTCAAGGTGGTCCTGTTGATTCAGCTATTCGGATTCCCAAATACAAAATTATTATAAACTCTTAAAATTACTCCCCTCTACAGTATCTTACACAAAGATTTTTCCCAAGTGGTCAATTCAATTCAAATTCTCCTAACCCAGCTCATAGTAGTCATGTACATACATTATCAAAAATTTTAACAATAAATAACATTTATTTATAGTGTAGTTAGTGTAACATTCAGAAAATGATTTAGCAGATTACTGGTCTAATTTTTCGTTTTGTCTTTATATTTTTACATGCAACTGACATTTTACCACCTACTGCAATATTGCCCAAAACAATGCAGATTAAGTTGAGCCATAACTCCTTCAAAAAAATAAAGAAGAACTCACTATATTACTTTGCATAATGCTCACTAAAATAATAATAATAATGACATACCCTCTGTGCCTGGTGGAACAAGCACATAATTTGTAGCTTACCAATCACGATCCATAAGCACTTCCATTTACAGTACTAGCATCAGTATGGACCCTTTGTCATCACACCGTAGGCCAATGGTACCAACGGCAATACTATCACGTTCAGGCAAATACGTTGTCGCGCCACAGGCACCGTCAAAGCGCCAGCCTCAGCAACTCGGCAAGCCGGCATGCTGCCCGGCATATCGCAACCTCAACGCACCACACTACCACTACGCCGCTGCTAATCCCGCGCACGGCCGCGACAAGCCAATCCTCCATTGTTATCGTTATCGGCAGCATCCGATAATCCATCGGCACGTCTTGATCACACTGGCATGCTTTCCATCATGAGCATGAACCGATTCCCCTTGTATTACTTCCATTGTGGGCATGAGTGGATCCCACTTCTGATGTAAGCTCGTCAGAGCCGTATAAGCTCATGATGAGCCCAATCAGAATTCATCATGGCATGGCATGATGTATGTGGGTATATTTCATTCCCGGACGGCATCCGTGCGAAGCAGTCGCAAATGCCCGTGCTCTTTGCGGAAAACTGCAATTTTTTGCGCTTTTTCGCTCTCAAAAAGCGACAAATTGCGACAACAGTTGTGTAGTGATAGTGTCCAGTGTTATTTAGTTTGATTCCGGCGCGAATCAGTTGTTTTTCGACTGGGGTGAGTTGTTAAGCTCTATTCGCTTGTTTATTTCGGCGCGCCTAAGCGCATTACGCAATAACGGTCGTTTGTGTCGATAGTTATTCACACGCGTCGACTGGTCTCGGCAAAGGAACGGGCCTCCAGTAATGGATGGCCCAGGCCCCCAGAAGGCCCCGAGGCCTTCGAGTGTCCCGCGAAAGCGGGACCACGCGAAGGCCAAGGATGGCTGGTTAATGCCTGAGATCGGGGAGACGCGGGTGAAAAAGGCGTCTTCTTCATCGGCCCGTCGCAGCAGGTCGGTTGCCGGGCCGCGTCACGGGCATGCGGATAGTGCCGTTTTCACGGCTGCCGATATGCCCGGCTCGGTAGGGGATGCGTCGGCGGTGGTAGACCTCACCGCCGCCACGCATGAGGATAGGTGCGGCGCGATGGGACCGCCTCCGGTTCCCATGGCGCCTAGGGCCCCATCCGGGCGTGCCGCGCGCAGGAGCGCAGCACACCCGGAGATAGATAGGAACGTACTGCTTGCAGCGAACTCGGCCGTTTGCCTGGCCGTGAGCGCTGCAAGCACCATAGTTCAATATGCCTACATGGCGCCACCCACCTCTGCGCGAGCCTCACTCGTGCAAGGGAGCGGCGCCTACGTAGAGCATGATCACATCCCACCGTCCGGCAGCGTCCCAGACTCGCTGGAGCACGCGCTCTACGGTGCGATTCGCGACCATAGTTATTCCCGCCCTGAAGCGCCTGCCTGTAGTCCGGTATACACGGCGGCCGGTTCAGCGACGGCAGGGGATGGGTGCCCTACGACGACGGTGTCGTATAGCGCACGGGCTTCACCTGTGCCTACGACATCGACTTGCAACCTTTCGGGCTGCAACGTCGAGAGCAGCCGTCCCACGACACCGGTTGTCGCGCGAGCCTCACTCGCGCCCTCGGCCGGGGTCGTGAATAGGGACCTTGTAGGCGCGGCAGCGGCGACCCCCTCGTCTTCCTTCTCTAATGGGATGGGAGCCGCTGTTGCGATGTCGGCGCCTGCGTCTTCGGCTGCGGCGGTGTCCACGTCCTCGTCTTCAGCGGCAGCGGCGGCGGGCACGACGACGTCGTCATGTTCGTTCACAGCCTCATCGTCTTCGGCATCGGGTTCGGCGGCGCCGTCAACGTCTTCAACGGCAACGGTGCCGATTTCGTGTGCCCCGATGCTCGTTCCCGGATCGAGGTCGCGCTTCTGGGACCGGTCCCAGAGCAGCGGCGCCGATTCGGACGGCACGTCGGGTGCTTCTTCCCTAGCGCGCGCGCGCTCGCCTCTGCGCCCCACGGGGGGCGCACCCGCGGCGACTACTAGCATTCTCGCGGGTGCGGAGGCCTACCTCCGCACTGAGGGGGGTGAAAAGGGGCGCAAGGCGCGCAAGGCAACCGCCGCCAAAGTGGCCGCGGCTAGCCAGTGCGCCGCCCTCGTCGGGAATATATCGGCTCTCGGCCCTGGGGAGCTCCGCCTAGCGGCGTGCGCCCAGGTCGCCGAGATAATTCAAATTGCCCAAACGTCGGGCAATTTGAAGGGGGTTTACATGCGCCGGCTGAAGGAGGCCGCGTCCAGGGTGTCGGACATCGTCGACACACTGGTCACGCGAAATCCGGAATCCGAGGCCTGGAAGCTCGGTAACGAGAACGCCAGGCTACGCATGGAGTTAAGCTCGCTGCGGGAGGAAAACCGCTCCTACCGCAGGGAGTTTGAAGACATGCGTAAGGCCCTAAAGGCCTCCGCTTCGGTTGCGGAGCCGGCGCCTGCTGTAATGGCGGCGCCGACCCCCGTACCCGTCAAGCGAAAGGCCCAAGCCGCCACGGCGGAGGCGGCGGCGGTACCGGAACCGCCCGCCGCACCCGCTGCGGTTAAAAAATCGCGTCCGGCCCGTGCTGCGGTAGCAGGGCTGACACCGGCTCCCGTCGTCGGGACGGAGCGAGCTCCGGCGGCCGCCAACGGGGTGGCGCCGACACCCGCTCCAACGGGGCCCGTCGGCCCTCGCCCCCTTACCCTTTTTCCGCTTGACGACCGTCGTCCACGCCCCCCCCTCCGGGGCGGGGGCGGGGGCCACGGGCGCCGGCGGCGGCGCGACGTGCGCGATGCGAGCGCGGACGGCGGGCGCCGCGACGACCGATGTCGCGGCCGCGGGCGCCGTCCGTTGCCTAGGGGCCGGCCTAGGAGCCGACACCACAGGCACGGGTGCCGTGGCGGGGGCCGTTAATGCAACGGCGGCATCGCGTGCCGCTCTCCGCTGCATTTTCAGCCTCCACTTCACCCCCACTCCCCCCACCCAGGCGCAAGCTGCTCCCCTGCCGTCGGGGCGGGGGCAGCAACAACGGAAACAGGCTGCGAAGCCTGCGGTAGTATTCCGTGAGCCGAAGTCGGCCGCAGTTATCATCAAACTGCTGCCGGCAGCGGCCGCGAAGGGTGTCGGTTATCGCGAGGTCTTCGCGAAGGCCTCGACGGTGGTCGACATCGCGGCCATGGGCCTCCGCGAGGGGCTGAAGGTGGTGCGGACCGTCAGGGACGCGCGCCTTCTCGAGTTCCAGCCGGGACCCGAGAGCGCGGCCAAGGCGGACCGCGTCGCCGAGGCTCTGCGCGGAGCCCTTGCAGGGATGGCCGAGGTCGTCCGCCCCGTAAAGAGTGGGGAGCTTTACGTCTCTGGGCTGGACGAATCGGTCACGGTCGATGGGCTGCGTGACGCGATCGCGCGCGCCGGCAAATGCCGGCGCGACGACGTGCGCACGAAGCACATCGGAGCAGGACCGGGCGGTTTGGGCGCATCGTACGTGATGTGCCCCGTCGCTGCTGCCAAAGTCATCGTCGAGATGGGCTACCTCGTGGTAGGCTTCACCTCGGCGAGGGTAGAGGCACTGGAAGCCAGACCGATACGTTGTTACCGGTGTTACAACGTCGGCCATGGCGCCCAGACCTGTCCGGACACGTGCCCGGACCGGACTAACTTGTTTCTCCGCTGCGGTAAGAGCGGACACAAGATGCCGGACTGCACGGCCCGGAACCCCCACTGCGCGGCGTGTGCGGCGGGGGGACTCAACGCTGCCCACCCCACGTTGGCGAGGTTCTGCCAGCCTCCCTACGTGAAGGGCAAATTCGTCCATCCGAGGACGAAACAACGCACGGGTGTTACGGGAGTACGCGCAATGGACACCTCCAATGCCTAGTACGCCCGTAACAATACTATTTCAGGCGAACGTAAACCACTCCCCCACCGCTCAGGATTTGTGCCTGCAGGCGATGGCGGAGTGGCAAGCGAACTTGGCCGTAATAAGCGAACCTTATTACGTGCCGCCTTGCGGCAATTGGGTGGGCGACCTCGACGACGTGGTAGCGGTGGTGGCCAGAGCCGGATCTGGCACACCGCTTATATGTCTCGAAAGAGGAAAGGGCTATGCGGTGGCGGAGAGCGGGAGTATCGTCGTCATAGGCGTTTACTTTTCGCGCAGCCGCCCCCTGGCGGAGTTCGAGCTTCACTTGGACGCCATCAGGGCTGCCATAGACAGATTGTCGCCTAAAACGATCTTCGTGATGGGCGACTTTAACGCAAAACACTGTTCCTGGGGAAATGCGTTCACGGAACCTAGGGGCCGGACGGTTGAGGAATGGGCTCTTCAATCCGGCCTGACCATATTGAACCAGGGATCGGTCCAGACCTGCGTGCGCGCGCGGGGTGGATCGGTCATCGACCTGTCATTCGCCACTCATGCGGCCGCCCGCAGAGTTGTCGGATGGAGGGTGCTGGAGGAGGTGGAGTCGCTCTCTGATCATCGGTACATCAGATTTGAGCTTACCCCCTCCTCCGGTCCGAGCCCTGTTCATCGCCCCCCTCTCTTCCCGCGTTGGGCCCTTACCAAGCTCGATCCGGAGCAGGCCGAGGAGTGGGCACTCACGGAAAGCTGGGCCTACCCAGTCGAATTCGAGAACCTGGAGTCGCAGGCAGAGCACATGCGCAAGACGCTGACGAGGGTTTGCAACGCGGCGATGCCTCGCGTCTCCAAGCGGCAGCCTCCGTGCATGCAGGTCCACTGGTGGACCGAGGAGCTGGGCGAGATGCGAAAGGCAGTTCGCATCATCAGCCACAGGCTCAAACGCTGCAGGGCGCGCCGTCCTCCGGACTACGTCGCGGAAAATGGACTCGTGGGAGAGTTTAGGGAGGCCAGAAAGGCCCTTTCGATTGCAATACTGCAAGCGAAAGCCCGGGCTCGGGCCGAGCTCCTCGAGACGCTCGATCGGGACCCTTGGGGGCGTCCGTACCGTGGGGCCCGCAACACGTTGCGGCCTTGCACATCCACGGTCACGGAAACGCTCGAACCCGAGGTGCTCCGGTCGGTTATCGACGGGCTCTTCCCGGATCCGGGAAACTTCACTCCCCCCAGTATGGGTCCACCCGTTCCCGACACTCCCACGGACGAGGAGCCTCACTCCATCTCCGAGGGGGAACTAGACGTTGCCCTGGACCGGCTCCGGGGCAGGAAGACGGCACCGGGACCCGACGGGGTTCCAGGTCGACTCCTCTTCCTGGCCGCTAAACATCTACGCGGCCAGCTGCGGGAACTGTTCGAAGCCTGTATTCGCGCAGGTCGGCTCCCGTCGCAATGGAAGGAGGGTCGTTTGTGCCTGATTCCCAAGGGAGGTCGGCCTCCCAACGATCCGTCCGCCTTCAGGCCCATAGTGCTGCTGAACGAGGTCGCTAAGGTCTTCGAAAAGATCTTGGCGGAGCGGCTCGTGAAGCATCTCGACGCTGTGGAGCCGGGGCTTTCAGAAACGCAGTTCGGGTTTCGGCGGAGGCGCTCCACGATGGACGCCTTCGAGACGCTGCGAACGTCAACGGACGAAGCCGTCCAAGCGAAGGATGTCGTTCTTGCGGTGTCGCTAGACATAGCGAACGCCTTTAACAGCCTCCCTCATGAGACGATCAGGGAGGGGCTCCGCGCGCATGGAGTCCCCCCGTACCTCACGAGGCTGTTGGGCGCGTACCTGCAGGATCGACATATCCTTTGGGAGGGCGGTGAGTCCGGCAATCCCGAGGTAGGTCGTCGACGCGTCGCGTGCGGCGTTCCACAGGGGTCGGTCCTCGGGCCGATTCTTTGGAACGTAGGTTATGACTGGATCCTTCGGGTTCCGGTCCTACCCGGGGTAGGGCTGATCTGCTTTGCGGACGACACCCTACTCACGGCACGCGCTGCGTCATTTGCGGAATCCGTGGACGTCGCTAACGCCGGGTTGGCGATTGTCGTAGATCGAATAGCTAGGCTGGGCTTGAGGGTCTCCCCCGCGAAAACGGAGGCCATCATGTTCCATAGGAAATTTCGCAATCCCCCCGCGGACTTGACCGTTTCGGTCCAAGGGGTGGCCATTAGAGTAGGGCCCCAGATGAAATATCTGGGGCTAGTTCTCGATGGGAAATGGCTGTTCAAAGCGCACTTTGAGCAGCTAGTTCCCAAACTCGTCAAATCCGCGGGCGCACTCTCGAGGCTGCTTCCCAACGTAGGGGGCCCGGGAGGTGCGACGCGGAAACTTTACTCTGGCATCCTGAGGAGTATGGCACTGTACGGTGCACCCGTCTGGTCCATTGCACTTCAC
Source organism: Dendrolimus kikuchii (assembly GCA_019925095.2). Lineage (NCBI taxonomy): Eukaryota > Metazoa > Arthropoda > Insecta > Lepidoptera > Lasiocampidae > Dendrolimus > Dendrolimus kikuchii. Next base: position 7,330,202 of record JAHHIN020000030.1, on the reverse strand, counting down.
CGCCACAACAGAACCCTGCTGCAACGGGCGCAGCAGGTTCTGGCCGTGAGGACCATACGGGGGTATCGCACAGTGTCGCGGACGGCGGCCACCCTCCTGGCAGGCGATCCGCCCTGGCATCTCCAGGCGGACGTCCTGACAGTGGTGCGCCGCACCCGGCAGGATGCCCTAGCTAGAGGCCTGACCTTCTGTCAGGTCGAAATCGAGGCGATCAGGAAGCGGGAAACCGCCTCCATGATCGCCGTCTGGTCTCAAGAGCTCGACAACCCTGCGGCCTATGGCGGCTACACGGTGGATGCAATCAGGCCACAGCTGACGGAATGGGTCAACCGTACCAGCGGCACCCTGACCTTCAGGACGACACAGATACTTACCGGACACGGATGTTTCGATAAGTATCTGTGTCGCATTGTGGGCTGCTTGCCTTCCCCGGACTGCCGCCAGTGCGGCGCGCTCGACACGGCGTTACACACGCTAGTCGAGTGCGCCGCATGGGCGCCGCAGCGTTTCGAACTTGAGACGCACGTAGGTCCAGTTGACTCGCTCTGCGACTTGGTCAAGGCCATGCTGCAGAGCAGCGACAATTGGGGGGCTGCGGTTACTTTTTGCGAGACAGTAATGTCACTCAAGGAGGCCGCAGAACGAGACAGGGAGAGAAGTCCTGCAGCGCGTGCCAATGCGTCTTCTCGAGGTCGCCGGCCTTCAGCTGGCACCCGGAGAGGCAGGTACGCGCATTACTTCCCTCCCTGAGTTAGGTTCCGTTTACCGCGGGGGGCCTTTAGCTTGCTAGGAAGAGCAAAGGACCTTCTACCCCCGCACAACGAAGTGGGGTGTGTTCTCCCAGGGCACACTCCAGGCACTTTATTGCGCTGGATCGGCTGGGCGTAACTATGTTCTAAATCTCAGCCTTTCCAACACATTCAAAGCGCAGGGTCGTCAGGGAGGAGGGGGTTTTTAGTGAGTATTGGGGTTGCTCGCCCGTGCAGCAACGCTCGGAGTCTTCCACACTATTCTGTGACGTCGATCGCGGACGGAGCGCTGCCAAGAGCATACTATTGCTGCAGTGTTATCGCCCCCGACCGACGCGTGTCGTTCCCCTAGCAACGACCCAGTTTGTGCGTAAATCGGTTAAGCATTTTCCCTCGCCTCAAAACCAAAAAAAAAAAATGTGGGTATATTTATGAAACAATCATCTCTCTTGATATTAACACTGATTACGTTATAATTCACTTTGATTAAGGCTATGAATCGCAGTTCGTCGAATACTTGGTGCGCTGGCGACGATTCTCTGGAGGAGGTTATTAGGTTATCTCTTCCTTCTTCCCGCCGCCCCGCTTCCGTAGTTACGACGCTCCGCGAGAGTGATATTGACAACATATCACTCTAGACAGTATGACAGTGACGTTTCAGTGAACCGTCTACAAATACATAAAGCTGAAGAGTTTGTTTGTTTTATTGAACGCGCTAATCTCAGGAACTATCGAGGAAGGCTGTAGGCTATCAGGGCGTTCCATTAGTAGCTCACAACGCCCAAAACGCTCCGTTAGCCGTTCCACAAGGCGACCGCGGTCTTTGTGGTCGTGGCGAAAACGTCACTAATGACGTCATCATTTTGGATCACACGACGCTCACAACGACCCATGTCAAGAGGTGGGTCGAATAGCCGTGCCACTTGGTTTTACCATTGTAACGCCGCGAAGCAAGTGGAATGGGAAAAATCTCGGTGGTGAACGTGGTCGTTGTGAGTCCCTAATGGAACGTAGCCTATATATCGTCACGCTAAGACCAATAGGAGGGAATACTAACATTTTTTCACTCGAGACTCAAAAAAATACTCGGTTTTTTTTGGGCCACCTTAATAATAATAATAATAATAATAATCGGCAGACAAACACACACATTGTATATGCCCAAATTAAGCAAGTTACGCTTGTGTTATGGGTAATATACAACGGACTACTCTGGGGCCGATCCCAGACACCCAGACCATAGTAAATAACGGAGAAAATACGTTTCCGAAATTTACTATACCAGGAATCGAACCCGGAACCTCTGCGTTGCAGTGAGGTACGCCGGCAAAGGCTTAGCCCGCTCAACCACAGAGGCCGTCAAATAAGCATACTGTGCATTTAAATACAGTAACTTAAAGTCAAATTATCACGCCTCCGGCGCCGCGTCACCGCCCACTGAAAATCTGCCGCCGTTTGTCAACGTGGCGCGCGAGATCTTAAATTTTTTCGAGGGAGGGGTAGGGGGGCAAAAACGGAAAAGTGCCGCCCCCGCTCGCCTATATTTTTGCCTTAATCATCATCATTATTTCAACCATCAGTCGCCCACTGATGGACACGCGTGCGTCTGCGGCTTTTAACCTTTGCCTACACGTCCCGCGAAAAGTAATTTATGTGCTTAACCCTTAAGACAATTATCGATATACCAAAAATCCGCAACACTAACACTATCACTATCTCGTAATATACCAAGAAAATATACCCATTTCATACAAATCATACAACTCCTATACAAACAGAGTGAGACAACAACACAATTAACGATCACGTGCACAAACGCGATCTGCACTCTCATCGCGGACACATATGTGCTAATAGTGGGCTAAAGGGTTAAAGTACGGGACGTCCCAGTTGTCAAACAGGTCGTTCAATTAGTAGCTCACAACACCCAAAATGCTCAGTTAGCCGTTCCACCTGGCGACCGCGGTCTTTGTGGTCGTGGCGAAAACCGTCACTAATTACGTCATAATTTTCGATCACACAACGCTCACATCGACCCATGTCAAGAGGTGGGTCGAATAGCTTGGGTTTACAATAGTAACGCTGCCAAACAAGTGGAACGGGATAAATCGAGGTCGTGAACATGGACGGTGTGAGTCCCTAATGGAACATAGCCAAAGTTGCGTGTGTATTTGTCTACGAAGTTTGAATTGGCCGCCCAGGGCATGGGCCCGGCTTGCCCCCCTTAGATCCGCCCCTGTAGCGTCCATATCTATTGTGCACTTACATTTAAAATAGAAAATGCTTCAAATTAATTCTGTAAGCATACAATATAAAAAAAAATCTCAGCACGTAGATCCTTCACGTCCCACTCTCCTATCACCGACTGACAGGAACTACATAAATGCCCATTACCACGAGCTATGTGGGCAATTGGCACAGCATCCAGCTGCCGAGAGTCGGAGATTCAGCGGTCTTCAGATGAGTGCTGACAACGAAGAGTTCTATGCTGACAAGATGTGGCGAATGGCTGTTGTCATGTACGGTGTTGAGGAGAAATTACGTAAGTTCCACAAACTAAAATCAGAGATACATTCGCATCAAAGAAGCAAGTGGGTTGTGTAAGAATAAGCCTGAATGGCGTTCTGTTGTTCGTGCCTACCCCGCAAGGGAACTGGCGTGAAGTTATGTATGTATCTTTGAAATACAAGATCTAATACCAACGAAATTTATATAGAACCTACTCGAATGTGTAAATGAAAAAATCCTCTTTACAGGCGATTCACAAGATCACGTTCTTCTTAGATACGCTATGAACACAATTGAGATGGCAACATGCCTCGTCTTTCAAGAAGTTAGAAGAGATAGGATCCTCAAGCCGAGAAGTTTACTCTGGCTCTCGTCTGACGGGGAGGAAATGCCGTATCTTGGCTTTAAAGAGGGCAATCAGGTTTTCAAGATTTTTTAAAACTAGGATATGCCCGCAATTTCGTCCACGCTTGACTTGAAAATCCTTTTTTTTATTGCATGAGTTCAGCAGACAGGCAAACGGCCCACTTGTTGAAAAGCGGTTACTATCGCCTCTAGACATTTGCAACACCAAAGGTGCCACAAATGCGCTTTTGCTCTCTTAAGGGAGACTGGAACCTGGCCACTGATGCCGGAACACAGCTCAAGGTCGTTATGGCGACATACTTCAGACCAGTGGTGGTAGCCATCCATTCGGGCAAATGCCCTACCATCTGGCTGTGGGTTGTTTTGTCGCCTCTTACGATAGGCCGCCCGGCCGCAGGAAATTGTATTCTTTCTCCGTTCCTGCACGGATAAAATCCCTCGGGATTCCCGGGACACAAAGTACCGCAGCAAAGATAAAGAATGTAAGATATTGTTTTAGTGAAAACTGTGTCGTAACAAGCTAATTTTTATGCAACCTGTTAGTTCCGAGTACTTATATGTTTAAAAACAAAACACTTTTTGCCTATGAGGACCCTTTTTATGTCACTATTACAAATAAAAGGTGACTTGGAGTCTCAATATACGGGACCTCAAAGGTCTACCAGACCGATATGGTATTAGTATAGACAATTCAGCCGGCAGGCATAAACCAGGTCCGTAGCTGTAGAGCTGTGGCCAATAACCAAGAGAACTCTGTGAATTTGGAAAAAGATTTGGTATTTATAGGCAATTACTGCTGATCGACTTTTTGGAAACCGATGTTAATGAACTGTTCGACTCAGCAATAAGTGCTTACCGAATAGGGTTGTAACAAACCGAACAATTACAAACCGCTATCATGCATTTTATTACATAAAATTTACTATCGACCAGCGAAAATAAATTATTTATTTATTCTAACCATCTTGAATCATTTCCAGGAAAATTCCCGCCGGATTCCCAGGATAAAAAGTAGCGCAGATATTAAGTCTTAAGATTTTGCTGTCGATCAGCGAAAACCGTATCAAAATCGGCCCACTAGTTTTTATGTGAATCCCGAACAAACAAACAGATAATAAATCTAAAACAAACTGTATCGTGTTTTTCATCGTTTATAGTGTACTAGAGTTTATCCCGCGGCTCCGCCGCGCGTCAAACTCTAGTGCGTACCTCTTGTTTTAAGAGCAGGCGTTAATACAGGATATATTGTATTATATTTTTATGTCGGTGCTATTTGCCCTCGGAAGATTTACTTCATTTTATATCGCAAACTATCCCATCTACCGGGATGAATAGTATCTATATCCATTTTCGGTATTCAAACAGACAGATCGAGTGAAAGTCGCATTTTTATAAAGATTATGAATTTTTATATCTATAAACTTGATAAATGATTGGTTCCCCATACAAACTTTAATACCCTATTTCAACCCGTTCTAGTTTTATTTATATAACTAAATATTGTGTAAACTACATAAACGACCAAAACTACCAAACGTACTAAAACTACCGAAACTACTAAATCTACCAACCAAAACTACCACAACTACCAAAACCACCACTACAAAACTACCTAAACTACCACAATTACCAAATCTACCAATCAAAACTACCACAACTACCAAAACCACCACAACTAACAAAACTACCACAACTACCAAAACTACCACAACTACCACAACTGCCAAAACTACCATAACTATCAAAACTACCGCAACTACCAAAACAACCGAATATACCGAATCTACCAACCAAAACTACCACAACTATCAAAACTACCACAACTACCAAAATAACCGAATCTACCAACCAAAACTACCATAACTATCAAATCTACAAACCAAAACTACCACAACTACCAAAACTACCACAACTATCAAATCTACCGAAACTACCAAATCTACAAAACAAAACTACCACAACTACCAAAACAACCGAAACTACCAAAACTACCAGCATAAACTACCGAAAATAGCAAAACTACCAACCAAAACTACCATAACTACCAAAACTACCAAATTGACCAAAATAAAAAAAATGACGAAAATGGCAAACCACAAATAAAAAACCTATCCTAGTTTCCGGGAGAAACTTTACATAAATCTATCCCAAAATCTATCCCAGTATCCGGGATGAAAAGTATCCCTTGGCCTCTCTCGGTATTCAAATTACATATGTACCTAGTATCAGCCAAATCGGTCCAATAGTCTTTCCAAAAAGGATAACAAACAGAGATACAAATATACTTTTATCCCGGAAACTATCCCATTTTCCGGGATAAAAAGTATCCTATGTTCATTCTCGGCATCGAAAAAATATATATACTGAGTTTCAGCCAAATCGGTCCAGTAGTTTTTACGTGAAAACGGAAGACAGACAGACAGACAGACAGAGTTACTTTCGCATTTATAATATCAATAGGGATTCCAGTTGTTTTTTTTAATAGCTTCAACATACAGAAGACACGGCATGTTTAGAATTTTATAATATTATAGATTTTCAGACTGCCTATCTGATAGACAGTGTTTATTATCCCCTATGAACGTTTACTACTGGTCCGGCAACTTTTCATGAAAATCGATGTTTGAGTTTTAGCCAGACTCAAGTGTTCGTTAGTCTGGCTAAAACTTTTACAAGCAATTGTTTTTTGTGTATGTATAGAAGATGAATGTTTTTAGACGGTATCGCTGTCGTCGATGTGCCGCGGCGCCCCGGGCCACGTGTCTCACACCCTGAACGTACTGCTGCGGGTCCTTGGAGTCCCGATGATGTCCAATCGCTACGACAGGGACAATTACGTCACTGTTAATTGGAGGAACGTTGACAAAGGTGAGTTTATTATTGTAGGGATGTCCCGACTAGGGTGGACGAGCGAGATGACATGCTTCTCTGTCTTAAAGGCAGATCTTCCAGCGAGGCTATTGTTCCTCGCAGGCCGAGGCCCATCTATTATCGTTGGAAATTTGTATATATTCTTTGTACGTTTCGGGAATCGTTTGCAACCTCAATTATTGCACAGCGCCGTCTACTGGCTCGTAAGAGTTTTACTACATTATTATATTTGACCGCCCGGACGCTCCCCAGACGCCCTCTAAACTAGGACAAATCCAGGGAAACCCGGACGGATAGTAACCCTAGCTTCGACGCTCGACTGGAATTTACTCCTAGAGTAAAAATACATGTGCACCTGGTGACAGCGACCGAATAAGGGTGATTAAAAAAAAAACAAAACACAGACAGATAACTATTTAATCCATAGAAAATACACATATAAAAACAAAACACATATTAATTAAAGATTAAAATCATGTAAGTGTTATCAGAGCGCCCGACAGAAATATAATAGATTTTTTTTTATTGCAGGAGTTCAGCAGACAGGCAGACGGCCCACTTGATGGAAAGCGGTTACCATCGCCTATGGACATTTGCCATACCAAAGGTGCTACAAATGCGCTGCTGCTCTCTTAAGGGAGACTGGAACCTGGTCACTAATGCCGGAACACAACACAAGGTTGTTACGGCGGCATACTCTACACCAGGGGTGGTAGCCATCCAGACGGGCAAATGCCCTACCACCTGTTTTGCTAGAATTCATCTTCGAAAGCTAGCTTAATGTAGGAGAGGTGAACATTAACATGATATGCAGATTAACACTTAAATTATTTTAATTAAGAAAAATAGCTTGACCGATTTGAATATTTGTTTGTTTGTTTCGTTCTGTTGTACCGGTTAAAAGAATAGTCTTTTTAAAAAAAGATTTATTTATTAAACACGAAGGAGTACAACTTATTTAATCAAAAATGTAGGATAATAAAATATATGTCTAACTCTAAGGGTAGCGCGATCCGAACTGACTCGATCTGTGTGGAGCAGTCGGATGACAAGTACGGGATGCTGAGGAAGCATCCCGTCAGCATTTTAGGATACGGTTTAGGGATATAACAACCCCCCCAACAAGATGAAACTTTGTCACTTTTGTGTTAAGTTTCAGGGGTTAATTCTGAGTCTAGGAGCGGAGGTGAGTTCTACTTCAGTAGGGGCTGGCTCTGGGATAGCATCTGAGGAAGGTGATGTGGAGACCTCGCAAGACCTAACCTTACAATACTTATAATACTTGTAACCTAAAATTAAACTTATAATTAAAATACAGTAAATTACAGTAGGTATATAAAAGTGTTGGTAAGTAGTAGCCTGAGGCCTTTTTATGAAATTTTCTAGTTTATTATTCAGCGAATCAAAGCTTTCTTTATGTTTCAGAAGAGATTCAAAGTTGGAGGATTTTATATTTAATTTTGGAATTGAAGTTGTGTTTAAAAGTTGTGGTTCGCTGATGTTATACATTTTTATGATATTAAAATCTACATTAGCATGGGTTACATTTATCTTTACAATCTCCTTTGACTGTAATTCTATTCCACGACAGCAGCCAGTACACCCGATAGGTATTTCGATAATACCTGACCCAAATACATTTGTTTCTTGAACATTCTCATCTGGACAGTCTAATGTGAATTTGGACTTCCTGGAGATAACAAAAATCCATCTGTTTTCTTCGAGTTCCTGCCAGATCTCTATATTACCTGATATGAGTTTTGTAGGACATACCGTAGGTAAACCGGATATTGTTTTGGAAACTATTTCACTCTCACAAGTGGGGTGAACGACACTGGATAAGATATAAGTTTTATCACAAATATAATTTTGTCCCACAGATTTACAATTTCGTATATTTTCTATATGGCAGTATTGAGCTTTATCTCTAGAAAATCCAATGTATATAGTATTAGGTACAATCATCATATATGTATCATTATTTAAAAGTATAGGTAATGGTAATACGTGATAAAGATTAAAGTCTAAAGGATTAACTAACGGTATTTTGACAACAAATACAATTTTACCATCTACATAAAATGAGTTTATATTAGAGAGTTCCATGAGAATGTGCACATTGTTTATTTCTAATGGTACCGGCAGTTCCTTAGAACTTGGTAAAAACCTATAATTAGTGTTCAAGTTATCAAAGAGTTCTTTAGGCGAATAGATAGCTGGGTATAGAACATTATTTTTTGCTAAACATGAGACCATTGGATAAGTCTTCCAGCTTAAACGATAAAGTCAGGATGCTGTTCTCTAGGATTGTTACAATTTCCATAATTTTTACTTTGATGGTGAGGGTTTCCGAAGCCTGAGTCAAGTTATTTAAATTATCAGTTAGAAACACAACGATGTTATTTAAAGATTCTTCGTTGTTTATTAATTGAGTGATGGATTTATTGAAAGTATTAAGAGTCGAGGATGTTAACACTATACCCTGTTTAACATAATGTGCTAAGTCCGTCTGTCCCTCTTGTAATTCCTTAATGGCTCTATTATATTGGATGGCGTCATCTTCATTCATGGTGCCGAATAGATTTTTAAACACGGTTCCAACAGCACCAAACCAAGCAGACCGTCTGGTTCGCCTTGGAACAAGATGCGAGATAGCGTTATAATCTCTCACCATGTCTACAAATCGGACTTCGAGAAGTTGTAATATATTCTCACACTCTAAAGATTTGAACGTTTTACTGTGGTTACAAAGATTGCTGACTGTGTTCAGTGTATCGCGTATATTATTTAAGTGAGGGTAAATAAATGAAATATCAATCGGTATAATTATGTTTAGTTGACCGTTGATTATTTTGACAGACCCCTTCGGGTCGAAATATATACCAGGACCATTCTCCACGCGGTGTACTTGGATATTATTGTTACCGAGGGTGTCAGCGCCAGTTGCGACGATTCTGAAAATATTATATGTTCTCATTCTTTTCATAACTTTATTTATTTCATGTATTTATTAACCTAACTATATCATTTGCATGTAAGTAAGTATCTAACTTATTATTTTGAATTAAGGCGGCTTTCAATATGCAATCTCAATCTTTAATCTCTAATCCAAAATCGATATTTTCAATCCATTTCCTACTTTTGTGATTTCAATATTCGATCCACAGATCGTTTCGTCGATCCGTTTTACGAATCCATCGTTGGGAGGGCGATCCGGCATTTTTGGATTGCCACTTGTATGAAAGTGACAGCTACACGTTTTCAATAAACGATCTCTAATTTTGACAGATCCGTTTTTGACCTCAATCGATCTTTATTTGCGATCCCCCAATATTGAGAGATTCTTGTGTAATAATGGAGTTATTTGCGAGTGATGGTGATAGTGATTGAAATGTTACTTCAATTATGGGATTTGGATAGTAGTGACGGCGAACTAGAAAGAGCAGAGTCCTCAAAAATAAACTTCTTGCAAAGTTTAGAATAAACAAAACATCCGTTGAAATGGTTTTGAACGAAATAATGCCATTTGTTAGTGAAATCGAGGCGGTAAAGTGTTTAATAATAATATTTACATTGCTTTAAAAATTAGATGACCTAAAATAATATTCAATTCTATTTTTAGAAACAATGGCTGTCCACCATTGCATCAACTTTTACTTAACTGTACGATTTTATGCATTGGTGACAATGCTAAATTCGGTGGCTGATTTTGTTGGTGTATCCCTATCAACGGCATGTTGCAGATAGTGGGAGATATATTTGCTGCTATTGCTAGATTGTATGGCAAATATACTGTTCTGGACTACAGACATTTTATAATATCACTCAGTTTTCTTGAGTATATGGTGCCATTCATTGAAACTGAACTCAATATTAAGAGGTTGGCAATATTATATTGTCACTTCTATTACAAATATATAACACAATTTTTACTGACTTGCTTGCACCTTTGTTAAACCCATCAACTACACAAGAAATCAGATACAATGAGGCCCACATAAAAACTAGAAATACAATTGAAAGGTAAAACTAACACTTAAGATTATTAGGTACTCATATTGCTTACCACAGGTGGGTACTTTCTTTACTGTTACCTTTTGACCTATGCTTTATGTACATGTAAGAATTTTTACAACTATATATATAATAAAACTGTAGAGGTCGAATTTCTAGACAATGAGAAAAAATGCTATAAACCGAGTCAGGGGATGTAAGAAGTGAAATAGAACTAATTTAGATTTTTTTCAAATTTTCTGTTTCTGTTTGTCTGTCTCTTTGTACCAGTTAATGTCCGAACCGACTGAATTGATTTAAATGAAATTTTGTATGGTGGTAGCTTATATCCCTGGTCAGCATATAGGATAGTTTTTATCTCGAAAAATTAAAGAGTTCCCGTGGGATAGTTAAAAAATCGCACCACGCAGATGAAGTCGCAGGCATCAGCTAGTTTAAAATATATTTCTATTTAAAATGTAAACAGTCTTACATGTACAGAAAACATAGGTCAAATGGTAGCAGTAAAGAAAGTACCCACTTGTTTACTAGTAGGAAATAGTATTTCTTTTTTAATTTGAAAAATATATTTCTTTGTACAGGATGTTTGGAAACATTGCTTCCCAGTAATATCATTAACAATGTGATTGTCCTGAGAAAATATAACAAAGGTTATAATAGCTACAGCAGTTCTTCGCATCATTTGAAGGACCTAGTATTGAGGAAGTGGCCCCTGAAGTAGAGTTGTCGTGAGAAAGTAAAGTTACTGTGACATCAGAAAATTTGGAAAATAATGTTACTCATAGAATAGATACAATTTCAAATTATTTTTAATAATACACATATATATTATACCTGCCTCTAAATATATATTATGTCTGTCGAATATATTGAAATAAAAAGTTGCCTGTGTTAATTTAGATTGTAAGCTATGTTTGTACTACTGCTACACTTTACTGAAAATTCTTTCATCCATTTTGTGTTATTGACAAATAAACACTCACACAAACAAACTTTTACATTTATTTATATTTATAGGATTTGTAAATTGCTTAAGGTTCATGTAAATATGTGTTGTAATGATGGCTATTACTTAAATTATGCTAGATTTAAATGGAATAATGTCCAGGAAATAAAATATACAGATCATACTATAACATTGTTTAATTTCAACATAAAAGGTACATCATTACATATTATTAAAAACTTTTTTAATGTAGGTAATTCTAATACCTACATTTAGGTTACTTACCATTAATATTTACATTCACATTATACACACAAACTTAAAATTAAAATATACAAATGTAAAACATCCTAGAACTTATTTTTTTTAAATTAAAAACTAAATGAATTAATATGACTAAAACACAATTTTATACATTTTCTCCCTTCTAATTCCTTATCTCTAATTTTACTTGTCATTCTCTAATTTAATATCTTCAACCATACTCTAATCATTTTTTCTTGACTATATAATATTCTATAGCTTTATTTCTGGCTTCACAACCATCATCACTTTTTATCATCCTGTTTGGCACCTGTGAAAACAAAATGTGATATAATAATCTGCATTAATTAAATAAATATTATAATTAAATCCCTTCTAGAATTACATTTTATATGTTTACAGAATCTTAATCTCATTGACATCTGCAATAGTTGTAAAATTGAGTCATTGAGGCTACTATATGTATGTACTCAGTGTGCAAGTTTCAATACACAGGGGGGGAATCAGACCTAGGATATCTAAGTTGTGACTCAAATGTAATAACACTTGTCCACAATATACTTATATTCTTACTAAAAAGGGTTATTTAGTAGAACTTTAACAACAGCCCAACCCCAGGACAAACTTACTTGGACCATACTTAACAATATTTTATCTATAATTCTTAACAAATATGTTGTTTTAAAAAAGTAATAAAACACACTTGTCCTTGTGGTTGTGTATTTAATTAATTTTATAACAGAAAATTGTTATTTATTCATAAATATGATGGGTAATTCAATAGATATTTAGTTACATAATGTTTACTTACCATAAAATTCTCCATTTTCTAGTTTTTCTTGCTACAAAACAAACTTGAAACTAACTAAATATCTAATACTTGCTTACAAAAACAACAACATTTTAATAATATCAAATTGACTGGCGTGACTTTTATTTTTCTTAAGATGCTGTTCTGTTCCTATTCAAAGGTTTGAGTTACAGAAGAACAGAACGTGTGCTCAAATGTTTAATAAATCCCCTAAAGTTATTTATAAAATATATATTAATAAATATAAAAAAATATTATGTTTATTCGTGAAATATACTACTTTGAAAGTAAAAATTATCATCAAAATCTAAAGAACTCTTAACTAAAACTGCGTGAAACGAAACGTTCGGGAGGACAGAAATTTATGACCAATCCCTTTTTTTTTGTGAGATTTTATAACCAGATGTTATATTGAAACGAGGATTTTGGATCGATCGATGGATTGGTTAAAATCTGGATAGATAACCATTTTAGGATTGCGATCGAATATTGAAAGAGTGAAATTTGTTCCCTGATCCGTGAGGATAAACTTGGGAATACCAAAGGTAGATATATAGTGAAGCAGGCAATCGCTTGTTTCTTCGGCAGTAGTACATCGTATTGGGTATGCAGAAGAAAACTTTGTAAGGTCGTCTTGCATGGTTAATATGAACCTTAGTTTTGCAGGTCCGGATTCCGGAAGTGGCCCTACGATGTCTAATGAGACTCTTTCAAAAGGTTGTGTGGATGTTGACGTGATCTGCATAGGAGCACGGTTAATTCTACGAAGGGCTTTGTTTTCTTGACATGACTGGCATTTATGGACATAGTCTTCAACGTCACTACGCATGCTTCGCCAGTAGTATCTTTCTTGTATTCTGCTGAGCATTCGGTTGGCTCCTAAGTGGCCGGATATGGGAATATCATGATTTTCTTTAAGGATTTTGGCAATTTCAGTCATAGTAGGATAAATCACAGTGTTTTTATAAATATGGATTTTTATATTAGTATCGTGAAATAGATACAAAAACATGTTATATATTTTAGTGAAGGAATGTTTATCGAAAGGATTTCGGAAATCTGTGATACCAAACTCAATAATGTTATATTTTAGTAATTCAAACTTTAAATTATTGATACTTTTAAATATGTCTTCATAGCTGTTATTATCATAATAATAAACTTTTACGAAGAGTAAATAATAAGTTACATTATCTTTTCCCGATTTAATAAATGAATATAAGGTTCTTTCTTTCGCGATAAGTTCTTTAGAATCTGGAAGATTACTAATGATTTCCTCTACATACTGATTTGATTCATCTAAATCAATAGAGGTAGGTACGACTATGTGTTTAATTTTTGTTTTTAAAAGGTTTTCATTATGTTCTTCTATTTTAGTATTAAACGTTAACGATTTATTGTTTATTGTTTTCAAGTATTTGGAGTAAGTATCATACTGTTGGATTCTTCAGAAGACGGCGGACTGGGAATAGTAAAGTCATCGGGGAGTTCTACATCTCCTGGGATTACGAAGTCATCGGGTAAGTCAAATAATTCAGGTAGATCTGGAGCGTCAGAACTCACCTGGAGCTCTGGATTATGGACAGATATTTCAGGAGGATTTTCAGGGACACTTTCAGGATTATTTTCAGGATTATTTTGAACATGAGGATCTTCTGCCACAATTTGATCATTAGAGGATATTTCTTCATGGACAGGATTCACAGGGTATCGAGAGAGGGCGTCTGCATTGGTGTTTAACTTTCCCTTCTTATATTGGATTGTGTAGTCGAACTCTTCCAATTTCAGACGCCATCGGATTAGGCGGGACCCGGGGTCCTTACAATTAAATAGCCAATTTAGTGGCTTATGATCAGTAATGATCGTGAAATGACGGCCAAAAAGGTACGGGCGGAAAACTTTAGTTCCGTAGACAATCGCCAGGCATTCTTTTTCTGTTACGTCGTAGTTACATTCAGCCTTGTTAAGTGTCCTAGAAGCATAAGCGATTGGTCTGTCCTTGCCGTTTTCGCCTTGGGATAAGATTGCGGAAATAGCATAGTTGGATGCATCACAGGTCAAAAGAAAAGGTTTTGTAAAGTCAGGATATATAAGAACTGGGGCTGTTACCAATTTTTCTTTGAGTTGTTCAAAGGCTAACTGTTGAGAATTAGTCCATACGAACGGGACATCCTTTTTCAATAGGTTAGTCAGAGGTTTTGCGAATTTTGAAAATGTCGGTATGAATCGACGGTAATATGAGGCCAAACCGAGGAAAGATTTAATATCTTTTGGGCATGTAGGAGTAGGAAACTGTACGACAGAATTTATTTTCTCAGGATTTGGTTTAACGCCTTCGTCACTAATTATGTGCCCTAGATAAGCAACTTCCTTACGCAAAAACTCACATTTTTCGGGTTGCAACATGAGGTTGAATTGTCTCAGTCTTTGAAAGACGGCAGAAATATTTTTTATATGGGAAGTGAGGTCGTGAGAGTATATGACTATGTCATCTAAGTATACAAAACAATGCATACCTTGTAGGCCGGATAAGACTGTATTCATTATTCTTTGAAATGTTGCTGGAGCATTTTTTAATCCGAAAGGCATTCGGTTAAATTCGAAGTGACCTTGTGGGACACTGAATGCCGTCTTAGATGCATCATCGGGATGTATTTTTACTTGGTGAAAACCGGAAGCCAAGTCTAAAGTCGTGAAATATTTACTCTGACCCAATTGGTCTAGGATTTCATTGATCTGGGGAATTGGATAACTTTCTCCAATAGTAATATCATTAAGCTTACGATAATCTATGACGATTCGCCACTTTTTCTGCCCCGAAGAGTCTGTTTTCTTAGGTACAATCCAAATGGGTGACGACCATGGAGATCTAGAGGGTTTAATAATATTTTCTTTCAGCATTTTGTTTATTTGTGTTTTAACTTCTTCCTTGTGTATCTCGGGGAACCTATAAGATTTTACATTGATAGGTTGGGATGAGGAAGTTTTGATTTCGTGTTGGATTATGTCGGTACAAGTCAAAGGGTCCCCAGGTAAGTGAAATATGTCACAATAGTCACTACATATCGCATAAAGTTTTTCTGTTTCTTCAGGATTCAAGTGGGACGTTTTCAGGAGATCAAACAATGTTCGGACTCTTCCAATGGAATTATCTGTTGAGGTGTTATGAAAGCCAAAGGGTTCACAGTAAGAATGGTCAATAGGGTATAAGGTAAGTAATAGGTTGGACTTAATTGTAACTGACTGTTCAGATAAGTTAAGTATTGTCAAATTAATTCTGTTATTGTCTTTTACTTTTACTAGGCAATTTGAAATAAGCACAGAGTCAGAAATGCGTTGATCGAGTATTATACCTTCTCTTAATTCAGGGTTTTTAATGGAGCATTCTATCACTGTTTCAGTCCGTGGTTCGATTACATAGGAGGGTTCATCGAAAGATAGTTGGATAATTCTGTCATTTATTTCCAGAGATTCTGCACTGTAATTTATTCGACAGCCGTGTTGGATGAATAGGTCAGTGCCTATGATACCATCATAAGGGAAATCAATATTATCGAAAACGTGAAAGGTATGTGATAATTTAAATTGTGGATTAAATTCAAGATGTAATTCCAAACAACCTAAACTTTTAATATGATCTTTGGAATCTATTCCCTTAACTTTTACGTAGGTATCGGTTAATTGAGGGAGATTACTAACGCAATTCTTTTTCAGGACGCAGATGGATGCACCGGAGTCAATCAAGAACGTAAGTGGTTTTTCATTTACAGATGTTTGGACTTTAACATAAGGTAAGAATCTTTTCTTCGTTAAAATGTCATAAATTTCGTTATTACTATTTTCAGGACAGACAGATGATTTCTTTAAGGACTCTTGAGGTTGGAGCTGATTATCGCGGCCACAGGCCATTTTAGCTGGATGACCCTGTATTTGGGGCTGGTTACCCTGTCCGCAGGTCATTTTAGATGGATGACCCTGAGTTTGGGGCTGGTTACCCTGTCCGCAGGTCATTTTAGTTGAATGACCCTGAGTTTGGGGCTGGTTACCCTGTCCACAGGTCATTTTAGATGGATGACCCTGAGTTTGGGGCTGGTTACCCTGTCCGCAGGTCATTTTAGATGGGCGACCCTGAGTTTGGGGCTGGTTACCCTGTCCGCAGGTCATTTTAAGAGGATGACCCTGAGTTTGGGGCTGGTTACCCTGTCCGCAGGTCATTTTAAATGGGCGACCCTGAGTTTGGGGCTGGTTACCCTGTCCGCAGGTCATTTTAAGAGGATGACCCTGAGTTTGGGGCTGGTTACCCTGTCCGCAGGTCATTTTAAGAGGATGACCCTGAGTTTGGGGCTGGTTACCCTGTCCGCAGGTCATTTTAGATAGGCGACCCTGAGTTTGGGGCTGGTTACCCTGTCCGCAGGTCATTTTAGATAGGCGACCCTGAGTTTGGGGCTGGTTACCCTGTCCGCAGGTCATTTTAGAAATATAAGTGGTATCGACTTGGGAGTGCACTCGCCCCGTGCGACACCTATACGGGACTCTTAATAGTTTAAATTTTCATTATTATTATCGACTTCGTCTCGGCTTTCCTCTTCAATATGATTTACGCGAGGATTGGGTTTGAATGTTGAAGTAGACGGTTGTATAGGAGTGAAGGGATTAAATCCGCCTGAATTACGTTTATTATTATTGAATTCACGAAGCTTGCAGTTTTCCAGGAAGTGTCCAGCTTTCTTGCAATAGCGACAGAATGGTATATTTCTGGACGATGACGTATTCTGATTATAATAATTAGCATTATTTACCTGTCTAGGATAATTTTTATTAACAATATTTCTATTTGGAACGAATTGGTTAGGCTTGACGTGTGAACTAGTGCTTTTATAAAATGATTGCTGAATTTTCTCTTCAGATAACGCGAAATTAATTGCTTCGTTTAGGTTTTTAGGACTACGGCATCGGACAATTGTGGATACTCTTGGGTGTAACCCCATGAGGAAATGATGGAGAGCTAGGTCTTCCATAGCGGCTATCCTACCATCAATTTCCTTCTTTTTACAATTTGAAAGGGAAATTTCTGTGATTAATTGGGATAGACAAGTTTCGATTTTAAATGAGAACTGACTAACATTTTCATTAGTACCCTGTTTAGTTTCCTGTAGTTCCATTAGTAATTGAGCATAATGCTTCCGTTGGCTAAACTGTGTTTTTAAAAATTCCTTTAATTGGTCCCAGTTAATAAACTCCTTAATAGAACAAGCTATTTCAGCTTTCCCTTGTAATTGGCATTGGATGTATTTGAATAAGATTTGTTTTTGATTGGTTGTTGCCAGTTCAAAAGCATGATTGCAATTTATAATAAAGGAGTTAAGAGTTTCGCGGTCTCCGTCATACGGTTTTATAAATTTTGTGAGAATATTTAAATCAAGTTCAGGAACTGGTGGATTAATACTCGGTGATGGAGTGTTTGTTGGTGTTTTATAATCTGAATGTCCTTCTGGGAGATTAATGCTTAACTCGCTACGGGTTCCTTTCGACATATTGACTTCTCAGGCAATTAACTCGAGAGATGGAAATTAAGAAGGTAAGTATTTAAATTTATTTTAAGAAGGTAAGTTTTATATTTATTTAAGAGGATTAATATTTTAATTTACTTTAAGAAGGTAAGTATTTAAATTTAGGTTTTAAATAGGTAATTATTTAAATTTATTGTCTGTTGTAAAATGTATTAAAATAAAATTAAACTTCCGAGTGTATAGGTGCCTTAACGACAAAATGAACGCGTGGGCGCAGTGCAGCCCGGTTGCCTCGAGGATGTTTAGGCTAAGCGCAATAGATAAGAATGGTATAATATTACACTATACTTTGAGACGATGATAATTAAAATAATTTTAAAATGACTTACAGGAATAAACGTAAAATATACATTTAGGTTTCTATGATGACAATTCTTGACACAGGATGCCTCGAACTCTGGATGCAGGACTCACTCGATGATGGGTTCGCTATATCTTGGACTCGCTTACTGGACTTCGTGGAAACTAACCACACTGGATCTTAGACGTGACGACTGGACTCTGGATACTGGACTCTGGATACTGGACTCTGGATACTGGACTCTGGACAAATTCTTAACACAGGATGCCTTGACCTCTAGATGCAGGACTCGCTTCACGATGAATTCACTGTATCCCGGACTTGCTAACTGGACTTCGTGGAAACTGAACACACTGGATCTTAGACGTGACGACTGGACTCTGGATTCTGAACTTTCTGGACACTGGATTTAATGTTCTGGACCGGTTCGGAATGGCCACGATTTTGGTTACAGGATATCGCGTAGGGGATATCGTATCCCACCGCTGCCACCAAATGTTGTACCGGTTAAAAGAATAGTCTTTTTAAAAAAAGATTTATTTATTAAACACGAAGGAGTACAACTTATTTAATCAAAAATTATAGGATAATAAAATATATGTCTAACTCTAAGGGTAGCGCGATCCGAACTGACTCGATCTGTGTGGAGCAGTCGGATGACAAGTACGGGATGCTGAGGAAGCATCCCGTCAGCATTTTAGGATACGGTTTAGGGATGTAACAACTATATGTGCGGAAATTGCGCTGTCGGTGTATACACCGTACAACCAGTTCAGGTAATACAATTTATTGACCAGCTGTATTCGCGAACATGTAAAAACAATACTAAGCATTGAATATGGCCCAGTCTTAATAGACAGCGGATTCTTACTCTTAAATTGGAGCTGGCTAAAGGATGCCGATCACGCCGCAGTGCGTTACAAGAACTAAGTATTAAATAATCGAATTAACACGAGTTTATGATTCATTCACATTAACTACAGATAAAATTGATTATTGCCAGAAAGCAAAAAAAATACTTCTCGTTCTAGACATTATGGTCATGTTATATTATACATGTCTACAGATTTTATTAGTGAAATAAATATTATGCTAAAGCATCATTATCGATATATTATAAAGAAACGCAGTAAAGAAAAAAACCTAAACGCTAATCAAACTTGACTGGTACAAACTATAATGGCGCCAAATGTCAAAAGTTTTTACCGGTCAAACCCCATTTTTTTCAGTAGATACGTTACTATTACCACACACGCAAACCACGTGAATAACATAAGTTTACATACACAGTTTTTCAAGTGAGTGTGGAAGTTGAAGTAGTAGTAGTAGTAGTAGTAGTAGAATTCGCCAAAAAGGCAGGCAAGCGAATCTTAGTCCATACAGTCAAGTCTGTTGTATGTCTTCGTATAGAAGCGCAGTTGTATTTTAGGCTACAACCGACGGCATTCACACGTTTGCCACATTTGACTGTACAGTTCACTTTTCTCACAAAAACATAATTACTACTCAAAAACTATCAATATCCTACAACTATTGTTCATTTAAGACTAATTTTACACATTTTTAGAAAATAAAATTGCACATCATAACGTCTCCCTTCAGTTCCCGCCAAAAAACTCCCCATGGAAGTAACTTCGACACATAAGCTTATTTTTTTTTTTTCAGGACCATTTGTGGCAAAGGGCTCTTTACATGGGCCATAGACCAGACTTAAGTGACAGCGACGTAGAAATGTTGAACATATTGTACGCGAAAGAATGCCAAAAACGTGTTATGTCAGATAGTATATCGGATCGATGGATCGGATGACACCGCTATCATTTTTACGGCCAAGACCTGGGATAAAGTTAAGTTGGGGGCTGAGAGGGGTCTAGCTAGAGTTGGTCACTGGCTTAGTGAGAATCTTCTCACGTTAAACACCCAAAAAACTAATTATGTATGCTTTGCGCCATACTTAAATTCACAGCCCTTGCCTGACTTTGAAATTAAAATTCATTCCTGTCGTACTCCTCTCACTTGTACTTACAGTTGCCCGACAATTCAGAAAGTTAGTTCTGTTAAGTACCTTGGAATTATTGTGGACCAAAAGTTAAGCTGGTACCCACACCTTGAACTAACCATAGGGAGGGTAAGAAAGCTCACATGGGTTTTCAAATGTCTGAGAGACGTTATGAGTACCGAGCTACTGAATAAAATATACATTGCACTAGCCCAATCTGTAATTATATATTGTATATCGGTGTGGGGGGGTGCAGCTAAGTCATATTTTATAGACCTAGAACGGGCGCAAAGATCCTTGATAAAAGTTATGCACTGTAAGCCATATAGATTTTCTACTGAATCCCTGTATGCAATTTCTAAGCTTCTCTCTGTCAGGAAACTCTATATCTTACACATGACACTGAAATACCACAAAGGGTTACCTTTCGACCGTGCCAAACTAAGAAAAAGACGGTATGACATAGTTGCCCCTGCATATTCCGCACGTTCAGTCTTTGCTAGTCGGCAAAATGTAGCTCAAGCCCCCCGCGTTTACAATAAAATTAATCGCATTCTTAACATTTACCCCATTCAACTATATGAGTGTAAGAAAAATCTGACTGAATGGCTCTTAACCCTTAATTATGATGAAGTGGAAGACATTTTGGTTACATCAGCTTGAATCTGAAACATGCTTATTGTTTTCAATATGACTCAAACCAAATTAGTAGGGATTTGTGTCAACCACTCGAAACCCATCTATTTATCTCTTTTTTATTTTCTTTATCTCTTTTTTATTTTCTTTAAATATTTGTAAAAGTACTCTCTGTAATTCAGCGAATTGATAGTCTTAAAATTGATGAAACATAGGAAGAGCGAGGTTTCCCAACACAAGTATCATCTGATTACTTTCTGGGAAGCCCCGGCAACTTACATGTATGGTCTTATTGAAATAAAATCATTATTCACCTGTCATTTTTTAACCTACTGTGACGTCGGCAAAATCAATGCTGATGCGTTGAAGCTATCAATACCAAAAATAGAATAGAATAAAATTCTTAACCATAGAGTAGTATTCTACACAATGGTAGGCAAAGGAACATGTTCCATACAGCCTTGTCTACAGCCTCACGTGAAAATTACCGAACGGATTAAAAAGAACTACGGATAGTCAGCTTATATCCCGGGTAACATTTAGGACACATTTTGTCTCGATAAATATTTTCTACTAGTTCGAAATAAGTTATCAGATTATACAAATGTTTAATATAGTTCGCGTGTAAGTATAATTCGCGTTCGTGTGGTAAGGAATAGTTTTTTAATAAATAAAAAATACATATCACACTTTTATTTAATTATATAACAAATACAAATTTTAAAACAAATAGAAATAACGATTAATAGTTTGATTGTACAACAATTTTCTTATTTCCGCAATCCAATAATCTCTTCGCTTCTCTATACCCAGAATCCGCAGCCCCGTGTACCGTTGCATAATTGTTGGCCTCCGTCGCTTCACCTGCAAACAGGACCCGGGGGTTCCCGGCTGCATCTAGCAACGGGGACCCGAGGTCCGACCTCGCGGTGGGATGTTGCGGTGTCTGTACGTTGTCGTAGGTATAGCTGCCTCTGGTATATGGGTTCGTATGCCATGTTGATCTGCAACATAATTATAAATGTATACATACAGTTCTACACATCTAATAATTCATACGCAATAGACCTATTTTAATAGCGCACCACAGTGTACGAATCGTGTAAGCGGGACAGAGTTATGAACGCATAGTAAACAACACTCTGCCTTTTGCTCTTGCAAATAAAGTTCAATATAGATTATTTGCAAGTCGGAAACAGATCCGCCTTATCTGCGTAAACTAAAACTGCCGATCGGAATTATAGTATGTAAAACTGTACTAACATTTGCCGGCGAAACTTCGTTCGCGTTGCCAAGGGGTCGACATATTTATATATCTTTTGAGACGGAGGAGCCTTCCATCTCGCTCCTCCACCCTATACGGGGCACTCTCTTCATTGGTTTTTACAAACCTATGTCTACGGTACATTCGTCTGCTCGTTCGTAAAAACCAATTTACCGCAATGGTATCATAAATAGAAGAAGCAAAGGTATAAAGAAGCAAGTGAGGTGTGTAAGAATAAGCCTAAATGGCGCTCTGTTGTACGTGCCTACCCCGCAAGGGAACTGGCGTGAAGTTATGTATGTATCATAAATAACTATTACATACCTAATCATACGAGTAGGCTCTGGAATGTTTTTGATATACAATCCGAGAAACTTCCTCAACAACGCCAATTTAGTACTAACCACTTGTTCGGGCAATGTTTCAACCTAAAAAATAGATTCAAAAACAACAAAGTTATACACATCAATCACTGCATATTTTCTATGTGATTTTGGAGGCATTTCCTGCTATATTAAGAGTCTTAAAGATCAATACCAATGAAATTCAGATATAGGATTGTGTCTTTCCAGATGGTTGTATATCTTTATATATATAATTCTTCTGTACGTGTGTTGACAGTGAACTCCTCCTAAACGGCTGGATCGATTTGAATGAATTTTTTTATATGTGTTCAAGTGGATTCGAGGATGGTTTAGATTCACAATTGGACCCGGTAGGTGGCGCTGCAATCAGGTTCTAAATTTTATTTCTTCAGGGCAGAACAACGTCTGCCTGGACAGCTAGTGTTTTATATATCACTAGAGGCTACAACACAGGTTACATTATACAAAAATTTTATGTTACTGCTATTTGCGGTTATTTTCCAGAGAAGATTCACTTCATTTTATATCGCAAACTATCCCATCTCCCTGATGAAAAGTATCAATGCCAATTTTGAATGAATGAATATGCTTTATTGTGTTTTAAAATATATAGTTAACAGGGCTGGGCAAAATACATTGAAATATAAAATACAAAATACAGCGTTTCAAGTATATGTATTTAAAATACAAATACAAAATACAAATTACAAAATACCGTCAGGTGTTAGTTTATGTAAATAAAATACTCACAAAAAATCAAATAATAATTATTATTAGGTCCTTGCCTATGTAACTGCCGTTTTTTTCTGAAATAAGTTAACCTAATTTTATTATATTTTTTTTTATTCTAATCTCCACGGCCTTGAAGATAGGGATATTTCCATCTTGTTCTTCTTGTTCTCCGTCGTCACACTCTTGGCAGAGTGGTCGTGGTCCTCATGGTACAGGGGTGGTGGCAAGCTTCACAATTCGTCACCATTTCCATCTTGTAGGTACGCGTAGATTTTGGTGGTTCCACCCGGATCTATGCGTGCTTATATCGGTCCCATGGCAGGGAATGCACAAGGACTGAAACAGCTCGCTTTTTTGAACTCGTTCATGAGGTGACCGACAAAGTTTTTGGGCAGTATCCTTTTGCAGAGGTAGTCATACTCGAGAATTTTAATGCTCATTACGCTGAGTGGTTGGGTTCCCCGAGAACTGATCTGTCAGGGACTACTGCCTACGAATTTGCTCTCGCCAATGGATTCACTCAGGTGATTACGGAGTTTACCCGAATACCGGATAGAGTGGATCATGAGTCTTCTTTGCTGGATCTTCTGCTGACCATACACCCGGAGAACTACCAGATCTCCATCAGTGCTCCACTGGGAACCTCTGATCATTGTCTGGTATCTTTGGTGGTGCCCCTTCCTATTCCCGATCGGACTCGTCCCGCTGGACGACGGAAGGTGTGGTGATACAGGTCAGCAGATTGGGATGGACTCCGTGAATTCTATGCATCCTACCCATGGAGGCAGTTATGTTTCTCGTCGGAAGCTTCTGATCCGAGCACAGACTGGATCGCCGATGTAGTACTGCAGCGAATAACATGTTTAATTCCAAACTCAACTGTACCTATCGGTGGTACGAGTAAACCACAATGGTTCAATAAGCACAGCAGTGAAGCTGTAAAGCTAAAGAAACAGGCTTATCCAGCCTGGACTGCAGCGCGGGCTCGTCAGGCTCCAAGTTCCTCTGACCTGAAAAAGTGATACAATGCCGCCCCCAGGTCCCTCAAAAAACAGCTCGCAAGAGCAAAATTCGATCACATCGGCAGAATTGGTGAGCGCCTCTCTAGCCACTCTTCTGGGACTAGAGCTTTTTATGCCCTCGCCAAAGCTGTCCAAGGAAACTTTTGTCGGGCTTCTCTTCCACCTCTGCGCACAGTGGACGACCGTCTGGTACACGCCGCCAAAGATAAAGTCAATCTTCTGGATGAAATCTTTGCGGCCAATTCAACTCTTGAGACATAGGAGAAACTCCACCTACAATCCCTGAGTGTGAGTCTAGAATGTCGGAGGTGCGCTTTACTCAAAAAGCAGTCCGATGTGCTCTCCTCTCCCTCGACGTCAAAAAGTCTTCTGGCCCTGATGGCAATCCTGCCATTGTGCTGCAGACGTGTTTAGCTGAGCTGTCCCCAGCCAGTCCTTGCCCGACTTTTCACTCTCTCTTACTACAAGGGTTGTGTCCTCGCTTCGTGTAAGATTGCCCATGTACACCTTGCCCCCAAAAAAGGGGACGTAACAGACACGTCGAATAGGCCTATAACAATAACCTTTTTGCTCTCAATGGTGATGGAGCGTATTATCAACACGCAGCTCTTGTGTTACCTCGAAGATTCCCAGCTGCTAAACGATCGGCAATACGGCTTCCGCCACGGTCGCTCAGTTCGGGATCTCTTGGTTTACCTAACCCACCGTTGGGCTGAAGCCATTGAGAGCAAAGGGGAAGCACTGGCAGTTAGTCTAGAATTCTAGATATTGCTAAGGCCTTCGACCGGGTCTGGCACAGGGCTCTTCTATCGGAGCGGCCATCGTTTGGGATACCCGAAGGGCCTTGCACCTGGATATCCAGCTTTTTTGATGAGCGCAGCATTCAAGTCGTTGTCGACGGTTGTTGCTCAAGTTTCAAGCCCATCAACGCTGGTGTGCCCCAGGGTTGTGTGCTATCGCCAACGTTGTTCTTCTTACATATCAATGATATGTTGTCTATTCGCAACATTCATTCCAATGCGGATGATAGCACAGGCGATGCGCAGTACTCTGGTCGTGCAAACTTCCGTCGATCATTTATGGAGGAAAGTTGGGTTAGATTTGTATCTGAAGTAGAGTATTCCTTAGAGTGAGTCTCTGAATGGGGGAGACAAAACCTTGTCCATTTCAACCCCAAGAAGACATAGGTCTACGTATTCTCTGCCAAAAAAACTCCATTCGAGCAATCGCTTCAGTTCCAAGGAACTCCCCTTACCACCACCAAGAGTATTGGGATCCTCAGTGTTGACATCGCGAACGATGTTCAGGGGCCATCTTGAAGGCAAGGCAAAACTCGCCTCTAAGAAGCTGGGAATGTTAAACGGGTCCAAGCAGTATTTCACACCGCGGCAACGCTTTGTGCTTTGTAAAACCCAGGTGAGCCCGCATATGGAGTACTGCTCACACTTTTGGGCTGGAGCACCTGGCTACCAACTCGATCCCCTAGACTGTATTCAACGTCGAGCCATTCACATTGTTGATGATTCCACACTCACAGATGGTCTAGATAGGCTTGGCCTTATGAGAGACTTCGCTTCTCTCTATGTATTCTACTGACTGTATAACGGGGAGTATTCGGAAGAACTGTATAGAATGGTGTATTCGTCCTCTTTCTACCATCAAACCGCTCGCCATGTGTTGGGATTTCACCCCCACTTCCTTAAGCCGCTTCGCTCATGTACGCAACGGTTCTGTAGAACCTTTTTCAAAAAGGGTGTCATAAAATTTCTTCGAGGCTGGCAGCGGGTTGATGAAATCTCTGGTGTTGCAAATGTCCATAAGCGACAGTAACTGCTTTCCATCAGGTGGGCCGTCAGCCTGTCTGCTGTACTCCAGCTATAAAAAAAAGGTCGAAATTTCCAGAATGGAAGCGGGCAAACCAATAACAAGTAGTGCGTTCATTGTAGTGTTCGCTCATAAAGGTCGTTGATGTTGCTTGTCGCTCTTGCCGCGTTGCTGCCACGACGGTACTCTTATTCCATATGTACTCGAATTTTTAACTATCCATGATGACGAAAAAGATTCAAATGCGAAGAAAACATAACACTTATCAATAAATAAATGACTAATTTTTAAAAAAGAATTTCGTGTTTTCAAAGTAAAATTAATTTGAAATTATATATCTTAGCCAAACAAAAATATTTATTTTAAATGGCCAGTACTGCAGAATGTACCTAATATTTAGCGGTCACCATTTTGCTTATGAAAGCTATCGAGCGCTATTTTCTGAAGAACACACCCATTAATAAGGTTGCTATATGTATGTCGGGTTCACGCCGGGAGCGAACGAATGACGCTTCGAGAATAACATAATAATAATCTGAAATACTATAATCAAAGTTTATTACACTATAATTATTACAATTACGATATTAAATAGTGCAAAATAATACACAGAAATATTAGATAACTCCAAGAGTTGCATCCACGCTTGTCAGGTGTCGAGCAGCAATTTGCCCTTCGAGAATACTGTGATTATCAAGCAGTAATTATCGACCACAATATATTATGTGCTCCTCGTCCAAGACTATCGATGCAAGACTATCGGTCGTAGACTTGGTTGTAGACTCGTAAACTGCCCCTCCCCTGCCCGAACATCGCGTATTTAAAAGGTCCTCGTAGCGCGCCGCAGTGACACCATCCGGTAATGCTGTGGCGCCACTTCCGTTACGCTTCCTTCATAAAACCAACTTCCGCTATACGTATTAACTTCCAACATCCGGTTACTCCGTTTCCGATATCCGTTAGCTTAATAATAAATGCTTCTACGTTGACATCCGGTTAAACGACTTCCGATTACTACATGAAAGAACACTATCCGGTTATTGACTACTTCTGTCATATGGTTATTTTATAATAACAAAGACGATTCCTACATGTACACCAAAATGACCAAATCAATCCAATCGATCACATCGACCAAATCGACCAAATTAACCAAAATGACGAAAATGGCAAATCACAAAATGATAATCTATCCCACTTTCTGGGATAATCTTTACATAAATCTATCCCCAAACTTATCCCATTATCCGGAATGAAAAGTATCCCTTGTCTACCCTCGGTATTAAAATTACATATACTTATATACCGAATTTCAGCTAAATCGGTCCAGTAGTTTTTCCGTAAAAGCATAACAAACAGAGAGACAAATATATTATACACTTTTATCCCGGAAACTATCCCATTTTTCCGGATAAAAAGTATTCTATGTTCATCCTTGACATCAAAAATATATAGATACTGAGTTTCAGCCAAAGCGGTCGTGTAGTTTTCCGTAAAAGCATAACAAACAGAGAGACAAATATATTATACATTTTTATCCCGGAAACTTTCCCATTTTTCGGAATAAAAAGTATCCTATGTTCATCCTTGGCATCGAAAATATATAGATACTGAGTTTCAGCCAAAACGGTCCAGTAGTTTTTCCGTGAAAACGGAACAGACAGACAAGAGTTACTTTCGCATTTATAATATTAATAGGGACTAGCGGTCTCGGTAGACGTTGTCCTGCCCTGAAAAAATAAAAATCTAGAACCCTATTCCAGCGCCACCTCACACACACAAAATTTTATGCAAAATCGTAGAACCCGATTCCAACGCCAAGTATTTTATTTAGGTTGATGGGTTACACTGTTGAAGTTTCAGTAGGGATCCCTAATAAAGCCTATATTAATCAAGGATAATGTAACATTTGAATGGTGAAAGAATTTTTGAAATCGGTCCAGTAGTTTTTGAGTTTATTCGTTACAAACATACAAAAATATAAATCTTTCTCCTTTTTTTTTATTGCAGGAGTTCAGCAGACAGGCAGGCGGCCCACTTGATGGAAAGCGGTTACCATAGCCTATGGACATTTGCAACACCAAAGATGCTACAAAGGCGCTACTGCCCTCTTAAGGGAGACTGGAACCTGGTTACTAATGCCGGAACAAATGTCCATAGGCGATGGTAACCGTTTGCTATCAAGTGGGCCGTCTGCCTGTCTGTTGAACTCAAGCTTATAAAAAAATAAAAAAAACGGAAGAAATAAAGACCTGAATTTATACAGGACACTACTATAATGAACCAGCGCAAGAATAATTAAACTGGCTTCAGAAATAGAAAAGTTCTCGCTGTATATACGGGCTGAATATTTCAATTGGGCTTTTAGGGCCAAATAATAAACTATACGAAATAACGATTCCATATCGCCGATAGCCGCATTCCACGCGTTCGTCTAGTTAGCTCGGTTGACTAGTATTAGTATTTATTTATTTAATTTGTTTGGGAGACATACAATAATTAATATTCTTAAATATAAAACACAAAATTAATACATATATCAATCAAGTTTCCACTAAAAAATAATTTATATAATAAAAATAAAAAATTGGCTCAAATAGTTAATTACAAAATTAGTACTAAAAATATAATTAGATGAAACAAGTAAAATTAATGACCATAATCATTTACTATCGTAACCCGACACAGAGAGAGAGTAGACATTCGTCTACCTGGCCTGGTCGGATAATAGTTAAGGATACTTACGATTTTGGCGATTTCTCCACTAGTCCAAAATGTGACCGTGTTTCTTGAGCCTTTTGGACAACTGACACCTAATATCTTGGTAGTCCAAAAATCCTCCCTCCCAACTTTCCTCTTGTCTTCTGTCTTCTATTGAAAAGTATTAAACATCTGATCACCTTTCCACCAGACCTTAAAATACAATACAATACTCTTATTGTACACCAACATTACAGGGGAAAAAAATACACAATAAACTTACATACTAAAAGGTAATACAATAGGCGGCCATATTGCTAAAAACAATCTCTTCCAGGCAACCTTTGGATGGACAAGATCTAATTGCATAGATAGCGTTGGCGAGCAGTTGAAATAGATGCTAATATAATTATAAAATAATTATTATACATATTGTTACGAGTTGCAGGACTCGAATTAAAATGCCGTTGGAATTATTATAGAATTTATTAGAACTATACAAACACGTATAACACAGGTACAAATATAACTTTTATCCGTGCAGGAACGGAGAAAGAATACAATTTTCCTGCGGCCGGGCGGCCAGTTGTAAGAGGCGACAAAACAACCCACAGCCAGGTGGTAGGGCATTTGCCCGACTGGATGGCTACCACCCCTGGTCTAAAGTATGTCGCCATAACAACCATGAGTTGTGTTCCGGCATTAGTGACCAGGTTCCAGTCTCCCTTAAAAGAGCAGCAGCGCATTTGTAGCACCTTTGGTGTTGCAAATGTCTATAGGCGATGGTAACCGCTTTCCATCAAGTGGACCGTCTGCCTGTCTGCTGAGCTCCAGCAATAAATAAAAAAATGAAACAAAAAATAACTGAACACAACCAGTGCAAACGTAATGCACGATTCAATAACACGCGCAAAGTCCGTCACTAAATAGATTACCGAATGTACACAAGTCTTGCCTCGCGGCTGGTTATCGCTCGACTGCCTCATCCCTCCATTGGGGCATTGCTTTATACTGTACAAATACAATATATCTGCTCGACCGCGTGGACTGAATTTCTTAGAATCAGTCCGACACACACCTGGCTAATGACTGCCATAAAAGATTACAATACACAATGGGCTGTTTTCTAATCACAAATTTTAAACACAAAGTAAACAAAAGAAGTGCAAATGCGGAAAGGTAATAAAGTGTGTTTTTATGGTATGCAGGTGTGAATCCACTTTTGTCGGCACCTCGGTCGTAACAATATATTATAGTTATAAAAATATATACGTACATAGACATACAAAACAAACAATAAACACTTTATATACTTAGATAGTGCACCTTCAAAAGTTGGTTAAAGGAATGGATAGAAATACTTATCCAATTTTCAAAAACTCATATACAGGCAATATACTACGTTTACATCGTCATTGCATGAATGGCAACACCAACGAATCTTCGCTGGCAATACTAGTAAGTAATATATTTAATAAAAAAGCGTATCAACTCCGACGCACAGCTGGAGGTTTCTCCTACATTAAAAAACATGTGCATGTGCGCGACGACAGCGGCCGAATGCGGCCGAATCGGGTGACAAGAAAAACATACAGACAGACATAACTATTTAGCCAGTACAAAATACACACATAGCACAACATATTAATTAAAGATCAAAATTATAAAAGCGATATCAAAGCGCCTAACAGAAGTATAATAGTAATTTTGCTAAAACTCATCTCGATAAGCAAACTTATTGTAGAAGAGGTGAACATTAACATAACAGATTAACACTTAAATCTCTTTATTGACAAAAAACGCTTGAGCGATTGAGGTGTGGTTTAAAAGCATGAGAAAAAAAACATGTTTTGAGTTACAATTGTATTTCACTCCTCATAAAATTTCTATACCGAGAACCTTATACGAATATAGATAAAAACTATATACAGTGTAAACTCCATGTAACGTCACGGGATTTAAAAACTCACTTAGGGGTCGAAATCACTTGGCTTTGGTTGGTTTAGCTTGTCTTCCATACAACGACACACTATATCGCATTTCACCCACTCTCAATAACGACAACAATTAAGTAATAAAAAGTACCTTTTAAGTTGCCAAAATTAGTCAAAACTGCGCAACTGTGTACGCTCTTTTATCGCTTTATTATTCTAGCCCGTAATTTAAACTCGACTGTCGGCATCGTGCATACCGAAGTTTCTAAGAAATTTCGAAATACCGAAATTTCTTAGTACTTTCTTTATCCAAGATATGAATAAAATAGGTAAAAAATACAGCAAAATTACTGGTGCAGCAAAAGACGCCAGACAAAAATAACAGACATCTCTCCATTTAACGACAACTCTCTATAACGCCATAAAATGCACATTCCTTTAAGTGTCGTTATATAGAGGTTACACTGTATATTGTTAATAATTACCTGATCAAAACACAAAATAATTTTATCCATAACACCAATTGAAATATGTTCGATTGCTTTAATTTTTGCATCTGGTAACATTGGTGTGAATAGAGAATGATAGCTGAAAAAGAATACCTGTGTGAAAGGTTAGCCTTGACTTATAAGTCAAGAAAGGTTAACCTTGACTTATAAGTCAAGGCTAACCTTTTATCCGGCTATAGCCGGTTCCTATACTTGCTTTACCATCGCTTGAACTTTGAATTTACTTGTATGGAACTTATGTCACATTCAAATCGATAGTAAACCAAATTCAGGGTGGGTAAGATATAACTAAATAACTAAACTAACTAAATACTAAGCAGATTGCGTGGTGGCAGCAACAGCATTCTGAAGGGAAGAGCTGATAAATTTGACTGCCCACTGATTTGGTTTTTAATTAAGAGAACTAAATCAGTACTAGTCATTAATTACTAACATAGACAGAAGGATTTTTTTTTACTAATAACATTATTGTGTGTTTTATTAATATGCATTCGACTGTGTTGTCTTCAAATAAATAAATAATAATATATCCGTGCTGAAACGGAGAGAGAATACAACTTCCTGCGTTGGGGCGAACTGTCGTAAGAGGTGACAAAACAACCCACGGCCAGGTGGTAGGGTATTTGCCCATATGGATGGCTACCACCCCTGGTCTATAGTATACCGCCATAACAACCTTGAGTTGTGTGGCCAAGTTCCAGTCTCCCTTTAGAGAGTGATGGTAACCGTTTTTCATCAAGTGGGCCGTCTACCTGTCTATTGTACTCATGCAATAAAAAAAAAACGAAATGTGTCCTGGGACCCATAGTAGAAGTGAAACTTCAAGGGACAAGTGTAACAAATGAATGAATTCAGCTCTATGTGTCCCTGCACACATTTATATTTTTCGCAGGTTTACTGCAAATTATGATTTGGTTAGGTTAGGTACATTTTAATTAATGCATTTCTTATTGAAACAAATATTTTATTTTATCAAACAAAAAAACTGAATTCGATCCGCAACCAAAAAAACATCTAGTCTACTCTAAAATTATGCCGCCTCTCACCACGCGATATACCTTCTATACCCCCCCCCCCCCCCCGTCTATATAGAAATTTTCCTGAAAAGATTTTAGGGACAGAGTGGATTTCAGAAATAAACACAGACGAATTTGTAGGCGGCTGTTATATCAATCATACACTTACCATTCCTTCAACACACCGACAGATAAAGTAATTATAACATTATCAGCTGTATATACGGTGCCATCTTTGGTCGTGACTTTGACCCTCTCTCTTGGGTCTTGGGGCCACTGGACATGTACCACCTCCGTGTTCAGTTTGACCTCAAGATTAGGATACCCCGGAGCACCGTTGTTTGTTCTGGATAATTAAATAAGTTACTATAAACCACAGGTCCTCAAAGTGTTCCGTACGGACCCCCGGGGGTCCATATCGAGCTTCAAGGGGACTACGAGAGCGAAAACAAAATCTGACGGTCCAGGAGATGCAAATAGGGGTCCACAATAATAAACTCCATTTAATATTTTCGCGACTAGTATACGTAATAAGACTAGGTTTTGACGGTTTTAAGCGCGGTAATTATTTGAATTTTTATTATTCCGACATTGTCAGTATTGTGAAAGTTATATTTAGCCTACCACCAACTTGTTCATTTTAATGAAATAGTTTTAATTTTATGTTTATTATTTGCTCTATGGGAGCCTAATCTAATTCACCACCACTTCGAAACGAGAAGAAGTGGCGCAAGAAATTCTTCAGGAATATGCCTAGCTCTAATAATTTTATATTATACTAGCTGATGCCCGCGACTTTGTCCGTGTCACAATCGTGATGTAGAATAATATCAGCGCCATCTAGTTTATTTAATATGATGATGAAATACGCTATGCTAGATACTGTTTTTGGAAGGATTTACTTTTTCGCGGAATCTCGTCTTTTTAATGTGTAAATTGTTTTTTAATGTATAAATTGTTTTATTGTATGATGATACCGCCAATATCAATATTTAATTAGGTGAATAAGATGTATAATAAGCTGTTTAAGTAATTAAAGTTTTTTTAACTATACCACTGGAACTCTTTAATTTTTCGGGATCAAAAGTATCCTATATGTTGACCAGGGATATAAGCTACCACCATACAAAATTTCATTTAAATCGGTCCAGTCGTTTCGGAGATTAGCCGGTACAAACAGACAGAGAAACAAAAATTTGAAAAAATCCAAATTAGTTTTATTTCACTTCTTACATCCCCTGACTCGGTTTTTAGCATTTTTTTTCATTGTACAGAAATTCGACCTCTACAGTTTTATTATATGTATAGATTAAAATGGGTGGAATTCCGTGATCATCGTGGACTATACTGAATGCAACGCAAAAAGAATTATGGAAATCGGTACAGAAATAAAAAAGTTATGGCTGAACATAATTACATAAAAGAATATAATTATATTTAGACGACGAATTGAAAACTTTCTCCATTTTTTGAAGTCGGCAAAAAAATATAGGAGGTCCACTGAATGCAGTAAAAATTAGTAAAGGGTCTATGAGACAAAATAGTTTAGGAACCACAGAGCTAAACTGTCAATCTGTCCACTGTACTCCAATAACTATATAACAAAACTAGCATTTACCCACGACCTTGTCCACGTTGGACAAGTAAAATTTGCCATCAATCAGTGAAAACATCGCATCGGAATGAGATTTCTTTTCGCTCTGGCCACTTTATACCATTTCCATGAAAATTCCCGTGGGATTTCCGGAATATCAAGTACAGAAACAGAACAGAAACGGCGTCGAAATCGGCCCAATAGTCTTTAGGTCCACCCGAACAAACAGACAAACACAGAAAATCTAAAAAACAAAAGACTACTCTTTTACAATTTTATGATATTACTAGTGGCCCCGGCAGACATTGTCCTGCCCTGAAAAAATAAATAATCTAGGGCCCGATTCTAGTGCCACCTTCCGGTTCCAATTATGAATCTAAACCATCCAGCGACCCACTCAAACCCACAAAAACAAAATCATCAAATTCGGTACAAGAGATGAGGACGATCCTAGAACTCGATACCGGCGCCACCTACCGGTTCCAATTGTGAATCTAAACAGACACAAAAAATTTCATGAAAATCGGTGAAGTCTTTCTCAAGTTATACGTGTACATTTATTACTACGGTTCATTTTTATTTATATAGACTTACCAACAAAATATCGAAGAGCGTTTTATATCCCAACTTGTGCCAACTGACATGCCAACAGCCTTCCAAGAAACTCTGACTGCTCTATGAGGTTATGTCGTTCCAACTGTTGCTAGCATTTAAATTATTTATCAAGAATTCCAAAAGTTGATAGAATTCCGTCATGTATTCGTCATCTTTTAAGATATCCGGGTATTTCTTTGCGAAGTATTGTTGGACACTGAAAAAGTAAACTGCTGAATTGCAAAATAACGTTGAGATGCCATATTCGGCAAACCGATAATCCTTTGGTGAACACGTAATTATAACCTTAATTGTTTACTGTCACTTGTTTGCATTAATTTTCTAAGTATCGCAATATAACGATCTATTGTCAATCGCTAATCCCTCTGTGTTTATGATCGGCCTTTGAATAAAACATCCATTTATATTGTTCAAGTTTCGTTGCAAATTCTTAGAAGCTATGTTGTAGTGAGTGAGAGTGAGTGAGAATTCTTTATTTATTTATATCAGTTCATGATAAAAAATATTTTGTGTCTAAATATAAATACGTATATAAATAAATCTCAAAACACTTATTTGAAAATGTCCACAATTACCATTATAAAGATATCGAATATATAATAAAGATGTAGCGGCCAGCAGGCTGCCTAAGCGATATAACCGTGGCAAGCCGCCTTTACGTTATTCGCCGCCCGCGCCGCACTTACGTCGCCCCTCTTCCTCCGACAGCTAAACGCTGTCGACGAGAGTCTGTCTCGGACAGCGCGCGAGAGCGGTCTTGTCGCGGTTACTTTGGATGCGGTAGGACTTTTTTACGCGCAGCAGATGTTGTACCTTTTTTTCAAATATAAAATGTGCTGCAAAAAGTGTAGTTTCATTACACAAACCGGCAACCATACACAACAAACATTATTTATTTTATAAAAATATTAGGAATGTCAACAAGAAGGCATTCCAATGAATCGACTGTGTATGTTTATTGGAGGGTTCAAGTCTATTTGCGAATATACAAGGTCGGCCCGTTGAGACAGAGTTAGTTGAGTTTAACTCCTATAGAGGCGTTATTACGTGTACTTTCGGAACGGGAATCTCACATCGACAGCCTTTGCGCGTTTTATGTTATTAAGATCTTCTGCTTTACGGTTAGGACTTGTTATGTTTGCTTGTGTCTGTAACAACTATGAATTACGTGTGTACT
The DNA here is from genome assembly GCA_019925095.2 of Dendrolimus kikuchii. Taxonomy (NCBI): domain Eukaryota; kingdom Metazoa; phylum Arthropoda; class Insecta; order Lepidoptera; family Lasiocampidae; genus Dendrolimus; species Dendrolimus kikuchii. The sequence continues at coordinate 7,294,415 of JAHHIN020000030.1, read as the reverse complement.
TCTAATAAAGTTTGTATTTGTGTCACAATAATGTTTGTATGGGTTTATAATAATCAGCCAGTCAGTCCACGGCTGGACGTAGGCCTCTGCATATCCTGGTTATCCTCCAGAATTCCTACTCTGTTGATATAGACAAAATAACACCACCATTCATTGCACATTACATCACAAGACCTTAATCAATATAATAATAGATTACAAGAGAAAACATCATCTATATTTGATGTCACGTGTCTGACAGTACCCTGTGCAAAGCTTACCTGGAGACAGAAGAAACAGAAGATCATAATATCCCGAGGAGGAAGGAGGAGGAATGAGGAGAGGTGGCCCATGAGCGAAAGCCGAAGTATCTAGACGCTCCGTGTAGCCTTCATAAAGTCTTTGGCAACATTAAGAAGCTGGTGGATTTCCTGGAGGAGCTGGGCTGGACGGAGTAGACAAACACTATAAATAACTCTTATCTACTTTTTTCATTGTAAATAATTATAGATTATTTTTATTTTATTTTATTAGAAAGAAACTAGTTTTATTAGAAATAGAAACATTACATTTTTTTTTTCTGAAAAAAAAACATTACATGCTAAAAACCTAAAAAAGATGTTGATAACGCCATCTGGCTGCATACGTCATCCTCCCTCCCAAGCTTCCCTCATTCCCCTGCGCATATGCTGCCCGCTGGCACCTACTGCCAAGTAGTAGTGAATCGATCCGCTCCTAAATGCATGCGAATGTTATAAGTCCCGCTATTGTGAAGGCTAAGAAGATCGGAAACCCTCAGCAACTGACCAGGCAACCTAGGTCCTATTTTCAACGACGTTTGCCACCCAACTACAGTCCACTAGCGCCGCACCAGATGTTATTCTCAAAGTCGGCACGTTTTTTTTAATACTACCGAATTATAGAGCACAGTTAGTGTGAATATTTCACATTTTAATATGTCATTTTGTTATCAGTTGGGTTTTGTCCCCCATCTTTACTATTGGTCAGTTTGTTGATGTGACAGTGCGGTTTCTCAAACAATTTAGTTTATTTCTTATTATTCTCTAGTTACTTTTGTTGTTGTTAAGTTTCTCCTTGTGTTATGTTTTTAGTAATTTGTTTATTGTTTTCCTTTTGTTATTTAACAAATAAATGAGACATTAGTAGTTTCCCTACATTTAATTAAACAAGAATAAAGTTTGTAAAGCACAGTTTTCTATGTTTACACTTTGTCTCATGATGAGATGAATATGGTTATAGTAATAAATAATATTAAACTCACTTCATTACCAAAGTCTCCCCCAAACTGCCAGCCTCGGCTGGAACTTCACCTGACTCCAAAAAACGATTGACCACCTCCAACGCTAGCTCTCGCTCTGTCACTGAACCATCAGACCTGAAGGTCTTGTAAGTCATATATTCGTTGACCAGCTGAAGGTTTGATGCCATAGCTGTATCATAGACTCTATTACCCACTGTGCCATGTATCCTGTAATTAAAGACATAGTAGGAGTAGACATGGGCGACGTGTTTAAAAGCGGCGGCGACGCGGCGCCAGTAGCGTGACAATTTCAGCCTTTTTTTAGGTTACTGTATTTAGATCTACTTATCCTGTTTACTTCAAAAAAAGTTGTCACAGATAAGACTTGGGCAGATGTCTGAGTTTTATTAGCAAAAAAAATGATGATCGGGCGCCTTTTTCTGCAAGGACGTCATGCAGCAGGAGGCGGCCTAGGGCCGAGAGAGTTAGCCAGGAGGACGAGCCAGTGGACCCTTGACACAGACAGGGAACAGGCGGTTGAAAGCACCGGCAAGCTCATGTCCTCCCAATCATGTAGTAGAACCAGGCTGAGGTTGGGAGACCTCCTCCAGTGAGCCACAGCCAAGTGCCATTCCCAGGGGCACCCCATAATGATAGTTTGTGTCAAGTCATCACGGCAAACTGTCTAGCTACCTTATTAATGGGTGTGTTCTTCAGAAAATAGCGCTCGATAGCTTTCATAAGCAAAATGGTGACCGCTAAATATTAGGTACATTCTGCAGTACTGGCCATTTAAAATAAATATTTTTGTTTGGCTAAGATATATAATTTCAAATTAATTTTACTTTGAAAACACGAAATTCTTTTTTAAAAATTAGTCATTTATTTATTGATAAGTGTTATGTTTTCTTCGCATTTGAATCTTTTTCGTCATCATGGATAGTTAAAAATTCGAGTACATATGGAATAAGAGTACCGTCGTGGCAGCAACGCGGCAAGAGCGACAAGCAACATCAACGACCTTTATGAGCGAACACTACAATGAACGCACCACTTGTTATTGGTTTGCCCGCTTCCATTCTGGAAATTTCGACCTTTTTTTTATAGCTGGAGTACAGCAGACAGGCTGACGGCCCACCTGATGGAAAGCAGTTACTGTCGCTTATGGACATTTGCAACACCAGAGATTTCATCAACCCGCTGCCAGCCTCGAAGAAATTTTATGACACCCTTTTTGAAAAAGGTTCTACAGAACCGTTGCGTACATGAGCGAAGCGGCTTAAGGAAGTGGGGGTGAAATCCCAACACATGGCGAGCGGTTCGATGGTAGAAAGAGGACGAATACACCATTCTATACAGTTCTTCCGAATACTCCCCGTTATACAGTCAGTAGAATACGTAGAGAGAAGCGAAGTCTCTCATAAGGCCAAGCCTATCTAGACCATCTGTGAGTGTGGAATCATCAACAACGTGAATGGCTCGACGTTGAATACAGTCTAGGGGATCGAGTTGGTAGCCAGGTGCTCCAGCCCAAAAGTGTGAGCAGTACTCCATATGCGGGCTCACCTGGGTTTTACAAAGCACAAAGCGTTGCCGCGGTGTGAAATACTGCTTGGACCCGTTTAACATTCCCAGCTTCTTAGAGGCGAGTTTTGCCTTGCCTTCAAGATGGCCCCTGAACATCGTTCGCGATGTCAACACTGAGGATCCCAATACTCTTGGTGGTGGTAAGGGGAGTTCCTTGGAACTGAAGCGATTGCTCGAATGGAGTTTTTTTGGCAGAGAATACGTAGACCTATGTCTTCTTGGGGTTGAAATGGACAAGGTTTTGTCTCCCCCATTCAGAGACTCACTCTAAGGAATACTCTACTTCAGATACAAATCTAACCCAACTTTCCTCCATAAATGATCGAGGGAAGTTTGCACGACCAGAGTACTGCGCATCGCCTGTGCTATCATCCGCATTGGAATGAATGTTGCGAATAGACAACATATCATTGATATGTAAGAAGAACAACGTTGGCGATAGCACACAACCCTGGGGCACACCAGCGTTGATGGGCTTGAAACTTGAGCAACAACCGTCGACAACGACTTGAATGCTGCGCTCATCAAAAAAGCTGGATATCCAGGTGCAAGGCCCTTCGGGTATCCCAAACGATGGCCGCTCCGATAGAAGAGCCCTGTGCCAGACCCGGTCGAAGGCCTTAGCAATATCTAGAATTCTAGACTAACTGCCAGTGCTTCCCCTTTGCTCTCAATGGCTTCAGCCCAACGGTGGGTTAGGTAAACCAAGAGATCCCGAACTGAGCGACCGTGGCGGAAGCCGTATTGCCGATCGTTTAGCAGCTGGGAATCTTCGAGGTAACACAAGAGCTGCGTGTTGATAATACGCTCCATCACCATTGAGAGCAAAAAGGTTATTGTTATAGGCCTATTCGACGTGTCTGTTACGTCCCCTTTTTTGGGGGCAAGGTGTACATGGGCAATCTTACACGAAGCGAGGACACAACCCTTGTAGTAAGAGAGAGTGAAAAGTCGGGCAAGGACTGGCTGGGGACAGCTCAGCTAAACACGTCTGCAGCACAATGGCAGGATTGCCATCAGGGCCAGAAGACTTTTTGACGTCGAGGGAGAGGAGAGCACATCGGACTGCTTTTTGAGTAAAGCGCACCTCCGACATTCTAGACTCACACTCAGGGATTGTAGGTGGAGTTTCTCCTATGTCTCAGAGTTGAATTGGCCGCAAAGATTTCATCCAGAAGATTGACTTTATCTTTGGCGGCGTGTACCAGACGGTCGTCCACTGTGCGCAGAGGTGGAAGAGAAGCCCGACAAAAGTTTCCTTGGACAGCTTTGGTGAGGGCCTAAAAAGCTCTAGTCCCAGAAGAGTAGCTAGAGAGGCGCTCACCAATTCTGCCGATGTGATCGAATTTTGCTCTTGCGAGCTGTTTTTTGAGGGACCTGGGGGCGGCATTGTATCACTTTTTCAGGTCAGAGGAACTTGGAGCCTGACGAGCCCGCGCTGCAGTCCAGGCTGGATAAGCCTGTTTCTTTAGCTTTACAGCTTCACTGCTGTGCTTATTGAACCATTGTGGTTTACTCGTACCACCGATAGGTACAGTTGAGTTTGGAATTAAACATGTTATTCGCTGCAGTACTACATCGGCGATCCAGTCTGTGCTCGGATCAGAAGCTTCCGACGAGAAACATAACTGCCTCCATGGGTAGGATGCATAGAATTCACGGAGTCCATCCCAATCTGCTGACCTGTATCACCACACCTTCCGTCGTCCAGCGGGACGAGTCCGATCGGGAATAGGAAGGGGCACCACCAAAGATACCAGACAATGATCAGAGGTTCCCAGTGGAGCACTGATGGAGATCTGGTAGTTCTCCGGGTGTATGGTCAGCAGAAGATCCAGCAAAGAAGACTCATGATCCACTCTATCCGGTATTCGGGTAAACTCCGTAATCACCTGAGTGAATCCATTGGCGAGAGCAAATTCGTAGGCAGTAGTCCCTGACAGATCAGTTCTCGGGGAACCCAACCACTCAGCGTAATGAGCATTAAAATTCTCGAGTATGACTACCTCTGCAAAAGGATACTGCCCAAAAACTTTGTCGGTCACCTCATGAACGAGTTCAAAAAAGCGAGCTGTTTCAGTCCTTGTGCATTCCCTGCCATGGGACCGATATAAGCACGCATAGATCCGGGTGGAACCACCAAAATCTACGCGTACCTACAAGATGGAAATGGTGACGAATTGTGAAGCTTGCCACCACCCCTGTACCATGAGGACCACGACCACTCTGCCAAGAGTGTGACGACGGAGAACAAGAAGAACAAGATGGAAATATCCCTATCTTCAAGGCCGTGGAGATTAGAATAAAAAAAAATATAATAAAATTAGGTTAACTTATTTCAGAAAAAAACGGCAGTTACATAGGCAAGGACCTAATAATAATTATTATTTGATTTTTTGTGAGTATTTTATTTACATAAACTAACACCTGACGGTATTTTGTAATTTGTATTTTGTATTTGTATTTTAAATACATATACTTGAAACGCTGTATTTTGTATTTTATATTTCAATGGTTGTTTGGAAGAATTGGCTCAATAGCGATAAAACAGCCAATTTTACTCGCTTTTACATGAAATTATATAGTATAAATAATTTTTGTTTGTGGTGAACAATGAATATACATATTTTTATAGGTAAATTTGCATAAACGCGGAACCTGAAAATTACGCATTTTTTTGTATTCAAAGACTACATATGGTTTGCTATGGTTTAATAACGACACTAAAATCATCGGTAAGCCATCATTTAGACAAAAAATTAATACACATTACAATTAATTACGAAATACATGCATTATATCGCTAGAAATAATGTTCAATTTTAGCGTGACGACTTACCTACTAATTATAATAAAAACACAATTACTTTAATTTTGGGATTAATCTGCAAATGTAACATGTATGACATGATCAAAATAATTAATAATTATAAAATCAAATATTACGGCATTGCTAAAAAATCACGACATTTTGTAATATGTAAGTAAAACCTCAGATTAATAATATTGAGAGACAAAGTTTTTACCTCACTTTACTAAATGTCAGGCAAAGGAACTAAATCCGTACAGCATTCGCCAGGTGGTAGGGTATTTGCTCGACTGGATGGCGACCACCCCTGGTCTAGAGTATGCCGCCATAACAACCTTGTGTTGTGTTCCGGCATTAGTGACCAGGTTCCAGTCTCCTTTTAGAGAGCAGCAGCGCATTTGTAGCACCTTTGGTGTTGCAAATGTCCATAGGCGATGGTAACCGCTTTCCACTAAGTGGGCCGTCTGCCTGTCTGCTGAACTCCTGCAATAAAAAAATAAAAAAAAAGCATGAATATCAATATTCAATCAAACTGAACATCTTTGAATGACATAAAAATACGGAATTTTAGATTTTTCACATTATTGTGATTAAGATCATTATTATATTTTTGTAGTTTGTATATATAATTAACGACAACATGCAATACTAATGTTAGACAAACAATATATAGGTGTGAGGGGTGTTCGAAGGTTATGGCAAGGACAGTGGGTTAGGTTATCTTTAGACCAAAGCCCACGAGCCGAGAGAGCGAAGCGAGCGTGCCGCGGCAGCGGCCGGCGAGTGGCAGAACCGACTTTAACTTTTATCAAAATTATCAACGAATAAATGGAAACCAGTTGGTTCTGCCACTCGCCGGCCGCCACCGCGGCCCGCTCCCTCCGCTCGCCGGGCTCGTGGGCTTTGGTCTAAAGATAACCTAACCTAACCCACTGTCCTTGTCACTGGTTACACCTTCGACCACCCCTTACACCTATACTTTGTTCTGCTTACATTGGTATTGCATGTAGTCGGTATTTATATATACAAACTAGAAAAATATATTAATTATCTTAGTTACAATAATGTGAAAAATCTAAAATTCCATACTTTCATGTCATTCAATGATCTTCAGATTGATTGAATAATATTGATATTCATGCTGTATGGATTTAGTGTCTTTGCCTAACAAGTAGCAAAGTGAAGTAAAAACTTTGTCTCTTAATATTATTAATCTGAGGTTTCACCTACCAATTACAAAATATGGTGGTTTTTTAGCAATGCCGTAATAGTTGATTTTATAATGATTAATTATTTGGTAAAATTGCATAAAGGCGGAACCTGAAAATTACGCATTTTTTGTATTCAAAGACTTTACATATGGTTTTCTATGGTACAATAACGACACTAAAATCATCGGTAAGCCATCATTTAGGCAAAAAATTAATAAACAATACAATTAATTAGGTACGAAATACGTGCATTATATCGCTAGAAATAATGTTCAATTTTAGCGTGACGACTTACCTACTAATTATAATAAAAACACAATTATTTTAATTTTGGGATTAGTCTGCAAATGTAACATATATGACATGATCAAAATAATTAATAATTATAAAATCAAATATTACGGCATTGCTAAAAAATCACGACATTTTGTAATTTGTAAGTAAAACCTCAGATTAATAATATTGAGAGACAAAGTTTTTACCTCACTTTGCTAAATGTCAGGCAAAGGAACTAAATCCGTACAGCATGAATATCAATATTATTCAATCAAACTGAACATCTTTGAATGACATAAAAATACGGAATTTTAGATTTTTCACATTATTGTGATTAAGATCATTATTATATTTTTGTAGTTTGTATATATAATTACCGACAACATGCAATACTAATGTTAGACAAACAATATATAGGTGTGAGGGGTGTTCGAAGGTTATGGCAAGGACAGTGGGTTAGGTTAGGTTATCTTTAGACCGACATTTTAATGAGAAAAAATTCGAACAACATTTTGACGCTCGAAGAACATTTTTGGAAAGGTTGGATTTTTTCTCAGAAAGTGTTTTGATGGTGTTTTATGTGATCTTCGTTGACGACTCGGCTTGCATATTGGACTTCTGATATCTGCACTAGTTGTTGACCCGGTTTTGCTTGTTTTTTGGTTGTTTCTGTTTTGACTGTTTTTCTTGGCTATTCTTACTGGTTTTGATTCTCTGACGATTTGGATTTGTTGTTTGCCCCGGATTCACCCCTCGCCACCCCTATGGGGGGGGGAGGCCACTAATGGCCGACTCGGAACAGAGTCGCGCCTCGGGAGTGTGCGAGGTCCGGAAACGGGCAAACGCACGCTCCCGCGGGGAGAATGCTGGTTCTGACTCTGATGAGTCAGGCAGAAAGGTGGTGACCCAGGAGGACACCCAGAGGCCAGGGACCCGGCGCGCCAAGGTGCTCCTGGGGGCCCGCCACCGAGGGTACAGCGCGGGAACGACGCTGTCCCGCACAGAGACCGCGGAAGTCGAGGCTGAGGCAGAGGCCTTCGTCAGCGACCTCCGCCAGAACTTAGCGAAGAAGACGAAGGCCTCTGCGCCTGTAGAAGGGGCAGACATACCCCCCGAGATGGACCCGAGGCAGACGGACGTCGACCTCATGGATGCGGAGGAACTCCGCACCATGGCCGGCGTCCACGTGGCGGCCATATATAATGTGGCCCAGACCTCGCGGAACCTCAAGGGGGGTTATGTCAAGAAATTAAAGGAGGCGGCGGCGGCCCTCATGGAGGTGACGGAAAGTCTCACCAGGAGGACCGTCGACGCCGAAACCAGAAAGTTGAGCCTTGACAACTTGAAACTCAAGCGCGAGGTGGACTCCCTACGGGCCGAGATTCGGTCGTACCGTAGGGAGTTCGAAGAAATGAAGACCGCGGCCAAGGAGTCCGCGGCAAAGGAGAAGGCCATGGCCAAGGACGCCAGGGCCAAAGATCAAGCCGCGACCAAGGAGGCCGCGGCTAGGGAGGCTGCGACCAAGGAGGCCGCGGCCAGTGATGCAGGGCCTGAGCCCCAGAACGAGGGAGGGAGAGCCACTACAGAATCTCCCCCATTTGACGTTGAGGAGCTGAAGCGCTCCATCATCATGTCACTGGGGGAGTTCATCAACGCCCGCTTTGCGGGCCTTGAGGACCGGCTGCTCCCCCCCCCGATCATTCGCCCGCCTCTCGCCGCGGACAAGCGGTCCAAGGCGGCACCCGGGACTTCGGGTGCCAAACCTCCCACGGCTCCTCCTCCCAAGGACTCTGACGACTCCGCGGAGCCCTTGGTGATGGAGGTAGAGTCGATCCCGACGGCGGCGGCCACCGTCCCGTCGTATGCTAAAGTGGTGGGCCCTCCGCGCCCAGCTTCGAAACCGGGTCCCTCTGGAGTGCAGAGGGCCCCCAGAAGGCAGGGGGTGGCTCCAACCCCCCCAACGTGGTCGACTCCTCCCACTGCTCCCACCCACGCCCAGGAGGGCACTGGCGAATGGACAGTGGTAGGAGGTGGGAGAAGGGGCAGAGGGAGAAGGATGCGCGAGCAAAGAGCGGGGGGATACCCCGCCCCCTCCTTTGCGCCCTTAACCTCTGCTCCTCAATGGAGAAACGAGCCGGTCAGGAGACCCCCTCCAAGGAGACCGGCTCCGCTGGTGGAGGCAAAGGCAGCGGCGGTCATGGTGACGCTGCTGCCTGAGGCCGTTAAAAACGGGATCACCTACCGTCAGATCTTCCAGCAGGCCGCGTCGGTGGTGAACCTGCAGGTGATGGGCCTCAAGGAGGGCCTCAAGATCACCCGGACGGCCAGCGATGCCCGGCTCCTGGAACTGCCACCAGGGCCGGAGGGCATCGAAAAGGCCGACCGGCTGGCTTTGGCCCTCGGGGCTGTGTTGACAGGCGTGGCCGAGGTCGCTAGGCCGGTGAAAAAAGGGGACATCCGCGTCACCGGACTCGACGACTCGGTCACGCCTTGGATGCTCGAGGAGGCCATCGCTCGCGCAGGGGGCTGCCCGCGCGAGCACGTAAGATCTGGCGGGATCGGTGTGGGACCGGGGGGGATGGGCGCTGCTTACGTACAGTGCCCTATCCCGGTCGCAAAGATGCTTACTGAGCTGAAGCACATCTGTGTGGGCTTCAGCTCAGCAGAGGTCTCGGCCCGTGAGAGGCGGCCCATACGTTGTATGCGGTGCCTCTACACGGGCCATATCACAGTTATGTGCCCTGATGGGCGGGTCGATAGGTCGGCCCTGTGTTTCCGCTGCGGCAGAAGCGGACACAGGGTCGCACAGTGTACGGAGCCGAATGCTCACTGCGTGGTTTGCGCCGAGTCGGGTCTCGACGCAAACCACGTGGCGTTGTCGAGGGGCTGCCTCCCTCCACACGTACGCGGCAAGTTTGTTCCTCCGGCGAACGTCGGAGTAGGGAGACACCAGGAGGTGTCTAATATGTCTCAATAATGCCCGGACGACATATTAGACTCCTTCAAGGGAACATTAACCACTCCGCCGGGGCTCAGGATTTACTCCTGCAGTCCATGGCGGAGTGGGAGGTTGGTCTGGCCGTAATATCGGAGCCGTATTACGTCCCCTCCCAGAACAACTGGGTTGGGGACCTGGACGACACGGTGGCAGTGGTAGCCAGTTCGGGCGCTGGCACCCCGCTCATCGAGATCGAGCGGGGGCGGGGTTACGCGGTGGCAGGGTGGGGGGAGCACACCTTCATAGGTGTGTACTTTTCCCCCAACCGACCCCTGGCAGAATTCGAGCGTTTCTTGGATTCTGTCAGGGCCGCCGTGGGCAGACAGTCGCCGAGGGCGACGTTCGTACTCGGCGACTTCAACGCCAAATCCCGCTCCTGGGGAAACACTGTCACCGAATTGAGGGGACTGGCTGTGGAAACGTGGGCGTTTCAAAGTGGTTTGACCCTTTTGAACCGAGGTTCGGTCCACACCTGCGTGCGAGCGCGGGGTGGCTCCGTCGTAGACCTGTCGTTTGCCACCCATGCGATCGCACGCAGGGTGACGAATTGGAAAGTCGAGGAGGAGGTGGAGACTCTGTCAGACCACCTTTATATAAGGTTTGAAGTCTCCCCTCCTCCCAATGGAACAGGGTCAAACCCCCCACGCAGTCACGGTCAGTTCCCTCGATGGGCCATCAGCCGGCTCGATCCCGAGCTGGCTGAGGAAGTGGCCGTCGTCCAGGGCTGGACCAACCGAGAGAGTAACACCTGTCCGGAGGATCTGGCGGAGGGCATGCGCAGAACCCTTACGAGGGTCTGCGATGCCTCCATGCCACGGTCGCGTCGACGTCGGCAGAAACCAGCGGTTTACTGGTGGACCGCAGAGATCGGGAGTCTGAGGGAGGCAGCCCTTCGGGCTCGCCGATCTCTGAAGAACTGCCGGCGTCGGCATCCTCCGGACAGAGGTGAGGAGGAACATCGCCTGGAGGAGTATCGGGCTGCCAAAAAGGCTCTTCAGGTGGCCATCTGCCAAGCGAAGACCCGGGCCCGGGAAGAAATCCTATCTAGTTTGGATGCGGACCCCTGGGGACGTCCGTACCGGGTGGCGCGCAAGAAAATGCGCGCCTGTTCCACCCCGGTTACGGAGTCCCTGCCGGACGGGGTCCTAAATAGAATCGTAGACGGACTCTTCCCGGATCCGGGAGCCTTCACTCCTCCGACGATGTGTCCTCCTCAGAATGTACCCTCGGAGACTGATCCTCCCCCAGTCTCCGAGGAGGAAATGGAAATGGCCCTGGATAGACTCCGGGGCCGGAAAACGGCACCGGGACCGGACGGGGTCCCAGCCGCTGGGCTGGCCGCCAAACACCTAGGCGGCCAGCTTCGGGAACTCTTTGACGCCTGCATCAGGACAGGTGAGTTCCCGAAGCAGTGGAAAGAGGGCCGGCTGTGCCTCATCCCTAAAGAGGGCCGCCCTCCCGAAGATCCCTCCGCCTACAGGCCCATCGTGCTGTTGGACGAGGTGGCAAAAGTGTTCGAGAAGATCTTGGCGAGCCGCCTCGTCCAGCACCTTGATTCTGGTGGGCCTGGACTCTCGGAGGCTCAGTACGGATTTAGGTCAGGGCGATCCACTCTGGACGCCCTGTTCGCGCTGAGGAGCCTCACGAGAGAGGCGGAGAGCATAGAGGAGTCTGTCTTGGTGGTATCTTTGGATATCCAAAATGCCTTCAACAGCCTACCTTTCGAAACCATTTTAGAGGCACTCCGGTCTCATGGAGTGCCTCTTTACCTTGTAAGACTGTTGAAGGCGTACCTCCAAGACAGGTTCATCCTCTGGGAGGGCGGCTTTGGCCAGATTTCTGGTAGGCGACGTGTCGTGTGCGGTGTTCCACAGGGTTCGGTGCTGGGCCCGATCCTGTGGAACATTGGTTATGACTGGCTCCTCCGCGAGCCAGTCTTGCCCGGGATGGGGGTGATCTGCTATGCAGACGACACCCTCATCACGGCCCGAGGCGGAACCTACGACGAGTCCGTAGAACTAGCCAACGCCGCGACGGCGTTGGTAGTCGAGAGAATGCGACGCTTGGGCTTGAGGGTCTCCCCGGAGAAGACGGAGGCCCTCATGTTCTACGGACGTCGTAGACAACCGCCTCGGGGCACGCATGTCGCCGTCCAGGGAGTGGCGGTAGCGGTAAAGGCCCAGATGAAGTACCTGGGCCTTGTCCTAGATGCAAAATGGAATTTCGGGGCCCACTTCACCCAGCTGGCCCCGAGATTGCTAGGTGCCGCTGCCGCCCTGGCCAGACTCTTACCCAATGTGGGAGGGCCGGGCACGGTCTGCAGAAAGTTGTACACTGGTGTTCTACGGAGCATGGCGCTGTACGGCGCCCCCGTATGGGTCGATTCGCTTTACCGCAAGAACAGGACCCATCTGAGACGTTCTCAGAGGGTCCTGGCGGTGCGGGCCATCCGGGGGTACCGGACAGTGTCGTGGACAGCGGCGACACTACTCGCGAGTGATCCGCCCTGGGAGCTCCAGGCGGAGACGCTCGCGGCAGTGCACCGCTACCGGCAGGACACCAGAGACAGAGGAGAGAGGCCGTGTCCGGCAGTAGTAAGAAGGATCAGGGTCTTGGCGACCGAGGCCCTGATCCAAGCATGGGCTGATGACCTGAGGTCCCCAGAAGCAGGAGTAGAGACGGTGGCGGCGGTTCGCCCCCACCTGTCTCGTTGGGTCTCGAGAAAATTCGGGACCCTAACGTACAGGCTGACGCAGATACTTACCGGGCACGGCTGCTTCGGTAAGTATCTGCATCAGACAGCGGGGCGTGAACCGACGCCAGAATGTGCAGAGTGCGGCGCACCCAGCGATACAGCGTATCATACGCTGGTGGAGTGCGCCGCCTGGGGACCTCAGCGTCATCAGCTAGAAAGTATTGTCGGTCCTGTGTCCTCGCTCCAGCAAATGGTTGAAGCCATGCTGTCGAGCGAGGACGGATGGAGTGCGGTTTCCTCCTTCAGCGAGACGGTAATGTCCCTGAAGGAGGCCGCGGAGAGGACCAGGGAGGTGGATGCGTACGCAGACCCGATCCGGCGACGGCGGACTGGCGGCCGGCGGCGTCGCTACGCAGCCCACCTCCCTTAGTGCCGTCACAGGGGGCCGCGGGGACCGGGGGAACCCGCGGACTTCCCCCCCTGTTGATGAAGCAGGGCACCTTGCCTTCGGGGTGTCCTGAAGTTTGCCAGACGTAGGGGCGTCACGAATGTAGTAGCAACGCTCTAGTTCTCGTGGCGCCCCGTAAAAGCGTGGGAAAGAGGCGCAGGTTAGGTTTAGTGGGTAGTCCGGCGGACGGGATCTCGCGACTACTACCGCCCTCGGCGGTAGTGATGCGTGGAGATCCCTTGCGCTGGGAGTCCCACACTCCCCTCGGTCACCCTCCCCCAGGGCCCGAGGGGGTGTCGCAAGAAAAATATATTAATTATCTTAGTTACAATAATGTGAAAAATCTAAAATTCCATACTTTCATATCATTCAATGATCTTCAGATTGATTGAAAAATATTGATATTCATGTTGTATGGATTTAGTGTTTTGGCCTAACAAGTAGCAAAGTGGCAGAACCGACTGCTTACCATTAATTATGGTTAAAGTCGATTCTGCCTGCGGCTTTGGTCTGAAGCTAACCTAACCTAACCCACTGACCTTCTCATTGGTCGCAACCTTCAACCGCTCCTCACAACCTATTTTTTGTGTTGCTAACATTGGCATTGTATATTTGAGCTCTAGTGTGAAGCTAACCCAACCTAAAGAGTGGCAAGCAAAGGAAATAAATCCAAACAGCCTATTTTTTATTAAGAATACATCAGACAACGCTGTATGGATTTATTTCCTTTGCCTGCCACTCTGATGAACTAAATTACAACAAAAAGATTTGTCTTTAGCAGTGTAGTTTACTTTATGTAGCATGGCGGTTTTATCTGGGAAGTGTTTTGTAGTTTTTAACCTAATAAAATGTGCTTTAAAATTTAATAAAGTAAGATATTGATTGTTTTTAAGTTAACTTGTGTTTGTGCTCAAAATCATAAGTGTTTAGCAACGTGCTCTATTACTTTACAATAATAATATTAGCATAGTAGGCAGTCTGAGTATATTCTAAGGTAATTGTATTGTTTATTAATTATGTGCCTAAATGAAGGCTTTCCGACAATTTTAATTTCGTTATTGTACCATAGCAAACCATAATTATAATCTTGTATATAAAAAAAACGCATAATTTTCGGGTTCCGCCTTTATGCAAATTTACCAATTATTTTGGTCATGTCATATATGTTACATTTGCAGATTCATCCCGAAATTAAATAAGTGATTGTGTTTTTATCACAACTAGGTGAGTCGTGACGCTAAAATTGAACATTATTTTTATTTATATGATGCAGGTTTTTAACGTATTCTTTTTTAATTTTTTACCTAAATGACGGGTTTCCGATAATTTTAGTATCCTTATTATACCATAGCAAACCATATTTATAGTCTTTAAATACAAAAAACGCATAATTTTCAGGTTCCGCGTTTATGCAAATTTACCTTTTTATATAATGTTTTCTATGAAAGTATCAAAATTACTTATAATTTACTTTTATTACATAATAATCTCTTTTTGTTTACACAAACAGAACATTTGTTCACAAACTACTATGGATACTATGTATATGTAAGCTCGTCAGAGCCGTATAAGCTCATGATGAGCTCAATCAGAATTCATCATGGCATGGCATGATGTATGTGGGTATATTTATGAAACAATCATCTCTCTTGATATTAACACTGATTACGTTATAATTCACTTTGATTAAGGCTATGAATCGCAGTTCGGCGAATACTTGGTGCGCTGGCGACGATTCTCTGGAGGAGGTTATTAGGTTATATCTTCCTTCTTCCCGCCGCCCCGCTTCCGTAGTTACGACGCTCCGCGAGAGTGATATTGACAACATATCACTCTTGACAGTATGACAGTGACGTTTCAGTGAACCGTCTACACGGACAGACTGACATACGACCGTCCTCGGGCGTTATTGTATTTCTGAAACAAACAACTTCCAATCACCAGGACATCTGCTCGTCCATCCTGCCAAGCAGAAACTGAGTTAGAACTTGAGCCGGAGGTTCAATCAACTACTCCTGCACCATCGGCAACTGAGTGTCAAAGACCGTCTCATCCAGCTTCTCGTAAACGGGTCTGGAAACATATACCATTTCAAGATTGTACTCATGAATATTCGTCGCTGCCAGTATCCAGTGTGAGGACTCCAATGGAATATTTTTCAGACTACTTCAACAAAGTTTTTTTTTAAGAAGTATCCAGATGCACAAACCTGTATTACCTCAGAAAAACAGGCCGTGAACTAAAAACTACAGCAGTTGATATAGCCAAAGTTTTTTCTATTCACATCATCATTGGATCTATACACTACCCGAGAGTCCCAATCCAGTACATTGGGACTCTCGGTTAGTGTAGAACAGGTTTAAAGCTGGAGATTATTAGCAAGCAAATGGCTTGTGATCAATTTTTAACTATCCGAAATGCATTACACGTCGTAGATACAGATGAAGCTCCACCTAATGAAAGGACCAACCCATTGTGGAAGGTACAGCCGATGATTGACAAGGTTATAATTGCTTGCAATAAACTGGAAAGGGTCCCCGGGTTTTACTCAATTGATGAACAAATGATCCCATTTACTGGCAGGTGCATTCTTCGTCAAGTAGTTAGAAACAAGCCACGCCCAGTTGGACTAAAAAACGTTGTACTGACTACAAGTGAAGGACTGATGCTCGACTTTGACATCTATCAGGGGGCCAAAACAATGTTTGGAGATACATCACTTGGACTAGGCCCTTCAGTAATTCTCCATTTGATCAAAAGTGTCCCACCTGGGACCTGTATTTATCATGATAGATATTTTACAACAGTCCCGTTGATCGAAGAAATGCACAAGAGAAAACTTCACAGTACTGGACCGATAATGTTAAATAGAATCCCTGACCGTGCTGCAATCAAATTCAAATCAGATTCTAAAATGGCTCGTGGCGAAAATCAGCAGTATGTGAGTAAACCGACAGTTATTGTCAAGTGGAAAGACAACAAGTCAGTTTTGATGGCGTCGAACTGCACCGGCTCATCCATGACATCTATAGTAAAAAGATGGGACAAACGCACGAAGACATACGTACACGTGTCTGTTCCTAAAGTAATTGAGCGTTATAATCAGCACATGGGTGGAGTCGATGTACTCGACCAGCAGATGGAGTACTACAGGACTTTTATAAAAACAAAAAAATGGACACTGAAGGTGCTCATTCACTTTCTTGATTTAGCCATTGTCAATTCATGGCGGCTGTATCGCAATGATTGTCAAGCAAACAAATTAAGCAGAAAAGACATTTTGCCCTTACTAGATTTTCGTCTGAATATTGCTGACGGATTATCGAGCATACCACCCAAAGAACGTCTACTGACGAGTGACACTGAAAACATTGCACCAGCAGCAGAAAATGGACCTCCAATTAAAAGACACTATAGACCGGCGAATAAGCCTTCAGAGGCAAAAAGATATGATGGTTACGATCATTTTCCTGTGTTCGATGAAATAAAAGCACCAAGGATGTGTCGGTATGAAAATTGTTGCAGTCGTACGAAAATACGATGCGAAAAATGCGACACATTTGTGCATCTCACGTGGAAAAGGCTGTTTTAGGTCTTATCACAAAAGTGGATAGTTTGATAGTCCCTGATCGTTTTAGAAAAGTATAAATTAGTTACGTTTTAGAAGATTTTTTTTTTGTTACATCTAATACAGAAAAAAACAATATTTTGTTACCATTGTCGATTTTTTTTAGAATTAAGGATATAATTATTACATTTGATTATGAAGACTGATATAATAATGACTGATTAAATTACAAAGTGCCTAAGAAAGTAAAAATTTGTTTCATTTCCCATCAAACTGCCTTAGCAAAGATCGAGTTCATATTATCCTCACGATCGTGAGTAGTCAAGTTGTACCTGAAGCTCACGATCGTGAGGGTTAACTCCTGGGTTCAGTATAAACTTGAGATTTTATTCCGTATTTTTTTTTAACTCTTAAACTGTGTGGAAAGGTAATAAAAACCCTTCATGAAGGAAGTCGCAAAAAAATATCATCGGGTGTAAGAGATTACATCAACCCGCTTCCGGCCTCGAAGAAATTTTATGACATCCTTTTTGAAAAACTCCATATCGTAGCGCTGTGGAAAAACCTCTTCTGGGAGCTCATTCCAAATCCCCACGGTATGCAAGAAAAAGGTTCTACAGAACCGTTGGGTACGTGAGCGAAACAGCTTAAGGAAGTGAGGGTGAAATCCCAACACATGGCGAGCGGTTCGATGGCAGAAAGAGGACAAATACACCATTCTATACAGTTCTTCCGAATACTCCCCGTTATACAGTCAGTAAAATACGCAGAGAGAAGCGAAGTCTTTCATAAGGCCAAGCCTATCTAGACCGTCTGTGAGTATGGGATCATCAACAACGCGAACGGCTCGACGTTGAATACAGTCTAGAGGATCGAGTTGGTAGCCAGGTGCTCCAGCCCAAAAGTGTGAGCAGTACTCTATATGCGGGCTCACCTGGATTTTATAAAGCACAAAGCATTGCCGCGGTGTGAAGTAGTGCTTGGACCGGTTTAACATTCCTAGCTTCTTAGAGGCAACTTTTGGCTTGCCTTCAAGATGGCCCCTGAACATCTATCGCGATGTCAACACTGAGGATCCCAATACCCTTGGAGGTGGTAAGGGGAGTTCCTTGGAACTGAAGCGATTGCTCGAATGGAGTTTTTTTGGCAGAGAATACGTAGACTTATGTCTTCTTGGGGTTGAAATGGGCAAGGTTTTGTCTTCCCCATTCAGAAACTCTCTCTAAGGAATACTCTACTTCAGATACAAGTCTAACCCAACTTTCCTCCACAAATGATCGAGGGACGTTTGCACGACCTGAGTACTGCGACCGTGGCGGAAGCCGTATTGCCGATCGTTTAGCAGCTAGGAATCTTCGAGGTAACACAGAAGTAGCGCGTTGATAATACGCTCCATCACCATTGATAGCAAAAAGGTTATTGCTATAGGCCTATTCGACGTGTCTGTTACTTCCCCTTTTTTGGGGACAAGGTGCACATGGGCAATCTTCCACGAAGCGAGGACACAACCAAGTGGTAAGAGAGAGTGAAAAGTCGGGCAAGGACTGGCTGGGGACAGCTCAGCTAAACACGTCTGCAGCACAATGGCAGGAATGCCATCAGGGCCAGAAGACTTTTTGACGTCGAGGGAGAAGAGAACACATCAGACTGTTTTTGAGTAAAGCGCACCTCCGACATTCTAGACTCACACTCAGGGATTGTAGGTGGAGTTTCTCCTATGTCTCAAGAGTTGAATTGGCCGCAAAGATTTCACCCAGAAGATTGACTTTATCTTTGGCGGCGTGTACCAGACGGTCGTCCACTGTGCGCAGAGGTGGAAGAGACGTCCGACAAAAGTTTCCTTCGACAGCTTTGGCGAGAGCCCAAAAAG
Source organism: Dendrolimus kikuchii (assembly GCA_019925095.2). Classification (NCBI taxonomy): domain Eukaryota; kingdom Metazoa; phylum Arthropoda; class Insecta; order Lepidoptera; family Lasiocampidae; genus Dendrolimus; species Dendrolimus kikuchii. The sequence goes on along the minus strand of JAHHIN020000030.1, from coordinate 7,275,713 downwards.
CTCTAGTCCCAGAAGAGTAGCTAGAGAGGCGCTCACCAATTCTGTCGATGTGAGCGAATTTTGCTCTCGCGAGCTGTTTTTTGAGGGACCTGGAGGCGGCATTGTGTCTAAAACGGCAATTTCATAGGCAAGGGCCTAATAATAATTATTATTTGATTTTTGTGAATATTTTATTTACATAACCTAACACCTGACGGTATTTTGTATTTTGTAATTTGTATTTTGTATTTTAAATACATATAGTTGAAATGCTGTATTTTGTCTTTTATATTTTAAGTACTCGACTTAAAAGTATTTTGTATTTCGTATTTTACATACATGCGAGACAGTATTTTGTAATTTGTATTTCAATTAAAGGAAACCATGTATTTTGCCCAGCCCTTCAATGCTCATACTGCCTCTTCAGACTACGATCCCCAACCAGACTTCTTACAGAGTCTTATGCAATCTCTCGGTCTCTCAATCTATCTCAAAACGGCCAATAAGGTACTTTACCAGAGATCACACCAAAATTTTATCTCATTATTATCATCATTAACATTGACTTCGACTGATACATGACCCACGGGCATTTAAAATACCACTCTCTGAAATTATATCATTCTATATGGAACTAATTGAACTTTAAATCTAACTTCGCGTTTATTTCGCGTTCATGAGCAAGTAACAATAACTACATTTAGCAATAACTAAACAAGCGTAATTCCGACCCCAAACACGAAGACCCCCGGAATAAAGTGGTTAAACTGAGTAAATGATTCTTTCAACTTTCCGTAATGGGTCTGGTCTATTGAACCAACATCTAGACCGGACGAGTGAATCCCTTCAACCAACCCTTCCTGGTGTGGCCCGGATGTCACTATCCTTTGGTCTATTGAACCAACGTCTGAACCGGACGAGTGAATCCTTTCAACCATTCCCTCGGGGTATGGCGTGGATGCCACTTTCATCTTGCAGAGTGTATTCTTCAAACTAACGCTGTTAGGTATAGCGCCCGAATGACATTTGCCTCTTAACGTGGCATAGTGTATTCATCAAACTAACCTTGTTGGGTATAGGGTCCAAATGACACTCTCCACAACCTTTTAGACCAGACCAGTACACTGTCCCTTTAACCTGGCGGAATGCATCCATCATACTAACCCTGCTGGGTATAGCGCCCGAATGCCACTCCCCGTGACCAGAATCGACCACTTCGGTTCCGGATTAGTCTAGTGAATGCAATCAGTAACCACGCTTGTTGCTATACAGGTTCCAACTTTAATCAATCAACAAAATTAAAAGCATTCTAAAGATATCTATGATTGCAGAATATCTTGTTCATCAATTATAATTACATTGCTTTGCATTTGAGTAGTGAATTAAATGTTTTCACCACCTATACCACTTAAATAAACAAGGTTTATGTGCATAGTAACTGCCAGTTTGTCATACTAACTTTATTTTAGAACAAGATGATCTGCCACCAAATAAAAAGGAATTTGCTCACGAGAAAATATCTGCCAGGTACTCAGAGTAGGTTGGTGTGTATACTGATAAATATTCTTGACCACTGCTCCGCCACATCCCTTCTTGCCTGGGCTAGCAGTTGCCCAGTCCTCAAACTGACAACAGGTGTAGCAAGTCATGGTTGTCTTTTCCTCCATAGTGTGTGATGAACTTCAGTATCTTGTGACTAGTCTCGTCTTTTCAGGTTGCACTTGTTGTGGCATTGCCAAATTAACTCTTATAATGCCATCATCCGCAGCCACTATGACTATGCTTGTTTCATATTGGAATTCTGCAATAAATCTGCTTCTATTAAACTGCATCACATTCAAGCCAAGAGCCTACAGAAGATCACTCTACAAGCGCAATGAATTCTTCTCCAACTAATACTCTCCAGGTTGTGTATAGATTGGGGTATTATTCTCCACAGGCAGCTTCTATTGGACAGATTTTTTTTACACAGTGATAGAGTTTTCAGATCATTTCCTTTAAAACATCATAGACCAGAGATTCCCAAACTATTCTGGGCAAGAGACCCCTTTTCCCAAAATAAACTGATACCTCAGACCCCCCATAGCCAAATTACTTTAAAAATCCTATTCCTAGTATTTTTAATCATACAGCAATGATACTTAATAAGTTGGTACATGTAACACAACTTAACAGTATCTTGATTTTTTTGAATAAGAACTTATTTTAATTAATAGGGGTCGGTTTTTGGACCTCACTGATCACCAAAATCAGTTTTTGTTTATGTTGACCCCTGGGAAACTGATTTCGACCCCAGGGGGTTGATATTGACCACTTTGGGAATCCCTGTCTTAGAGCAAGTCTATCAAATTAATTACACATCTAGTTATTAGACTCACAAAAGTTTTCCACTTCTTGAAAGTAACTACCTAGTAGATCTCTGACCTGACATTTTTTTTTATTATAAATATCTTCTTTTTTTTTTTTTGAGTTCAGATTTGAAAGTCTTATTAATAAACCTATTGTTTTTCTAAATCTAGATATTCACAAAGAAATTGCAGATGCTAATCACTCTGTAAAATTATGCAAGACCATTGGCCAGACCACCTTCAGCTTTTTTTACCAATGCATCAAGACTATCTCAAGGTGGTCCTGTTGATTCAGCTATTCGGATTCCCAAATACAAAATTATTATAAACTCTTAAAATTACTCCCCTCTACAGTATCTTACACAAAGATTTTTCCCAACTGGTCAATTCAATTCAAATTCTCCTAACCCAGCTCATAGTAGTCATGTACATACATTATCAAAAATTTTAACAATAAATAACATTTATTTATAGTGTAGTTAGTGTAACATTCAGAAAATGATTTAGCAGATTACTGGTCTAATTTTTCGTTTTGTCTTTATATTTTTACATGCAACTGACATTTTACCACCTACTGCAATATTGCCCAAAACAATGCAGATTAAGTTGAGCCATAACTCCTTCAAAAAAATAAAGAAGAACTCACTATATTACTTTGCATAATGCTCACTAAAATAATAATAATAATGACATACCCTCTGTGCCTGGTGGAACAAGCACATAATTTGTAGCTTACCAATCACGATCCATAAGCACTTCCACTTACAGTACTAGCATCAGTATGGACCCTTTGTCATCACACCGTAGGCCAATGGTACCAACGGCAATACTATCACGTTCAGGCAAATACGTTGTCGCGCCACAGGCACCGTCAAAGCGCCAGCCTCAGCAACTCGGCAAGCCGGCATGCTGCCCGGCATATCGCAACCTCAACGCACCACACTACCACTACGCCGCTGCTAATCCCGCGCACGGCCGCGACAAGCCAATCCTCCATTGTTATCGTTATCGGCAGCATCCGATAATCCATCGGCACGTCTTGATCACACTGGCATGCTTTCCATCATGAGCATGAACCGATTCCCCTCGTATTACTTCCATTGTGAGCATGAGTGGATCCCACTTCTGATGTAAGCTCGTCAGAGCCGTATAAGCTCATGATGAGCCCAATCAGAATTCATCATGGCATGGCATGATGTATGTGGGTATATTTATGAAACAATCATCTCTCTTGATATTAACACTGATGACGTTATAATTCACTTTGATTAAGGCTATGAATCGCAGTTCGTCGAATACTTGGTGCGCTGGCGACGATTCTCTGGAGGAGGTTATTAGGTTATATCTTCCTTCTTCCCGCCGCCCCGCTTCCGTAGTTACGACGCTCCGCGAGAGTGATATTGACAACATATCACTCTTGACAGTATGACAGTGACGTTTCAGTGAACCGTCTACATATATTTGTTGTCGAAAAAAGTGACAGGTGTGATCGTAGAGTGTACACGTATCTGGCAATTTTCTTTCGGTTTTTTTCAGCTTTTCTGTTTTCCCGGGGTTGTGTTGTTCTGTTTATGTTGGTGGTGGGTATTAAATAACTCCTAGTATTGGTAAGTACTTTATTTATTATATATATGGCGCAGTCTGTGGGTGAAAATGTCCCTCCCGATAGAGGAAGGAACCCGTTAGACTCCGAATTGGCTCCAAAACCAAACAAAAACAAAAGCTCCAAACGCCTCAGAGTCTGTTCTCCCAAACATATTCCTGGAAAAAGAGCTCCTACTTTACCTGCCGCAGCATCTATTCAACATACTTATACCCGTCCTGGGTTTGACTCGGATTTGCAATACAACGAAAGTGATTCAGGCCCATTTGTAGTTTATGTTTCACGCCAAGATGCTGAGGCAACTAACATCTCCGCAAATATGCGTTCGTTAAAAATAGCCCAATCCATTTATAACAGCAATGTACCCGGCATTAACGAAATAAAAAGTGAGGGTAGAAATAAAGTTGCTGTTTTCTTTAAAACCCCCGCTGAGGCCAATGCTTTTCTTTCTAACCCTGCGCTTGCATCTAACAACTTATCGGCTGTCATACCCAGATTCCAAGTTACCCGTATGGGGGTTATCCATCAGATCCCCCTTGATTGGACATTAGAGGATCTTGTCTCCTGGATTGAGTGTCATCCCACTCCAGAACTGGTCATTAAAGCTAGGAGGTTAAATAAAAAAAAAAGCATAGATGGGAAAATCAGTTGGGAACCAACAGGAACGGTGGTACTTACTTTCCTTGGGCAAAAGTTGCCATCTTACGTTTACTGTTGTCATGTCTCTCTCCCTGTAAATGTATATACGCTGCCAACTATCCAGTGCTTAAAATGTTGCCGTTTCGGTCATATACGTGACCAGTGTCGTTCTAATCCTCGATGCTCACGTTGTTCTGGTGCTCATGAAAGCATGGCTTGCAATATACCAGATGACAGTAGCACGTGTTTGTTTTGCTTTGGAAATCATCCAGCAACAGATTTTCGTTGTCCAGAACATGATCGTCAAAGAGCAATTAAACGAATAATGTCCAATGAAAATATCAGCTACTTAGAGGCTGCTCGTAAATATCGTTTAACTCGATCCTCTTATGCGGACATAACTAGTAGACACCATTCACAAAAACCTACCTCTTGGAATGTCCCCTCCCCAAATCCTATCCCCTCCCCGCCTGTCCCTCAATCTCTGCCTCATGCCTCCCATCTACCTTCCCATCCCCATCCATACACTTCTTATAAAAAAACTGTCTTTATTGAGAAACGTCCCAGACAAGAACTGGGTAAATCATTTGACCGATATGCCCACTCTAATATTACAGCTACACCTCCTTCATCTCTCTCCAATGGATGTGCCCTTGGTGATAACACCCCAGGCCCATCTCCTCTAACTGATAATCTGGCAGAACTTTTATCTACTACTTTAATTAATGTGTTTTCTAAATTTGGAGTAAACTCACCGAACAATGTCATGGAAATAATCAGATCTGTAATCACTTTATTAATCAACTCTTTCTTTAAAAAAAATGATGAACATAATCCAATGGAACAGTCGCAGTGTTAACAATAAAAAACATGAAATAACTCACCTGATTAATCAATTCAAGCCTATCGTCTTTGCCATTTCGGAGACATGGCTAAGGACCGGCTCCCTTTTTAGAGTACCTGGGTTCTCGTGCCTCCGGGATGACAGGGTGGATGGGTGGGCCGGCTGTGCTCTTCTAATCAGAAGAGACATCACTTTCTCTCAAATCCCTGTCCCTCAACACTCCGATAATATTAATATTGTTGCTGTCCATGCCTTTAACATTTCTTTTGTATCTATTTATATCCCCCACCCTAATATATCTGTCATCCAGGAACTTTATTCCCTTCTACTCCCTCTTCCGACCCCTGTTATAATTCTTAGAGATTTAAACATTCATCATACTTTATGGGGATCAGTCTCTTGTGACTCAATCTCCTCAGTATTCCTTAATATGCTTGATGAACTGGACTTGTGCGTCATTAATGACGGAACCCCTACCCGAAGAGTATCTCCCACCCAAAACCCAAGTGTTCCCGACCTCACCTTATCTTCCGCATCTCTAGCCAGTTCCTTATCTTGGTGTGTTCTCTCTAACTCTCATGGCAGTGATCATCTCCCAATTCTTTCCTCCTTAGCTGACTCTTCTCCTCCTCCTATTTGTCATACTCCTCTACTTAAATTTAGACTGGAGCAGGCAAATTGGCAAAAGTTTTCTGACCTTGTTCAATGCAAATTAGAGTCCCTTCCTCCTATCACAAACTCAAACTATCTCTCACTATACTCACAGTTCATATCTGTTCTATCTTCTTCAGCAGAAAACTCAATACCGCTCAAAAACAGTGCCATTAATAAAATCTCTTCCCCAGCTTGGTGGGATTCTGAATGCTCTGCTATAGTCAAAGAACGCAAAATGGCGGAAAAATTTTTTGCTAGAGTGCTGTCAATAGAAAACTACCTGGAGTATCAAAAAGTCTCAGCTTCCTGTAAAAGACTTTTACGGCAAAAAAAACGCAAAGGTTGGCACATTTTTTGCGAATCACTTTCTCCCAGATCTCCCTCTTCTTTAGTTTGGAAGAAAATTAAAGCCTTCCGTAAATCCCAAATTGACAATAATGTAACCTCAAATAATCCCTCTTCTTGGCTCCAGGATTTCCTTAATAAGCTCTCTCCTATATTTGTTCCCCCTGACCCATTCCCCCCCATTTACCATTCTGCGGCTGCAAATTCTGATCCCATGAATTCTCCATTCTCTTTTGAGGAACTTCTTTGCGCCCTGGACCACCTCAAGGATTCTTCCCCTGGCGCAGATGGCATCCCTTATTCTTTTATTATCAAGTCCTCTGAATCATCAAAATCTTTTCTTCTCGCTCTCTTGAATCATATATTTCTATCCAGTGTGGTACCAGACTCTTGGAAAATCCAAATTATAATTCCAATCTTGAAACCTGGAAAAGATGCTACAGATCCCAGCTCCTACAGACCAATTGCCCTGTCTTCAGTTATCTCCAAAATTATGGAGCACCTAATTAAACACAGATTAGAATGGTTTGTGGAAAGTAGAGGCCTCCTTTCCAGGAGTCAATTCGGTTTTAGAAGGGGCTTGGGAACTGTAGATAGCTTGAGCCTTCTCACAACAGATATCCGTCTTGCTTTCTCTCGAAACGAACATGTCATAGGGGTATTTTTGGACATTACATCAGCATACGACAATGTTGATCTTCATATACTCAGAGAGAGAATGCTCAAGCTGAGTATTCCCTCGAAGATAATAGACATTGTCCATAATATGTTGATGGAAAGATCAATCACTGTTCGTTTCATGGGAAAAGTTCTGCCACCCCGCTTGGTGTGGAAGGGCTTGCCGCAGGGCTCGGTCCTAAGCCCACTACTGTATAATATATACACTGCCTCCATCGACTCGACAGTAAACTGTTTCTGCAGGATCCTCCAATACGCCGATGATATTGCTCTCTATGCCTCCTCACATTTTTTCTGCGATGCCTCGTCTCGCATCAACTCCGCTATATACTATTTACACTCATGGCTATTTGAGCACGGTTTGTCCTTGTCAGCCTCTAAAAGCTCGGCAGTTATATTTTCTCGTAAAAGAATAATCCCCGACCTCGACATCCATTTACTCAATCAGCCTATTCAAATATTGGATAGTGTAAAGTTTCTAGGAGTCTTTCTGGACAGTAAACTTTCTGCTGTCACCCACCTAAACTATGCCTGTCAAAAGGCCGAAAAGAATATAAATATCATTAGAGCTCTGTCTGGTGTAAGGTGGGGATCACATCCCTATTGCCAACAACTCCTTTACAATGCAATTGTTAGGAGCCATTTGGATTACGGATGTTTCCTGTTTGAACCATGCAGTAAGGCAGGCCTTTCTAACCTGAATAAAATTCAAGCCAAATGTCTACGAATCATTACCGGCGCCATGAAATCTTCCCCCTCTAATGCACTTCAGGTGGAGTGCGCTGAGCCTCCGCTCGCTATGCGCAGACAACTCCTTTCGGACAGATTCCTTTGTAAGGTGATGGAACTGTCAAGTCATCCTCTCTTGGTGTCTCTTGATCAACTGTCCCACTTAATTTTTTCTTCTTACTGGACCCATAAACCCCTCCCCCTTCTTATTCAATCCTATAGAAAAACAGTTAATCTACCCTCTGGTATCTATCAAACATACATGTCTCCCCTATTCCTAACCAAATTCGATAGTCTTGTGTTCTCTCCTAACGTCATCACAGACTTAGGTATCTCTAAAAATTCTCTTGCAGCCAATCAACAGTTTTGCTCCATCGTGCACAATCGTTGGCCAAACCACATACCGTAAAGTGGGGTTTTTTGGATATCACGGGGTTATTTGGAATTTTGGAAATAAAAGTTTTGATCACATGTATTTGTTTATCTGCTAATAGTAGGAAATTTATTTTGCCACCTGGCAATAGAACGACATTTAATGTCATTGTCAAACTAGAATTTTCACAGACAGCATCGATGTCCGGTGAGTAGTGTGTTATTTAAAAATAGCTAAAATTTTGGTGTATATTATTTTTCAAAAACTTTGATCTGATACTCTAAATCTAGAAAGGTATGTATAGAGTGAAATATATTGCGAAATACTGTGTTTCATCGACATTACAGTGATTCAACGTGCTTTTTTCTATGTCTTTTGGCCTGCCGTGTTCTTCGATTTTTCTAAATGGGGCTTTTTGGTTTCGGTTTTGGGGCTAATTGAAACTTAGTTTTAAATAGCCCCTTTAAAGCTTGTCAAACATTGCTATGGCTTTTATTCATCGTTTCAAATAGCCCCAATTGATGATTTTAACTGAATTAAGGGTAAGTTGTTTCTAAATTTATTAACACCTACATAGGTACGTACATAAAGTCACGCCTATTTCCCACTGGGGTAAGCAAAACCGAAGGATTGCCTTTTGCTATGAATCTGTAGGAATGACATACCTACTTGTCTTTTTTCATCCTTGTCCATTATTCACGCGTATGCGCATCGGAAGTAGACCGTACTTGACCTTTTTAAGGATGACTCTAATTTCGTAAAAATATGTTTAGGTTTTCCTCTATGGGTAGGATCGGGTTCCTTTCTTATTCTATTAATCAGTTACTACTTTCATGCTTATTTTGCGATACCTAACATTCACCGCCATACATCAGTGAAGATACCAGTAAAACCACTCTTGCATCTGGGGACACCCATTTTCTACTGATCACGGCAGGCATGGCCCCATTTAATGAGTTTCCAACAAAAAAATTCTCTACATCTTCACCACACTTGTCGTCATTTGCAAAAACACAACCCAAACGTAGGTAATCATACATTCAGAAACGTCCTCTTGTTTTTCTCCCTCACATTTACTTTCACTTCTTTTTTCTTTTATTTATAACATTTTATTTTATATCTACTACAGAGACGAAACTATGGTTCGGACATACCTAAGAAAATTCACAAATTTGCGCAATGGCAAAAATCATTCTCCTTACTTAAGTTATTCGAATGAGGACTTACAAGAAGCCATCGAAGCAATTCAAAATGGTTCACTACGGCTAAAAGATGCGGCTGAAAAGTACAATATCCCAAAAAGTACGTTAAGCAGAAAAAGCCGAAATTTAAACTGCACACAACAGAAGGCCGGCCATCCGACTCTTTTTTCAAAAGACGAAGAAATGGTATTCTTGGAATATATAAAAATTTTGAGTGCTTGGGGATTTCCTCTAGATTCCACTGACCTTAGAGTATTTGCACAAAATTATCTGAACAAAATAGGAAAAACTCTTTATAGCCTTAAAGATAATATGCCTGGAGTAGACTGGGCACGAAATTTCATAAATAGGCATAAGTCAGAAATTTCAAACCGTCAAGCGTCAAATATATCCAGCGAGTGCGCTAAAGTCACACCAACTGTGATAGAAGATTTTTTTTTGTTATTATGAAAAATCTGTTAACGGAGTGACTCCAGACTGTATTATAAATTATGACGAGACCAACCTGACAGATGATCCAGGCAACAAAAAATATTTATTTAAGAGAGGTTGTAAATACCCCGAAAGGGTAATCAACAATACAAAGACATCTATTTCTTTGATGTTTACCGGCACTGCTGACGGCCAGTTATTGCCCATATACGTTGTATATAAAGCTGATCATTTATGGGATCAATGGCTGGAGGGTGGGCCTACAGGGACTAGGTACAACCGGTCAAAAAGTGGCTGGTTTGATTCGACCTGTTTTGAGGATTGGTTTAATACAATCATAGTACCTTATGCAAAAACGAAAATAGGTCGAAAGTTGATAATAGGAGATAATTTATCTTCCCATTTTTCCCAATCCGTATTACGGACTTGTCAAAAACTGAATATTATATTTGTTTGCCTGCCTCCAAAAACCACACATTTACTCCAGCCGTTAGACGTTGCATTTTACGCACCTTTAAAAAAATATTGGCGTGACGTGTTAACACAGTGGAAGAAGACTGATGGGTTTAAACATAAAACTCTAGCAAAAAATTCATTTCCAATGTTGTTATGCAAATTACATAACAAGTTAACAGAAAAGGGTTCAGGCTCCAGCAACATCATTGCCGGGTTCAGTAAATCTGGCTTATATCCCGTTAATTCAGAGCGACCTAAGTCACGTTTGCCTCAAACAAATTCTATCTCTGAAGAAATTATTCAAAACGCAGCGTTTACAGCGGTTAAAGAAATTTTGCAAGAAATAAGAAATCCCCCCACGACCCTCGAACAACCTAAACGTAAAAAAAAATGCAACGTTCCGCCTGGTAAGAGTATTACAGCAGAAGACTTAGGGCTGAAACAAACACAACCGATTGAATCTCAGCAGAATAAAAAAAAAAGTACTGTAAAATCTCAGCAGAATAAAAGAAAATATAAAAAAAGCACCTTAATTTCAGCTCAAAGAAACAGGAGTTATAACATCGATTCTGATGTGATCAGAGACATTGCACGTGAAAAGGAATATAATTTTAGTCAGCCCATAGCAGGTCCTTCTGGACTATGCAAAATGAAAACACAGACAACACATAATAAAGAAAATATGAAGAGAGGCAGTGAATCCGACTCTACATTTGTGAGCTCACAGGACGAATTTCTAGATAACCAATCCACATTAATACAAAAAAATAAAGAAAACACTCTACAACCAATTTCAAGTTTCATATCAATCAAAGGCAAGGTTAAGTGCAAAAAAAGTAAACAATATACGGATGGTTCAGAAACAAGTAAAAGACAGGCTGCTAATACAAGCGCAAAATTCATAAAAAAAAATATTTCAAGAAAGTCCAGCGGTTCCACCACTAGTGTCTCAGACTCCATGAGTATGCACAGTGATTTGGACCTACTCGATGTTGACTTCGGGGAACACAGCTCTGATGTACACAATTACAATTATTGTGTGACTGAAATTAAAAATAATTTTGATGACAAAAATCAAACAACAAAAAATGACAACGAACCTGTTAACAGTTTTCCACTTTTCTTCTTTGACAACGAGAGTGGTGCAGATGAGGAAATTGTAGTTGGAGAGGATTTCAATGCAACGCTGATATCAACTGATGAGAAAGTAATCGATATTGCAAATAATATAGTTGAGAATACAGAAAACAATATTAGAGTGGAAAAAAAAATTACTATAATTAAAGATGAAAATATAAAAAATGTATTACAGAAGAAGAAAGTTATATTTAAAAATCTAAAACCGATCAGTCTCAATCATCCTATTAATACTCGGAAGACAAAGAATTATTATAATAATAGTCAAGAAATTTTAAAAGTATTAATTGATAGTGACTAGGAATTCTGTCCTAGTCAATATCGATTAAACTTAGTTTAGATATTTTCATACGTTATTTCCGGAAATTTCTTATTCGAGTAGTTTAGTATAGACACAAAACAGAAGATTTATGATTGTTGATTTTTGATTGACAGTTTTGTTTCAAATGTTTATTACCTATGTAGTTTTATTTTTATACATACTTAATACACGTAAAATTTACATTCCTATTTAATTTGACTGACTACCTATTCCAACACATACTTTTTTATTTCAATAATATTTTTATCTGCTCTTGTAATTTTCTCTTATAGCCGGTAAACCAACTATAATCATTTAGGTACTTTTTTTTATTTATCAACTTTAACTGTTGACTTCGCCTTAAATATTCCAAATATTGCTTCATCTTTAGTAGGAACACATTTATTATTTAACTTCAGATTCCAAATAACCCCAAAGAAGCGATAGACTTTCATTACCATAAATTTCCAATGGTATATTTTCACATTTTTAGTAGGTAATAAAAAAGTGACATTGAGGAAAACTCAAGACAGTCTTTCAATTTAATTTTTCCAAATATCGCCTAATGGTTTATTTTCGAAACTGTTACAAGAATTGAGAAAATTCTAAGCAGTCAGGTCAGATACCAAATAACCCCATCAATGTGATATTTGGAACGATACATTTAAAGTTATATATCTATAGATCTATTCATAGAAAACGTACATTTATAGTAGCTATTTAGAGACAAATATGAAAACTACCAAAACTAATATTCTAAATGTTGATACAGTAACTTTCGTTTTTGTAAACATCTGTTTCAAGAAATATATGTTCCAATTAGCCCCACTGTACGGTACAACTATTTACTGATGCATCTAAAATTACTCAGAACCATCCGGTTGGAGCTGCAGTCTGGATTCCGAAATATAAAATTATTTTAAAGTGTTCCTAATCATTTTTGTCTAGTTAAAATTCCAAAAAACGTACAATCCCCTTGTATTTTGAAAGAAATGCGTTTGACCTTTATTTGACCTTACTAAATCCTATGACATCATTTACGTGTGGTGAAATGCATATGAATACCGTAGCCATTCAGTTTCAAAATACAAAAGGACCGACATTTTCCTTTTTATGTCATTGTTATGTCATACAACATCAACATAAACAAACATTTTATTCGACGTACTCCAGAATTAAATTATGTATATATTATCTCTTCAGACCAATATTTCTTAAATATCTGTAAAGAGAATACTCACATATGGTCTCTAACTAAAAGTCAAAGAAAAGTGCATTATATAAACGAGCGTCTTCTTAAATGGTGATTGGAGCGATATCGAAAACTTTTCAAGAGATACGATCCAAAAAATAACCTGTTTCCTGATGAGAAGATCATCACGGTGGAAGAAAATTTAACTGGCAAAACAATACACCTTGCGCCAGAAGTTAGAAGGACGTCCAAAATCACATATTGGAAACAATGATTTAAGCATCAAGTGATACTTTATTCGCTGGATAGCAGTGGATTTTCCAACAGGGCTCTGTACCCTCCCATGAAGCTAATTCAATCCAACATTGGTTGCAAGCCAATTTGTCAGACTTTGTTCAGAGCATAGGTTGGCCTTCGTCGAGTTCTGACTTGAATTCTTTATGAACTGCATTGGAGCTAATGGCATACAAAAAGTTCACCAGAACCTGAATTTATCTCAAGCGAGCCCAAATCAATAAATGGAAACTGATTGAAGAGATTAGTACCACCATAGAAGAATGGCCTATATCTTTAAAGCTTAATTAATTGAAAACAAGGATGGCTATTTTAAATAACTTATTTTTATATATACATAAATCTAGATGTTATTAGTTATAATTCAAGTAAACAATATATGAATATTTAACATTCCTCCAAAAATATTTTAGCTTTACTTTGACTGATGTCTTAAGAGTTCACATTAAGAGTTATAAGAATAAGATGGTTTCTATACTGAAAGCAAACTATTGTGAGTTATAAATTTGTATGTGCCATATATTTATATGAATTGATTAATAAAATATATCTTTTGACTTATTATTTTGCAAGATGAAATAATAAATAACTTTTAGCAGTTAAACTTGTTTATTTACTTAAACACTTATTAATAATAATTTAGGACATATTATATAATCTTTTCAGAAATGTTCAGTTTTATCTTTTTCTTTTTTCTGCAGGCTAGCATTTGGTTTTTTCTATACATAAAGTTTTCATGTAAACTGCAGTGGATAAGTCATAAAATTCTATGATCAAGCATAACCCTTGCTTATGCAGAAAAGTTGTTGCTAATTTTTTCTGAACCTGCAAAAAAAAAGATATAAAGTGTCTATTTAATTACTCGCATAGTCCTTATTTATCTCATAAATTTTCATATTAGTAACTATGTTACACATCAAAACCATATTATTAAGAGATTTACAATCATTAAGGTATTTGTCACAAATCTTCATATTCCATGAAATTCTTCAAGCCATAGATGTGCTTAATTAATCACTTTTAAGCCGGCAAGTGAACATATTTAAAACTACTGGAGAGTTTCATATTTTCCGGTAATTTGTTGTATAAGATCAGATCCATAACATACATTAGCAATCAAACACACTATCTAACCACCAGGTCAGTGGTGCAATGTCTGTTCCTTTATTTGTATGTATTTATATGAGATTCTTTACTTGTATTATAGATTATTAAGAAAGTAATATAGGTTGCTGATTTATTGATTGTACCAAATTATCAAATAAGTAATTAATATTATTTTAATCAGTTTCTAATGAATGAGTGAGACATGTAGCTATTTTTCTATAAATAGGTGCACATTTTAGATTAATTTTGACTTAAACACAAAGTATACTTACATTAATCATATATATATATATATATATATATATATGGATGAAATTTACAGACAGGAATAGTAATATACTACACAGGTTATAAAAGGAAAGAAGGAAGGAAGATCTATGGACGAACATGTTGAATTTAGAAACCTTCACAAAACTACTTACATCAGGATTTTAGCTCCTCTTATTTCTCCAATATGTACTACGAGTATAGCTATGTACTCTAATAACATTACATGTTAGGTAGGTTTAGCGTATCAGCCTTTACAAAATTAACACTCCTATTTGAAGTTCCGGCTATGTTTAGAAAGAGAAAATATTTAATACATTTTCATTAATAAAACAGTACACTTTTTTGTCGGATGACTTTAGAAGATTTTTCCAAGGACGAAATTAATTGTAACGAATAATATTAGAATTTAGAAATGCTGCATTAACCACCGATCTAAAGCCTAAATACCCAATGTTGCCAGGTTGATAATAGAGAAATTACTAAAGTTTGTAATTCTTGTAGGTACACACGTGCGTGTAGGAAAGTAACTCCCAACATATTGACTTAAAAAAGACCTTATCGAACATCGCCATGATTTTTAAATTGAAAACTTCGGTAGATACTTCTAGGATGGGGAAAATGCACTGAATTCGCACGACCGTCACGCTCACATACCAAGTTTTTATCTCTGAAGTGCAGTCCTAACGACTGATATTTTTTTTAAAGGTCTGACTAATAATACTCCCCCCCTCCCCCTCAATTGAAACTGACAATACAACCTTTTTATTTTAACTGGATTGTCAACATCATTGGATAATGAGACTATGTCTAGGTATCAGACATTATAAAATGATAACCCAAATGTGATACCAAATCAAAGTATTTTAGTGGTCGAATGAGCTTTATCTGTTGCAATCGCCGAAAGAATACTTTATTACAAATTAAGAAAAGTAATGACATTGCAATGGTGTCTAATAGGTAATTTATGCCTGATTATCAATTAATGGTATTCAGTCTAACTGTACATTATTCAGTTTAAGTTATATTATATTGATTTTTCACTTAAGGTCACTTTAAATAACTTAACGGTAACTTTAGAAAATAATAAATGTTGAACACCAAAATATATAAAATAAATCTACCGATACCGATGTCAAAGAAGCAAGTGAGGTATGTAAGAATGGGCCTAAATGGCGCTCTGTTGTTCGTGCCTACCCCGCAAGGGAACTGGCGTGAAGTTATGTATGTATGTAAATCTACCGATAAAATTGCTAAGCTGGCCACACTAAAGTGATTACGATGTGTCATAATGAATAATGACAGTAACATTTAAATAGTAGCACAGATTAATATGACTATTTTCTTTTTATAGGCAAAGGAATTAATGTAAAGTTGTCCCCAATGACGTCATCGGATAATTTGTTTAAAAATCGAATTTAAAAAAAACTACCTCTTAAAACACAAAAATATTCAAATTAGTATCTTAAAATACCCTATTTTACATAAAAAAAATATAAAATCAGAGGGTAATTTTTTTTGAACAATCCCCATTACCCCCATGACCTACGTGCCCTGGCTAGACCTCAAATGTTCCAATCATGGGAAGATTCGTGGCAAAAATCTCGTCAGACAGTAGGCAAGCACTTTGGATTTCTCCAGCCGACTCTTCAGCCAAGACCTTGGTACTTTACATACCGCAATCTACCTAAGAAGATAATATCAACAATAATTCGACTACGGCTTGGCCACTGTTCTTCACCGGTCTTTCTGGCAAAAATCAGAATTCGTGACCATTCCTTATGTGAGTGTGGTTTAGCTGAAGGCACATTGGACCATATTTTCTTTGATTGCCCTAACATTGTATATCCCTTATATGACATGTTACCTAAAAATTTCCCCCGACCCCTTAACTTGAACTTTCTTCTAACTTTAATTAACAAAGATCATATATATGTATTAAGTAAATTTATATCCTTCAATAATATTTATTTATAGTATAATATCCTAACATATATCTTTGTATTGTCCACAGGATCACAGAAAATGTTATGAGCACCGACCAAATTCTGTTTTTTTTTGTAACATAAAATCATTTGTTAATCCCCACCTGACATTTTTTAACCTACTGTGACATTGGCAAAATCAATGCTGATGCGTTGGAGCCACTAATACCAAAAATAGAATAGAAATATTTGTTGTCATTTTTTTATTTTAATGTCAACTTGTCTTGTCTGTAGTAATGTCAGTTGTTGTTGTTCAGGTCACTACAAACCCAAGCAATAGAACTAAGATCATTCAACCTTGATACAGTACATGATCCATGTAAACATTTTAACATAATCAATAATACAACATCAGCTCAACCAACTTGAAAGTCTTTGCACGTCATGTACATGGATAATATATTGCAGTATTATTTAGCAAGGTCAAAAATTTGAATACTTTACGTAGGTATATGATAAAATGTCTCTATAGAAACCAGATGTTACTATCGGAGATGCATCTCACGAACATTTTTTCAGGTCTTAAGTTGCTACTAACATTATTAAAAACCCTAAGTTAGTTAAGAGTCAATTAATTATGTGATTAATACACATAGAGGGTACAACTAATAGTCATTTTATTTTGTTCTCCTTCCTCCAGTGGCATAACATAGCTGCCGCAAGAAGTTTGAACTATAGGCATGGGCTCTCTCTCGCCTCTGGTGTGTCACCCCGTCCAAAGGGGTACCCATGATCGACACATCAAAAAACGAAAACAAGTTCGAAAACATTTCGAACTTGTCTGGACCCTAAATGGAGAATGGCCGATTACGGAGTGAATTAAATCTCTGAACCGACGTGAACGA
Source organism: Dendrolimus kikuchii (assembly GCA_019925095.2). Taxonomy (NCBI): domain Eukaryota; kingdom Metazoa; phylum Arthropoda; class Insecta; order Lepidoptera; family Lasiocampidae; genus Dendrolimus; species Dendrolimus kikuchii. The sequence continues at coordinate 7,258,303 of JAHHIN020000030.1, read as the reverse complement.
GGTCTCTGGTACGAGCGTTCCCAACTACCTCGCTAAACCTAAACCTGCGCGCCTTTAATCCACATACATTTGATTGCAGTCGGACCTCTGTGATTGAATCACGGGAGAAAATTTTGAGCGCGTATTTGCGTCTTCGGGGTCCAGTTTGACGACGGCGTCCGGATGTACCAAAAAAAACCGAAACAAGATTAAGAATAGAAAACAAAATTAAAATAAATTATAAACAAAGTAACTCTGCTTTGGTTTAATAGACTATATTAAGAGCTGAAAGCCTAAGTTAAATACCCGCGCATTAAGTGTAGTAGCAGGCGGACTCAATTGTAAATTTAAACCGAAATAAAATGAATGGGTTGCACTTGCTACTAAACTTAAGGCGGGTATTTAATTTCGGCTTTCAGCTCATAATGTCTACGTTCCAGAAGGAACTCACAACGACCGCATTCACAACCGCGATTTTTTCCGTTCCTCTTGCTTGCGGACGTTACAATCATAACTCTAGTGGAACGCATTATGGAGCGTTGATATCATAAACAACGAAATACACAAATGTCATTGGTTGATTTGAGAATCGCGCCTTTTTCAATTTCAAAACATGGTCAATGCCCACTTCGACCCACCTCTTGACATGGGTCGTCGGCCATGGCGCCCAGACCTGTCCGGACACGTGCCCGGACCGGACTAACTTGTTTCTCCGCTGCGGTAAGAGCGGACACAAGATGCCGGACTGCACGGCCCGGAACCCCCACTGCGCGGCGTGTGCGGCGGGGGGACTCAACGCTGCCCACCCCACGTTGGCGAGGTTCTGCCAGCCTCCCTACGTGAAGGGCAAATTCGTCCATCCGAGGACGAAACAACGCACGGGTGTTACGGGAGTACGCGCAATGGACACCTCCAATGCCTAGTACGCCCGTAACAATACTATTTCAGGCGAACGTAAACCACTCCCCCACCGCTCAGGATTTGTGCCTGCAGGCGATGGCGGAGTGGCAAGCGAACTTGGCCGTAATAAGCGAACCTTATTACGTGCCGCCTTGCGGCAATTGGGTGGGCGACCTCGACGACGTGGTAGCGGTGGTGGCCAGAGCCGGATCTGGCACACCGCTTATATGTCTCGAAAGAGGAAAGGGCTATGCGGTGGCGGAGAGCGGGAGTATCGTCGTCATAGGCGTTTACTTTTCGCGCAGCCGCCCCCTGGCGGAGTTCGAGCTTCACTTGGACGCCATCAGGGCTGCCATAGACAGATTGTCGCCTAAAACGATCTTCGTGATGGGCGACTTTAACGCAAAACACTGTTCCTGGGGAAATGCGTTCACGGAACCTAGGGGCCGGACGGTTGAGGAATGGGCTCTTCAATCCGGCCTGACCATATTGAACCAGGGATCGGTCCAGACCTGCGTGCGCGCGCGGGGTGGATCGGTCATCGACCTGTCATTCGCCACTCATGCGGCCGCCCGCAGAGTTGTCGGATGGAGGGTGCTGGAGGAGGTGGAGTCGCTCTCTGATCATCGGTACATCAGATTTGAGCTTACCCCCTCCTCCGGTCCGAGCCCTGTTCATCGCCCCCCTCTCCTCCCGCGTTGGGCCCTTACCAAGCTCGATCCGGAGCAGGCCGAGGAGTGGGCACTCACGGAAAGCTGGGCCTACCCAGCCGAATTTGCGAACCTGGAGTCGCAGGCAGAGCACATGCGCAAGACCCTGACGAGGGTTTGCGACGCGGCGATGCCTCGCGTCTCCAAGCGGCAGCCTCCGTGCAAGCAGGTCCACTGGTGGACCGAGGAGCTGGGCGAGATGCGAAAGGCAATTCGCATCATCAGCCACAGACTCAAACGCTGCAGGGCGCGCCATCCTCCGGACTACGTCGCGGAAAATGGACTCGTGGGCGAGTTTAGGGAGGCCAGAAAGGCCCTTTCGATTGCAATATTGCAAGCGAAAGCCCGGGCTCGTGCCGAGCTCCTCGAGACGCTCGATCGGGACCCTTGGGGGCGTCCGTACCGTGGGGCCCGCAACACGTTGCGGCCTTGCACATCCACGGTCACGGAAACGCTCGAACCCGAGGTGCTCCGGTCGATTATCGATGGGCTCTTCCCGGATCCGGGAAACTTCACTCCCCCCAGTATGGGTCCACCCGTTCCCGACACCCCCACGGACGAGGAGCGTTACTCCATCTCCGAGGGGGAACTAGATGTTGCCCTGGACCGGCTCCGTGGCAGGAAGACGGCACCGGGACCCGACGGGGTTCCAGGTCGACTCCTCTTCCTGGCCGCTAAACACTTACGCGGCCAGCTGCGGGAACTGTTCGAAGCTTGTATTCGCGCAGGTCGGTTCCCGTCGCAATGGAAGGAGGGGCGTTTGTGCCTGATTCCCAAGGGAGGTCGGCCTCCCAACGATCCGTCCGCCTTCAGGCCCATAGTGCTGCTGAACGAGGTCGCTAAGGTCTTCGAAAAGATCTTGGCGGAGCGGCTCGTGAAGCATCTCGACGCTGTGGAGCCGGGGCTTTCAGAAACGCAGTTCGGGTTTCGGCGGAGGCGCTCCACGATGGACGCCTTCGAGACACTGCGAACGTTGACGGACGAAGCCGTCCAAGCGAAGGATGTCGTTCTTGCGGTGTCGCTAGACATAGCGAACGCCTTTAACAGCCTCCCTCATGAGCCGATCAGGGAGGGGCTCCGCGCGCATGGAGTCCCCTCGTACCTCACGAGGCTGTTGGGCGCGTACCTGTAGGATCGACATATCCTTTGGGAGGGCGGTGAGTCCGGCAATCCCGTGTTAGGTCGGCGACGCGTCGCGTGCGGCGTTCCACAGGGGTCGGTCCTCGGGCCGATTCTTTGGAACGTAGGTTATGACTGGATCCTTCGGGTTCCGGTCCTGCCCGGGGTAGGGCTGATCTGCTTTGCGGACGACACCCTACTCACGGCACGCGCTGCGTCATTTGCGGAATCCGTGGACGTCGTCAACGCCGGGTTGGCGATTGTCGTAGATCGAATAGCTAGGCTGGGCTTGAGGGTCTCTCCCGCGAAAACGGAGGCCGTCATGTTCCATAGGAAATTTCGCAATCCCCCCGCGGACTTGACCGTTTCGGTCCAAGGGGTGGCGATTAGAGTAGGGCCCCAGATGAAATATCTGGGGCTAGTTCTCGATGGGAAATGGTTGTTCAAAGCGCACTTTGAGCAGCTAGTTCCCAAACTCGTCAAATCCGCGGGCGCACTCTCGAGGCTGCTTCCCAACGTGGGGGGCCCGGGGGGTGCGACGCGGAAACTTTACTCTGGCATCCTGAGGAGTATGGCGCTGTACGGTGCACCCGTCAGGTCCACTGCACATCACCGCCACAACAGAACCCTGCTGCATCGGGCGCAGCGGGTTCTGGCCGTGAGGACCATACGGGGATATCGCACAGTGTCGCGGACGGCGGCCACCCTCCTGGCAGGCGATCCGCCCTGGCATCTCCAGGCGAACGTCCTGGCAGAGGTGCGTCGCACCCGGCAGGATGCCCTAGCTAGAGGCCTGACCTTCTGTCAGGTCGAAATCGAGGCGATCAGGAAGCGGGAAACCGCCTCCATGATCGCCGTCTGGTCTCAAGAGCTCGACAACCCTGCGGCCTATGGCGGCTACACGGTGGATGCAATCAGGCCACAGCTGACGGAATGGGTCAACCGCACCAGCGGCACCCTGACTTTCAGGACGACACAGATACTTACCGGACACGGATGTTTCGATAAGTATCTGTGTCGCATTGTGGGCTGCTTGCCTTCCCCTGACTGCCGCCAGTGCGGCGCGCCCGACACGGCGTTACACACGCTTGTCGAGTGCGCCGCATGGGCGCCGCAGCGTTTCGAACTTGAGACGCACGTAGGTCCAGTCGACTCGCTCTGCGACTTGGTCAAGGCCATGCTGCAGAGCAGCGACAATTGGGGGGCTGCGGTTACTTTTTGCGAGACAGTAATGTCACTCAAGGAGGCCGCAGAACGAGACAGGGAGAGAAGTCCTGCAGCGCGTGCCAATGCGTCTTCTCGAGGTCGCCGGCCTTCAGCTGGCACCCGGAGAGGCAGGTACGCGCATTACTTCCCTCCCTGAGTTAGGTTCCGTTTACCGCGGGGGGCCTTTAGCTTGCTAGGAGAGCAAAGGACCTTCTACCCCCGCACAACGAAGTGGGGTGTGTTCTCCCAGGGCACACTCCAGGCACTTTATTGCGCTGGATCGGCTGGGCATAACTATGTTCTAAATCTCAGCCTTTCCAACACATACAAAGCGCAGGGTCGTCAGGGAGGAGGGGGTTTTTAGTGGGTATTGGGGTTGCTCGCCCGTGCAGCAACGCTCGGAGTCTTCCACACTATTCTGTGACGTCGATCGCGGACGGAGCGCTGCCAAGAGCATACTATTGCCAGTGTTATCGCCCCCGACCGACGCGTGTCGTTCCCCTAGCAACGACCCAGTTTGTGCGTAAATCGGTTAAGCATTTTCCCTCGCCTCAAAAAAAAAAAAAAAAAAAAAACCTCTTGACATGGGTCGTTGTGAGCGCTTTGCTACTTTAGTTTTTTTTCTTATCCAATCGCTTCTTCGATTAACTACTTTACAATATCGTTTTACGTTCTAAATATTGCATTTCGAATTTGTGCGTAAAAGTGGTTGTACGTATATTGCTTTATTGAAATCGAATAAATTCAAACGTAAAATTACGGTTTTTTCTATATTTTAGTGTTGTATAATTTTCTAATATTATTGTTTCGATGATCGAATTTCGAATTACCAGAATACTAGAAAATGTGTTATTTTTGGACTTCAAATCAAATCAAAATCGAAAAAATACTTATTATTTATATATTTGACTAATTATATTAAATATTAAAAAAAAACTTGAATAAGCAAGGGAAGAGTAACAAATATATTTTGTTTGATGAAATTTCCTACTCAACGTACTGGGAAATGTGTTTGTTTGTAATTTTCTTTTTCTGTGTTTTAAATAGAAGCTAAATTGAAAAACATTACAAGTACTGTTTTAAATATTTGACTGTTTTCAATCCTAAATTTTTTATATAATTATAATAACGTAAATAAGCAAGAGAAAAGTACTGCCATCGATGTAGAGCTTTTAATTACGTTTTTGACAGTATTCTATTTAATTTCAGTCAGCAGAGTACATTAATATAATAGGAGAGTTCTAATAAACTTCATCCGTGTTGTTGATCATGCAAGAAAAATACAAATTAATAAAATTTGTGATAAAAATTATATTACTAGATTTGTCTCTAGTTATAAGCCAACTTGATGTTTCATTTAACAAATTTGATATAACAGATTATGACATATATTCAAATAATAAAAATGATTTACAAAAAACATTTATTGAGAGAAAACAAAGAAAAAAATTACAACAAACTCGTTTAAAACTTCTCGAAGGAATATTTAATGATACAATTATTAATGAAGGTATTGTTTATACGAAAATTGATGAAAATAATAATGATTTTAAGAAAATAATGATTTTCGAAGATGCATTTAAGAATGTTTCGAAAATGGATGGATTGAAAGTTATGTTTAAAAGAGACATGTTTTGGAGAACATGGCGGCTTGTTCAATTTGGGAAAGAAAAGAAAATAGTTTGTTATAAATGTGAAAATGTCAAAAACTGTAGTAGCTGTTACGGTGGAGGGCATTGGGTATTTATTAATTATTTCTTTTTAAAAATCTAAAAAATATTTTATTATGAAATAGAAATATTGATTATGTCCTCATTAGGACTCAATGTATATATAAATATTTAAAATCTAAACATGCAGTATGTACACTCGTTCACACACACACACACACACACGCACACGCACACGCACACGCACACGCACACGCACACGCACACGCACACGCACACGCACACGCACACGCACACGCACACGCACTCGCACTCGCACTCGCACTCGCACTCGCACTCGCACACGCACACGCACACGCACACGCACACGCACACGCACACGCACACGCACACGCACACGCACACGCACACACACACACACACACACATATAATACAAAACACACACATACATACTGGCATAATTCAAAATCGTTATTTTTCTTTTAAACCACCCCTGTATTCGAGTGAACAAAACAAAAAAATATTCAAATCGGTCAGTCCATTTTTGTTGATTAAAGAAATTAACTAAAAATCTGTATATCATGTTAATGTTCAGTTCTCCTATATTATCTTGCTAAACAAGATGAGTTTTAGAGAAACCACTATTATATTTCTGCCAGGCGCTCTGAAATCGTTTATATTATTTTAATTTTTAATTAATAATAATAATTCATTTATTTCAGAACACTGAAAATTTCCATATTTTATAATTTTATATTATCCTTAATTATCAAAGTTCAAATAATAAACACGACAAAACAATTAATTAATAAGACAAATACTAGGGCATTACACCCGCGTCACTGTAATGATTATCAATATTCTACTCCGTGGCGTCAAGGAACATGTATACCAAAATTATTTCAAGTACGGACTCTGCCACCGGACCGTGAGGTGGTAGAAGACAAACAAACTCATGCATTTATCTGGGTGTGCAGTTGCAGACATTATGTAACAGCGGCGAGTCCCATCGGTCAATAAAAAGCCTGAGCACGCTGTTGGTGCTGCCGCGAACGCGGGTCAGTTGGGATGCGCATCATTGTGTAATGATGGCTGCAAGGCCATCGATTCGCGGTTTTGCAAACATCCCTGACGCGCTGCATCGCCACAGCAGCCCCAACAACACCCTCAGCCCATTATTATACTGAACACGTAGATCTCTGTATATGTTTTGCTATTATATATGTATTTTCTACTGGCTGAATAGTTATCTGTATGTTTTTGTTGTAGCCACCACTTGGCAGCTGTCGCCGCGCACGTGGACATTTTTTTTTTGCTTCAGACTATAGAAGAAAGTCCACTGTGCCCATACGAAATTTTCTCTCTGATAGACGAAGATAGTTATTGCACTGTGAATTATATGAAAAATGTGAACCTCACTAACCGATCGTGTCTTTTAATCGTCAAACATGCAACATTAGCCGAGAGTTGTGACAACCCTATTGAAACAAAATGGCGGGTGACCAGGTTGTATGCAAAAGGGAAAAGATCTAAAAGATATTTTCCAAATGTCATTTGCAACGGGCGGGAAAATTGTGAGTTTTCTACCGTTTATAAAGTGAGTTATCAGAAGGTTTTAAATATATAATTTTTATGGTTTTACCGAATGACGACAAAATCAAGTTTTTCACCTCTATAGAACCAACTGAAAATTTTTCATGTCACAATAATTAAACAATAAATTATAACACCAAATAAAGTCACTAACACATAACTAACAATAAAACTTATACACATACTTAAACCTACGCGCACTACCATCGCATTACATTACACGCACACTCCACAAACAAACCAAGACACACAAAGAGCCTAAAAGTTAATAACCCAGGCACAGAAAAGAAAAAAACAACACACATGGCACTAGATAGGACTATATATAAGTATAGATATAAGGCCCGCACAGCACATGCACTTCCTCACAACACCAGCATGTAACAGATACACTCTACATTAGTATAAGTTTAGTATTAAAATTACAATAAATTAATATAATTAGTTATTCTAAGGTACACCAAAACATAAAAATTACTACATATAATGTCACATACACTAACAAAAATAAACAATAAGCGTGTTTGGAGTCTCAAATTTTTCATAGAAATTAAGTAGTAAAAAAGGGTACGGAACTCGAGTCCGTAGAGATATTAATAATAATAATAATAAAAAACCTCTATAGAATCTTTCGTAGTTCATGGACTGGCACGCATTTGCTAGATTTATTTTCAAAAACTATTTAGTGTATCATACTAATAATTAAAACAAGATAAAGAAGAATAAGATACGATTTCTAATTATTAAAAAACTAAGTCTAAATAGTTTCGGACAAATAATACAATGGTACCTACAGTCTTTACTACACAAAATCTTCTTTACATAGTATATAAAACAAAGTCGCTTTAGGCGTCTGTCTGTATATCCGCTAAATCCTCTGAAACCGCGCAACGGATTTTTAAGCTGTTTTAACCATGAGTTAGATAATTGTCCAGGGAAGATTTATGTAATATATATATATATATATATATATATATATATATATATATATATATATACAAGCTTTGCTTAGCTTCGTTTGCGATATATAAAAACTTAATTAAGTATTTATGTAAGTAACCTAGAGCTACCTACGACGGACTGAACCGGCATATCTGCCAGGAAAATTCTAGTATATGACAATGAGATTTAAAGTACTAATTTACTAGTATTACATTAAACTAATCAATCAAGAAGAAAGAACCAAAAATTCTGACAACATACCTTATGTTGATACTTTAAAAAAGTAGTTTTTTTTTGCAGATACGTCCCGAGTTCGTGGTATTCCAAATAAAAAACGCTTGAAACATTCTGCTCTATTCACGCATAATGAAAAAAGATGGAAACTACGCTTGTATAGATTGTTTGAAAAAAACCGAAAAGGAATCGATTACAAACAATAAACCGTTACTTTTTAATCTACTCGACCGGATCAAACACAAGCGGGAGAATAAACATGCTGTAGAAAAAAAAATTGCAAACGTCAAAAAAAGTAAAAATGTTAAAAAGTTTCCCGCTAAGTTTTTCCAGAAACATTTTTTGTTGCATAATCAAATAGTTAATTATAGTAAAAGTAATAATTCTCTACAAGAAACCACTACTATGTCTTTATGCATGAAGTTAGAGAGAATGGAACGCATGAAAAATATGAACGATGATTTAGAATTTGATAATTCTGATTTGTTTAGTAAAAATTCACATTGCCCCAAACAAAAATTTTACCATGAAGTATAGTTATTTATGATACTAGTGCGGTAAGTTGGTTATTACAAAGGAGTAGAAGAATGTAAGCCCGAAACAAAGTCGAGGGCATAACAATAACCGCACGTGCGTCATACAACGTTTTTCAACACATTTGCGAGAAAACAGTACAATAGTTAATGAAACAAACATATATCGGTCGGAAAGTAACAACAATCTGCGATGATTTTAATATGAAAATGGCGCCACGTGCGCGTGATAAAAATTAGAACAACATCTTTCGTCTCATTTTCTCTGTAGTGTTAATGTGAGACAAATGTATTTATTAAACGCGTTTCCAAGGAGGATCTATTACTCAACTTATTTAAATTGATAATGTGAAACTCCTTAGTGGTATTCTTATTTTTTTACACCTAAGAACCTATTTTACCGCACGTTCCATTGCGTGGTACGTAATTTTTAACTTTCGAACAAACTATATAGGCTTCGTAAACGCGTTTTTTGAGTCAATGTGTTCAAAAATACTTTTTAGTGTTTCTACTTCTTGCGGGAGAAATGGATCACTTACAATTCATGTCAGAGGGGCGTAGCTGCCGCCGTATCAGCCGCATCAATGATACGGCCCCCCCCAGGCTACAGGGGCCCCGAAAGTGTGTAAGCAAAAATTCCTAAAATGGCACCCACCATCTTTTATAGATGAATAACATTTTTGAGAATAACTGCTGGGCCAACATGAACGGCTATCAGATTTGTCATTATTGTCATAGAGGTAGAAAATCTGAAATCGTCTTCAGCAATTTTTTTTTATTGCAGGAGATCAGCAGACAGGCAGACGGCCCACTTGATGGAAAGCTGTTACCATGGCCCATGGACATTTGCAACAGCAAAGTTGCTACAAATGTGCTGCTGCTCTCTTAAGGGAGACTGGAACCTGGTCACTAATGCCAGAACACAACTCAAGGTTGTTAAGGCGACATACTTTAGACCAGGGGTGGTAGCCATCCAGTCGGGCAAATGCCCGACCACCTGGCAAGCTATGGATGATGTGATAAATAAGTTGGCGAAAAAAAGCGAGAAAAGTGTATCTTTGATTTGAATTGTTTGTCTAACTTAGTTCCTAAGAGCACTAAGTATAAGTAGTAACTTGTAATCAATATATAATTATTTTAATTCCATTCAAGCATTTTTTGTTTCTTTTATAAAAACACCCTTCCTTTGGGCCCCGCCATACATTTGGTTACAGGGCCCGTCTCAGGCAAGCTACGGCACTGACGTGTCGTAATCAAATTATAATTTTTGCCTGAGATGATCCACCAAATATGTTTTATAATAATAATATTATAGTTGAATTTCCAGTGTTTTTTTAATATTAATAAAGCGACAAAAGAATGAAATGAATTTCCGTCTTACAATTTGGATGAATCAAGCAAAGTAATCCATATAAACATAAACTTCAGTCATTCAATGTCATTGACTACTGTAGTCCTTTCAGTTCTCTGACTTTCAAACCTAATTGATTTAATTTAGTTGATACGTCTAATATCAGCATTAGGAGCAGATGTAAATGGTGTAATTTTACACAACTATATTTCCAATGGGCAGTTTTCTTTTTTTATTGGACTTGACTTTATGTTGTTGGTCCGAAGACAAAACACTAATTGAGAACGGGCGACGGGTAATATAAAGCCCGAGGGGAAGGATCACGGCGGGCCGGGATCGGTGGTTCGCGGTGGCCTACGCTATCTTACTGCCGTTTCGCAACGTGTTATGGCTGGGAGAGAAGAAACGGCGAAAGAAACTTCCCAGCAACACGCCTAGTCTATCCTGTGGGGGGAGCTATGTCTCCTAGCGTCCCTCGCGGGGACGTGGAGAGATCTTGATTGGCGGCGTCTGACACGCCGCCGTCTGCGTCTGTCTGTCGGTGCCTGCCAGCCTACTGTTCTAACCGTGGGCGGACTGATCTGGGCCAGCCGTTTCGTAATAACGTCGACTCTGTCCGTCAGGACGTTACGCGGTCGTCGGACAAGAGCCTTTCGACGAGGCTTATAATCGGACGCGGACACGACTAGCGGATTTCGATGGTGCGGCGCGAGATCGAAATACTTACGCGAGAGCGACGTAATGTAGTTTTTGATGGAGGGAAGCTCCAGATCGCGGTGGAGGTCGACGTTACGCATATAGAGGGGAGCACCGACGGCTCTGCGCATGAATTTATTCTGCACGATTTGCAGTTTATCTAAAAGGGCAGGCTTGGCATGGCCGAATACCACACTCGCGTATGTCATGATCGGGAGGATGCATGTTTTATACAGAGTAAGCTTGTGTCTGAGGGACATTTTGCTTCGTTTGTCTATCATGGGTGCTAAACGACCCATCACAAATCGCGCTCTATTTCGGACTATAGTGATATGCTCGTTGAAGCGCAAGTTTCGATCTAGGGTGACACCAAGATATTTGGTGTACTTTGCCCACGGGATTTGTTGGTCGTAGAGCGAAATGGTTTTTAAGCGAAGGCTAGCGCGTTTGGGGGAGCGAAGCGTGCCCGGGGAAAAGAACATTGCTGCGCTTTTCTCCGGGTTTACCTCTATCCTCCATTTGCGAAACCATTCGCCTAGCTCTGTGACAGCTGCCTGCAGCCGGACGCAAGCCATTTGTCGGTTTTGATCTGATGTATAGAGTGCGGTGTCATCCGCAAAGAGGGCCAACTCCACATCTGGAGTTTTTGGGATGTCGCTGGTGTACAGCGTGAAGAGTAGTGGCGACAGGGCCGAGCCCTGTGGTACACCGGCTGTGAGTGGGTGAGGAGACGAGCGGGTTCCCTCCACTCGAAAACGAAAGCTACGACCTAGGAGGAAGTCTCGCAAGATGAGCACGAGTCTGTCTGGCATACCGAACTGGTACAGCTTGTAAATCAAGCCGTTGTGCCAGACCTTGTCGAAGGCTTTTGCTACGTCTAGAAACAGTGCGGCTGTTCCTATAGGGCGGGGGCGATGGGCAAAGTGAGATAATATGTGCTCCGTGATGCGGTGCACCTGTTGGACGCATGAGTGTCTGGCACGGAAGCCAAATTGCTCATCGGGTATTAGATGTTTGCTGAAGGCAAAATCTCTAAGTCGAGAGAGGATGACCCTCTCGTAAAGCTTGCTGAGTGCGCTCAGTAGGCTGATTGGACGGTAGCTGGACGGTTTATTAGCCGGTTTTCCCGGCTTGTGAATACCGATGACATCTGCTTCCTTCCAGATCGCGGGAAAGGAGCAGTTTGTTATGGCGGCATTGAAGATGCTCACCAGGATTATAATTAGATGGGCGGGTAGGAGTTTTAAAACGCGATTGTTAATGCCATCGGTCCCTGGGGCCTTTCGCGGTTTGAGAGACTTGATCAAATCTTGCACTTCTTCGACCATGACCGTGTCGAATGTGGTTTCCGCTGGTAAGGAGGATCTACGTTCGACCTCGGAGTCTACCTCCGTCAGGTGTGACTGGTCGACGTTTTGCGTAGTGGGGGAGCATTGAAGCTCTAGACTCTGAGCGAGGCACTCGGCCTTCTCCTCGTCATCGAACGCCTCGGTGTTGTCGGCTCTTTCTAGCGCGGGCATGACAGTAAGGGTGTCTGATTTGAGAGCTCTAGCCAGCTTCCAGTACGCCTGGTGAGTTGGTTCGATATCCCTCAACGTTCTGTCCCAACGTTGTTCCCTGACTTCCCGGATACGTAGTTTGACCTCGCGCTCTAGTTCGCGGAGTCGGACTCTGTTATCCTCGGTGGGATATCTGTCGTGAGCTCTGGAGGTGGCTCTCTTTTCCCTCAGCAGTACCCTCACCTCGTCCGGCAGGCATAAGTGGCGGTCATCCTCCACTGGCACCTGCTTGGACGAGTTCCGCACTGCGGATTGAAGGTGGCTGGTGAGGGCCTCGATTGCCGTCTCCGTGTCTTGGCGGGACTCGATGTGGTCCGGGATGCGGTCCAGGTCTTGTGAGCTGGTTGCCTTGAGGAGGGTCTCAAGTCTCAACCAATCCACAGAGGTCCTAGTTTCAGATGTCTGGTCTGTCTGTGGTCCTAATCTGAGGATAACCGGACGATGGTCCGAGTCTATATCGTCCATCGTTTCGATCGAATGGAACTGAAGGGTTACGCCCCTCAGTAATGCTAGGTCGAGAGTGTTTGGGGTCCCCCAGTCGCGGTTGGGGGGGTATCTTGTGGGGGTCATGGGAGTTAGTATATCAAACAAAAGATTGTCTGATATATTTATTAGGGCTCTGCCATTGGGGTTAGTGGTATTGCAATTCCACTGCTCGTGTTTGCAATTCAGATCTCCGGCTATAATAACAGCCGGGCCTAAGTTGAATAGGGTTTCTAGGTCTTTCTTAATAAGGGTTTTTTGGCATGCGAGGTATGCTGAAACTATGACTAGAGGTTGGTGGCCAGTCATTGCTAGTCTGCAGGCGGATACCTCCATACCTTCTAGTGGGGGGGTGACTACAGGCATGCAGCGTAGGGATCTTCTAAAATAGATCAGGGTGCCGCCACCACGGCCTACCCTGTCATGTCTAGTGACCCGATAGTTAGAGATCTTTGGATCTCTATTACTCGGTTTCAGGAAGGTCTCCTGTACTAGTAGTATATCTACTTGATTGGTAACCAGGAAGTCATGGACCAAGTCGCGCTGGTTTCGAAGGCCATTGGCGTTATAAGTCGCCAGAGTCAATGAGCGTGGTTTATTTCTACCTACATGCGCCATTTGTTACCGGTAACAATAATTTGACTAGGTTGTTTAGTTACAACGATCTAAGTATTTGGAGGAGGTACGCGTGATCCATTTCGATCACGAGTTGATCCCGGAGGGAGGGTTGTGTTGATTCTGAAACTTGCCTCAGTTTCCGAACCAAGAGTTGGACCTCTTGCAGGTCGAAGGGCAAGTTCTTTGCGAATTTAGTCGCCAAAGCTAAGTCCTCCGCTATAGAGTGGTGGGCCGATGGCCCTGAAGGTCCCTTAGAAATGGGGGCGAGGGCGGGGGCGGGGGTGGCCGAGGGTAGGCCGGCCATAACTGGGGCACGCGTCCTTAGCGGAGGGAACGCTTCCGTCGTGGGAAGACCCGTCCAGTGGTTTACCACTGGGGAGGGGGGCCGCCACGAATGCGGGTTTGTTCGGCACTTTTCTAGTGCCTTTTTGGGCATTGCCCTTTCCGACCTTACGTTTGGGTCGGGGGGCGGCAGGGCAGCCTCTGTATTTAGCGGGGTGACCCGCTTGGCCGCAGAGGATGCAGCTCGGTTGCTCCGGGGAGTCCCGGGTGCGAGTGCACTCCGAGGTCCCGTGGTCGCCCAGGCACTTGACGCACCTGGGACGGGATTGACAATGTAGGGCAGAGTGCCCATAAAGTTGGCAGCGATGACACTGCCGCAGTGTATGTTTTTCGTGTGGACGTTCCACACGAAGGCCAGAGAGGCCACAGACCTTCTCAAGTTCGAAGATCTTTTTCCCCTCTGGGGAGAGGTCGAGGACAACCAATACTAGGTTTAGAGGGGACTTTGTGGCGTCGCCTCTGTGCATACGTTGCACTTCGTGCACTGGTAGGGCTTGGGACTTAAGGTCCTCTAGAATATAGGAACTTTCAATTTCCTGAGGAAGTCCGCGGATTATAGCCTGAAGGCGTTTTTCTTCTGGCAGGGCGTAAGTGTAGTAACCGATTTTACGGTCACATAATAGAGTAGTTATGGCGCGGTGGTCACTTGGAAGACGTGACCATAACTTTGATGCCGTGTTGAGTATCACGGGCTTCTTTTATGGAGATTGCCTTACCTGGCAGTTCCTTAGCGAGTTGAAGCCAATGGGCTTTCTCGCGGATGATCAGGGGTGGCGGCGGGCGCTGTGAAGGTGGCCCAGGGCGGCTGGAAGGTGCCGCTGTCGGTGTTGTGCCCGCTGTTGGGGCGGGGTTGGGGGGGACCTCCCTCTGGGTCTTACGTTTTTTAGTACGATTAACAGTTATAAAACCGTCATCGTCTTCGCGGTCTAAGGGGATGTTCGCGGGAGGCGCGACATCCATAGGGGTAATTTCATCGGCCGGTGGAAGAGGGGCATCCCTGAGGTTTTGCGGACCTTCAGAGGATAAGTCGATTTCTCGACGAGAATCGATTACGCGATGGATGGGCGAACGTGAACGCGATGTCGTCGAACTCGCAGAGCTCGAACGCGGTTTTGTCGATGCGGAACCGCGAGAAAACGAGGCGCGCGACTTTGGTGCCACACGATGGGCATCGTTGAGCGGGGGTGCGGGCGGCGGGCGCACTGGTAACGCGGCGGGTATGGACGCGGGGGGCGCGGGCACTACGGCAGAGCGCAGGTGGACCGCAGTAAGCGCGGCGGCGGGGGTTGCGGGGCGTGCGATAGTCGCAGCAGGTGCGATGGTAGTGGCAGATGCGGGTGCGGGGAGGGGGGCCTGCGCGGGGGCCCTTTGCACGAGTGACTCGCGGGACACAGGTTTCTCGGAATTAAGTTCCGAAATAGCGGACGCCATTGATTGGGACTCCGGAGTCCTCAAAAATTGGTCGAGAGCTTGAGGGAATTGCTGTCGTAAAAACGACAGCAAACCCTCTAACAGCGATGGGGAGGGCTCCACGCCGTCCATTTTTCCTGAGGGGGACGAACGATTTGGTGGAAAAACCACCTGATGACGCACTTTTCACTGCACTGTCACAGAAAAAACACAGATCGACCGAGTGAACGAACGAACACAACGAACACGAATAACGGACTGCCGAGGCGGAACGGGAGACGTGCGCGCGCGACGAACGACAGCGGGCGAATGCTGGGGCAGTTTTCGTTTGTGCAGAAAAGTGCAAACCGGTTTCAGACATTCAAATAATATATATTTATAAGTTATTATATATTTGTAAGTTATTTACTGGTTTGTAATTTATATACTGGTAACATCGTAGCTTTATGTCCTCTCTGTGTTCGCAATGCTTTAGGAACATGTTTTAATATGTTTAATTTTAATGGTAAATAATAAAAAGAACGTCTGTATAATATGAAGAATCTAGAAGACCCCAGTCACCAATATTGTACTTTATTCGCAAGCGGAAACGGCAGTGTTGCTTGTTATGCATTCCCACCTCTATTCCGCTTACACGATTCGTACAATGTCAGCGATGCTAAAATTGATCTACCGCGCAGGTACATAGGGAGACATCATTAGTTATATAAAACATAGTCTTTAACCTTACTTAAATCAATAGCTCAACGTTTGTATCTAGTTTTTAAGACTATAGTTATTAACCCCCATATAAAATGTAATCTTATACTAATATATAAAGCTGAAGAGTTTGTTTGTTCGCTTGAACGCGCTAATCTCAGGTACTACTGGTCTGATTTGAAAATTTATTTCAGATAGATAGCCCATTTGTCAAGGAAGGCTATAGGCTATAAATCATCACGCTAAAACCAATAGGAGCGGAGCACGAATGAAGAATGTTTCAAAATCGGGTTTTTCACCGGTGCCCAAGCAAAGGGCGTAGATTCTGGATGGCGCAAGAATGGCCAGACCAGGCAGGACTATTATTTTTTCGGTTTGCTCCTGATAAGTTCCCGCTGCGCCCCTAGTGCTCGATTCCAACACATACGTACCTACATGCCAGTGTCATCAAAAACGTCTGTTCAATTAGACAAAACATCGCGCTCATGTTTTTGGTAGCGCACGAGCGTATTTGTGTTCTAGTTCTTTATAAAAATTTATTTATCTTCCAAAATATTAGATAATTGGTCCACCAACACTAAGGTCCTTGTGCGTTGTTTTATTACCCTGGATGAAATAAAGTAGGTCTATACATAGCATTGCTCTAGCTAGGGTACCTATAATATATAAAAAAAACAAAGGCGCAGTTATAGAAGCTCGCATAGGGCGCATAAAAGGCGAAATCAGCCCACTAGTTTTTACGTGAATCACGAACAAACAAGGAATCTAAAAAAAATTGCATCGCGTTCTGCGTCGTTTATATAGTCCATTACAGGTGTTTTATTTTTAAATAGCTTCTATATACAGACACGGCATGTGTAGAATTTTATAATATTACAAATTTTAAACGACAGTAAGGCAAATGAACGGTCGGTAAGATATAGAAGCCAGCCATAAGTGGTGCATTCTTCCCAGCCAAATTTCGAAATTACGTCGTTTCAAACACGAATGCGACAAATTTTTGTCGCAGAAAATTGTGCAATACTTAAGTTTTGTACAGAAAAAAAGTTACTAAACAACCATCCGTAGTTAGTAACCATAGAGAAAATGAAAAAAGTAAACACCCAAAAAGATGCATATAAAAATAATATCTAATTACATTAATAATTAATTTATTAAAAAATCTATAGCCCGACCAGAGATATAGGTGATGTATTAAAATTAAGTTGTCCATTTAAATAAATACATGTTGTATTATAGTTGATTCTAATTTGACGGCCTACCTTACTGCAACGCAGAGGCTCTGAGTTCGATTCCCGGTATGATGAATTTCAGAAACGGATTTACTCAGTTATTTATTATGGTCTGGGTGTCTGGGAGCGGCCCCAGAGTTGTGTGTTGTACATTACCCATAACACAAGCGTAACTTGCTTAGCTTGGGGATATACAATGTGTGTGTTTGTCTGCCGATTATTATTATTAATTTATTCACTTGTCCTACTATCATTGAATTATGTATAGTGTATTATCTATGGGTTGAATTCCGACATTACTTGTAGCTTATGTCAAATTTTAATTGATAGTAAGGCAAATAAGTCAGCAAGATATAGGAAACTGGCGTTAGAATATTTATAGATTCTTTATTGATTAATGTCAAGAAGTTTGATAGGGCAGGGAACATCTGGTAAAATGTTGTATAGGAGTGAAAGCAGTCTTAAGTATATTGGATACCAACCTCCGTGAACTTGGCAGCCGACTTTCAAAATTTTTTTTTTTAAATTTCCATCGGATTCTACGTCGTTTGTACCCGTTTGTACCACTTTGGCTTTTGTTTGTACCTCGAACCAAAAAAAATTGCGAGCATGTTTAGTTTTTCAGAAATTGCATGATCGCCATTTCCGTAATTTTTGAGATATCTTAATTCTGTAAACGGGGTTCGATTCGTGACGGCGTCGCGAGGTTTGTTCCGCTTAGAGTTTCGTTTGTATCTCAAACCGAAAAATTTTGGGAGCGATTCAAATTTTCAAAAAACCAACTTCTACAATTTTTGGAATTTTTGAAATCTTCAAACGGGGATCGAAGCGCAATCGTTTGTACCCGTAGAAATCACTTTGGTTTTTGTTTGTACCTCGAACCAAAAAAAATTGCGAGCATGTTTAGTTTTTCAGAAATTGCATGCTCGCCATTTCCGTAATTTTTGAGATATCTTAATTCTGTAAACGGGGTTCGATTCGTGACGGCGTCGTGAGGTTTGTACCGCTTTGAGTTTCGTTTGTACCTCAAACCGAAAAATTTTGGGAGCGATTCAAAAATTTCAAAAAACCAACTTCTACAATTTTTGGAATTTTCGAAATCTTCAAACGGGGATCGAAGCGCAATCGTTTGTACCCGCAGAAATCACTTTGGTTTTTGTTTGTACCTCAAACCAAAAAAATTTGGGAGCATGTTTAGTTTTTCAGAAATTGCATACTCGCCATTTCCGTAATTTTAAAGATATTTCAATTCTGCAAAAAGGGTTCGATTCGTGACGGCGCCGTGAGGTTTGTACCGCTTCGAGTTTCGTTTGTACCTCAAACCGATAAATTTTGGGAGCGTTTTTAAATTTTCAAAAAACCAACTTCCACAATTTTTGGAATTTCCGAAATTTTCAAACGGGGATCGAAGTGGAATCGTTTGTACCCGCAGAGATCACTTTGGTTTTTGTTTTTACCTCAAACGAAAAAAATTTGGGTGCATGTTTAATTTTTCAGAAATTGCATACTCGCAATTTCCGTAATTTTAAAGATATTTAAATTCTGCAAAAAGGGTTCGATTCGTGACGGCGCCGTGAGGTTTGTACCGCTTCGAGTTTCGTTTGTACCTCAAACCGATAAATGTTGGGAGCGTTTTTGAATTTTCAAAAAACCAACTTCCACAATTTTTGGAATTTCCGAAATCTTCAAACGGGGATCGAAGCGGAATCGTTTGTACCCGCAGAAATCACTTTGGTTTTTGTTTTTACCTCAAACCAAAAAAATTTGGGAGCATGTTTAGTTTTTCACAAATTGCATACTCGCAATTTCCGTAATTTTAAAGATATTTCAATTCTGCAAAAAGGGTTCGATTCGTGACGTCGCCATGAGGTTTGTACCGTTTCGAGTGTCGTTTGTACCTCAAACCGAAAAATTTTGGGAGCGTTTTTAAATTTTCAAAAAACCAACTTCCACAATTTTTGGAATTTCGGAAATTTTCAAACGGGGATCGAAGCGGAATCGTTTGTACCCGCAGAAATCACTTTCGTTTTTGTTTGTACCTCAAACCAAAAAAATTTGGGAGCATGTTTAGTTTTTCAGAACAACAATAAAAACCAAAACAAAACAAAAACCAAAGTGATCTCTGCGGGTACAAACGATTCCACTTCGATCCCCGTTTGAAAATTTCGGAAATTCCAAAAATTGTGGAAGTTGGTTTTTTGAAAATTTAAAAACGCTCCCAAAATTTTTCGGTTTGAGATACAAACGAAACTCTAAGCGGTACAAACCTCACGGCGCCGTCACGAATCGAACCCTTTTTGCAGAATTGAAATATCTTTAAAATTACGGAAATGGCGAGTATGCAATTTCTGAAAAACTAAACATGCTCCCAAATTTTTTTGGTTTGAGGTACAAACAAAAACGAAAGTGATTTCTGCGGGTACAAACGATTCCGCTTCGATCCCCGTTTGAAGATTTCGGAAATTCCAAAAATTGTGGAAGTTGGTTTTTTGAAAATTTAAAAACGCTCCCAAAATTTTTCGGTTTGAGGTACAAACGAAACTCGAAGCGGTACAAACCTCACGGAGCCGTCACGAATCGAACCCTTTTTGCAGAATTGAAATATCTTTAAAATTACGGAAATGGCGAGTATGCAATTTCTGAAAAACTAAACATGCTCCCAAATTTTTTTGGTTTGAGGTACAAACAAAAACCAAAGTGATTTCTGCGGGTACAAACGATTGCGCTTCGATCCCCGTTTGAAGATTTCGAAAATTCCAAAAATTGTAGAAGTTGGTTTTTTGAAATTTTTGAATCGCTCCCAAAATTTTTCGGTTTCAGGTACAAACGAAACTTAAAGCGGCACAAACCTCACGACGCCGTCACGAATCGAACCCCGTTTACAGAATTAAGATGTCTCAAAAATTACGGAAATGGCGAGCATGCAATTTCTGAAAGACTAAACATGCTCGCAATTTTTTTTGGTTCGAGGTACAAACAAAAACCAAAGTGATTTCTACGGGTACAAACGATTGCGCTTCGATCCCCGTTTGAAGATTTCGGAAATTCCAAAAATTGTAGAAGTTGCTTTTTCGAAATTTTCAAAGTGCCGTATCTTTTTTGGGTTTTGAGAAAAATGAAAAATGAAGGTGGTACAAACGGGTACAAACGACACCGAATCAGACCCCTTTTGAAAATTTTCGATTCTGCAAAGTCGGCTGCGGGTCAAATTTTGAAAACGCTGTAACTTTTTTTGGTTTGAGGTACAAACGAAAATCAAAGTGGTACAAACGTGTACAAACGACGTAGAATCCGATGGCAATTTCAAAAAAATTTTTTTTGAAAGTCGGCTGCCAAGTTCACAGAGGTTGGATACCAAGGTGCAAAAATCATTGTTTACCCTCCTTGCCGGCCTATAAAATGGAACTTGATGAAATCAATATGTTCATCTGTCAGTTTTTGTATGTTAGTTATTTTTCTAAGAAACTATGATTCTGTATGCATAAAAACTTGACAAGAAGTTGTGATCTACATATCGTTTCACATTGATGTATTTAATGCCATTAACAAATGAAAATTAAGAGTGGCTGCCATGCAACACATGATGACAATACATAGCATGGTGTATGGCCCCCATAAGGATCGCAATTCTCTTCAATTGATTGTTCTGTCATTAGTTTTTTTTTATTGAATGAGTTCAGCAGCCAGGCAAACCGCCCACTTAATGGTAAGCGTTTACCAAAGCCTATGGATATTTGCAACACCAAAGGCGTTACAAATGCGCTGCTGCTCTCTTGAAGGAGAGAAGGGAAGGGAAGTAGACTTGAACCTGGCCAATAATGCCACTTGATGGAAAGCGGTTACCATCGCCTATAAACATATACAACACCAAAGGTGCTACAAATGCGCTGCTGCTCTCTTAAGGGAGACTGGAACCTGGTCACTAATGCCGGAACAAAACTCAAGGTTGTTGTGGCGGCATACTCTAGACCACGGGTGGTAGCCATCCAGTCGGGCTAATGCCCTACCACCTGGCTGTGGGTTGTTTTGTCGCCTCTTACGACAGGCCGCTTAGCCGCAGGAAATTGTATTCTTTCTCCATTCCTGAACAGATAAAAACATGTTTAAACATGTTTAAAGTTAACATTCACATGTTTAAAGTTTCATTAATACAAAATATGTGTAGTTTTAATATTAAATGTAAATTTGTATAATATTAATTAATTAAATAATATATACTATATTTACATTAAAAAAATATAACTATTTAAAAATTTAAGGCACTTCATTCACTATTTTTAGATATAATATTATGCAATATATCTTATTTACAAAAAAAAATATACAAGAGTGAAATCCATTGCAGTCTACCTGTTTCTTAAAGTATATGTATACTTTCTGGACTCTACCTGAAATGTCCAGATACTTTGCCCTGTAGTTGGCCATTTGTTTGCAATGTAGCATGTCTGTTTCCTCTGCTTCCAGGCAAACTCTGTATAGGACAGCCATGACGCCTATATTGAAAAGATGCCTGCCCCTTAAAGTTGACATGTCTTAGGTAGGATTGACTGAACTTTAGAATTGGCTTGGAAAAATGTGAATTGATTCAGGGCTTCGTCATGACCAATATTTTTGATGGATTGCCTTAAGGGTGGGTGTATAAACAGGTGTCACTCATTAGAAAAGTACGAAATCACTTCATACGATATCTCCTGCGAAATCTGTACACAAAGCAAACATGCTCCAGAAACTGGTAATGTCTGTTGAAGCCCCTTTTACATGTTTCACATACAAATTTCTGCACATTTAAATGTCGTTCACGTATATGAAGTGGTAGACTCTTCTTCAACATCTCCTTGTTGCAATACTCACATTTTACTTTCTTAAGTAATTTGTCATTTTCATCTGTTGAAACACATTCAAAGTAACCATCCTCTTCTATGCACCTCTTTGTATCATAGTTTTTCAATTCTCTATCTAACCTCCTTATTCTAATAATATTGTCATGTATTTTTGTCATTCAACACATATCTCCGTCTGTTTGGCCCTTTCAACCCGTCTCATTTATTTTTTTTTCAAAGAAATTCGGAGCTTTATTTTGTAAGTTAAAATGGTATTTTCGTATGTGAGTTTTAAGCAATCGCTCTTCACAGTAGTTCGATCCGCACGCAGTGCACATAAAACGCAGTGGTAAACACAATTTGTGCGAGGCTAAATGGTTTATTAAGTTTCTTTTATCTGTGTATTTCTTTCCGCATTCGTTACATATTAGATATTTCTTGTTCTTCACACCTTCATGTTCTTCTAAGTGTCGTTTGTACAGATCATATCGAATATACTTTTTTGGGCATAAACCACATTTAAATTGCTCTCTTTTTATTTTATGGGTAAATAAATGATCCTTGTAATCGTCTACATCGCCAAGGATGATAGCATCACAAAGTTGGCAAAAGTAATTTTTATGTTTAAAATGCATCTTCATTTTTGTAGAAAAATAAAATTAATAACTTAAGCCGTGAAAAACGATAAACAAAAACTAAACAAATGAAAAATAAAAACGAAATAATAAAGTGCAAAATTATTTCTCATAGCCATCACAACAACAATATCGTTTCGTTTCGAAATTGATTGTAATGATAATATTATTATTGTTCCTAAGTATTATTGAAATAACATTATATGATTCTTATATGCTAAAGGGAGAGAGATATAATTATCATGCTATAAAAATAGTTACCTACAAGGAACATCTTAAGCAGAGAAAAAAAGACCTTAAAATGTAGAGGTCCATGTTAAAATGACATCTTTTTTAGATAGTGTTGAATATTAAAGTCGATTATAATTATAGTGATATTATTAATAGTTTAGTCGATTAAAGACTGTTGTTTACTAGGAACAATGAAATTGCGACACTGCCTATTGGACCAAATAATCTTGATATTTATTATATTTCTATATATTGTCCCTTTAAAGTCCTAAACATCTTACAGATATCTGTAAAGTAAGTATATCTAGGTTTGGTCCTAAGTTTTCAATTCGGAATTCAGGGTCTGATATCCTACTTTTTCCTATTCACTTTCAATTGCCTTCAAAGCCAGCTAATATATTTAAATCTACTCCTTTTACCAATAACTGAGTAAGGTGGAATGTGTATATACATTTGTTTTCCCATACATTTTTAATTAAAATATTATTTGGATATGTAGTACCTATATAGTTAGAATATCTACACAATTTCATAGTATAGATACATAATACTACTACTGTTAGGTTCAAATTGCTATTTATAAGATACAGTAACATAAGTCAGTTTGTCAAATAAATATTGAGGAATACTCACGTTGCTGATTTCTTTAAATTTATTCGAAATTACAGTCCACAACAAAAAAAAAACGCTATTGCAACGAACAACTGCTATAAATGTAGGTTTTTTTTAAATTTTACACATCTCACTAAATTAATGTCAAAACTACATCTTTTTATAAAAATTTGTAACATTTATTATTTTACTTATTTCAATATTTCCGCTTGATGTTTTTATAGATTAATAGACCTAAAATTATCCTTACCACGTAACACAATAAAATTCAAAATAAATTACCATTCTATACGGAATGCATGAGGAAGTAGTTAGTAAATAAAATAATAATCATAATATCGGCTAAATATTAAGTTATTTAATAACATGTCAACGTAGTATTAATCGACTAACAGATTTCTGATTACCATTTAGATAAGCCGCACACATTACTACAATTGTAAAGTCTGAATGAAAATTGACAACAGTACAGTCGTATATGCGGCTTCTATATTTTAGATTAGCTTTTGAGATTTCCGAGAATGTTACCATTACTTTAGTATATACTGTACTTGATGATTATTTTAAATTAATGACAACATAAGATAAAAACCAGTAAATCGGGATATTATGTATATCTATATTTCATGTAAGCATTTCAATAGATCATAGTGATTGCATAGTTTATAAAATGACAAATTTTGAACATTTTCTTATTTAAATATATATATATATTTCTTTGATATAAATATTTCTTTATTTAAACTGTAATCTATTTCATTATATCATACAATTTACTTATAGAACAATAAAGTACCTCTATAGTGCTCAGTAAAATCTAAAAATCACATCTAACATAATTCACATCTAACGTAATTCATTTAATCACAGTTCTCGTATCCAGCTCTTATTTTTTTCAAATTATACTTTAATCAAACTTTTCTGATGCTACGCTTGCATGAAGCTTTTGGATGCACTGAAAACTATATTACTCTTAAGGTTAAATTTTTAACTATTTGCATAGGGTGATTTTTCAAAGTATTTATATGGAAAATTTCAAGACAAACTGTTTCAGATAAACAGTTTATACTTTGTGCGCACAAACTTCAATCTGTCTATTTTTCGGAATACAAAAGTATCCTGTACTCATTCGTATTATCGAAATTATAAAAATACTAGATTTTATCTCAATCGTTTTAATTCTAAGGCAGTAAACAAGCACAAGTTAGTATAAATCTAAACCAAGTTACATTTATTACTTTGAATAAATAAAAAGTATTTTTTTTATTGCATGAGTTCAACAGACTGGTAATAGAAAGTGGTTACATTTACACGATTGGTTGGTAAAATGGCGGGTAGTAGCCATCCAAACGGGTAAATACCCTACCATCTGGCTGTGGGTTGTTTTGTTTCCTCTTAAGACAGGCTGCCTGGCTACAGGATATTGTATTCTGTCTCCGTTCCTGCACGGTTAAGATATGTAGTCACATTTTAACCACTACGATTTTGTAGATTTCTAAAACAATTCTAAACATTGTGTATTCAATGGGCATGGATGACTGTAACCGATATAGGTGAATTTTTTAAGTAGGCTTCAGGCCCAAATCCTCTATACTATACTACTAACTATACGAATTAACGAAAAACACTCAAAGAAGTCCTGGGGGCCAATTTTGACGATATCTAAAGTGGCATCGATAGATTTTTGAAAAATCAATTACCGTTGTCAGGAGTCAGGTCGTGATTTTGAAGACAAAAACAGACTTGTATTATTTTGTATCATATCATAATATAGTATCTTATAAGGATCAATTTCTGTGAAGGAATGTCGAAATATCATACACCCATGCGATTGCTTTGGTGGGATATTATTTCAAGCGTCAAAACTAACCACCACCAAAATTATATGTATGACTCATCTTTGCTATGTGGTACATGAGTGTAAATTACAGACAAAGAAAAGATTAAAATGAAAACTTCTATAGCCTCTATTTACGGTTAATAGATAGATAGATAGATAGATAGATAGATATATAACACTTTATTGCTCACCAAATATACAATATCAAAAATACACAATTACAATATTGTCATGGTAGAAACAATAGGCGGCCTTATCGCTTAAAGCAATCTCTTCCAGGCAACCTAACTTAAGGAATAATTTAACCTAATCTGGCGATGTAGGTGGTGCAGATCATTAAGTAGGTATATCATAAATAAACATACTTAAACTACATAATTTACATATTAAATACACATACTTAAATTACTTTATAAATTAAATACATACATATTTGTATATACATGTGTATATGCTAAATAGTCTATAATATAAGAGTTAGGAATAATTATTTAAGGAAAAGTAGTGTTTTCTGAGTGCGTTCTTAAATGTAGGTGATGTTTTGGCCTCTCTGACAGTAATAGGCAGCGCATTCCAAAGTTTGACAGCCTGCACTGTAAAAGAGTTATCATAAAAAGATGAAGTGTGTGCAGGTGTAGTGAGTTTACGATACGTATGAGTGCGCAAATTGTGGGAAGTAGAAAGGCGAAGGAATTGAAAACGTTCCTTAAGGTAAGGAGGAGGAGGTTCCTTAAGGTAATAGATCATTGTCTGACTATTATATGAGTAACAAGAAAATCAGCTTGCGTGTATACAATTTTATTTGTGGTATAAAACTATCGTAAATTAGATGTAGGTACTTGGCAACATTATAATGCTGGAAACGAGTAGAATTACGAGGTCAGGATTTTATAATCAAATGTTTTTTGAATAATTCAACGAAGTAAGACATACATGTGTTAATTCAGTACTTGATATAAACGTAAAAATACATATAGTATTGTTTTTTGTCATTTTGCATTGACAAAGAGGTTCTACATCCGCATTTATGCAAGGTAAGATTACAGATTCATTTTCGTCTCGCTATTTGCAACAACGAATCCAAGTCACTATTGTTATGACGTTATTGAATAAATATACTTTAAAAGCAAGAGTTCAACCTTAAAACGTGTTATTTTACGGCTTAAAAAGAAAATTTCAACACCATGAGGGGATATTGTACGATCTAAAATTCCTGTTACTCCAATAGTGATATCCTTTTCTAACTCGTGCAGTTGAAACGAGTAGTAAGATGTGCTACCGACTGTATTTATTTCTCACGATACGAAGATTTTTGCCTAATTATTTGTTATATAAGGAGTATTTTACAGGTATTGTTAGGTAAATAAGCTTCTCGAATCTAAACTTTTAGTATCAATACTATTTTCAACATGATTGTACTCGCATATTTTGGTTACATACACCTAACGCCATCTATTGGTATTTTAGAGAAAACAATAATCTACGTGCCAACAAGTTTATTTATGCGGGTGTCTGTACTGAGTACTACATTTTATACGTATAAATTTAAGGATCTTTGTTGGAAGTGGCGCCGCTGCTACCTGCAAATTAGAGTATTTGACATTTTGTACGAAGCGAATTTTTAACATGTTTATATTTGTTTTATTGTATTGAAAATGAATGTATTTATTTCATGTATCAAAATGGAATCTTACAGATTTATTGAAATTCATGAGTCTACCACCGCTTCCAAAGCAATTTTAGTTATTGTTAAAGGATAAGAAGCGGGGCAACAAACTCCCCAGCAACATATCTTTATTATTATTATTGTTCGTCTTTTTTCAAATTGAATTCTTTTATTCATAAAATAAAAACTAAAATATCCTGTAAATAAACCTAACTTAAAAATATATATATAGGTACAATAGTAAAAACTAAAATAAAAATAAAAACCTATATTAAAGCCCGTCCAGCCCCACCAGACCACTGTCGCTGGGTATTGTACCTAGAAGGCTGGCAGCATTACCTCGTTGGATACAGAGGCTAATCCTTTGAGCGAGGTAAGCTTCAGTCTTCCGGTCTCCTGTTGTATCGACCAGACGTTTTTAAATCTTTTGAAATAATTTGTGGGCACTTTGCTCCCATAAGCCCAAATTCTCCACTCCAAATGGCTCAAATATGTAACCTGTTGCCCCAACTTTGGACTCCTGGAGATGAGAAGGCGCCACTGTGTCGACGCAGGTAACGTCCCACACAAGCGGCCTTCCCAAACTCCAGGGAATTAAAGTCATATCGTCGAGTCTTTTGTCGTCGTCGTGGAGCAGTCCGTTCGGTTCGAGAACCGCTGGCACGCCGGCGCTAACAAGAGCCTGACGTATTATATCGTTGAGGCCGGCATGTCGCGGAATTCTGCCTGCGCTCCTGCCACACAATAGGCCATATGACCACGCCGTTCGACGGCTTTTTTAAAATGTAATTTATACTAATATAAGGTTTAACAAATGATATGAATGATTCCTGAAAAGGCTTGATGGCGATCGCATTATAGCCATTGGTGAGGTCATCTAAATTTTTTTTCGTCGTTTAAGTCTTCTCGCACAAACGGTGGTTTATTAATTTGTTAAATTTGTTTATTGGAAGCTGTTGAACGATTTCTGGGATTTAGTTCAAGAGTATTATACTTTTCCAAACGATACTATTGTAAACTTTATGGAGCCTACATGTGGGAGTTTCTTATTAATGTTTCTTCCTAGTATTTTTACAATTCCCTATCAATGATACGGGGCCCCAAGGCTACAGGGGCCCCGAAAATGTGTAAGCAAAAATTCCTAAAATGTTATCCACAATCTTTTATAGATTAATAACCGTTTTGAGAGTAACTGATTTTTTTTTTAAATTCCGTCCTGCGCCTTATGCCAGGACTACGAGACTTCGGGACTTCCAACTCCGCGTGCCCTGGCAGGCGTGGGCCTCGCTCACTAGGTCTCTTTCAATGGAACACTCGCGCTCTCGTCTCTATGGCATGTGCGGGTGGGTGAGAACTCCTATACCCCTAGGGGCGGGTTACGGCGGCTGAAGGTCACTATCCGACCTCCGGCGCCGGCGCGTCCTCCTTTGTTGAGAGTAACCGCTGGGCCAACAGGAACGGCTATCACTCGATCACCTCCGTCCGCGCAATTTTCGTAAAAAGGGGTACAAAATTTTTGCTTCACGTATTAATATAATGATGTATATATTATATATTGTATACATTCCATATAGGTATACGAATCATATATTTATATCATATACATATATTTATAAGTACGTGTTAAATAAGAAGTAAGAAAGAGAGTTGGTCTGAAAGAGAGTGTCGGGGTGAAGGTAAGGAAAGGAATGCTCCGGTGGTTCGGGCATGTGGAAAGAATGCATGATGAAAGAATGACTAAACAGAATACAATGCAAAAGTGGATGGATGCAGAAGTCGTGGAAGGCCACGACACACCTTCCATGATCAAATTGATCGTGTACTAGCAGAAGGTGATGTCAGGAGCCTTAAGAACAGACGAGCGGGCATGATAAAAGTTATGAATGTCAAAGAAGCAAGTGAGGTGTGTAAGAATAAGCCCAAATGGCCCTCTGTTGTTCGTGCCTACCCCGCAAGGGAACTGGCGTGAAGTTATGTATGTATGTGTTAAATAAATAATAGTGCAAAATCCATCGATCCCTGTGTGCAGTTGAAAACCAGCATCTGACACTTGTGTCTGGCATTTGCTGAACTGCACCTAATTGGTACCATCGCGAGATAGATTTTTTCTTACTTACTCAGTGATTTTTTTCCTAATGTGCAATATCTTGCAATGTGTTCAAATTAATATTTTATTCCTTTCTAAATAACGTAAAGTTCGTTTACGAAAACCAAGCCAGGAATCGAACCCGGAGCCTATACGTTCTAGTTTAATTTTCCAGTTCAAAATGGCGTCGAAGCCCTCCCATTCCAAGGAGACTATGGTGACTAGATTCAAATCGGCCCAACAGAGGCGACTACGACCCATGGATCGAAGCATGACGGCCCTGACGAAGCTACTGAAGAGCCCCGAAAGGAAACCTAAGGGAACGGGGGAAAGCATGAAGAAGTCACCTAAAACTAGTCTAATTAAGGGGCAGAAACAATCACCGAGGAGTGGGTAAGGATTCTAACTATTGTTGCATAAAAATTAGCCTATTCCGACTAGTGATGAGTAGTACACGTGTGAGGCAGTACATTTGTCCCGTACAAAATAAATTTGTACTGATACGGCTCAAAATTAAAATTTGTACTACTTCAAAAATTTTGTCCCGCTACTACCCACGCGTCAAATGTAAGAGGAAGGACGGAACGAGGACAACAGTACAATAACGCCTCTACGGATATTCACATGACAAAGAGGGACAACATGACATGTACGACTGTTAGTAAAATGAGGTGACCGAGGCTGATCACATCCGATTCTTAACCAACATTTCCGAACTAAAAGTTTTGTACGGGACAAGTGAGGGAATGACGCTCACAGCCTCACTAGCCTCGTCGCTTCAAATGTTCTGCCACGGTACAAACCGTACAAAAGTCTTCGCCTCATTTGAAGTGGTACATTGTACTGGTTCAGTACAAAATGTCATGTTACTCTTATAAACTTATTTTAAAATCACGTGCTACCCAACTCTAATTCCGACACAGTTTCTACTACAACGACAGCTTACATTCTTTTTTAAATTGCGATACTTTGCGTCCCGGGAATCTCGTGGGAATTTCAAGTCCCGCGAGGATGAAGTCGCGGGCATATCCTAGTTTGTTATAATTGTGGTGGGGTTTTGTTTAATTTATAATTTAATTTATTTAACACTATTTATCCACAAATAGCTATATAGTAGTATAGTCTGATTAACACAATATAATCATGCTAATACATTTATTATAATAACTTATGTATTTTGAAATATATGAATACAATATAATACAACTTTTACAAGAAACTCTTTGATGCCACCCGTGATCAGAAGGCTGGCTCATATTTCGCCCAACAAATAAGCACCGCCATACAGCGCGGCAATGCAGCCAGCTTTCTGGGCACGCTCCCATCTGGCAGCGATTTGTTACACAGTCTATAATAGCTTGTACTATTTATAACTATATATATTTATTTTTAGTTTTTAATTGTATTTATTATAATACAATACAATACTCTTTATTGTACACCAACATTACATAGAAAAAAATACACAAACAACTTAGTTACTAAAAGGTAGTACAATGGGCACCCATATTGCTAAAAGCAATCTTTTCCAGGAAACCTTTGGATAGACAAAAACTAATTACATAGATAGCGTTGGCGTGCAGTTGAAGTAGATATTAATATAAGAATAAAATAATTATAATACATATATTATAGTTATAAAAATATCTATACTAATATTATAAAGCTGAAGACTTTGTTTGTTTGTTTGTTTAAACGCGCTGCTCATCAGGAACCGCTGGTCCGATTTGAAAATTCTTTTAGTGTTGAATAGTACATTTATCGAGGAAGGCTATAGCCTATATTATATTTTCAAAAAAATTAGTGATCCTTACTAAAGGTCCAATAATATAACCCAAGGTGTAAAAAAAATGACCCGAAAAAATCCTTACACGGCGTGCGCTGCGAAAACTATTGATTGTAGAACAAAACTATGTACTTCCACTTTGCAGAACATATAATTGTCTACAAAAAATATCGCGTAACCATATGTCTAACTATTGTAGTTATCTCACAATAAGAGTTTTCTTTTTTTTTAAATAATTAAAATGCCGTCGCTTCAAAAACTCTTTATTTGGTACCTTGGTATTAATTCTTATCAAAATAAATTACTCCATATTCAAGACGAATTCAATACCTTTCTAGAACTTTTTGAATTATTCAATTCGGACGTTTAATTCAAAAGATATCGCGATATTTAAAATGTAAGTATTAGTGTTGTAGCCAAATATACTAATATTGTTTGATTGGACGCGCTAATCTCAGGAACTACTGGTCTGATTTGAAAAATTCGTTCAGTGATGGATAGCCCATTTAACGAGGAAGGCTATATGCTATATATCATCACGCTAAGACCAATAGGAGCGGAGCACCAATGAAGAATGTTTCAAAATCGGAGGGTTTTGGAAGTAAATTCCACGCGGACGACGTCGCGGGCACAGCTAGTATTATATATTAATGTATATATATAATACTAGCTGTATATATATACAGAAAGAATAAAATTGAAAGAAGAAGAGAAGCTGACGGAGAACTTCGAGGCGAATACCAAACTCTTTTGGAGAGAGGTTAAGAAGTCTCGGGGTTGTTCGTCAGCTTCCAGAATGGAAAGAATAAAATCTAAAGCAGGGGACGTTCTTGCTCACCCACAAGAGGTGTTAGCGCGATGGAGTGAATATTTTAGAGAAATGTATGATAATATCCCGGATGCTGGCACCACGACTGAGTCTGTGACCGACTCCGAGGAGTCAGCATCCGAGATCACTTTGGAAGAGATGGAATGGTCGATAAGAAGTCTGAAAAATGGAAAGGCAGGAGGAACCGATAGTGTGTCTGCTGAGATGATCAAATATGGTGGAACCTGCGTCCGGGACGCTTTCCTGTCCTTATGCAATTTGTGCTGGAGGACGGGAAAGGTTCCCAAGGACTGGAGGCGCGCTGTCATCGTGCCCTTGTATAAAGGCAAGGGGTCACGTATGGAGTGCGCCAGCTACAGGGCCATCAGTTTGATCAGCACAGCATCTAAAGTGTATACGAAGATTATTGAAAAGAGAATGAGAGTGGTATCCGATGGATTATTGTGGGATGCACAAGGTGGCTTCAGAAGTGGAAGGGGATGTATGGATCAAGTTTTCTCTCTTCGCAATATCGTAGAGAAGCAGCTGGCTATGGGCCGGAAGGATTTCTGCGGTTTTGTGGATCTAGAGAAAGCATTTGACAGGGTTGTGCGGAAGGACCTCTGGGACATATTGCCCAGATATGGGATTAATGGCCAATTGATGCGTGCTGTGCAGTCCACTTACGAGGACTGTATGGCATGCGTGCGAGTGGATGGCAGCCTGTCGCCCTGGTTTGAGGTCAATATTGGCGTCAGGCAGGGCTGCGTGCTGTCGGCTTTGCTGTTCATCCTATACCTGGACGATTGTCTCCAGAGAATAAGATTGATGGATGTTGGGGTGCGGATGAGTGATCTAGTTATGAGCACCTTGCTTTATGCGGATGATGCCGTGCTTTTAGCCGAATCGCCATCAGAACTGCAAACACTAGTCACAATGATGAAAGATGACTGTCAGGCGAGAGGCTTACATTTGAATGCGAAGAAAACAAAGGTTATGGTGTTTGAAAGAAAAGAAACCAGAACGAATGCAAGGATAATGATCGATGATGTTATGCTGGAGCAAGTGAATGAGTTTGTATATCTTGGATGTGCTTTTAACAGGGATGGAAGGTACACCGCTGACATAGAAAGAAGAGTGAATTTGGGGAATAGTTTGAATGGAGCGTTAGGTAAACTTCTAGGCGCTAAGAACCTCAGCCAGAAGGCCCAGCTCGCCGTACACAACGCGGTGCTGGTACCTACGCTCACGTATGGAAGCGAGAGTTGGGTATGGAAGAAAGAGCATGAAAGTAGAGTAAACGCGGTCGAGATGCGAGCACTACGCAAAATCTGCGGAGTGACGCTCGCGGACCGCGTTCGTAATACCGAAGTAAGAAAGAGAGTTGATCTGAAAGAGAGTTGATCTGAAAGAGAGTGTCGGGGTGAAGGTAAGGAAAGGAATGCTCCGGTGGTTCGGGCATGTGGAAAGTATGCATGATGATATACAATGCAAAAGTGGATGGATGCAGAAGTCGTGGAAGGCCACGACACACCTTCCATGATCAAATTGATCATGTACTAGCAAAAGGTGATGTCAGGAGCCTTAAGAACAGACGAGCGTGCATGACAAGAGTTATGAATGTCAAAGAAGCAAGTGAGGTGTGTAAGAATAAGCCTAAATGGCGCTCTGTTGTTCGTGCCTACCCCGCAAGGGAACTGGCGTGAAGTTATGTATGTATGTATGTATATATATACGACTATGTATATATTTATTTCGTAAATTAGTTTGAGTATCTAGGTATTTATTACCTTTTTCCTGTACCACCTACATCGCCTGATTCAAATCTCTTTCATTTAGGTTGCCCGGAAGAAATCGCTTTGAGCGATAAGGCCGCCTATTGTATTGCCTAGAAAGTATTGTAAATATGGTCTGTTTTTATAATTGTATATTTTGGTGTGCAATAAAGTGTTATATCTCTCTTTCTCTCTCTCTATTTATTGAAACTCTCTTTTCTTTCATCTTCTCCCAATTATTTGACGTCGGCACAATGTCTGTTCGTACCACACTCCTATATTCTGACATACGTCCTCTGTCCAACCGTGCAGGAACGGAGTAAGAATACAACTTCCTGCGGCCTGGCGGCCTATCGCAAGAGGCGACAAAAAAACCCACCACAGCCAGGTGGTAGGGTATTTGCCCGACTGGATGGCCACCACCCCTGGTCTAAAGTATGTCGCCATAACAACCTTGAATTGTGTTCCGGCGTTAGTGACCAGGTTCCAGTCCCCCTTAAGAGAGCAGCAGCGCATTTGTAGCACCTTTGGTGTTGCAAATCACCATAGGTGATGGTAACCGCTTTCCATCAAGTGGGCCGTCTGCCTGTCTGCTGAACTCCCGCAATAAAA
Organism: Dendrolimus kikuchii; assembly: GCA_019925095.2. NCBI lineage: Eukaryota > Metazoa > Arthropoda > Insecta > Lepidoptera > Lasiocampidae > Dendrolimus > Dendrolimus kikuchii. Next base: position 7,224,154 of record JAHHIN020000030.1, on the reverse strand, counting down.
AAAAAACACCACAAATCTTTATGTCATCCTTCACAGTGTCCATCCATCTCTTTTTTGGTCTACCTTTACTCTTTTACCCATCAATCTTGTAAAATATGCTCTTTGTATAATCTTAATATATATAAATTACGTGTCACGTTGTTTGTCCGCGATGGACTCCTAAACTACTTGACCGATTTTAATCAAATTTGCACACCGTGTGCAGTTTGATCCGACTTGAAAGATAGGATGTAAGCTACATTTGGACCGGATAGGTGGCGCTGGAATCGGGTTCTAAATTTTATTTCTTCAGGGCAGAACAACATCTGCCGGGACAGCTAGTAATGTATAAGTTTTTCTTTCTTACTTGAAACCTTTTCAATGTCAAGGGTAACAAAGTCATTCTTGACCACTATCTTTTACGGCGGGTTTGACGAAGCGTGACATTGTGTGACAAGCACGGGGGAGATGTCAAAAAAATACTTACAATTCGTGTGACGTAATTTGTGGATGGCCCCTGAGATATAGGTCCCGGCCATTACTGGTCACCGTTGGACACATTTTGAATTTGATCCTTGAATTCAAATTTCAAAGTCAAAAGTTTTTATTCTAAATAAGTTCCACTGGAGAACACTTTTTGAAGGTCATACATATATAAGTCGGGCGCAGACGGTTTACCGATGACTACTTACTATTTTTTTTATTGCAGGAGTTCAGCAGACAGGCAGACGGCCCACTTGATGGAAAGCGGTTACCATCGCCTATGGACATTTGCAACACCAAAGGTGCTACAAATGCGCTGCTGCTCTCTTAAGGGAGACTGGAACCTGGTCACTAATGCCGGAACACAACTCAAGGTTGTTATGGCGACATACTTTAGACCAGGGATGGTAGCCATCCAGTCGGGCAAATGCTCTACCACCTGGCTGTGGGTTGTTTTGTCGCCTCTTACGAAAGGCCGCCCGGCCGCAGTAAATTGTATTCTTTCTCCGTTCCTGCACAGATAAAATATATATTATTGTATATACTTATGTAAAGTATATATAATAAAAAAATAAATTTATAGCGACAACTATTCATGTAACCTTTTTTGTCAACCCTACTGACCATCGACGCGTGACATCATGAGGTAATCGGCAAACCTTCTGCGCGCGGGTAGTAAGTTAAAATTTAATTTTACTTCCTAGTCTATGTACACCGTTTTGCAACTTGTTATTGCTGTTAAGGAGAAGAAGCGGCAACAAACTGCCCAGCAACACGTCTAGCTAAAAATTAATTAATTCAAACATTTTTTTAAATAAATTTTATATAGAAATATGTTGCACAATTACAATGTACCATGATTCTTATCACAACGGAAAATGATTTTAACAAATTAAGTAAGATGTCTGACATGACCAATTCCTATCATAAAGCTGGTTCGTCGTCAGCCAATAACCGTCCACTGCTGGACGTAGGCCTCCCCAAATCGGCGCCACTCATCACGGTCCTCTGCCTTCACCACCCAGCGCCTACCGGCGACCTTGCGCAGGTCGTCAGTCCATCGGGCTGGAGGGCGTCCGACACTACGTTTACCGAGACGCGGTCTCCACTCCAGGACTCGTCTGCTTCATCGGCCATCGGTCCTGCGGCAGACGTGACCGGCCCACTGCCACTTAACTTGCTAATTTGCGAGCTATGTCGGTTACCTTGGTTCTCTTACGGATATCCTCATTGCTAACTCCATCCATAAGAGAAACACCCAACATAGCTCGCTGCATAGCCCGTTGAGCGACTTTGAACTTGTGGACCATTCTTGCCGTCAGTGTCCACATCTCGGCCCCGTAGGTCAGGACGGGGAGGACGCACTGCTCGAAGACTTTTGTCTTCAAGCATTGCGGGATGGTCGACGAAAAGACTTGACGAAGCTTACCGGAATGCTACCCAGCCCACGGAACGAGATAGGGAGAGAAGTGGAAGTGCGCGTACTCATGGGCACCGGCGTCAGCCGGGAGCCCGGAGGCGCAGATATGCGCATCCCTCCTTAAAATACCGTTGCAGGGGCCCTCTAGCATCTAGGGAGCAGAGCAGTCTCCACCCCTGTTGACGAAGTGAGTCTGCCCTGCTTCCCGGGGCACTCTCAAGCACTGATGCGCTATGGTCAGCGTGGGCGTAACTACGTTCCAAGTCTCACGCTCTTCCTGCCATAAGCGCAGGGCACATGGGAGGAGGGTGGTTTAGTGGGGTATTAGCCCCTGGGCATTTGTCCATCGGTTCGAGTCTCCACACAAGCCGGTCGATTACTGTTTGGATTGCCCTCAGTGGAATGCCTCTATGATCGACTATGGTCTAATCCCTAGCAAAGGACCCGGTATGAGCGAAATGCATTTCCCCCGCCTGAAAAAAAAAATGCTACCCAGCCCAACTGAATCCTCCTAGTGACTTCCTTCGAAGTTGTGCCTGCCTACCTGTATTTTCTGTCAAGGTAAACATATTAAATAAAGCTGGATATTTTTTTTTATTTTACTCTAATTATGTTTCTTTTGTTACCGTTTTCTTTTTTTCACTATTATTCTGTCATCTGTGGAGGCTTCTTAATTAACTACTTCTTTTTTAGTTTGTAATCTAATTACTATTACCATAAACTTAAATCTAGATAATTGATATGGATACATTTGCATTAGAACAATGGGCGGTCTTATCGCTTATAGCGATCTCTTCCAGGCAACCCAGTGTCTAAGAAAATTTTAAACGTAATTTCAATATAAGATTTTTGGTGGTGTATTATAAAAAATAAAATATCAATAAAGTACTATATATTTATATATACAGATATACATATATAATTAGATATACGATGATATTATAAACATTCGAACAATAGATACATTCATTTAGTGCAACAATTTTTATTTAATAGATCAATAATGGTTAGTGACCATACGTTTAAATGTAGTAATTGATTTAACTTTTTTGATTGGAAAGGGGAGGGAGTTCCACAGTCGAACAGCCTATACGGCAAAAGAATTTCCTACGAAGGAAGAACTGTGTTAATATTTGTAAATACATACATACATAACTTCACGCCAGTTCACTTGCGGGGTAGGCACGTACAACAGAGCGCCATTCAGGCTTATTCTTACACACCTCACTTGCTTCTTTGACATTCATAGCTCTTGTCATGCACGCTCGTCTGTTATTAAGGCTCCTGACATCACCTTCTGCTAGTACACGATCAATTTGATCATGGAAGGTGTGTCGTGGCCTTCCACGACTTCTGCATCCATCCACTTTTGCATAGTATATCTGTTTACCAAAAAGTATGTACCTATATAATATAATTAAAAAAAAATTGTACGCCCAACCGGTAAAAAACATGCGCTCAATGTAAAGTAAGAAGACCTATTTGTATAACCATGTTTTAATGCAATAAATTATTTGATTTCATTTCATTTGATTAATGAAAGTAGATGAAGCCCTGCCTACTCCCATGGGAAACAGGCGTGATGATATGTATGTATGTGTTGGGTGGACCTACATACTAGGTGCCAGGGCTGGGCAAAATACATGGTTTCCTTTAATTGAAATACAAATTACAAAATACTGTCTCGCATGTATTTAAAATACGAAATACAAAATACTTTTAAGTGGGGTATTTAAAATATAAAATACAAAATACAGCATTTCAACTATATGTATTTAAAATACAAAATACAAATTACAAAATACAAAATACCGTCAGGTGTTAGGTTATGTAAATAAAATACTCACAAAAATCAAATAATAATTATTATTAGGTCCCTTGCCTATGAAATTGCCGTTTTTTCTGAAATAAGTTAACCTAATTTTATTATATTTTTTTATTCTAATCTCCACGGCCTTGAAGATAGGGATATTTCCATCTTGTAGGTACGCGTAGATTTTGGTGGTTCCACCCGAATCTATGCGTGCGTATATCGGTCCCATGGCAGGGAATGCACAAAGACTGAAACAGCTTGCTTTTTTGAACTCGTTCATGAGGTGATCGACAAAGTTTTTGGGCAGTATCCTTTAGCAGAGGTAGTCATACTCGAAATTTTAATGCTCATTACGTTGAGTGGTTGGGTTCCTCGAGAATTGATCTGTCAGGAACTACTGCCTACGATTTTGCTCTCGCCCATGGATTCACTCAGGTGATTACGGAGTTTACCCGAATACCGGATAGAGTGGATCATGAGCCTTCTTTGCTGGATCTTCTGCTGACCACACACCCGGAGAACTACCAGATCTCCATCAGTGCTCCACTGGGAACCTCTGATCATTGTCTGGTATCTTCGGTGGTGCCCCTTTCCTATTCCTGATCGGACTCGTTCCGCTGGACGACGGAAGGTGTGGCGATACAGGTCAGCAGATTGGGATGAACTCCATGGAGGCAGTTATGTTTCTCGTCGGAAGATTCTGATCCGAGCACAGACTGGATCGCCGATGTAATACTGCAGGGAATAGAATGTTTAATTCCAAACTCAACTGTACCTATCGGTGGTACGAGTAAACCACCATGGTTCGATAAGTCCAGCAGTGAGGCTGTAAAGCTAAAGCAACAGGCTTATCGAGCCTGGACTGCAGCGCGGGTTCGTCAGGATCCAAGTTCCTCTGACCTGAAAAAGAGGTACAATTCCGCCCCCAGGTCCCTAAAAAAACAGCGCAAAATTCGATTACATCGACAGAATTGGTGAGCGCCTCTCTAGCTACTCTTCTGGGACTAGAGCTTTTTGGGCCCTCACCAAAGCTGTCCAAGGAAACTTTTGTCGGGCGTCTCTTCCACCTCTGCGCACAGTGGACGACCGTCTGGTACACGCCGCCAAAGATAAAGTCAATCTTCTGGGTGAAATCTTTGCGGCCAATTCAACTCTTGAGACATAGGAGAAACTCCACCTACAATCCCTGTGTGAGTCTAGAATGTCGGAGGTGCGCTTTACTCAAAAAGCAGTCCGATGTGCTCTCCTCTCCCTCGACGTCAAAAAGTCTTCTGGCCCTGATGGCATTCCTGCCATTGTGCTGCAGACGTGTTTAGCTGAGCTGTCCCCAGCCAGTCCTTGCCCGACGTTTCACTCTCTCTTACTACAAGGGTTGTGTCCTCGCTTCGTGGAAGATTGCCCACGTGCACCTTGTCCCCAAAAAAGGGTACGTAACAGACACGTCGAATAGGCCTATAGCAATAACCTTTTTGCTCTCAATAGTGATGGAGCGCATTATCAACGCGCAGCTCCTGTGTTACGTCGAAGATTACCAGCTGCTAAACGATCGGCAATACGGCTTCCGCCACAGTCGCTCAGCTCAAGATCTCTTGGTTTACCTAACCCACCGTTGGGCTGAAGCCATTGAGAGCAAAGGGGAAGCACTGGCAGTTAGTCTAGAATTCTAGATATTGCTAAGGCCTTCGACCGGGTCTGGCACAGGGCTCTTCTATCGGAGCGGCCATCGTATGAAATACCCGAAGGGCCTTGCACCTGGCTATCCATCTCTTTTGATGAGCGCAGCATTCAAGTCGTTGTCGACGGTTGTTGCTCAAGTTTCAAGCCCATCAACGCTGGTGTGCCCCAGGGTTGTGTGCTATCGCCAACGTTGTTCATCTTACATATCATTGATATGTTGTCTATTCGCAACATTCATTCCAATGCGGATGACAGCACAGGCGATGCGCAGTACTCTGGTCGTGCAAACGTCCCTCGATCATTTGTGGAGGAAAGTTGGGTTAGACTTGTATCTGAAGTAGAGTATTCCTTAGAGAGAGTCTCTGAATGGGGGAGACAAAACCTTGTCCATTTCAACCCCAAGAAGACATAGGTCTACGTATTATCTGCCAAAAAAACTCCATACGAGCAATCGCTTCAGTTCCAAGGAACTCCCCTTACCACCTCCAAGAGTATTGGGATCCTCAGTGTTGACATCGCGAACGATGTTCAGGGGCCATCTTGAAGGCAAGGCAAAACTTGCCTCTAAGAAGCTGGGAATGTTAAACCGGTCCAAGCAGTACTTCACACCGCGGCAACGCTTTGTGCTTTGTAAAACCCAGGTGAGCCCGCATATGGAGTACTGCTCACACTTTTGGGCTGGAGCACCTGGCTACCAACTCGATCCCCTAGACTGTATTCAACGTCGAGCCGTTCACGTTGTTGATGATCCCATACTCACAGATGGTCTAGATACGCTTGGCCTTATGAGAGACTTCGCTCTCTCTACGTATTCTACTGACTGTATAACGGAGTGTATTCGGAAGAACTGTATAGAATGGTGTATTCGTCCTCTTTCTACCACCGAACCGCTCACCATGTGTTGGGATTTCACCCCCACTTCCTTAAGCCGCTTCGCTCATGTACGCAACGGTTCTGTAGAACCTTTTTCCTGCATACCGTGGGGATTTGGAATGAGCTCCCAGCCGAGGTTTTTCCACAGCGCTACGATATGGAGTTTTTCAAAAAGGGTGTCATAAAATTTCTTCGAGGCTGGCAGCGGGTTGATGAAATCTCTGGTGTTGCAAATGTCCATAAGCGACAGTAACCGCTTTCCATCAGGTGGGCCGTCAGCCTGTCTGTTGTACTCCAGCTATAAAGAAAGGTCGAAATTTCCAGAATGGAAGCGGGCAAACCAATAACAAGTAGTACGTTCATTGTAGTGTTCGCTCATAAAGGTTGTTAATGTTGCTTGTCGCTCTTGCCGCGTTGCTGCCACGACGGTACTCTTATTCCATAATTACTCGAATTTTTAACTATCCATGATGATGAAAAAGATTCAAATGCGAAGAAAACATAACACTTATCAATAAACAAATGACTAATTTTAAAAAAAGAATTTCATGTTTTCAAAGTAAAATTAATTTGAAATTATATATCTTAGCGAAACAAAAATATTTCTTTTAAATGGCCAGTACTGCAGAACTTACCTAATATTTAGCGGTCACCATTTTCTTATGAAACTTATGAAAGCTATCGAGCGCTATTTTCTGAAGAACACACCCATCAATAAGGTAGCTTTCTTCACCTAAGCATAGTTTTTGAATGGCTCGAATAACTGGTTGTTATTAAGAGTCTTATTAATCTATACTTCTGTACTAATATTTTTTTATTATTTTTTTTATTATTATTATATATATCTCTACGGACTCGACTTCCGTACCCTTTTTTAATACTTAATTTCTATGAAAAATTTGAGACTCCGTACACGCTTATTGTTTATTTTTATTAGTGTATGTGACGTTATATGTAGTAATTTTTCTGTTTTGGTGTACCTTAAGAATAACTTATTATATTAATTTATTCTAATTTTAATACTAAACTTATACTAATGTAGAGTGTATCTGTTACATGCTGGTGTTGTGAGGAAGTGCATGTGCAGTGTTGGCCTTATATTTATACTTATATATAGTCGTATCTAGTGCCATGTGTGTTGTTTTTTTTTCTTTTCTGTGCTAATATTATAAAGAGGAATGATTTGATTGTTTGTTTGCATTGAATAGGCTCCGAAACTACTCTACTGAACCGATTTGAATGTTGAAAAATTCACTGTTCGCAAGCTTTTTTTTTTTGAGGCGGGGGAAATGCATTTCGCACACTACCGGGTCCTTTGCTAGGGATAAGATCAAAGCGATGAGAGTTAGCCACTGAAGATAGTGCAGCTAACAGAGTCAATCGCCGGCATGTGTGGAGACACAGCAAGGTATCTCCCTCTATGTGGAGAGGTCACCCATGGGTCAATACTCCACTAAAACCACTCTCCTCCCATGTGCCCCGCGCTTATGGCAGGAAGAGCGTGAGACTTAAAACGCAGTTACGCAAACGCTGATCCTAGCGCATCAGTGCTTGGAGAGTGCCGCAGAAAGCGGGACAAACTCACTTCGTCAACAGGGGGATGACTCCTCCGCTCCCTAGATGCCGCTCCCTGCAACTGTGGGAAAACTTTTTTTTTTGAGGCTTGGGAAAATGCATTTCGCACACTACCGGGTACTTTACTAGGGATTAGACCAAAGCGACGAGAGGTGACAATACGAATGGGCACCAGAGTCAAATCGGCGGCTTGTGTGGAGACTCGAAGACTCAATACTCCACTAAAACCACGCTCCTCCCATGTGCCCCGAGGTTATGGCAGGAAGAGCGTGAGACTTAGAACGTAGTTACGCCCACGCTGATCGTAGCGCATCAGTGCTTGAGAGTGCCCCAGGAAGCAGGACAAACTCACTTCGTCAACAGGGGGATGAATCCTCCCTAGGTGCTGAAGGGCCCCTGGACTGTTGGCAAGCTACACTATCCCCGGTTGACATAGGAAGTTCTTTTTAGATACCCGTGCGAAGCCGGGGCGGGCCGCTAGTGTATAAATAAATCAGTGTTCCCAACCCGGTGTCAATTTTATGGGCTAGATCGAATCTCAAAAAGGGTTAGATCGCTCAATGTATCTTTTATATATATAATTCTTCTGTACGTGTGTTGACAGTGAACTCCTCCTAAACGGCTGGACCGATTTGAATGAATTTTTTTGTGTGTGTACAAGTGGATTCGAGGATGGTTTAGATTCATAATTGGACCCGGTAGGTAGCGCTGCAATCAGGTTCTAAATTTTATTTCTTCAAGGCAGAACAACGTCTGCCGGGACAGCTAGTAGTTAAATAAAATTGAACTGTCTGTGATGTCAAAATAAAAGTGTTAAAAAAATCAGGAAGGGAAGATAATTCAGACCAGGAGATTCCGAAAATGCAATGTTTGTCTGTCTGGATGTTACGGCTTATCTCTGAAACGGCTGGACCGTTTTTGATGGGACTTTCACTGGCAGATAGCTGATGTTATAAGGAGTAAAATGCATTTTCGCAATCTCCTGATCCGAATTAGCCCCCCCCCCTGAGTTTTTTCACATTTTCATTTTCAACTCGAACCATTTACAGATTTATTATAGAATAGATTTCATGCTTCTTATTTTGGAAATGACGATTTTTCATACAAACATTCATCCCGTTTGAGGTTGCATTTTCAAAAGTCCTCTCTGAGTGTGCACCTACAGTAAAGTAAAAACCCGCTTACAAAGCCTCTGGTGTTGAAAGCGTCCATAGGCGGCAGTGACCGCTTTCCATCAGATAGCTCGTCTGCCTTTGGCAATCACAATTTCACTTATCAACTCGGACGACATACACACAATTCTACATTCTGCAATAATTTTTAATTAACATAATAATTTTTTTAATAAATCTGCACAGCAAATTACCACCCTTAAAGTTCCCACCAAAATTCTATTTTTAAATTGGAAATTTCAGTTCTATCAAAAGCGGTCCGCCCAATCCAAAGTTGAATAGTAAAGTGGCATCCATAGTCGAGTATTACCCGAACAAATTGAAGAGGCACGTTCTTACGAAGAAAATTGTATTGAAACCAAATAACAATTTGAAAATCGTCACGAAAACCAGTAGAAGAAAATTTGGAACGCCTCACAAGGGTAAGTTTTTTTGACTAATTTTGAAAATTTAACTTTTGATTTTATAAACTAAACTATCTTAAAAATACTATTATATAGGTATCTAATTATAAATAAACTAAATTATAAATAAATTAAACTATACAATAAATTAAACTAAAAATAAACTATATGTACAAACTAAAATTAAAGTATAAAATCTAGTCCTAGAACACTGTCAGTCGGAAACGTGCCCAAAAGACTGGCCACATTGCCTTTTGATTCGTATACGAAAGTCCTTTTAGAGTGTTTATTGTTTGAATCTAAGCACAGTTATAGAAGACATAAACACAAAACCTTGATGTCTGTAGCTCTGTGAAGTTGGCAACTTGAGTTGCGAATTTTTAAACCTACATTATCTCATTCGTTTGTCCATCGTTAGTCCACGTTTGGCCAGGAAAAAATTTCGTTTGCCCACCCTTGGTTCAAAAGTTAAAAAAAAAAACAAAAATTGTTTGTGAAACTGGCACCTCCAATTGAGATTTTTTAACCAAACAATATATCATGTGTTAGCTCATCGTTAGTCGATGTTTGTCCAGGCAAAAGTTTCGTTTGCCTACCCTCAGATCAAAAGTTATTGAACAAAAACTTTTTTTTGAAAAATTAATTACGGTTCTCCCCATATTTTAGTGTTTATCGCACTTCAATAGGATACATCGTTAGCTCATCCAACGAACTCAATTGTCCAGGCAAAAATTTCGTTTGCCCACCCTTAGTTCAAAAGTTATTAAAAAAACATGTTTTATTAGAAAAAACTTTTCTATTTTGGGAATTCGCAGTTTTATCATGCTCTTTCGCTTGAACAACGTAAGTGGAAGATTTTCCAATAGAAATCGTCGATTGTCCACACTCCGATCTGTTTTATTAATTTTTTTTTTGTTTGTTCATGTCATATTTTCGTGACGAGTGGAGATTTTTAAATATCGATGGACTCGTTCGTTTGCTAGTTATATAAACTCGATTGTCCAGGCAAAAGTTTCGTTTGCCCACCCTCAGATCAAAAGTTATTAAACAAAAATGTTTATTTCTGAAAAGTAATTTCGGTTCTTCCCATATTTTCGCGAGGTTTAGTGTTTATCACACTTTAATGGGCTATATCGTTAGCTCTTCTAACGAACTCGATTGTCCAAGTAAAAGTTTCGTTTGCCCACCCTCACATCAAAAGTTATTGAACAATAACGTTTTTTTCTGAAAAAGTCATTTCGGTTCTTCCCATATTTCCGCGAGGTTTAGTGTTTATCACACTTGAATGGGCTATATCGTTAGCTCATCCAACGAACTCGATTGTCCAGGTAAAAGTTTCGTTTGCCCCCCCCTAAGATCAAAAGTTATTGAACAAAAACCTTTTTTTCTGAAAAAGTCATTTCGGTTCTTCCCATATTTTCGCGAGGTTTAGTGTTTATCACACTTTAATAGGCTATATCGTTAGCTCTTCTAACGAACTCGATTGTCCAGGCAAAAGTTTCGTTTGCCCACCCTCAGATCAAAAGTTATTAAACAAAAACCTTTTTTTTCTGAAAAAGTCATTTCGGTTCTTCCCATATTTCCGCGAGGTTTAGTGTTTATCACACTTGAATGGGCTATATCGTTTGCTCATCCAACGAACTCGATTGTCCAGGCAAAAGTTTCGTTTGCCCACCCTCAGATCAAAAGTTATTGAACAAAAACCTTTTTTTCTGAAAAAGTCATTTCGGTTCTTCCCATATTTTCGCGAGGTTTAGTGTTTATCACACTTTAATAGGCTATATCGTTAGCTCTTCTAACGAACTCGATTGTCCGGGCAAAAGTTTCGTTTGCCCACCCTCAGATCAAAAGTTATTGAACAAAAACCTTTTTTTCTGAAAAAGTCATTTCGGTTCTTCCCATATTTCCGCGAGGTTTAGTGTTTATCACACTTGAATGGGCTATATCGTTTGCTCATCCAACGAACTCGATTGTCCAGGCAAAAGTTTCGTTTGCCCACCCTCAGATCAAAAGTTATTGAACAATAACGTTTTTTTTCTGAAAAAGTCATTTCGGTTCTTCCCATATTTTCGCGAGATTTAGTGTTTATCACACTTGTATAGGCTATATCGTTAGCTCTTCTAACGAACTCGATTGTCCGGGCAAAAGTTTCGTTTGCCCACCCTCAGATCAAAAGTTATTGAACAAAAACCTTTTTTTCTGAAAAAGTCATTTCGGTTCTTCCCATATTTCCGCGAGGTTTAGTGTTTATCACACTTGAATGGGCTATATCGTTTGCTCATCCAACGAACTCGATTGTCCAGGCAAAAGTTTCGTTTGCCCACCCTCAGATCAAAAGTTATTGAACAATAACGTTTTTTTTCTGAAAAAGTCATTTCGGTTCTTCCCATATTTTCGCGAGATTTAGTGTTTATCACACTTGTATAGGCTATATCGTTGGCTCATCTAACGTACTCGATTGTCCAGGTAAAAGTTTCGTTTGCCCACCCTCAGATCAAAAGTTATTGAACAAAAACTTTTTTTCTGAAAAAGTCATTTCGGTTCTTCCCATATTTTCGCGAGGTTTAGTGTTTATCACATTTTAATGTGCTATATCGTTAGCTCATCCAACGAACTCGATTGTCCAAGCAAAAGTTTCGTTTGTCCACCCTCAGATCAAAAGTTATTGAACTAAAACCTTTTTTTCTGAAAATGTAATTTTGGCTCTTCCCATATTTTCGCGAGGGTTAGGGTTTATCACACTTTAATGTGCTATATCGTTAGCTCATCCAACGAATTCGATTGTCCAGGCAAAAGTTTCGTTTACCCTCCCTTAGTTCAAAAGTTAATAAACAAAACGTCCAAAAGAAAGCCAGTAATGTAAATCAAAGAACTAAAAAACGGCGTAAGTTATCAAAAAATTAAGAAAAAATAGAATAAAACACATTCACATAGATTACAAGGGACCATGAAAATATTTAAAATGTCGGCCAATAAAGACAAAATATAATAATAATAATAATAATCGGCAAACAAACACACATATTGTATATCAAATAAATAGTAAATGGTTTTCAGTCGGTTCTACCAGTCGCCGGCCGCTACCATGGCAGGCGCGCTTCGTTCGCTCGGCTCGTGCGGTTTTGTTTGAAGCTGACCTAACCTAACCAAAATCACTGTTGTACTCACTGGTCTCTACCTTTCACCACCCATCACAATAATATTAGTGACAAAATAGGTAAGGTTATGTTTACCATAAATTAATATACCTACTATTTAAAATACGTGTACCAGATATCTGAATAGCAACCAAACCGCGTTCTAATATGTGTGATCAAGAGAATAAGGGTGGGAAAACCTATAGAGTTCCAAAAAAAGGATGGACAGATTTGATGGCAAAAGAATTTTTCCTCGAGACAGAAGTGCCTTGCGCTTGCACTTGCAATTTTGAATTAATAACGAAATGTACAAATTGTACAGAGAAAGTAAAAAACATAAATATCTTGGATATGGACGGGATTGGCGAAGGATTGCGCTTTGCAATGTATTTGAACAAATTTCTTCAACAGACACTAATAGATAGGGAAGAAGAATGCAAAAGATGCTCGTGCAAAAAAAGTCATTCTAAAGGAGGGTCCGTTCATATTTATCGACACACAAGTTTTTTTAACAGTTAATAAATCAAAATATAATGGTATAATTTCTTTAGCAGAAATTCCAGGAAAAATTAAAATACAAGATATTGAGTATGTTTTAGGTGGTGTTATTTGTCATAAGCCGGAACATTATACTGCTTATTGTAGGAGCGTGACGGGGACATGGTTAGAAAAGCTCCCGAAACAAATCCGAGGAAAAGGATCAATCAATGTTGAAAGTATTTTCTACATTAGAATTTAAAGTCTAGATATTGTAGAGAAAAAAATTATTACGTACACATCTATTTAATTATTTTTTTTCATTTACAAGTCGATCCAAACCGGTCTCCGCCTACTTGGACTAGATCAGTTTGCAATATATCACATTTCGATAATGATTTCATATTTACATGATGTCTGATATTACTTAGATATTAACACTTATCCCTGAACCGTCAATAACATGACCAATCTGGAGCAAAGTCATCGTTTTGTGGGCATTTTTCTGGAATTTCACTTCGTACAAAATTGTACTTTGGTTATAAATAAGAAAATACAATAAAAAGCAAATGCTTCAAAAATATATAATGACTCCATCGCCAGAAGCTGGTTTCTCGAGTTTCTTCTCGCTGGAATGAGCGTCGAAAGTAGCTGCTGCACATTCCTTACAACATCCATGGATCTTCAAAAAAACTTCAGCTTCTGGCGAATCATAGACTTAACTGCATTTGAAAATATAGGCGCAAGGCACTTCTGTCTCGAGGAAAAATTCTTTTGCCATCAAATCTGTCCATCCTTTTTTTAGAACTCTATAGGTTTTCCCACCCTTATTCTCTGGATGACACATATTAGAACGCGGTTTGGTTGCTATTCAGATATCTGGTACACGTATTTTAAATAGTAGGTATATTAATTTATGGTAAACATAACCTTACCTATTTTGTCACTAATATTATTGTGATGGGTGGTGAAAGGTAGAGACCAGTGAGTACAACAGTGATTTTGGTTAGGTTAGGTCAGCTTCAAACAAAACCGCACGAGCCGAGCGAACGAAGCGCGCCTGCCATGGTAGCGGCCGGCGACTGGTAGAACCGACTGAAAACCATTTACTATTTATTTGATATACAATATGTGTGTTTGTTTGCCGATTATTATTATTATTATTATATTTTGTCTTTATTGGCCGACATTTTAAATATTTTCATGGTCCCTTGTAATCTATGTGAATGTGTTTTATTCTATTTTTTCTTAATTTTTTGATAACTTACGCCGTTTTTTAGTTCTTTGATTTACATTACTGGCTTTCTTTTGGACGTTTTGTTTATTAACTTTTGAACTAAGGGAGGGTAAACGAAACTTTTGCCTGGACAATCGAATTCGTTGGATGAGCTAACGATATAGCACATTAAAGTGTGATAAACACTAACCCTCGCGAAAATATGGGAAGAACCGAAATTACTTTTTCAGAAAAAAACGTTTTTGTTCAATAACTTTTAATCTGAGGGTGGGCAAACGAAATTTTTGCCCGGACAATCGAGTTCGTTAGATGAGCTAACGATATAGCCTATACAAGTGTGATAAACACTAAACCTCGCAAAAATATGGGAAGAACCGAAATGACTTTTTCAGAAAAAAACGTTTTTGTTCAATAACTTTTGATCTGAGGGTGGTCAAACGCAACTGTTGCCTGGACAATCGAGTTCGTTGGATGAGCTAACGATATAGCCTATTAAAGTGTGATAAACACTAACCCCCGCGAAAATATGGGAAGAACCGAAATTACTTTTTCAGAAAAAAACGTTTTTGTTCAATAACTTTTGATCTGAGGGAGGTCAAACGCAACTGTTGCCTGGACAATCGAATTCGTTGGATGAGCTAACAATGTAGCCCATTCAAGTGTGATAAACACTAACCCTCGCGAAAATATGGGAAGAATCCAAATTACTTTTTCAGAAAAAATTGTTTTTGTTCAATAACTTTTGATCTGAGGGTGTACAAACGAAACTTTTGCCTGGACAATCGAGTTCGTTGGATGAGCTAACGATATAGCCCATTCAAGTGTGATAAACACTAAACCTTGCGAAAATATGGGCCGAACCGAAATTACTTTTTCAGAAAAAAACGTTTTTGTTCAATAACTTTTGATGTGAGGGTGGGCAAACGAAACTTTTGCCTGGACAATCGAGTTCGTTGGATGAGCAAACGATATAGCCCATTCAAGTGTGATAAATACTAACCCTCGCGAAAATATGGGAAGAACCGAAATTACTTTTTCAGAAAAAAACGTTTTTGTTCAATAACTTTTGATCTGAGGGTGGTCAAACGCAACTGTTTCCTGAACAATCGAGTTCATTGGATGAGCTAACGATATAGCCTATTAAAGTGTGATAAACACTAACCCCCGCGAAAATATGGGAAGAACCGAAATTACTTTTTCAGAAAAAAACGTTTTTGTTCAATAACTTTTGATCTGAGGGTGGGCAAACGAAACTTTTGCCTGGACAATCGAGTACGTTAGACGAGCCAACGATATAGCCTATACAAGTGTGATAAACACTAAATCTCGCGAAAATATGGGAAGCACCGAAATGACTTTTTCAGAAAAAAAAACGTTATTGTTCAATAACTTTTGATCTGAGGGTGGGCAAACGAAACTTTTGCCCGGACAATCGAGTTCGTTGGATGAGCAAACGATATAGCCCATTCAAGTGTGATAAACACTAAACCTCGCGGAAATATGGGAAGAACCGAAATGACTTTTTCAGAAAAAAACGTTATTGTTCAATAACTTTTGATGTGAGGGTGGGCAAACGAAACTTTTGCTCGGACAATCGAGTTCGTTGGATGAGCAAACGATATAGCCCATTCAAGTGTGATAAACACTAAACCTCGCGGAAATATGGGAAGAACCGAAATGACTTTTTCAGAAAAAAACGTTATTGTTCAATAACTTTTGATGTGAGGGTGGGCAAACGAAACTTTTGCCCGGACAATCGAGTTCGTTAGATGAGCAAACGACATAGCCCATTCAAGTGTGATAAATACTAACCCTCGCGAAAATATGGGAAGAACCGAAATTACTTTTTCAGAAAAAAACGTTATTGTTCAATAACTTTTGATCTGAGGGTGGGCAAACGAAACTGTTGCCTGGACAATCGAGTTCGTTGGATGAGCTAACGATATAGCCTATTAAAGTGTGATAAACACTAACCCCCGCGAAAATATGGGAAGAACCGAAATTACTTTTTCAGAAAAAAACGTTATTGTTCAATAACTTTTGATCTGAGGGTGGTCAAACGCAACTGTTGCCTGAACAATCGAGTTCGTTGGATGAGCTAACGATATAGCCTATTAAAGTGTGATAAACACTAACCCCCGCGAAAATATCGGAAGAACCGAAATTACTTTTTCAGAAAAAAACGTTTTTGTTCAATAACTTTTGATCTGAGGGTGGGCAAACGAAATTTTTGCCTGGACAATCGAGTACGTTAGATGAGCCAACGATATAGCCTATACAAGTGTGATAAACACTAAATCTCGCGAAAATATGGGAAGAACCGAAATGACTTTTTCAGAAAAAAACGTTATTGTTCAATAACTTTTGATCTGACGGTGGGCAAACGAAACTTTTGCCTGGACAATCGAGTACGTTAGATGAGCCAACGATATAGCCTATACAAGTGTGATAAACACTAAATCTCGCGAAAATATGGGAAGCACCGAAATGACTTTTTCAGAAAAAAAAACGTTATTGTTCAATAACTTTTGATCTGAGGGTGGGCAAACGAAACTTTTGCCCGGACAATCGATTTCGTTGGATGAGCAAACGATATAGCCCATTCAAGTGTGATAAACACTAAACCTCGCGGAAATATGGGAAGAACCGAAATGACTTTTTCAGAAAAAAACGTTATTGTTCAATAACTTTTGATGTGAGGGTGGGCAAACGAAACTTTTGCCCGGACAATCGAGTTCGTTGGATGAGCAAACGACATAGCCCATTCAAGTGTGATAAATACTAACCCTCGCGAAAATATGGGAAGAACCGAAATTACTTTTTCAGAAAAAAACGTTATTGTTCAATAACTTTTGATCTGAGGGTGGGCAAACGAAACTGTTGCCTGGACAATCGAGTTCGTTGGATGAGCTAACGATATAGCCTATTAAAGTGTGATAAACACTAACCCCCGCGAAAATATGGGAAGAACCGAAATTACTTTTTCAGAAAAAAACGTTATTGTTCAATAACTTTTGATCTGAGGGTGGTCAAACGCAACTGTTGCCTGGACAATCGAGTTCGTTGGATGAGCTAACGATATAGCCTATTAAAGTGTGATAAACACTAACCCCCGCGAAAATATCGGAAGAACCGAAATTACTTTTTCAGAAAAAAACGTTTTTGTTCAATAACTTTTGATCTGAGGGTGGGCAAACGAAATTTTTGCCTGGACAATCGAGTACGTTAGATGAGCCAACGATATAGCCTATACAAGTGTGATAAACACTAAATCTCGCGAAAATATGGGAAGAACCGAAATGACTTTTTCAGAAAAAAACGTTATTGTTCAATATTTTTTGATCTGACGGTGGGCAAACGAAACTTTTGCCTGGACAATCGAGTACGTTAGATGAGCCAACGATATAGCCTATACAAGTGTGATAAACACTAAACCTCGCGGAAATATGGGAAGAACCGAAATGACTTTTTCAGAAAAAAACGTTATTGTTCAATAACTTTTGATCTGAGGGTGGTCAAACGCAACTGTTGCCTGGACAATCGAGTTCGTTGGATGAGCTAACGATATAGCCTATTAAAGTGTGATAAACACTAACCCCCGCGAAAATATGGGAAGAACCGAAATGACTTTTTCAGAAAAAAAAGTTATTGTTCAATAACTTTTGATGTGAGGGTGGGCAAACGAAACTTTTGCCTGGACAATCGAGTTCGTTGGATGAGCAAACGATATAGCCCATTCAAGTGTGATAAATACTAACCCTCGCGAAAATATGGGAAGAACCGAAATTACTTTTTCAGAAAAAAACGTTTTTGTTCAATAACTTTTGATCTGAGGGTGGTCAAACGCAACTGTTTCCTGAACAATCGAGTTCGTTGGATGAGCTAACGATATAGCCTATTAAAGTGTGATAAACACTAACCCCCGCGAAAATATGGGAAGAACCGAAATTACTTTTTCAGAAAAAAACGTTTTTGTTCAATAACTTTTGATCTGAGGGTGGGCAAACGAAACTTTTGCCTGGACAATCGAGTACGTTAGAAGAGCCAACGATATAGCCTATACAAGTGTGATAAACACTAAATCTCGCGAAAATATGGGAAGAACCGAAATGACTTTTTCAGAAAAAAACGTTATTGTTCAATAACTTTTGATGTGAGGGTGGGCAAACGAAACTTTTGCCTGGACAATCGAGTTCGTTGGATGAGCAAACGATATAGCCCATTCAAGTGTGATAAATACTAACCCTCGCGAAAATATGGGAAGAACCGAAATTACTTTTTCAGAAAAAAACGTTTTTGTTCAATAACTTTTGATCTGAGGGTGGTCAAACGCAACTGTTTCCTGAACAATCGAGTTCGTTGGATGAGCTAACGATATAGCCTATTAAAGTGTGATAAACACTAACCCCCGCGAAAATATGGGAAGAACCGAAATTACTTTTTCAGAAAAAAACGTTTTTGTTCAATAACTTTTGATCTGAGGGTGGGCAAACGAAACTTTTGCCTGGACAATCGAGTACGTTAGATGAGCCAACGATATAGCCTATACAAGTGTGATAAACACTAAATCTCGCGAAAATATGGGAAGAACCGAAATGACTTTTTCAGAAAAAAAAACGTTATTGTTCAATAACTTTTGATCTGAGGGTGGGCAAACGAAACTTTTGCCCGGACAATCGAGTTCGTTGGATGAGCAAACGATATAGCCCATTCAAGTGTGATAAACACTAAACCTCGCGGAAATATGGGAAGAACCGAAATGACTTTTTCAGAAAAAAACGTTATTGTTCAATAACTTTTGATGTGAGGGTGGGCAAACGAAACTTTTGCCTGGACAATCGAGTTCGTTGAATGAGCAAACGATATAGCCCATTCAAGTGTGATAAATACTAACCCTCGCGAAAATATGGGAAGAACCGAAATTACTTTTTCAGAAAAAAACGTTTTTGTTCAATAACTTTTGATCTGAGGGTGGTCAAACGCAACTGTTTCCTGAACAATCGAGTTCGTTGGATGAGCTAACGATATAGCCTATTAAAGTGTGATAAACACTAACCCCCGCGAAAATATGGGAAGAACCGAAATTACTTTTTCAGAAAAAAACGTTTTTGTTCAATAACTTTTGATCTGAGGGTGGGCAAACGAAACTTTTGCCTGGACAATCGAGTACGTTAGATGAGCCAACGATATAGCCTATACAAGTGTGATAAACACTAAATCTCGCGAAAATATGGGAAGAACCGAAATGACTTTTTCAGAAAAAAACGTTATTGTTCAATAACTTTTGATGTGAGGGTGGGCAAACGAAACTTTTGCCTGGACAATCGAGTTCGTTGGATGAGCAAACGATATAGCCCATTCAAGTGTGATAAATACTAACCCTCGCGAAAATATGGGAAGAACCGAAATTACTTTTTCAGAAAAAAACGTTTTTGTTCAATAACTTTTGATCTGAGGGTGGTCAAACGCAACTGTTTCCTGAACAATCGAGTTCGTTGGATGAGCTAACGATATAGCCTATTAAAGTGTGATAAACACTAACCCCCGCGAAAATATGGGAAGAACCGAAATTACTTTTTCAGAAAAAAACGTTTTTGTTCAATAACTTTTGATCTGAGGGTGGGCAAACGAAACTTTTGCCTGGACAATCGAGTACGTTAGATGAGCCAACGATATAGCCTATACAAGTGTGATAAACACTAAATCTCGCGAAAATATGGGAAGAACCGAAATGACTTTTTCAGAAAAAAAAACGTTATTGTTCAATAACTTTTGATCTGAGGGTGGGCAAACGAAACTTTTGCCCGGACAATCGAGTTCGTTGGATGAGCAAACGATATAGCCCATTCAAGTGTGATAAACACTAAACCTCGCGGAAATATGGGAAGAACCGAAATGACTTTTTCAGAAAAAAACGTTATTGTTCAATAACTTTTGATGTGAGGGTGGGCAAACGAAACTTTTGCCTGGACAATCGAGTTCGTTGAATGAGCAAACGATATAGCCCATTCAAGTGTGATAAATACTAACCCTCGCGAAAATATGGGAAGAACCGAAATTACTTTTTCAGAAAAAAACGTTTTTGTTCAATAACTTTTGATCTGAGGGTGGTCAAACGCAACTGTTTCCTGAACAATCGAGTTCGTTGGATGAGCTAACGATATAGCCTATTAAAGTGTGATAAACACTAACCCCCGCGAAAATATGGGAAGAACCGAAATTACTTTTTCAGAAAAAAACGTTTTTGTTCAATAACTTTTGATCTGAGGGTGGGCAAACGAAACTTTTGCCTGGACAATCGAGTACGTTAGATGAGCCAACGATATAGCCTATACAAGTGTGATAAACACTAAATCTCGCGAAAATATGGGAAGAACCGAAATGACTTTTTCAGAAAAAAAAACGTTATTGTTCAATAACTTTTGATCTGAGGGTGGGCAAACGAAACTTTTGCCCGGACAATCGAGTTCGTTGGATGAGCAAACGATATAGCCCATTCAAGTGTGATAAACACTAAACCTCGCGGAAATATGGGAAGAACCGAAATGACTTTTTCAGAAAAAAACGTTATTGTTCAATAACTTTTGATGTGAGGGTGGGCAAACGAAACTTTTGCCCGGACAATCGAGTTCGTTGGATGAGCAAACGACATAGCCCATTCAAGTGTGATAAATACTAACCCTCGCGAAAATATGGGAAGAACCGAAATTACTTTTTCAGAAAAAAACGTTATTGTTCAATAACTTTTGATCTGAGGGTGGGCAAACGAAACTGTTGCCTGGACAATCGAGTTCGTTGGATGAGCTAACGATATAGCCTATTAAAGTGTGATAAACACTAACCCCCGCGAAAATATGGGAAGAACCGAAATTACTTTTTCAGAAAAAAACGTTATTGTTCAATAACTTTTGATCTGAGGGTGGTCAAACGCAACTGTTGCCTGGACAATTGAGTTCGTTGGATGAGCTAACGATATAGCCTATTAAAGTGTGATAAACACTAACCCCCGCGAAAATATCGGAAGAACCGAAATTACTTTTTCAGAAAAAAACGTTTTTGTTCAATAACTTTTGATCTGAGGGAGGTCAAACGCAACTGTTGCCTGGACAATCGAATTCGTTGGATGAGCTAACAATGTAGCCCATTCAAGTGTGATAAACACTAACCCTCGCGAAAATATGGGAAGAATCCAAATTACTTTTTCAGAAAAAATTGTTTTTGTTCAATAACTTTTGATCTGAGGGTGTACAAACGAAACTTTTGCCTGGACAATCGAGTTCGTTGGATGAGCTAACGATATAGCCCATTCAAGTGTGATAAACACTAAACCTTGCGAAAATATGGGCCGAACCGAAATTACTTTTTCAGAAAAAAACGTTTTTGTTCAATAACTTTTGATCTGAGGGTGGGTAAACGAAACTTTTGCCTGGACAATCGAGTTCGTTGTATGAGCTAACGATATAGCTCATTCAAATGTGAGAAACACTGAAGCTCGCGAAAATATGGGAAGAACCGAAATTAGTTTTCAGAAAAAAACGTTTTTATTCAATAACTTTTGATCTGAGGGTGGGCAAACGAAACTTTTGCTGGACAATCGTGTCCATATAACTAGCAAACGAACGAGTCCACCGACGTTTAAAAATCTCTACTCGTCACGAAAATATGACATGAACAAACAAATAAGAAATTTAAAAAACATAGATCGGAGGGTGGACAAACGACATATTCTATTGGAAAATCTTCCACTTACGTTGTTCAAGCGAAAGAGCATGATAAAACTGCGAATTCCCAAAATAGAAAAGTTTTTTCTAATAAAACATGTTTTTTTAATAACTTTTGAACTAAGGGTGGGCAAACGAAATTTTTTCCTGGAAAATTGAGTTTGCTGGATGAGCTAACGATGTAGCTTATTGAAGTGCGACAAACACTAAACCTGGCGAAAATATGGGGAGAACCAAAAATAATTTTTCAGAAAAAAGTTTTTGTTCAATAACTTTTGATCTGAGGGTGGGCAAACGAAACTTTTGCCTGGACAAACATTGACTAACGATGAGCTAACAGATGATATATTGTTTGGTTTAAAAATCTCAATTGGAGGTGCCAGCTTCACAAACAATTTTTGTTTTTTTTATAACTTTTGAACCAAGGGTGGGCAAACGAAATTTTTTCTTGGGCAAACGTGGACTAACGATGGACAAACGAATGAGATAGTGTAGGTTTATAAATTCGCAACTCGAGTTGCCAACTTCACAGAGCTTCTGTAGCTCTGTCAGGGGCGGATTTAGAAATATGACGCCTGTAGGCTATTCAAATTTTACCGCCCCTATCGATAAATCGATACCCTAATTCACAATTATATTAATTAGATCATTTTTTTGTCAATGAAATTGTAATTTTATAATTTGTGTACATATCGTGAGACGTGTATGGTCTTGAATTAGACCTCCTTTTTACTGTAGTTTGAAGATTGTGTAAAACATAATATATAAAAAAATTGGCCCCAAATTTGCCGCCCCTCCAAAATCTGCCGCCCTAGGCTCCAGCCTACTCAGCCTATTGGTAAATCCACCACTGGTGTCTCTTTTTTTTTATTTTATTGCAGCATTTCAGCAGACAGGCAGACGGCCCACTTGATGGAAAGCGGTTACCATCGCCTATAGACATTTGCAACACCAAAGGTGCTACAAATGCGCTGTTGCTCTCTTAAGGGAGACTGGAGCCTGGTTACTAATGCCGCGGAACACAACTCAAGGTTGTTATGCCGACATCCTTTAGACCAGGGGTGGTAGCCATCCAGTCGGGCAAATGCCCTACCACCTGGCTGTGGGTTGTTTTGTCGCCTCTTACGACAGGCCGCCCCAACGCAGGAATTTGTATTCTTTCTCTGTTCCTGCACAGATGTTTATCACAGGGTTTATACAATGTTGTTAATAATGAGAAAAAACTTCAACGGAATAGTGGAAAAACGAATCGTAACAAAACATTTTGTTAGAAAACAACCCTTCCCCTTGGTTTGTCGTTTCACATTACTTTACGGAAATTGATCGTGATCAGCTACACTATGATTTGGTGTAATAATACGGGTGTAATTAAACTACGTTTTAACGGTTTTAAGCGCGGTAATTTATTTGATTTTTGTTATTCCGACGTTTCGGCCACTTTTCAGTAGCCATAATCACGGAGGACAAAGGTGTCAAGTGTCAACGAGTATTGTTAAAGTTTTATTTAGCCTACCGCCAATTTGTTAATTTAAATTATTTAGTTTTAATTTTGTTTATGGTTATTATTTACTCTATGGGAGCTTAATCTAATTTACCACCGCTTCGCAACATGTTGTGGCTTGAAGAGAAGAAGCGGCGCAAGAAACTCTTCAGCAAACATGCCTAGTCTAATAATTTTATATAACATTAAAACGGGTGGAAGGAAAAATAAAAGAAATTATCAGTCAAATTGGTTTGTATTCCGTTGCATGCAGAAACGGCTCACAATGTCTTGAGGTCTGGCAGTTGGTTTTTGGTGGTTTAATATGTATACAAGTCGCGAAAACTTAAAAACATATTAATGCAGGGTGTTTATTTTTTCAAAATCAGCCGATTCGATTCCTGACAAGGTTAATTGATTTTTCAAAATTCTAATTATACCACTTTAGTTTTCTTCAAAATCGGCCTCGAGATTCCTTTGAGCGTTTTTCCCTAATTAGCGTAGTTTAGGATTTAGCCCTGAAGGCCCACTTAAAAATTTGACCTGTATATCTTCTATCTATCTTCTGTCTACCAAGTAACTTAAACTCCCTAGGTATTCGTTCACCGATCTCATCACCGAAGCAATCATCGGAATCATCATCACCGGCGATGAGCATAAACGAGGTGATAAGAGTCTTCGATGAGACCCACGAGTTGGATGATGATGATCTGATGGAGATACTGACCTGCCCCAGTCCGGTGTGGTGGGAGGATCCACCGGATTCCACTTATATTGAAGGTAAATATGGAGTACTGCTGATGTGCTGTCGGAGGCCTGGGTCCCAATTCTGCTACTCCAATATCTTGGTGTTGCGAAGATATTCAAAGTATGATTCCATTGCAATCCAATTTTAATTTTAATATTGTTACGACCGACAAAAGTGGATTCACACCTGCATCCCATAAAAGCACACTTTATTACCCGTCGGCGTATGAGCTAATAACATTGAAACTCTTTTATGAACGTCTTCTTTTGTTTACTTTGTGTTTAAAATTTGTGATTGGAGAAAGCCCATTGTGTATTATAGTCTTTATGGTAGTCATTAGCCGGGTGTGATTCTTAGAAATTCAGTCCACGCGGTCGAGCAGACATATTGTATTTGTGCAGTATAAAGCAATGCCTCAATGGAGAGATCAGCAGCCTAGCGATAGCCACAAGCGAAGCAAGACATTAGTGACTGACTTTGCGCGTGTTATTGAATCATTACGTTTGCACTGGTTGTGTTCAGTTGTATTTGTACCTGTGTCATACGTGTTTGTATAGTTCTAATAAATTCTATAGTAATTCCAACGGCATTTTAATTCGAGTCCTGCGACTCGTAACAATATGATATATCAACAATACAATAAATATAAAGCCTAAAAACTAAACTAAAACTACTACAAACTAAACTAAACTTTTTGCTACAAATAAAGTCATTAAAATCGTAAATGTTCCCAAGTCTCAAGTAATGCAGTGTTTTTTTTGTTCTATTGACAACTAGCTGACCCGTGCCCACTTTGCTGGGCATCAGAAAAAATAAAAAATACTTATTATTAATCACAATCAAATATACCCTATATTACCCAGGAATAATTTAGCATTCCACTGGTGAAAGAATTTTCAAAATCGGTTTAACAGATCCAGAGATTACCCCCTACAAAGTCACAAACTCACAAACTTTACCTCTTTATAATATTAGTATAGACTATAGACATATATACTTCTCACTCGCTTTAAAATAATTTCAATATACGTTTTAAATTATTATCTTTGTACGCGCCATTCATTCCATTCGTTCATTCCTTCCCATTCCATACCCAAAATCTCCCCCCTCTACCCCGCACCATTTTAAAAAACGAAACGTTGCAAAATCCGCTCGCTACGCACGTACACGTACTAAAAGTCTCCACTCAAAAAATATTTAAAAATAAATTCTCAAAATCAATTCATCCGCGCCGCGACGTGTATAAAAAAAACTTTAATATATTGAAATTAGAAGATGTGAGAGTGTTATACTGGTGCCTGCTCATTAAGCTATCGAAGGACACGACAAATTTGTGCAAGGTGCGTACCCTTTTACCTCACATCCTTTCTCTGGTCCCTCGATCCGCATCCTTCCCTAACTCTATCGCCCTCGAGCCTTACAACTCTCCGCTATTTATATATCGATTTTTTCATACGCATATTCACTATATATTTAGTACATTTTATTACATACGGCGCGGCCGCCATTTTATTCACTTACACACCCTCATAACGCTAACCGCTACAATTCAAATTATATACTCATATTTAAATATATCTCAATTTATTATAACGCATATTTATTTATTATTATATATTTCACACGCAGATACTCTCCCTCTAAACACTCACTATATTCTTCATAACAATGGCAGAGAAAGACTTACAACGCAAGGTTACGCTTTTGGAATCGAAGAAAGAAGCTTTGTTCCAAAGAATACAAGAGTTGTATGACCTTTTTTTTTTTTTTTGTTTTGAGGCGAGGGAAAATGCTTAACCGATTTACGCACAAACTGGGTCATTGCTAGGGGAACGACACGCGTCGGTCGGGGGCGATAACACTGCAGCAATAGTATGCTCTTGGCAGCGCTCCGTCCGCGATCGACGTCACAGAATAGTGTGGAAGACTCCGAGCGTTGCTGCACGGGCGAGCAACCCCAATACCCACTAAAAACCCCCTCCTCCCTGACGACCCTGCGCTTTGTATGTGTTGGAAAGGCTGAGATTTAGAACATAGTTACGCCCAGCCGATCCAGCGCAATAAAGTGCCTGGAGTGTGCCCTGGGAGAACACACCCCACTTCGTTGTGCGGGGGTAGAAGGTCCTTTGCTCTTCCTAGCAAGCTAAAGGCCCCCCGCGGTAAACGGAACCTAACTCAGGGAGGGAAGTAATGCGTGTACCTGCCTCTCCGGGAGCCAGCTGAAGGCCGGCGACCTCGAGAAGACGCATTGGCACGCGCTGCAGGACTTCTCTCCCTGTCTCGTTCTGCGGCCTCCTTGAGTGAGATTACTGTCTCGCAAAAAGTAACCGCAGCCCCCCAATTGTCGCTGCTCTGCAGCATGGCCTTGACCAAGTCGCAGAGCGAGTCGACTGGACCTACGTGCGTCTCAAGTTCGAAACGCTGCGGCGCCCATGCGGCGCACTCGACAAGCGTGTGTAACGCCGTGTCGGGCGCGCCGCACTGGCGGCAGTCAGGGGAAGGCAAGCAGCCCACAATGCGACACAGATACTTATCGAAACATCCGTGTCCGGTAAGTATCTGTGTCGTCCTGAAGGTCAGGGTGCCGCTGGTGCGGTTGACCCATTCCGTCAGCTGTGGTCTGGTTGCATCCACCGTGTAGCCGCCATAGGCCGCAGGGTTGTCGAGCTCTTGAGACCAGACGGCGATCATGGAGGCGGTTTCCCGCTTCCTGATTGCCTCGATTTCGACCTAACAGAAGGTCAGGCCTCTAGCTAGGGCATCCTGCCGGGTGCGGTGCACCACTGTCAGGACGTCCGCCTGGAGATGCCAGGGCGGATCGCCTGCCAGGAGGGTGGCCGCCGTCCGCGACACTGTGCGATACCCCCGTATGTTCCTCACGGCCAGAACCTGCTGCGCCCGATGCAGCAGGGTTCTGTTGTGGCGATGAAGTGCAATGGACCAGACGGATGCACCGTACAGTGCCATACTCCTCAGGATGCCAGAGTAAAGTTTCCGCGTCGCACCTCCCGGGCCCCCTACGTTGGGAAGCAGCCTCGAGAGTGCGCCCGCGGATTTGACGAGTTTGGGAACTAGCTGCTCAAAGTGCGCTTTGAACAGCCATTTCCCATCGAGAACTAGCCCCAGATATTTCATCTGGGGCCCTACTCTAATGGCCACCCCTTGGACCGAAACGGTCAAGTCCGCGGGGGGATTGCGAAATTTCCTATGGAACATGATGGCGTCCGTTTTCGCGGGGGAGACCCTCAAGCCCAGCCTAGCTATTCGATCTACGACAATCGCCAACCCAGCGTTGGCGACGTCCACGGATTAAGAGTTGTATGACCTATCTCAACAAGTTACAACTGACACAGCGCTTGAAACGTTATTTTTAGCTCGTTTCCAGTCTTTAGAAAGGACTAGGCTAGACTTTTTAGAGACTATTGACACTCTAAACTTGCATTATTTAAAGCTAGATGAGGACGCTAAACCTTCATACGCTGAAATTAACGCATTTGATGATTTATATTGTGTGATCATTGCTACCGAAAAGGCAATATCTAAAAGTCGCGAGAACTCAGCGCGTGATGCACACAATCTCACTAAAAAATTGCCGCCACTTGAATTAGCCTCCTTTGACGGCACACCCACTAAATATGGCCTGTGTTTTATGAAAATTTTAAATCGCTTATACACGATAACCCTACGCTTACTACTGCTGAAAAAGCCCAATATTTAGTAGGAAAACTATCTCGAAATGCTCTGACGGTTTGTTCAGGTATTCCACCAACCGGTGAAAACTACCACATAATTTGGAATGCACTAATTGATAAATATCATGACGTTCGAGTACAAGCGTCACAGTATTTTGAACAAATGCTCAACTTTAAAACGCAATCTTTAGACACCTTCCTAGAACAATTTTGTTCAGTTGAGGCAGCTTTACGACGTCTGGAGATTGAAGATCTCTCAGACTTCATTATCACGCATATTGCGCTTAATAAACTTGATAAAAATACTGTTACTTTATTTGAGCAGTCTCAGAGAAATATAAAAATACCGTCTTTTAGTTCTCTAAAACAGTTCATAAAAGAGCAAAGTCGAATGCACTCATTACGCACAACATTTACGCAAAACAAACCTAGCTACATTCCAAACAAACCTAACATTACTCAGTCAAAACCTAATCATACACAGTCATTCTTCATTAATACCGCTAACAAAAACCTTTCGCAAAACGCTAATTCTCTAGCACACTTCAATCGAAACAGTCAAACACAATCATTGAACTCAAACATTCCCAAATATTGTCCAATATGTAAAATATCTCCCGCTCATGCACTATACAAATGCACTCATTTCTTATCTCAAAACATACAAACTCGCAATACACTCGTCACTAAATACAACTTTTGTCAAAACTGTTTAGGTTTTCATAACATTAAACAATGCAAATCACAAAATCGCTGCTCAATTTGTCAACGCAAACATCACACATTTATACACATTGATTACTCGGACACTGATAACAATACTTCTAATACTTATAGTGGCATACAAAATACAACATCCGCAGACATGTCTATCCAGCCCGTAATATCGCAACAAATAAATTCAAGATGTCGCCCGATCTCGACGAGTACGGCGGCGCACGCACATTCGTCGCCGCCCGAATCTTCCGCGCCGCTTACACTCTCAGCACATACCAAGAAGCTTATACACAATGGAGATTTCGTTCCGAATACCTAACTGAAGACCAATAATTTATCCTTGAATGACGTCACTTATGTCTTTTATCTCTTTCTTTAGGGTGACAATACTTTCTTTTAAAAATATGAATAATAAATTACTTTTCGTTTTTGTATCACGTTTGCCATGACTGATTTTGCTTAACAATTAACAAAAACCTGATAGCTGCCAATGTTTAACCCCCGACGAAAAAAGAGAAATTATAAGTTTGACCGCTGTCCGTCTGTTGCACCGTATCTCTTGAACGAGTCAACCAATTCGGATACAATTTTTATATCCCGCAAACCCGCAGCAAACCTTATCGTGCCAATCTCTATCGAATTTGATGGCTCAACGATAGGTATTATTTTCGACTTTTTAAATGTTTACTTTTCTTTTTTGTTGGGTTTTTTTTATTTAATTTTGTAACAAACATGTCATCCCTCTATACTTTTTAAACGAGGATACGGAATACATTGTTCAGTACCTCGTCATATTGTCTGATAGATATTCTTTAGAAAATATGGGGGATGATCACTACCCAAATGTCGATACCAAACATGATTGTCGAAACTTTAGGATTACTTATTTATTTAATACTTTATAATTTTTAAAACTTCTAATCATTTATAATAATCAACAATAGAGATTTTCGGTAAATAAAATTACAAATAGTTTTTGCTATTTCTAGATTTAATTGATAGAGTATGTGACGCTCACCCCCTGATTCAAAGGTCTAGGAATGACATACCAAAGCCGAAGCATTGAGCGGGATATGGAATAAAAGAATTTATATAGTGAAAATTAATAAAATTTATTTAATGAATAAAACATAAAATATTGCCCATAAATCGTAATCATCTAGTGTTAGGAACCCTTCGCTGCAAAACCGTTAACCCTATGTTCACAAGGTAGGTTATATAGAAGTGCTGATCAAGAAACAGGTAGACTTATTTTTCTTAAAAATTTGTATGCTTTCGGCGAATAAAAGTGCAAAGTCAATGCAAAAGCTTTGATGTCAACACTACATGCATTTTTTTTTTGTTTACTCTACTAACTTTCTGAACATTTTCACAATTTTTTTTTTTTTTTTTTTTTATTGCAGGAGTTCAGCAGACAAGCAGACGGCCCACTGAATGGAAAGCGGTTACCATCGCCTAGAGACATTTGCAACACCAAAGGTGCTACAAATGCGCTGCTGCTCTCTTAAGGGAGTCTGGAACCTGGTCACTAATGCCGGAACACAACTCAAAGTTGTTATGGCGGCATGCTCTAGACCAGGGGTGGTAGCCATCCAGTCGGGCAAATGCCCTACCACCTGGCTGTGGGTTGTTTAGTCGCCTCTTACGACAGGCCGCCCGGCCGCAGGAAATTGTATTCTTTCTCCGTTCCTGCACGGATAAAAGCAGATATTAGCAGTTACTTCGCAAAATATTTTCAATTTCAGACTGTGATGTATAATCCTGGACCACATTTATGAGCGATATCATATCACTAATTTTTCGCTCTTGTCTCTTCACCTTTTGCTGCAATATTTTTCTACTCTTCTCTAAAGATTGTTCACGTGATGTCTTGAAGTTTACTTGAACATTAAAATCTTTCAAAGCACGCCGTTTGTATGGTGGTTAATTTTCCATATCCTGTCGAAAGTTAAAATTAATTTAGAGTCAAAAATATCCAATGGAGATTTCACTTTCATTGTTTTCATTTTCATGAGTGGAAACTTATAAAAATGTAATTCACAGAATACTGTCTATCTAATAAGATAGGTGGTAGGGCATTTGCCCGACTGGATGGCTACCACCCCTGGTCTAAAGTATGTCGCCATAACAACATTCAGTTGTGTTCCGGCATTAGTGACCCGGTTCCAGTTTCCCTTAAGAGAGCAGCAGCGCATTTGTAGCGACTTTGGTGTTGCAAATGTCCATAGGCGATGGTAACCGCTTTCCATCAAGTGGGCCGTCTGCCTGTCTACTGATCTCCTGCAATAAAAAAAAAATAATAATAATAATTTGCTAATATAAAAGTTTGTTCACTTACAATATCTTGTTTTGGAAATAGCATTAGGGGAACACTATCATTGACAGCTGTATGTGATTGAGTCCATGAAGTTGATGGAACATTAACACAATCCTGAAATTAAATATGATTTATAGAGGTATACATTTTTCATAAGAACATAATAATATATACTATAAAGGTCACAAATGTTCTTATCCAACACTTACCACCACATTGCAACATTTACACAATTGATATGAGTAGACTGGTACAGCATCTTTTAGCAGACAACCTGGCCTGCTAGTTATAGTCTGCATTCTTAAAATGAAGACTACAAATCTTCGCAGATTCATAAAATTTTCCCTTTAATGGTACTACAGATAACCAAGCATTCCTCTTGTTTGGATCTTTAGGGAAACTGTAAATAGAAATAAACAGAAAAATAGTAGAAATGTCCAAAATTAGGCTATAAACTGTTTTTAATAAATCATTTTGCTCATTTAATTCACAATGTTTTAAAATCTTGGATCTTCATTATGTAGATTAAAAGTTGCGCCAAGACTACAAGCACTACATATCAGTAAATACTTTATACAGGAAGTTTTTATCATTAGACCAATTTTTAAGAATAAGAAGCTTGTCACCCTACTCCTCTTGTTTATGTATAGTTTACAATACAATAAATCGTATTTAACTGCATATTAGTAGAATAATTCGCTGTGGGATGATGCAATGAAAGTGTCGTCAATTTCTGTATGTGTTATTATAAAATAGCAAGACTTTTAGTGTTAATTTCCCTAAAATGTTAATGTAACTCAAAAAGAATTTAATTCAACTTACTTGTGGAATTTCACGCCTGATGTTGGATGCCAAACACTTTTGCAACCACGAACTACACAACTCATTCTAGAATATCACTTAAACACACCATTTATCATACAAAATTTCAGTTATACGATCGAATTAGACGAAACTCATAAACTAACTTTTTTGACAGGAAGCCATATCTAGTTTCAGTGTTGCCAAAGTAGATTTTTAATTTTTGTCGAATGCTGGGGACAACTTTGTGACATAATATTGTTATAATATTTTGAATCAAAGGAAAATTTCCTTCTTATTTAATAAAAGATTCCATTACATAAAACTAATCTCTGTCTATTGTTTGCAAATAAAATAAAAACTTTTCAAATTTTATAATAATTTCTTAGAACTGATGGAAATTGACGAATTTTTTTACTTTTGTATATATGTCGGCGCGAATATGTCACTTAATTTATAGATGACGTAAGAATAAGGATAATCTAAGTTCTCTAATCTAAAATCAGCAAACGTATGACAGCATTGTGAATAGCAGAGTTGGTGTTGGTAGACCACGAAGTACACATCATGATCAAATAAAAGTGTTAAAAAAAGGTCAGGTAAAAAGCATCTCAAATAAACGTGCGTATATGAAGAGTTTAATGAAAGAAGATGAACCGAAAGTTGATTGTCAAGATCGTCGCAAGTGGAGATCCATAGTCTCTGCCTACCCCCATGGGAATAGGCGTGATAATATATATGTATGTATGAACAAATAATTGATTAACAATAACAAAATTTTTTATTTTGTACAGCGCACGTGTGTTAGTTTGCTTTTATGTTAGTCGGTGCAAATTATCAAATGATAACATAAAAGTAATAACAGGTTCTTTAATTTTATATCGAATATTGAGCATTTGTTTAATAATTACCGACCTGGACCAGATGCATTGGACACTGTGCCTCGAGTCTTGGAGCAGAGAGCCCCGAATTCTAGTCAGTGTTCACTCATTTACTTACTTTGTCTACTTATAATTATTATTTGAAAATTATTTTTTAACAATTGTAATCTTTAATAGATTATTTGAAATGTTCTTGTGATTTATTATTTGGAAGGAGTAAACTACTCTACTATTACTATTTAAGGAATTACTGACTTTGGCTATAAAAGCCGACGTTCCTTATCTTTGAAAAAACCCAGTACCGCCCTTTCTATTATGACATCTAATTTTCTTGCAGAAAAGTAAACCTACAGCTTCTATGTTATGCTAATTTATTCGATATTAATATTATATTTTGCTAATTTTTCGTTATTAATATATAACAAGATAAACGAAGAAAGTATTATTTGGGTGCAATTTACCGTATGTCTTGGTAACCCGAACGATAGAGCGAGTGAGATGGAAGACATAACAAAGGTCAATGGAGTTCATATTTTTGGTCTTCAAAAAAATGTTAGCATTGCAATCTCCATTGTGTGTAAGCTTCTTGGCACATACGCATCATATTTCTCACTCGACGCCGCCGGTTCCGTTCACTCAGTGCAATACACATTCATCTACTCGTTCTCAGGTCGCTAACTCAGATAACATTCAAACGCAATACGAAAGAAACAACTTATCGCTCTCTGCTACAACCTACCCGCAATACAATAATTCTACTGTGTTATTACCTACCGCTTCTGTACATGCGTACGATACGCATAGAAATCGTCATAAGTTGCGTGTATTTCTTGACACGGGATCTATGACTAATTTTATAACGCAAGATTGTTGTAATAGACTTAATTTAAAAATTAATTATTCTCCTATGACAATTAAAGGAATAGGGCGTTCGAAAAGTGTTTCGCAAGGTTTTGTCAATTTAACTTTTCAATCTCGGTTCGATACGCGATACAAATACACTGTGTTAGCCCGCGTTATTGACACTATTACAGACTATTTACCGAACGCACCGATTTGTTTATCTCAGGCAACGCATTTACAGAATTTACCCATGGCAGATGACGATTTTTACACGCCTGCATGCGTTGACTGTTTGCTAGGCAATGAAGTATTCCCATTTTTATTAGGTAAAAATAAAATATGTTCTCCGCAATCCTCCATCGTAGGTGTTGAAACTACACTAGGCTACGTCGCGATGGGTCGAGCTTAGTGCGATGTCCCGCGTTCGCAACCAAGCAATAAAACATTCCACTGTAATACTCAGACGCCCGCTTTAGAGACTATCACTCAACGTTTTTGGGAGTTAGAAAGTGTACCCCATAAACAACATTTACGCCCAGAAGATGAACAATGTGAAAACATTTTTCAATCTACATACTCTCGCGATGATACTGGGACCTATACTGTGAGTCTGCCGTTTAAGTCTGACTTTTCAGAACTAGGTAACTCTTATTCAACCGCTAAGCGCCGCCTATTTAATTTAGAAAAGAAATTTAACTCTAACTCTGACTTACGGACTGACTATAATTTAACTATTCAAGATTATATTGAACGGGGATACTTGTCAAAAGTTGAAAAGCCTAATTTAACCGCTAACTCTTATTATATACCGCATAGAGCTGTATATCGCCCCGATAAAACCACCTCTAAAATTCGAGTTGTTCTTGACGCAAGTTGTAAAACCACTTCTGGAAAATCGCTTAACGATTTACTTTTTACGGGTCCAAATTTACAAACTAATATTTTTGATCTTTTAATTAATTTACGAATTTTCTCAATTGCTCTTTCCGCTGACATAGAAAAAATGTATTTTTTTGTAAAATTAAATCCTTCTCATCAATCTTTTCAACGCATTTTATTTAGATTTGATTCAGAGTCCGCGATCGATACCTATCAATTTAATAGGGTTTCTTTCGGTGTTTCAAGCTCGCCTTATCTCGCTATGCGCGTCGTACGGCAACTTACTGCTGACGAGCGCGACAAATACCCAATCGCCGCTAGTGAAGCCACAACTCGAATGTACATGGACGATTATGTATCGTCCATGGACGGCCTGGTCGACGCCGAACAGGCATACAACCAAATGGTTAATATGTTCTTAGCCGGTGGTTTCAAATTAGTGAAGTGGATCTCAAATAGCTCGAAATTTATGAATAAAATCCCTAACTCACATAAAAATACCCAACTTGTAGATTTTGATTCTGACTCTAACGCCTGCACTAAAATTATAGGCATGCAGTGGCAGTCTAAAGAGGATATTTTTCTCTATAAAACTTCTACAATTGATGAAGGTCAATGTACAAAGCGCAAAATCTTGTCCGCTACTGCTCGTTTATTTGACCCCTTGGGCATCCTAGGCCCTGTAACCGCCTTTATGAAATTGTTAGTACAGGAGTGTTGGCAACGCGAATTATCATGGGATGAGGCCGTTCCTTATTCCATTGAACAGAAGTGGACCCAGTTCAAAAGCGAACTTTCGTATTTATCGCTAATAAAAATACCGCGCCATATAGGTATAACCGCAGGTTGTCACGTGTCATTAGTGGGCTTTGCTGACGCTAGCGAAAAATGTTATGGCGCAGTTGTATATATTCGCGTTAGCCCAGACTCAAGTTCGCCTGGAGTTGTTAAACTACTCACCTCAAAATCGCGAATCGCTCCGCTTAAGAAAATCACGGTCGCTCGTCTTGAACTGTGCGCTGCGCTTCTTTTAGCCAACCTCATCACTTCAGTCCGCGACATCATATCTCAACGTTACCCTGTTAGTTCTATTCACGCTTTTTCTGATTCTACTGTCAGTTTGTCGTGGATTCACTCACCTGCCTTTAGATTTCACACTTTTGTAGCCAATAGGATAACAGAATTGAACTCTAAGCTTCCCGCTGATCACTGGTATCATGTCAGCGGTGATGAAAATCCCGCGGACGTACTATCACAACCTGTGACACCCAAGCTCTTAATAAACTTACCGCTTTGGTATAACGGACCCAGTTGGGTTTCCCACCCGCTTTCGCAGTGGCCTATTAAGCCGTTCCAAGTCACTTCTATTGACGAAAATTTATTAGAAAAGAAAACTATAGCTTTAGTTTCCAACGTAGATATATCGGAAACACACATTCTCGATCACTTAATAGAACGCATTTCATCTTATAGAATATTATTACGCGCAACCGTTTATGTTTTACGCTTCGCAAAAATATTACGCTCAACAGGTATACTTACGCCATCAGATTTAGATTCCGCTGAACTCTTTCTCATACGCCATGTACAACATACATTTTTCGCTCAAGATATACACGCTATTAAAAATAACAAACGCATCTCTAAAGCGCTTCTCAAACTCAACCCATTTATCGACTCCTATAGTATTATTCGCGTCGGAGGTCGGCTCAAAAATTCAAACCTCAATTTTGGTCAAAAACACCCCATTGTACTTCCTTCAAAACATCGCTTAACACAGTTAATTGTTGACTACTTTCACATTTCTAATTTACATACTGGTCCTTCACTTTTATTAGCGCTTTTAAGACAAAAGTTCTGGATACTGTCAGCTAGAAACCTAGTAAGGCAACGCGTCCACCAATGCAACATTTGTTTTAAATCTAACCCTAAATCATCCTCTCCGTTGATGGGTGATCTACCATCGTTTCGTGTGTCCGAAGCCAAGGCTTTTGTCTATACGTCGATAGATTACGCTGGTCCATTTTATATTACGCATATTCGTCGACGTGGCGTGAAAAGTCAGAAAGCTTACATTTGTCTATTTTGCTGTCTAACTACAAAGGCTCTCCACTTGGAATTAGTTACAGATTTGAGTTCTGACTTATTCCTCGCAGCATTTAACCGCTTTATTAGTAGAAGAGGTCCCGTGGCTATGATTTATAGCGACGGCGGAACCAATTTTCTAGGCGCTAAACGCAAACTCGATGAAATCTATACATTACTAGAGTCAAATTCGCATAAAAACTACATGAGTCAACAATTAGCTGATCAACGCATCAAGTTTCTCAACAGTCCTCCGTACGGACCGCATTTCAACGGCATTAGCGAAATAAATGTTCGTTGTGTAAAAACGCATATTTATAAAGTTATAGGACTTCAGGTTCTAACCTACGAAGAATTCTATACGGTACTAGTCCAGATAGAAGGTCTGTTAAATAGCCGACCTCTATGTGTACTTAGTTCAGATCCCTCTAATATCTCTGCTCTAACTCCAAATCACTTTTTAAATGTTACGCCGCTTAGGTTTCTTCCCGTTGAGGATGTACTAAATACACCTAGCAATCGCCTTACGCGCTTTCAACTAACAAACAAGTTAGTACAGAGCTTTTGGCGTCGTTGGAGTCAGGAATATTTATCCTCACTTCAACAACGTGAAAAGTGGAACACGCTGACCAAACCCGTAGAGTTAGGTTCGGTAGTTGTAATTAAAGATAATAACACGCATCCTCTATTTTGGCCATTAGGAGTAATCGAAGAAGTCTACCACGGCAAAGATAATGTTATACGCACTGTCAAAGTTCGCACCAATAGTGGTAGTTACATCCGTCCTGTGGTCAAAATCTGTCCTCTACCATCGCAATAAACACTCACATATATCGCTTATTTATATATTTATTACTCTATTCTTATATCTCACGCTATTTAATGTATAAATACGTATAATATGTATTTATATAACGCTATTATTATTTAATATATTTACTCTATTTCTAGAGGATAACCTCTAGGCCGGGGGAGATGTACGCGCCATTCATTCCATTCGTTCATTCCTTCCCATTACATACCCAAAATCTCCCCCCTCTACCCCGCACCATTTTAAAAAACGAAACGTTGCAAAATCCGCTCGCTACGCACGTACACGTACTAAAAGTCTCCACTCAAAAAATATTTAAAAATAAATTCTCAAAATCAATTCATCCGCGCCGCGACGTGTATAAAACTTTAATATATTGAAATTAGAAGATGTGAGAGTGTTATACTGGTGCCTGCTCATTCAGCTATCGAAGGACACGACAAATTTGTGCAAGGTGCGTACCCTTTTACCTCACAATCTTTGTAACTCTTTGTTTTCGAATACTTACTTACTAAAATTGTTACAATCTCACGTCGTAGTTCTAAAGCCGCTGGATGGGACTTACACCTAAGAGACAGCTGGCCTAGTTTAGGTGTTAGTACCCAGTCTTAATTTTAAGACAACATGTAAATTTAATTTTGGTGTCAATAAAAATCTTATTATTATTATTATTATTGCGATAGTGTCAAAATTCGTATTCTACTAAATCCACAATATCTTCTCGATATCCTCGCAGCGAAATAGCATTAGAAAATAATTCATATTACCATTAGCAGAAATGGCGTTACACGAAATCAATATTAAAAAACTACCAAAATTTTTAACAATTATTTGGCGATTTTTCGCTTATAATTATTTATAAAAACTAGTGGTCGCCAGTGGTCGAAATTCGTCCATAATAGTTAATTTAAATTATAAGTTTGAACATTATTAAGGTTCTGTTGTCAAAGACTATACTTCTATAATCACAGATTTCGCCAAGGCTACACTGTTCATTTGACTTTAACAATAAACAAAAGAGTATATATGCGTGTGTGTATCAAATACACGGTAGTGTGTGTGATGTATTTTTATTCATAATTTAAAAAAATATTAGCATTCTGCACTCCTCTATATAAACTATAAGTGTAAGAAATTTCATACTCCTCCGTCCGCGCAATTTTCGTAAAAAGGGGTACAAACTTGCTTCACGTACCTATTAATATAATGATACAGTTGTATGGCACGGGCACGCTATTGGAATTAACAGAATACCGAAAACAGGCAAACCTACGACTGAGATGACAGTGTCCGTCCATTTTGACGAAATAGTAGTACTAGAATTGGGCCCCTGATGGAATTTGATTGGTTAGGCGCCTTGTATTCCTCCCTTTCCTCTCCTTTCCGCAAATCCACATGCTGGATAGAGACAGGCGGCCAACCACGACTCGTGCCGGCGGGCGACCCAGTTCGTCTTCGGTCACGCGAGCATCGTTAAGTCCAAAGCTAGAAAGCATTTTTTTTAATCTCAAAACCCGCTCCTGTTGGTGGTATATGGATTCTGTGATCAACTAAGCAGACGCTAATTCTGAAGACGTACCGCGGAGTTCAAAGGAACGAGGATTGGGGATCCGCAGGTGAGTGCCTCTTATATTCTAGCCGACTGTGGATTTCTCCCCCCTTCAACCACCAACAATTTCTACCTTTGCCACCCGTACCACCAATGCTACCAATGTGCTGTCGGTCTAGATAGGGAGTCCGGAACCTGGCCACTAATCTATATATAATTGAAATCTACGTATATAGTGACTCATCACGATATCAGGAACTACCGTGCGTGCGTGTTTTTATCCGTGCAGGAACGGAGAAAGAATACAATTTCCTGCGGCCGGGCGGCCTGTTGTAACAGGCAACTAAACAACCCACAATCAGGTGGTTGTGTTCCGGCATTAGTGACCAGGTTCCAGTGACCCATAAGAGAGCAGCAGCGCATTTGTAGCACCTTTAGTGTTGCAAATGTCCATAGGCGATGGTAACCGCTTTCCATTAAGTGGGCCGTCTGCCTGTCTGCTGAACTCTTGCAATAAAAACAAAATAAAAAAACTACAGATATAATACATATAGACTTGAAATTTGGCATGGACCTTCCTTTCGCCAAGTACTTAGAAATGGCATACCCATGTGCACTGTTAGATACGTCGCGGGAACAGGTATCTTCTGAGTAGGCGTGCGCTATCTTGAATTGCATGTCCACCTGACATCGGACGCAATATTTAATATAACATAATAAAAAAGTAATATAATAATAATCATTTTATTTCGAATCAATTCCTATCTTGGTTAGTAAAATGACATAGAACAGAAATACTTAAAATTAGTGTTAGTAGAACTTATAGCCTAAAGTTTTGTAACAATCATAGTAGTGGCTTTACATTTGCCAGCACAACAATTGAGAGCGGGCACATCAAATCTGTCAGCCAGCACTTTTAGGATGTTGTTAGAGCTGGCCCGAATCCTGCAGAGCAACGAGGCAGCTCTTTTCCTAACAACACCGTAATAATCGTCCACTCGTGCTTCAGCAAACATACCTGATGCACTACAGGACCTGGGCAGCCCCATCAACATCGTAAAACCATTATTATATTGGACCCGCAAAGCATTGGCGGCTCTTTGCGTACTGTTGGTCCACAAACTGCACGTATAAAATACCTGACAGTATGCTTTATATATGTACCAGATTCATATTTAATGAAAAAACGTACTTGTACTAATTTTATATTAATATATCTGTTTAAGGAAAAAATATACATAAATTATAAATAAATTAATATAAAGTATGTAACAAATCGCTGCCAGAGGCAAGTGTGCCCGGAAAGCTGGCTACATTGCCACGCTGTATGACAATGCTGATTCGTTGCGCGAAATACGAACCAGCCTTGTGATCACGGGAGGTATCAAAGAGTTTCTTACAAATTTCTTTGAAGAAACCCTTTGCCGATGGACCCCACGGACCTAAATTTTCAACTACAAACGATACAAATATGTAACCCCTTCCTAGGGTTCCATATTTGCGCCGTTTGAGATCTTCAGCTATGGAAGCAGCGTTGCCAGCCCCTGACTTAGACACTGGCAGATGTGATGCCGCCAGAGTGTCAACGCATGTCGCGTCCCACACAAGCGGCCTTCCCATCTTCCAAGGGACAAGTGACATTCCATCCGGCCTCTTGCCATCGTCGCGCACCAAACTATTTGGCTCTAGGAGGGCTGGTACGCCGACGCTGATTATGTCATTGCTGGCATGGCGAGATCTTCGGCCAACACTGTTTAATCTGTTTACAAAACACACACACTACACATCGCATCTTCGTTAATGGGATGAGACGAGGGTTCACTTAGTCGTCAAGTTACGATGTGTTAATAATCTAATATTATTATTTTTTTAGATCCAATTGGTGAAAGAACACTGCCGGACGTGGAATCAAAGCTTAAAGAAAATCATGTTCAAAGTAAACCAACTACAGATGTTCCGAAAACTAATCTGGATATTAATCTGCAAGATAAGGATATTAACTATAAATCCAAAAGATCAAAATTAGAAGGTCTATTAAATAATCTTAAAGGTAAAGTTAATATTAATAAACATAATATTAGTAATAAAGGATTTGATACATTGAGACATAAAGAAGCTCCTACAGTTAGTTCAAATGAATTAAATCAACCGAAACAACATGACGGTGAAAGAAAAAGTTGCCAAAACTCAGTATTACGCACGAAAGAAAATAAGAGAAAAATAATTAAAATTGCTAGAAGAGACAAAATTTTAATTGCACCAAAAAACAAGGTAATTAAAAGAAACTCTAAAAGAATTGTTAAAAATATATTTAAATCTAATGGTAATATTAAAATCAAAAATCCTGACGAAATCAATAAAGAACTGCAAGAAAATATGAATATTAAAAAAGATGATTCTACAAGTACTGAAAACGATGGTCAAATGAAAGATTCTGAAATAGAGAAAAAAATACAAAATATAAACGAAAAAGAACAGCGTGACATAATTCATTTACAAGATAAGAAAGAAGAAATAGAGGAGGTCAGTAAAAATGACTCAAAAGATAAGGATGACAATGTCGTGTCAGATAACCCTGGTTTATCTGAAATAATTATTAATGAAGAGTTACTTTGTCATTTTGAAAATATAAATATACCTATCGGTGACAGTTCTGTTTGTAGAAATAAGGATTTAGAAACCACAAAAATTAGTGACGATGATAAAAGCATCGATAAAGTGGAAACTTGTCAGAAAGTTGCAGACAATGAAACTATTCAGAAACAAGGAAATGATGAAAGTGGCGTAGAAAATAGTGAACTTGTAATCAATCAAAATGCAAAGGAATTTAATGGAGATAATGATAGTACAGACAGTAAAGAACCTTTCATTGAACAGGATACTACGGCGACGTCATCTTCGACGGCTGACATTGAAGAAAAAACTGAATGTAATAACACACTTATAAATTTGTTCGATGAAGAACTAAGTTACGATTCGCACGAATTTGATTTACAATTTGAAAATGCAATACTTGGACTTGAAAATACAGTGTTACGACCGGGAAAATTTAAAAAACGCGCTAAATTATGTACTAAACCTGATACGAATAAAGATCTAAAACTTAAAGAAGATATAAAACTAGAAGTAAAGAATAAAATGAGTTCTGCAAATACTAATAAAACAGAAGCTGTCAATTCCACAAAGGTTGTAACCGGAAAGAGAAAAAATACAAATTCTACTGATGAACGAAAAAACGTCAGTATAAAAACTGAAACACCTGATAGTAGTGAAACGAAAGTAAGAAGGATAGAAGATGTAAGTCAAAGAGGTAGAGTAAGACGTAGAAAAGCACATTTTGACTATAAAAATGATATGACTAAAACCTTGAATATTAAAAAAGAAATATCTGATGATGTAATCCTTAAATGTCCACAAGTATTAAAAAAACCGACTCAAAATAAACCCCAAAAAATAAAAAAGCGAAAAAAGGCACAAATATCTAGCGAAGACACTAAAAAAGATGTCGTTTTAAATACAGAAGTTAAAGAGCCAAGCAATGAAACAATTGAAAATATAGATAATGTTGATGATATTAGCAAACGTGGCAGAATTCGACGTAAAAAAGTACCATTCAGTGACGATAAACCGTACAACGACATTAAAACTTTATCACATACAAAAACAAAACGAAAATATCAAAAACATAAAACCGTTAAAACAAAAGCTCAAATTATTATTCCCCAAAAGAAATATTACAATAAAAAGAAACCTAATTCATCTAATGAAGTTTACTTGCAGCCAAATAAAAAGTCTAAAACAGAAGAGCAAACTGATATAGTGGATTATGTTTTAAACGATTTAGGAACCAAGTTATCTTTGACTAAAAATAAAAATTCAAAGTTGCATTTAACGAACAACATCTCAACTGTACCCGGAAATTGCATAAATAATAATAAAAAAGATACAGAAATAATAGAGTTAAAAGGTTTTGATATGAAAGTAGATAATACTACAAACACGACGTCTGAACATAATTCAGAAACAAATACTCCTACTAGGCCTGAGACTCTCAAACTCAAAGAGCCATTAGATAATAAAACACAAACATTCCTGTCAGTCTTTAAGAAATATGGCGAAAATCGATCTATAAATGTAGTAAACAGTATATCGGATAGTGGTGTAACATTCATCGATGAATCTAATGTAGAAACTTCTAAAAGACATAAACATATTAGATCCAACTCTAAAACATATATTGCTAAAAGAATGAAAAGTGATGCTAATAATACAGGAAAGACACAGGATACGAAAGAAATTGATGATATAAGTAATGAAGGTGGTTTAAATGTACCTAATTTAGGACCGAATTATAAAAGCGTATCACCAAAGCAACAGAAAGATTTCTCACCAGAGAAACAAAATGAGCAAATTGTTTTAAATACAGAAAGTAAGAAATTAGTTACAGTACAAAGTGATAAAGAATTGTTTGATAATTCAAACGACATTGAAACGATTACCGTATTTAAAATAATACCAAAAGAAATTGAATAACTAAATCAAAATGACGATAGCAATCAAACATTGGAACAATAAAGCTATAGAAACCAATAAATAGCTACAAAATATACCTGACCTCTTTTCACATATGGCGTTGAAAACGTGTTAGAAAGAGACGGATATACACATGTACATTCATTATTAATAATGTTAGCTACTATACAAAATGACAAGGAATCGTTTAATAATCGAAAAGATTATTGTATTTAAAATAATACCAAAAAATCAATAACAAAATCAAAATAACGATAATATTTTAGAATCAGACAGGTACAGAAACGGTATTAGAATGGCTACATAATACTTCCGAACTATTTTCACGTATGGCGTTGACAGTATGTTAGAAAGGGACGCCTATACAGTTATACATAATTAATAACGATAATGACTGTAAAACGTTACAAGGAATTGTTTGGCAGTTCAAATGATTGCTGTATTTAAGTCAATACCTAAAGGAAATGAATAAGAAAATCAAAATAATAATAGTATTTCAATAATAGAAAAATATATAAAGCTATAGATACCATATTAAATTTAACTACAATACTAAATACGTCTGACCTTTTTTCAGTTTTTTAAAAACCCACGTTTTATAATGAGCTTTTCACTTTAACAAAAAATATGTCTGCGGGGTATGTACAGTCGCAGGATGAAAAGGTTAATCACCAAAATTTTTAACGAACGTTTATAACATATAGAAACGTGAAAAAAGAAAAACCTCGGGTTTGTAAATGAAAATTCGACGTATTAATGGACTGTATGATTATTATTTATAAATGTACATTTAAAGAGTATAACAAAGAGAGTCGAGTACAATATAGCTGAGTGGCTGAATTGATAATTTTTCTTGATGTAGTAGTATCAGCATTATAATTTTCAGTTTTTTCGGCCTCCTATACCCGCATTCCGTCCGACGCCTAGTTGCTAATCGCGCTAGCTATGGGCGTCGGCGGTATGCGGGGCGCGGAGTGTAGATGTGCTCCGGCGGGCGGGTCAGGGGGGTGCTCTCTGTCCGCAACATCCTCCCCCCGGCGCAGATCCTCGAAGCCATCTCTTCTCGTCAGGACGATGAGCCTCCTTACTGGTCTCCTGAAGATGCCTCCCCGCGTTCGCACGTCCGCGCTCCGTATTATGTTGTCCGGTCCGCGATAAGTGCGCTCGATTTGACCCCGGGGCCATACGTTACGTGGCAACAGACCGTCCGCAATGATAACGACGTCTCCAACACGTATGCTTTCCTCACGTCGTCTTACGTCGTCCCTCGGTGCCAATGTAGGTAAGTACTCGCGTAGCCAACGAGTCCAGAACATGTCCGCTAAAGCTTGAGTGGCGATCCATGTCTTCCTGTCTGCTAACTCGTTCGTTCCCGTGATTGGCAAGCCCGTCGCCGACCCGATTAGAAAGTGGTTCGGGGTGAGCGCTTCGTCGTCTTCAGGGCTCACCGACACGTGAGTTAGCGGGCGCGAGTTTACGGTATGTTCTATTTCCGTGATGACAGTCGTAAGTGTTTCTTCCCTGGGAGCTTGTTCCGCCAATGTCGCGTGGAGTGCCGTCTTCACCGACCGAATTAACCGTTCCCAAGCTCCCCCCTGGTTCGGTGCGCCGGGATCGATGAAACGCCACGCTAAGTGTCTCCCTTTTAC
Organism: Dendrolimus kikuchii; assembly: GCA_019925095.2. Lineage (NCBI taxonomy): Eukaryota > Metazoa > Arthropoda > Insecta > Lepidoptera > Lasiocampidae > Dendrolimus > Dendrolimus kikuchii. The sequence continues at coordinate 7,179,201 of JAHHIN020000030.1, read as the reverse complement.
GTGATCTGGCATCTCTTCCTTCCATCTCGCGTACGCCGTTAGTAACTCTGTGTCCGCTCCATGGAAATTCGTTGCATTATCAGACCATATCACTTGAGGCCAGCCGCGTCGTGCTCCCATCCTTCTTAGGGCCATGATAGCAGAGTCTGTGCTAAGGCTTGCTATAAGTTCCATATGAATGGCACGAGTCACCATACATGTAAACAGCATTCCCCATCGTTTTTCTTTACGACGTCCTATGGTCACCCACATGGGGCCAAAACAGTCAATTCCGCAATTGGTAAAAGGCCGTGCGTAGGCAGCTAGACGGTCCTTTGGCAGGTTTCCTTTCACCGGTACTGTCGGCGCAGTCTTCTTCAAACGACAGACCGTACATTGCCGCAGGATGTTTCGCACAGTAGGTCGCACTCGTAGCACCCAGTATTTTTGCCGGACGTTGTTTACGACATGTTCTCTCCCTATGTGATGATGCTGTTCATGTTCACCTCTTATAATCAGCCGAGTGAGGTGATGTGACCCGTCTAAGATCGGTGGGTTGCCGGTAAGCTCGCGCAGGGTGGCCGCATTGATCCTGCCGTTTAGCTTTATTACCCCGTCCCCCCCGTATTCGGGGTCGAGCTTATAAAGCCGGCTGTCACGTGACACGCGTTCTCCTTTCTTCAAACGCTCGTAATCCTTCGGGAAGCTTTCCTGTTGCGCTTGACGAATGAGTAAACGTTCAGCTCTCTCTATGTGTCGCGTTTCCATAGTGCGAGTCCTTCGTCTGCACTTGTCGATAAAGGCGAGCGCGTAGGCGGTCGCTCGTAGCAATTTTCCGTATGACGAAAATCTTGTGACGTCAACGAGTGGCTTTTCATCGGTCGTGTAAGTTACCACGACCTCGTCATCTTCGGTTTCCGTCGGTTCTTCTTTCGGCCAATTCGTCGGGGGTCCATGGAGAAATTCCGGGCCTTTAAACCAGCGGTCGTCCGTTTTCATACTCGAGACGTTAATCCTGGTTGCGTCGTCGGCGACGTTGTAACTTGTCGGCACCCATCGCCATTGCTCAGACTCGGTTATTTCGCCGATTTCGCTCAGTCTGTGTGCAACGTATGGGGTATATCGTACCGAGTCGTTTCTTATCCAGTGAAGAACGGTCTTCGAGTCGCTCCAAAAGATGACGTCATAACGCTTGAAACTATGTTCCTTTTTTATTTCCGCCGCTAACCTGGCTCCTATTAGCGCGGCTTGTAGCTCCATCCGCGGGATGCTTTGCGCCTTCATCGGGGCCACTTTCGCTTTTCCCGCGATTAAAGTGACGCCGACGTTCCCGTTGCGCTGCTCAAAGCGCCAGTAAGCCGCTGCTGCGTAGGCCTGTTCGCTGGCGTCCGTAAAGACGTGTAATTGCATGTTTACGACGTCTCTATCCCCTCCATAGCACCGCGGTAATCTTAACTCTTTTATAGAGTTTAAGTCACGGATCCATTCTTCGAATTCACTTGCCTCTTCCGTTGGCAAGGGTTCATCCCAGCCTAGCTTAAGCCTCCAGAGTCTTTGTAGCACTATCTTCGCCCTTATAGTGTACGGGCTGAGTAAGCCTAATGGGTCGAAAAGTGACATGACCATGCCCAGGGCCTCTCTCTTGGTGGGTGTTTGCGTGCCGCATTTTATGCTGTGTGGAACTCTTGGCATAGCGGTATTAAACGCGAGTTCATCCGTTTCCGGCATCCATAACACACCCAATGTCTTCCCGTAGGGATGCGCGCTAGCACCGAGCTCTTTGGGCTGTCTGGCTCTCTCTTCATCCGGGATATTTTCCATAAGGCGCTCGCGATTCGTATCCCATCCCGCGAGCTGAAAGCCGGCCTTCCTGTGCACTTCTTGTACTTCCGCTATCGCCTTGGCCGCTTCCGTTTCCGTTTCGAAGCTTTGAACCCAGTCGTCCATGTAGTGGTTTTGCGTGATTGAGTGATACGCCCGTGGGTATGTTTCCTTATGATCACTCGCATTCCTATCTCTCACGCTATGTGCGAGGAATGGCGAGCTTCGTGCTCCGAATATCATAGACGTCATAACGTAGCGCCGAGGCGGGTTATGGCGGTCGTCACCGCGCCATAAGAAGTGCTGCGCCGCTCTGTCTTCTTTCCTTATCTTCACCTGAAGGAACATGTCACGTATGTCAGCTGTTACGGCGATCTTCCCTTCCCGGAATCTGAACAGGATTCCGTATAAGGCACGTAGCAAGTCTGGCCCATCCAGTAACGCATCGTTCATGCACACCCCGTTTGAACGGGCGGCAGCGTCAAATACCAGTCTCACTTTGTCAGGCTTATTCGGGTTCGTAACGGCGAAGTGAGGCATGTACCACATGCGTTGGTTTCCTTCGTGGCTTCGTTCGCAAGGCTCGGCGTATCCTTTTGCTAGTAGCCTGTTGACCTGGGCCGTGTATGCTTGTTTAAACTGCGGCGACTTATCCATTTTGCGCTCGATCCCGCGTAGACGACGCACTGCCATGTCGTAGCTCGGTGGCATGGTGACGTCATCGTTTCGCCAGGGCAGTCCGACTTCGAAGCGGCCGTTTTCTCTCTTCACGGTCTCTGAAAATATCTTCAGCGCCCGTTGTTCTTCCGCTACAGGTTTCACCTTGTTCGATATACCGAGTGCGTCGATATCGAAATGAGACTTCACTATTTCGAATAATTCGTCCTTTTCCCGCGGCTCTTTATCTTGCCACGTTCGGACGTGTAATACGGTGTCGTTTCCCTGCGTTACCAGGCCTCTGGGTGCACTCCCGTGTATGGTCCACCCCAAGAGGGTCAGGGAAGCGGCTGGTTGGCTCTTCTTTCCTGCCAACAGTTTTCTAGTCACGATCAGATGCCAGTTGTCAGCTCCAATTAATACGCGCGGCTTGGCGTTCATAAAGCACACGTCGTCTATATGAAGCGTCTTCAAATGGTGTAACTGTCGTATGACTTCAGACTTAACGGAGTGAGTTCCCAGTGCGAGTTTCTTCACGGTGCGCGCCTTGATAGGATGGTAGTGCGGTTGCGCTCTTCCGCGCACCGCGACGCTCACCATCCTACTTTCCGCTTCCCGCTGGCTCGACGTGATGCCGTGAATGTTCAATGGCCTCCTCGGGCCATCTGCCCCTAGCATCCCGGCTATCTCCTCGTCGACGAGCGTGATCGTGGACCCTTCATCCAGCAGCGCGTACGTGCTCACTTCCTTTCCGTTAAGCCCCTTGACGGTAATCGGACACACCTTCAATAACACTCTTCTCTCGGTGTTAGAATTGTGTGCCGATGCCGTCATGACCGACTCCTCTCTGTCGGCCGGTTGACTGACCGACTCCGCTCGGTCGATCGGTCCACTGACGGCTCCAGTTTCCCTTCGTTGGTGTAGAAGTGCGTGATGCGGCTCGCGGCATTCATTAACACCGCACTTCCTCGCCTTACAACGGAACCGTCTGTGTTTACTTAGTAGGCACAAAAAACATATTCTCGTTTCCTTGGCCCACTCCCATCTGGCTGGCAACGACATCGAAGCCAGCTTGCCGCACTGCGTTGTCTGGTGCTCAGCTCCGCAACAGTAGCACACGATCTTGGCTTCCGTTGTAGCATACACACGGCGACGCTCGTTCATCCTCGGCGGCTTCACTTTATTTTCTTTAGTGACGTTTACACTCGTCGTAGGCAGTGATGACGTCATGAAAGAATACTTCATTGCTCTGTCTGCTTCGCCCGTTAGAAATTTCGATAGTGTCATAATCTCCGGCTCGTCTCGGCTCGAGAATTCATCTGCAAAGTCGCACCATTTCGTTCGTAGATGCGGGCTGAGCTTCTCGACGACTTGTCGTGTCAACATAGGGTTAAGTAAATATCCCTTGTTGTCGACACACGAGATGACCGTCACTATATTCTGCAGTTTGGTGGCTAGGCTGTTGAGTTCGCTGGCAGACGAACCCGATCGTGGCAACTTCTTGATGTCTTCCAATGCGCGACTGATTATGATCTCTGGACGTCCATAGCAGCGCTCCAGCGTCTTCATAATGATCGCAGGGTCCACGGCGGTATACAGCAGGGCTGTCACGCACTCCCTTGCTTCGCCTTTAAGGCAAGTGCGTAGACGGCCTAAGTTCTCCGCAGGTGAAAATCCGTGTAAGCTCGTCGACTCGCGCATTGCAGCTTTAAACGGTAGCCACTCTCCCGGGGCCCCGCTAAAGGTAGGCAGCTCCTGGCACTGTCGCGGTGTCGGCCTGTTGCGTGTCATGCGCTCCAGTACGTCTGCTAGACGGTCGATTCCACGATCCCTGGATCTGGTCGGCGTCGGCGATCTTGCGTTGCGCGGCGTTCTGAACGTCACACGAGCGGTCTGGTCGTTCGTTTCTGCAGACCGGTCCCGCGCCATTGGATACTCTTCCCTTGCTCTTCCCGCAGCGTCTAACGGTGGTCGCGGTCCGGCTCCTCTCGTTCCGAGCTCGGTCCTGTCGCCTGCGCTCGGCGACTCCCCCCGTATGCGGGTATTCTTCAACCACTCTGTTATATTTCTCTCTGTTTCCACCCCATCGTCTTCACACACGCTGTTCCCGTCTGTCTGCTCCTTGAGGGCGGCTATGTTCGCAGCGACCCTCTTCTTGATCAGCGACACTTGTAACCGGAGCTCCTCCCGACGGATTGCGGCGATTTGTTCTTCTGCTTCCAGTTCCACTTGCCTCACCAAAGTGGCGGCGCTGAGCTGCGAACGGTGTGATCGGACGGACGGTGATCGCGATTGGCGTTCAGTACGAATCGCGGTGTGTACTTGCGCGGTCGTCGTCTGTTGCATTCCGGGCGACGCGGGTCGCGATACGTTCGGCGCGGACGCGGACGCGGATATATGTACGGACGGCGACGCGGGGGGTTCTTGATACGCTCTCTGCACTCTGTCTTCGGCGGTCTTGCTCCTGGTGTTCGGCATCTTCGGTCCTTGCCTTAGCCTAACACGTATGACCGACTACCCTGACCAGTGTGTATATATGTGTGTGTATAACCGACGATCCTAATTTACTACACTAAACACTAAACACTGAGACCTTTGACCGACCTAACTGGAAACAGCGCACCGTCTACGACTTTGTGAACTGGCCGTTTGGCACCGTTAGGTGGACAGTCACTCGGTCACGGTACGAAGTAACGTTATTCTTTCTTCCGGTCTTGATCCTGCAGACGCGTAGCCTCGGCGTCCGGGGCAGGAACTCTTGGTCTCCTGGTACGTAGTCCGGCAGGAACTCTTGGTCTCCTAGTACGTAGTCCGGGCTGCCCACGATGATCTTCTATAATAATCTTCTTTCTTCTTTAGGGTGCCGCTACGAGACCGTATAGAGTTGGTCTTTCTTCTTTCTTGAGGTTTCGATGGAGCAAAAGACACTGCTCGTTTCTTCTTTGCGATTCTTCTATCCGGCGGCGAAGTACCAAAAAACTATTGGTGGCAGTTGCACCTCGGGTTTGTAAATGAAAATTCGACGTAATAATTCCACATGAGGATCACAACGCTCCACGCTCACGACCGCGATTTATCCCGTCCCACTTGCTTGAACGTGAACGCGTTATTCGACCCCCCTCTTGACATGGGTCGTTGTGAGCGGTACATCATACATCATCTCATTAGTGACGTTTTCACGATGACCATAACGACCGTGGTCGCTATGTGGAACGCCTGAAGAAGCATTTTGGGCGTTGTGATCTACAAGAGGAACGCGCCCTGTAACGGCACTGGGTGACGTCACAATCCACTATGTACAGTTTTACACAACTTAGCAATTTTCGTTTGTACAAAAAAGGCAGATCGGTTTCCGACATGTAAATAATCTATATTGATCTTTATTCGCAAGCGAAAATGGCAGTGTTGCTTGCTGTTGTGGTCGTTGAAGAGAGGTATAATTATCTTAGAATCTTATAATAGAAATATCCTGCTTTTTATATTATTTTAAATATATAAACTTATTAAACACAACAATGGATATTTAATACGTGTATTCCTCTCAATAATTTTCACTCGACAAAAAAAACAAACCAAAACTTTGACATAAAAAAATATCACATTCCAAAAACACTATTCTATGAACAAAATAGGTTTAACAAGCACGACACTGCAACATCCTCCACAGGGCAAAAGTTATTGATAACATTACAACTATGTGTTCGTTGGCAAAATACGAGCACTTTCGATTGCGAACAAAAAAAATGTAAGAACCGAATCAAATATAAATTTATACTTGCTCCTTAAATAATAAATGAAATTCCAAATCTGAAACATTGGTGCATGGCAGCGGCTGTAAGAATATTGCCGGGGTCAAGGGTTGTGACAAAACATCTATCTCATCAGTAATATATGACAACGGTCGGGAATTGATCACTGCTTCGCTCTCTGTAATGCATGTTTGCAATTCTATCAAATTTAATACTGCTTTTCCAAGCATTCTTCGCAAAATTTCCTTTATCATACGAATTAATCGTTCCCACCATCCTCCCCACCACGGTGAGCCAGGGGGAATTAGAATCCAATCGATTTTCTGAATGGCTGACTGGGAAACTTCTTCACTCCAATTAATCCTTTTAAATAAATTTATAGCTCCGACAAAATTAGTGCCATTATCCGAGTACACCGTTTGAGGCCTTGCGACGGACCCAACGTTGTCAAGAGGTGGGGGGTTGATATAAAAATACGATTAAAACCATATATGGAAATAAAATAATCAAAATTTCAATTAAAGACATTAATTACATGTGAGAAGCGTGTATTTTATTGAATATATTAAATTACAGCGAGCAATTTATTGAATATATTAAATTACATATTCAATCAATCGAATATTGATTAATAAAAATGATAATGACATTCTTTTTATATATTAAAATTAAAATAAGAATAATGACATCTGGCGTCATTAACTTGGGTAATTCATATAAATCATTGTCAAACATTCTTCATTTTCATATAGTTTTAGTGTGTGATAATAGATGGCGCTGAAACAAAACTATGTTAACATTGGGCGTTGCATTTTGAAATTCTGATTTTATTCGAAAATTCAGAGATTAGGGCATGCAAAATGCATTAGAAATAACCACAAGCATCTAATCTATGGTGAATTAACAAAATATGTTACCTTTATTATGTTGGGAATGCAGGATTCATTGATTAGTGTAGCAGTCAAAACACATTCTGGAAAAATAGCTAACACTTTAGGGTTTTCTTCTTATTTGCTGAATATACACTTCAGTATATGTTTGTGGAGAGCGTGTCGTTCTTGGGTTCCGTAAGGAAGTATGTGTTTTGCATTTGATAGCAAGTTCAAAGAACAAAAGCATATCTCTAGAAAAATAGACAATTATGTTATGAAATCAAAATATGAATAAAGTTTACACACTGGAGTAAGTAGTTAGTGATTTGCAGACGTTAAATAACATGTATATCGTAGTATAATTAATAAATTTTAGAAATGTTAGAGAATGAATAAGTTATTGGTAAAAACAGAAATGTGATTTAGAAAGGAAAATTCGCAAAAATAGTTTAAGCTATTTTACCTTGTTAAAACGGAGCTAAGAGTTAAGAAACTTATGAATAGATATGCTAGATTAGTGCAGAAGAAGTAACATCACTTGCAAAAGCCGATTAGAATTGGAAATTTAAAGATAAAAGGAATAAACTAAAATAATTAAGCCAATAACACCTCATAATAAAGATGAGAAATTATCAATATATGTTTATAAGTATACAATTAGTTATTACAATTAAAAATATAAATTTATGTACACAAATTAGTAATTAAATATTAAAAATTCTATGATGAATGTAATTAGGAAATGATTAATTATGTGAAATAGGAAATAATTAAATTTGAGAAAGATAAAAGAGGGTAGTTTTGAAAAATAAGAAATTAGAATTTTATAGTTAATTTACGTTATTGAAGAAATATACCTATTTTTTGATTAGATAAAATAGTTAAAATTAAATTTAAGTAATTAATAGTGCATAAAGTAATAAACGTCATAGGTAGGAAAACAAGAAATTATTGAAAGGAAAATACAAAATACGAATGCTAAATAGGGGGCGCTTTTAGCGATGTCGGATCGTTTAATATGGAATATTTTGGTAATTATTAGAAATACGTATAAAATATTTATATCAGAAGATAGCAAAATAGTTTAAAAAGGTTTTATTATAATACAATGATTCGAAGTTTCTAATTTTACAAAATAACATGTAAAAAGCAATGCTGTTTTATGATTGGTTAAAAATAAGTGGTGCAAGTACGAGGGGGGTGCATAGGGGGGGAAAGATGATGCAATAGTAGGAATGTTACGGGGACTAGTGAAAAAAAAAATATAAATACCAAGGGGTGGAGAAGAATCGGGACAGTCAACGTGATATTCTTCTACCACGAAGTGCTGCTAGTCGGATACTAGCGCCCCCTAGTGGCCATTCCGAGGGCGAAAGCGCTGCCGCTCTGCGCCGGTAATTAATTATTAAATTAAATAAAAAATTAAATAATTTAATAGTGCTGCGTCATCGAGGAGGCCTGTGGTAAAGAAATCATTTATATTTTGATTTAGAATAGAATAGCTAGGTGATTCAATCAGGTTCTAATTAAATCAAAATCAAAAGGGTAATTTATAGTCGTGGTTAAGTAAATTTTAAAATGTAAGGAATTACGTGAGTTCACGCGATTTTAATTAATAAACGATTGTTTAATTTGCTTTAAAATCATATAAACGGCTCGTGTAATATTATTTCTAATTTCTTGTTCGTTACCAAATTAATACGGGAAATAATGTAATATTTTAATATAATCATAAGACGTCGCGTTAAATAAAGTCTACCTTCTTTTAAATCATCGAAAAAATAAATACATCGATTCGCTAAATGAAACTACGATGAATTCATTAAAAATATTTAAAAATAAATCTACCTTCTTAATTTGATATAAAAAATGAGAAAATAAAAATTATACAAGAAATTAAATGATAGAAAATCCATTTTAAAATATACAATTTTAAGAGATGGTTTGTTTAGGGAATTTAATATTTTTAAGTTTTATAAAGCAATCGTTTCGGTTAAGTTATAATAAGATTTGATGTAAAATTAATTCCGATCTGTATAACATAAACTAATAAATTATTTCCTGCAAGACATGTCTGATGCAACAAATTTAGTGTAACAAATGTAGAATAAAAGGGGTATTGATTTGCTTTAAATATTGTTGAATTACGTTAGATTGCTTAAAAAATAAAACAATGATATATTAGTGGAGCCGTTATGTATAAATTAATCCTGGTATTGTAGGCTTGATTGAATCGGTAAATTAGTAATTTGTGATTTGCGTATAGATGGTAGGACACCTAGTGTCGGGAGGTATCTTAGTGTAGGAGACCAGTGCCGCGGGTCTAATAGGATATTTTGTGTTAGAATCTCTAAGGACTAAGGTAAGTCGGGACAGGAGCTCCCGACTTCGATGAGTTTTTGAACAAATTGACAGGGATTCTCAAGTTATATTTAATTTATGCATTTATTGTTTTGCTGAAGGGTTTTATAATGTGCACTATGTATATATCTATGACCAAAATACACGTTATTCAGAATTTAAATGTGATCAATATAATATATATCAGAGTCTGTTGTAATGTAGGTAGGGCGGATAAGATGTATAATTTTAAGGCGTTATGGTGATTGCGATGCGTTAGTTTGTAAGTGATACGAACGGCTTTAGATTTAAGTGCGGCAATTATAAATCGATATAAACGAAAAATAGCGGATCGTTTAGGTTAAACGTATAGGGTTTGCGTTAGTTTGTAAATGATACGAACGGCTTTAGATTTAAGGCGGCAATTATAAATGGTTATAAACGAAAAATAGCGGAACGTTTAGGTTAAGCGTATAGGGTTTGCGTTAGTTTGTAAATGATACGAACAGCTTTAGATTTAAGTGCGGCAATTATAAATGGTTATAAACGAAAAATAGCGGAACGTTTAGGTTAAGCGTATAGGGTTTGCGTTAGTTTGTAAGTGATATCAACTGCTTTAGATTTAAGTGCGGCAATTATAAATGGTTATAAACGAAAAATAGCGGAACGTTTAGGTTAAGCGTATAGGGTTTGCGTTAGTTTGTAAGTGAGACGAACGGCTTTAGATTTAAGTGCGGCAATTATAAATGGATATAAACGGAAAATAGCGGAACGTTTAGGTTAAGCGTATAGGGTTGCGTTAGTTGTAAGCGAATTATGTCTATCAGATACTGATAGAAACGGCTAAACGTTATTTCTAGTGCGTTGGTTTAGGCGTTATTTGTAAGTAGGTAGGCGGTTAAACCGTTCGTTAGGCACTGGTATAGGAATCGGCTAACATTATTATTAATGCGTTAATTAGTCATTAATTATAAGTGTTTAAGCGCTCATTAGATATAATATATATAGGAACTGGCCAATACATTATTAATAGTGCGTAGTAAAATATCAAATAGGCGGTAGGAACATTGAACGATATCTATAGGAACTTGTATAAATAATAACTAAATTATTAACTAAGAATTATCATAAATAACCCAAAGCTTGTCTTCCATCTACTGGTTAATTTGAAGTAAATTTTAAATAAATTTTACAGTGCTGCTTTAACGGTTTATGTCTGCCCTTAAACTATGTTTTCATTACATATGAAATAAACCGAGCCTCCTTCGCAGAAGGTTATTCAAAATGGTACAGGCTTAAAAAATTGGTTCATCTCAAGAACTTGTTAAATAGTTTGTTATGTATGTGATGTAAACAATATTTAAATATTATAACACTTGTATTATCATAGTCCAAGGGTTAGATACTATTATATAGGTTCAATACTTATATCACTAAATATCTATACATAATACTAAAGTTTGGAATACAAACAATATTTAAATATCCTAGCATTTATGTGTTATTATAGTTCAAGAGTTATGTATTTATTACATGTATCTAAAGCCCCATTCCATAAAATATCTATTCATACTGGGTCCAATATCAGTAATAAATCGAGATACCAAGATTTATGTATGTATTATATATGTATTCGTACTCTGCCTTAATGAAATGTTTATATGATAATATATATACCAAACTCTAAGATAAGGTTAATATCAATATTCTAAAGGATTATACCTGTATTATAATATATATATATATATATATACATATATATATATATATATGTATATATGTATATATATATGTATATATATATATATGTATATATATACTACATACACAGTTTAGTTATTTATGTATGAACATATGCTACATGTATCCAAGTCCCATAATTCTATTTTAATAGATTGCTATGTATATAATTACATATCTATTGATACCCCACTTTATAAGTATTTATGTACGTGAAGATATATGCTGCATGCACACATATTCTGTAATACTATTGAAATTATATGCTTTAATGGGTTACTATGTATATAACTACATATCTATTGATATCCTATTTTATAAATATTTATATGGGTGGATAAATGTTGCATGCATACATATTCCATAATACTATTGGATTTAACATTTAATGGTTTATTATGTGTATAAACCCTGCTTTACATGTTTAAGTATGTATACTACTTGCATGTAAGACTATTTACAATAACATACAATAATCTATGGTACATTTTATATGTATTTACAATATATTTTCTTTGACACGTTACACTCAACAAATAAACTAGATTCACTAGTTGTGCTTCTGGTGAAGTATATGTTGAGGTTTTTAAGACATCGATGCCAATCGTAGTTCAACGTTCGACTCTCACAAAAGGCGTTTTACTGTAGGGTTCCCAAAGTCCTGTGAGTTGATCTGAATCGGCCCTAGGCGAGCGATAACGAGATTTAGTGTATCTACCGTTGTACGTCATCAAAGTCGTTGGCTTCTTAGTGAATTGCTTTGATTTCGTATCGTTCCAGCATTGTTAAACAATGACTTGGCTAGAAGCCTAACCAGTCGTAGGATAACTAGGCCTTCCTATGTTATGTCTAGTTTAGACTTCATGTCCTATATGTCAGTTTAACGTGTTGCGAGACAGGGGTCGAATCTTTCAACCAAACGGAACTGTCGGCTTGTACTGATAGTCTAGGTATGTCCTCTTTGTGTTGGTATCCACTGAGGGCCCAATGTTGGCCTAAAAACGATTGTATAATCAACGATCGGTTCTTATGAGCTGAAACACATATATTACAGACTAAACAGGTGGTGGTAAAATCCTCCAATATACCTGTCCGATATTTTTATATATACAAACTATACCAGGTGGTGGTGAAATTCCCCAAATTTACCTGTTGATCTAACTACTATTGATTTAAGATCATATTCTTACATATATTATAAACTAAACAGGTGGTGGTAAAATCCTCCAATATACCTGTCCGATATTTTTATATATACAAACTATACCAGGTGGTGGTGAAAATCCCCGAATTTACCTGTTGATCTATCCATTATTGGTTTGATATATATTATATATTTACATATATCATAGTATACACAGGTGGTGGTGAAATTACCTGTCTGATCCGTCCTTATGGGTTCGAGATCTTATAATGAATAAATTTAATGATGTATGAAGTATTATCATACACAGTTGATTTATGCTTTAAGTAAATGAAACGTTCGAGTGGTTGTCTTATGACTTCCATTTTATCAGGCTTCAAATACACATATGCGAGCTGTTACACCGCTGAGTTGCATATATCAGCTTCTTTAGTCACGTAAGTCACAATATTGTAGACTCATCTATTGATGTACGTTGACAAGCTGGCACTCCTAGGCGGATCATCTAAAGCTTCGCTCTCAGGTCTGCTTGCAGCCTCGAGAATATACCAAACTGCCTTTATGATATACGAATCCGAACGTGGAATTGCTAAAGCAATTATCAGCAGTAATATAATATTTTGGACGAGGGTTTGAACCTTATCCTTGTATCCGTCCTAAACAATGGTGATGCCCTGTTTGTAGTGGACAGCCCTAAGCTGTTCGGGCGGTGGTTTCTTGGGAGACCTCTCACCATATTTTTATATATTTTATATAAAATATGAAGAGAGAAACAGTACCTCACAATTGTTCATCTAAAATATACTTTTATTCATTATACTATATCAATTATATACCGACCTTCTATATAACATTATTATCCATATACTATTTACCAATTATTTATACGTATGAGAAAAAAGAATATATATTTTATAATATTGCATACACGACCTGTAACAACACAATTCTAATTTTATTATTTACAATTTAATATACTATTCTTGCAGCCGTAACACTGAGTTTTAGGATATTGTTAAAATTTATATCATAGTTCCTTTATAAAAATAAATTTATTACTTTACCCATGATTTATGTTATATGAGTATTGTACTATATTATTTTGTCTTTATGTAGAATATAGTAATATAGACTTCTATTCATTTATAATACAAATATATTTTATATCTAATACTGTAGTGTAGGGCCAAAGTTCTTATGTAATAGGTTTTCATCAGTATCTTATATCACATGTAGAAAATATTAATGTTCATGACTATAGGTATCATAATAAGCAAATTACTTTATAGATGTATAATAACTACTCTTTAAATTGGTTGTTAAATAAAGTTAATTGTAGTAAAGTTTAGGTAAATAAATCTAATTAAACTTGTGATTTACTGGTTTCATTTCAAGACATTTCGATTGGCTAAGCAATCCTGTTCGATAGACCTCCATAAAAGACTAAGGGTTACTACAATACACAACAAAGAGTCCTACTCTTGACGATTCACGCCAAATAATATAAAGTTAATTCTGTACTCATGAGTGTATATCAGAAGCCTATGTGTATGGGTATGTGGAGTGATATACGTGATCTGCTTTACTCATGTGTAGCGATTCAGATTGGTAGATTACTCCATATATGTGGCATGTATGGTTTGAGATATAATCTCATGTAATATTCTTATTGATGGTTACACACACATCATATATCATATGTGTTGTTCATATGTGTATTATTACTTATGCGGGGAGTTTTTATTTCGAAGAGTTTTAGAAGGGGGACGTTACAGCCTGCCTCTCCTGGCTACGAATCTCCTAAAAGATAATAAAAATTCTTCTGTAGATAGTGAAGCTACTACTTCGAGGTGAATTGCTCTATATACGGCGCAAGTAAATAAAACTAGCCATATCTTCTCACCACTTCGTAAAAACAATGGCCCGGTTAAGTCGACGCCAGTGACTTGGAACGGCTTGCCCGCCTGTGTCCTATCTTCTGGCAACGCAACAAACGCTTAGAAAACGGTTCTCCCTTTTGTTTTCTACATGTAACACACCTTCTTGAAATCTTTTTTACTAACAGACGTATTCCAGTTATCCACAAAGTTTGCCGCAAATTTGCTATAACAGTTAATGTACCAGCATGCATTAACGCTTTGTGTTTGTGTACAACTAACCTCTCTACAATGGCATGTTTACTTGGCAATAGTATATCTATAACAAAGTGGTACATTTTCAGAGAACAATTTCGTCTTAACCTTGATTAAATCATCAGTATCCACAAAAGTACATAAATCTTTATAAGTTTTCAATTTTCCATAGGTTTCCGTTTGGATAAGTTTGAACACCTTATTCTCGGCGTTTGTAATTTCTTCTGAATTAAGAACTCTTTGTAATCGTTCTGATCTCTTAATCTTGCAGTTTGAATAAAAGCGATATATCCATGCAATCATTCTGACAATTAATGTATATTTAGAAAAATATAAAAGTCTTTCTGAAAAATTATCTGAAATAGCACTATTAACCATGTACTGCTGATTCTCTTTGTAGGGTTCGGTTTGTATTTACACGAATAAAACACCAACTACATGACTTATAACGCACTCATCCGCTCGGCGGTTGCACAGCGACTGCGCTGGAGTGAGTCGCTACCGACTCCCTCCCCGCACTCCCCGCCACCAACCACCGCGTCAGTAAGCACGCTGCGTTTATTAAATATAATAATACTCTACATATCTACCTTTTACAAAATTTGAAAAATAGAAATTATTGTTGTAACATACTCATTAGTCACCAGAATCACAATACTATAATACTTAACATTAACAGAGTACTGAATCAGATAAATGTTAATCAGTTATTCTTTTCAATCATCATCACCTTGAAAAATAGAAATTATTGTTGTAACGTACTCATCAGTCACCAGAATCGCAATACTATAATACTTAACATTAACATAGTACTGAATGTTATTCTTTACAATTATCATCAGTTCACACGTTAAAACGTGTTACCAGGCCTGCGCCTGCCAGGACAACTCCTGATGCGTGTTCAGAGACCACGCCTTCCGGGACAACCGCCCGATGCGCATACACAGTACACGACTTCCGGGACAACGCCCACCGCGCATACACATGCGACTTCCGGGACAACGCCCAACCGGGACAACGCCACCGCGTATACATAGTACACGACTTCTGGAACCAGGCGCGGGTCGCACCGGATCGCGCTGCACGCGGGCTGCATCGGCACGCGCTGTACGCGGGCCGCACCGGAACGCGCTGCATGTGGACTGCTCCAACTATCCGTTCTAACCACAAGACAATCACTTGTCTTGCACTCACAGGCACGCACGACATACGTGGAACATAAAAAAAATCATTAAAAGGTTCGGTTAAAATTCACTTTCAAAAAATGCAGCACAACTCTCAAGACACCACTCGCCTTGATTTTGTGCGGGCTCGGCCTAACCTGACCATGACTAATAACGCGACCGAGGTACTCTATTTCGGTAGTAAGAAAAACATTTGCGTACGTTAACGGAGAACCCGGCTTCTGTCAATGTCCTCAGGACATCGACCGTTGAACATAGGATCAGTACATCATCAATCTATACTAGAACACTCCCTGTTCCTATAAATTTACACAAGGCATTGTTGATGATACGTTGGTACACAGCGGGGGGGGAATTGCATAACCCATACAGCATTTTAAACATTCATAATGAGCTTCCGTAGTTACAAAGCCTGTCTTATGGATCGAGTCCTCATCAATAGGGATTTGATGAAAACCCGACGCCATATATAAAGAATTTCGAGTCCCCAAGCCGGTCAATATGATCATCAGTCAGGGGTAGGGGTTACCTATTCCTGAGGGTAATGCAATTTAAAGCTCGAAAGTCTACACACATTCCGTCCGAACCATCTTTTTCCTTAACTAAAATGACCGTGCTTGCGTATTCGGGGTCTGACTCCCTAATATTTTTTTTTTTTTTGTCTAAGATCCTGACATATCTCACGCACCTTTACCTATTCTTGGTACGACAAACGATACGGATGGTATGACACAGGGACGTCACTTGTCAAGTTGATGTGCATTTTACCAGTATTCACGTTAGTGGTGGCTGTACCGGATATCAAAAACGGAGAGAATTCATCTACCACTGCCATCAACTTTACAAGTTCCGCCCCTTCGAGAGGTTTATTTATCTTGTTGGGGTTGGTAACACCTACAGAGTTTATTTTTAATACGCTGTTTGGCGTAGTTAAGTACTGTCCGTGTTTCGTGCGAATAAACGTAACGCCATCGCGATTAAGTACGTCAGTCCCTATGATAATGGGCGTATTCATGCACGAGGCGGGTACTATGACAAAATCTACTTCAAGCGCTATATTCCTAAATTCGACCGTTAAAGTGATATACTCGCGAGCAACAATCTCTTTATCGCTTATTCCTTTCAAAGAACATTTAATTTGTTTATGCGAACCGGAGAAGTAAGTTACTACTGCTGACAATATTAAGGATACATTGAGTGCTCCACTATCTATAAGAACGTCAACTGGTATACCCTGTATCACGGCTGTACTCATATCGTTTTTATCCTTCACGTTTGAAGGTTCGCTACACAAGTTAACTTTGCGTTGGTTGCTATTGTTACCTTGGGACCCAGATCGGGCCTTAGCAAAACAGTTACTCTCTTTATGCCTTACTTTCTTACAGAAAGAACAGACGAGTGGTTTAACACTATTATGCGCATCGCCCTTATCATTACGATTCTTGGGCACTGTGCTCTGCTATGCCCTGCTCGGCCACAACAGAAACATTTGATTTCGGACTTAGTAGGACCGTTAAAACTTCGCCTTTTAGCCATATTACCGGATGGCACAAATTTATCGAAGTTACGATTTTCAAACTTACGAGTAGGCTTTAGATAAGTAGCTAAAAAGAAAACTAGGTTTTCGGTTGTTAGATCGGAATTGGTAGCCGTTGCGCGCACCTGTACATCGTTGATGCCGTAAATTATTATTTGAACCATGAGGTCTTCGCTTAAACCTCTTATTACTCGTAATCTTGATAAAGAACGACGCGCGTATTCTGCGTATGATGGAAACTTCTCGAACGTGGTGTTTATGACCTCATGTAGAATTTGAGCGAAGTTAATCTTTTGCGGACACAAGGACTTAAATTCTTTTAGAAAATTAGACCACGAGTGATCATTTGTAGCCCATTCATTTAATCTTTATATATTTACTACCTGTAACAAAGGATTAGTATCCTTTTATAGGTACCGTTCTGATTTCCATCGAACTACCTCTAGATCTAAATTAAACGACATTTGTCGACATACACATGTTGGTTTACCAATGATAGATCTTTTAGGTGCCGTTTGGCTATCCAAACTACATCTTAGGTACCGTTTGGTAACCCAAACTAATCTAATGACCTCGTAGTATCCTTTTATAGGTACCGTTCTGATTTCCATTGAACTACCTCTAGATCTAAATTAATCGACATTTGTCGACATACACATGTTGGTTTACCAATGATAGATCTTTTAGGTACCGTTTGGTTATCCAAACTACCTCTTAGGTACCGTTTGGTTATCCAAACTACCTCTTAGGTACCGTTTGGTTATCCAAACTACCTCTTAGGTACCGTTTGGTTATCCAAACTACCTCTTAGGTACCGTTTGGTTATCCAAACTACCTCTTAGGTACCGTTTGGTTATCCAAACTACCTCTTAGGTACCGTTTGGTTATCCAAACTACCTCTTAGGTACCGTTTGGTTATCCAAACTACCTCTTAGGTACCGTTTGGTTATCCAAACTACCTTTTAGGTACCGTTTAGTTATCCAAACTACCTCTTAGGTACCGTTTGGTTATCCAAACTACCTCTTAGGTACCGTTTGGTTATCCAAACTACCTCTTAGGTACCGTTTGGTTATCCAAACTACCTTTTAGGTACCGTTTAGTTATCCAAACTACCTCTTATTACCTCGTTATTGTTGACAGAACAGAAGTAAAATAACTATACATACAGCTACTAAGTCACAGTGAGTTGCTTAATAACGATGACTTATCAAGTCAATGTAATTTTATTTTTATGTTGCTAATGTAAAAGCACATAAAGAACAAAACACATCTAAATCTACACAGACAGGTAAGTAACCTGAGCTAATAATGTTCACTTAAAGTAAGAATATATTTATACGGGAATGGAAATATTTATGCAAAATGGGAAGTTTGTATGTTATTTATGTGATTAATTATTTGCGTAAACATAGATAATATTCAGAACATTACAATAGACAAGTAGGTAAGATAAGTATTTAAAAATGCACTTATTTTTCATTATTTGTATAGTACAGTAATTTTCGTAACACTGATTTACAGAATACAGATACAGAATTTTGATACTCAATTTCTTTCTGTCAACAACTTAATTCGTGGTATTTTTGATGTACAGGTTTTGTCAACAACGGGTATTTAGGTACCAATCAAGTAACAAAATCGGGTCCATTTTGGAACACTCCTTTTATGACACGACGCGCGTAATCAGAATACCTACTGGCATAACTGGGCATTAACTTCTTAATCCGTTAATCGTTAATTAACGGAGTTAACATTTCGAGTAACGGATTAACTTTTAAGTTAACTTAAAAATATGTTAACGGATTCGTTAACTTACGTTAAATTTCCCAAAGTCCGTTAATCGTTATCCAGCAACAAATGTTTAAAGAGTAAAGCTCAAAGTCTCGTCAAAATGTAACTAGACATAAAGTCGAAAGACTCTAAATGATGCGGTATTCCTCGGGGAACACATATTCGCAAATCTGTATATTAAATATAATACTGCTATACCCTCAAGCGCTGCAATTGAACATCTTTACTCCACGGGCCAGACTTAAACAGCTTATTATTTATTATACAACTTATGCACCTAATTAAGTATTGATATTGCTGGTATCATCATACAATAAAACAATTTATACATTAAAAAGACGAGACTCCGCGAAAAAGTAAAACCTTACATAAATAGTGTCTAGCATAGCGTATTTCGTCATCATATTAAATAAACTAGATGGCGCTGGTAGTATTCTACATCGCGGTCGTGACGCGAACGAAGACGCGGGCATTAGCTAGTAAATAAAATAAATTCTAAATCTTAATCCAAATGAATGAAAAACATTGTTTGTCAACATGCCTATATTAAACACTTTAATAATTATACCCGTCTTTTTTTTTTTTTTGTTAACTTCCAGAACTAACAGTTTTTATAAAAAGGAATTTTTTATCACCCGTTAACGGATTCACGATTAACGTTAGCTTGCGTTTAATTTTCCGAAATGTAACGCTTTAACTTTTAACGAAGTTAATTTTCAGTAACGGATTAGCGATTAACGAAGTTAACTATTTGATTAACGGTGCCCAGTTACCAGTAGGCAACTGGTTATAATAAAGTAAAATAAGTACCTAAGTTATTGATTTTGACTACTTTGGGGTTAGCAGAATTTTATTTACATTATTTCACATCCAATTTTATAATTATGTACGTAGCTTAATTAAACAGCAAGGAAGAAATTATATTGACACTATTTCAATAAGCAACAACTGATAAGTTACTGATTTACCTTTTAATTTATTGTACTATTGCCATATTGGTACATACCTTGCACTTTTGTGATCCTGGCAGGGTCGCCACTTGTAGGGTTCGGTTTGTATGTATACGAATAAAACACCAACTACATGGCTTATAACGCACTCATCCGCTCGGCGGTTGCACAGCGACTGCGCTGGAGTGAGTCGCTAGCGACTCCCTCCCCGCACTCCCCGCCACCAACCACCGCGTCAGTAAGCACGCTGCGTTTATTAAATATAATACTCTACACTCTTCAATAGATTTTTTAATTAAATGCGTGTCCATGCTTGATATAGGCCACTCTTTGGGGTCTAATTTTAACCACTCCGGTCCATTCCACCACAATGATTCTTTTAGAACATCTGCTTCACAGCTTCTTGAAGGTAAATCGGCGGGGTTCAGATTACCTGGTAAATGATTCCAATCCTTTATATTAGTGTAACTACGAATCTCTTTTACCCGTTTTTTTATAAAAACGTCCAAACTTTCATTTTTCTGTATCCACGTTAGGACAACAATTGAATCAGTCCAAAACCAGCAATAGTGTTCCAAAGAAAAAATATTTTTAAATTGAACGTATAGACGGACCCCTATAACGGCTGCTAATAGTTCCAACCGTGGTATTGAGATATCTTTACTATCCTTGGAAGGTGATACTCGTGACTTTGCGGCTACCAATTGTACTGATACTATGCCTTCACTCTCACTGCGAATAAACAAGGCAGCGGCATATGCATCTTTACTAGCGTCACAAAAAATATGAACTGATAATTTAGAACCATCTAAACTGCTTAATGTTATACGTCGAGGAACCGCAACATCTTCTAAAAAATCTAGCTTTGACACCCACTTGAGAAAAGCTTTGGCTATATTCGCTGGTACTTGTTCATGCCATCCAATCTTTTTCTGATAAACTTGTTTCAATAATAATTTGGCCTTAAGTGAGACAGGAGACGTAAAACCTATCGGGTCAAATACTCTGTGAGCTAAAGATAACATAAAACCTGTAGTTATACGCTCTCCATTGTATTTCAAAGATTTTGTGTTTATCTTTAAATCATCTGTTTTTGTATTCCACATTAACCCTAATACCGAAAGAATGGTTTCTTTATTGGATGGCCCTGAGACCCAGCCTCGTAAATCCATCTTAGCTAGAAGCATAAGCTCTTTCGAATTATTTATAAATTCTTGTAAACTTTCTACCGAAGAACAACTGGTGAGGCAATTATCAACATAGAATGACTGTTTTAATTTATCTGTAGTAGTTTTTAAATGTAAAGGTATGTACTCACTTTCGAGGTGATGCCTTATGGTGGCATTTAATAAAAATGGGCTGCAAGTTATACCAAACACAACTCTGCAGTGACGATAAGTAATCAACTGGCGTCTATCTTCATCTGCCCACCATAGAAATTGAAGATATTTACGATCCGCCTCTGCCAAGCTTATCTGTAAAAATGCCTTTTTAATATCGGCTGTGACACCATACTCGCGCATACGAAAGTCAAGTAAAAGTTTTGGTATAATAAATAATAAAACTACGTTTTAACGGTTTTAAGCGCGGTAATTTTATTTCAATAGCCTCACGCATCATTCTAGGTATGAAACGATTCTCTTTCGCGAGGATTTGTGGGTTATCGAATCTGATGTAGTGGTTGGGTTTATCCAGCGTGTGTTCACTGATCGCAGACTTCGTAGACCTTGTGTGTTTCATGTCAGCAATGTGTTCTTTTACTCGTGTTTTTATGCTCCTCTTTGTTTGCCCAATGTATGACAATCCACACTCACAATCAAGCTTGTAAACCCCTGCATCCTGGAGTGGGATATTGCATTTCACAGGTCTCAGAAATTGGGTAATCTTTTTCTGCGGCTTGAAATATGTTTTGATTGAAGCTCGCCTGAGGATGTGACCAATTCTGTCTGTGACCCCCTTGATGTAGGGTAGGGTAGCAGGGCACCGCTCAACTGAAGGTGGTTTGGGGCCTTTGTGACGTTGGTGTGGAGTCTTCAGCTGATTGCGTTGTAGAACTCGCTTGACATGCTGAAGCTCTCCAGCTATGTGGTTCTCGTCACAAATTTTCCGTGCTCTCTGAAACAAAGATTTGCCCACGGTAGCTAACTGACTAGGATGGTGGTGAGACGAACCATTAAGGTATTTATCTGTATGGGTAGGTTTCCTATACACCGTATGACCAAGAGTATTGTCAGGGTTCCTTAGGATGAGCACATCCAGAAAAGCTAATTTATTATTTGCCTCTAGTTCCATAGTAAATTTAATATTACTGCTAATGGAATTGAGATGATCTAGAAATGCAGAGACTTTATCGTTTGGGAGGACGGCAAAAGTATCGTCTACGTACCTTTTATACATCTTCGGCTTAGCCGGAGCGGTATCCAGTGCCCTCTGCTCGAAGTCTTCCATAAAAATGTCAGCTACGACAGGAGACACCGGTGAGCCCATGGCTACACCGTTGATTTGGTCGTAGAAGCCGTAGTCCCACACGAAATAGCCAGATGTGAGGCAATGTTTTAGTAGATCTGCATATTCCTCAGGCATGTTATTATCTATTAGCTTCCTTTTGAATGTTGTTTTTGTGAATTTTAGGTAACCCATACAGTTTAGGCGCTTTGGCGCAAGATGGTGTGAGTGCGGATACGTCTAAGCTTAATTTTTCGGAGTGTTTTTTCATAACCGCGATTGTTTGTTTGGTTACTTTATCCGTGGGGTCAGTTTTGACCTTTTTATAAGTGCTTTCGTCCGATAAAAGATCTTGTATTTTACTATTGTAATCAGACGTATCCATGACGACAGTCGCGTTACCTTTATCTGCACGGAGCACGGTTATTTCTGGTTTATTGCGAATGTTTTTTAAGGCAATATATTCAGCACGAGTGAGATTCGGTTTGGGTAGACGACTACGGCGTAAAACCGATGAGATATCTTGTCGTATAGCTTCCGCATCCTCTTTCTGCATGCTGTTCCTTACCAGACATTCCTCTACGTTGCAGATTATGTTTTCAAAAGGTATTTTTCGCGGGGTTATTGCGTAATTAAGGCCTTTTTCTAATACCGAAACGGTGTTTTTATCGAATGTTTGTTTTGACAGGTTAACCACCGACAGTGACATATGATTAGTGGTCGCGTTTCCGTGCACATCAACAATTGCTTCACAATGGAGCTCAGGTATATTTTTTTGCGCGTTCCTTGTACCAAGATGTTTGTTTTGGTTTGTTAGCATTTGGTTGTATTTTGAAATTTGGCGGTTTTTTAGTTGTTCATATTTGACCTTTGCTCTCTTGTTAACAATATCAATGTAGTTTTGGAAATCTTCTGTCGATAGTATTACCTGTATTTCATTGTTTTGCGTCTCGATAGCTCTATCTACGTGGTTCAAATTTAAACGGTGTTGGCGGATAAGGCATCTTAATAACTTTAAACTAGCCTGGCGTAGAATGCTGGCGCTTCCCGATATATCTTTTTTAGATGTTAATTTTACACATACCGGTATAATATTATTATCGCGACACCTTTTTAAGAAATTTAACGATGTCACTAAACGCGCATGTTTTGTTTTTAGGCACTCACACCGCCGAATTTTATTTGCGATTTCCAGACCGTACTGGTTCACATAATATTTTCTTACAATGTATGAAAAGTTAATAATATAAAAAAGTTTTGGTATCAATTCTAATAAATTAATACCAGGTTCCAAACAAGAATTAAGAGATCTGCCATGTTCATCTTTTGCTGATGCGTCAAAAACTGGTCTTACCCTTGTTGTTAGACTTGATTCTTTAATAACGGGATGATGAGCCAAGAAATGACCATCCTCATCACCTTGTACCTGTTCAATAATACCACCATGAAGCCATTCCTTTAAGGAATTGTCGTACTCCTTATAATTTCCGGTAGAAACTAAACGTTTGGTTGTAGAGTGAAGACGTTTTAAAGCTAATGTTCTATTATTTAATAAGTTAACGTCTTCTCGCCAAGGTAAATTGACTTCATACCGACCTTCTTTATTAATTGCCACTGTATCTTCTTGTCATATCGGAAGTATCGCTATCTACCATATTTGCCGTATTAATGTGTGACATTTGTTGCATACTGGCATTAGTCGCATTTGACGTCGATGGTCCGTTCTCAATGGGAAAAATGTTAACCTCTGGACACATTATGAAATAATGCCGTTTAGTGCAATATAAGCATTTTGGATATCTGTTACAATTGTTTGCGAAATGTCCGATCTTCAAACAAATAAGACAAGCTTTCTTAGACTTTAAATAGTTTCTTCTCTCCTCTAGTGACATTTCTTTGCTACTGATGCACTCCGAGCTAAAATGAGAAGTTTTGTCGCACCATATACATTGCTTTTCATTTCTTCCGCTAAAATCTGATTTCTTTTTATTGTTAAAAGCCACTATACAGGAAGCTGTCGCCTGCCTTTCCTTTTTTGTTTCAGTAAACGAATTTTTTGCTATCTGTACTCTTTCTTCACAATCCACTTCCAGTTTTAAAAATTCTAGCAACTGTTGCAGTTGATCCGTATCGGATTTTTTTGGTATGCGTTGCCAAACCCTTAGAGTACTTTCAGGGATTGCTGATTCGACGAGTGGATAAAGCATTGCTGCGTATTTTTCGCTTGTTACACCTAATGTTTCTAAGGCCCTTAGCTGCGTATTTAACTTGTCGTACAGAGTCCTTAAATCTGAAAAATCGCTGCAATTGCCTTGGGACAGTACGATGTCTAAAAGCTTACGGACGTAACATTGAATGAGAATTTCGTCCTTGGCAAACCTGGCTTTCATCTGTTCTAGCGCCTTGTGATAATTGGGCCCACTTGGTGGAAAGCTTTCAACTAGTTCTCTTGCTGACGAACCTGGTTGTGTAGCTTTTAATAGATATTGAAATTTGTCGTCATCGTCTATAAAAACATCTGAATCTATTTTCTTAAATAGCCCCCAAAAACCCAACCAGTTTGTAATGTCTCCGTCACACTGTTTGAGCTCTAATGTAGGCAACTGAAATTTCCTTTGTGTAGTCTGGGGTTTATCCGAACTTTTATTAGTGAATAGTGTGTTAACGTTTCCAAATTCACTGACCTCATCTGACTCTGTGCGTAATAACTTTTCACAGCGCGTTTTCAAAAGGCTATAATCAGTCTCTCTTTGATAGAAGCCTTCTAAGTCTAGTTCTTTAAATGTTTCCTCCTCCGAGAGGTCCAAATCGAGAACTGCATATTTAAACTTTTCCTCTATCTCAAACATTTGCTTAGCTCTATCGTTTAAGGTGATGAGAATTGTACGGACCTCGTGGATTTCTCCCTTGCTAAGCTTATCTATACAAGTGTTATAACTTAAAGAAAATAGCCTGCGACTTACGGTTCTTTGTTTTTTTAAATTGCTCACGGTCGCCATTCTGTTGTGGTCGTTGAAGAGAGGTATAATTATCTTAGAATCTTATAATAGAAATATCCTGCTTTTTGTATTATTTTAAATATATAAACTTATTAAACACAACAATG
The DNA here is from genome assembly GCA_019925095.2 of Dendrolimus kikuchii. Taxonomy (NCBI): domain Eukaryota; kingdom Metazoa; phylum Arthropoda; class Insecta; order Lepidoptera; family Lasiocampidae; genus Dendrolimus; species Dendrolimus kikuchii. The sequence goes on along the minus strand of JAHHIN020000030.1, from coordinate 7,153,753 downwards.
GATATTTAATACGTGTATTCCTCTCAATAATTTTCACTCGACAAAAAAACAAACCAAAACTTTGACATAAAAAAATATCACATTCAAAAAACACTATTCTATGAACAAAATAGATTTAACAAGCACGAGACTGCAACACTTGTTATGCATTCTTAACTTTGTTCCACTTACACAATTCGTCCACTGTCGCACGCTACTAAATTGGTCTACTGCGCAGTTACATCGAGATGAATGATTACTTGTATAAAATTCTACACGCCTTGTTAGAATAGTACTTACATTCATCGCTCGACTTTATAAATGGCTGTGAAGTGTAATGGATATTTTTTGTATATATAATAACTTCTAATAGAAGTATTTAATGATCAAATTATGTTGAGCTACTTTTACTATCATGTAATAAATTAAGTGTTTATATACAGTTTTTGGTTTTTATTTATGAATTCCTCGTCCTATTATTCGACATGGTAGGCACATGCTAGAGTCAGCTTGATTGCAGCTCTTAGTTCTTAGGGTGCATGTATAATCCCCGGCACGCAATTTGGTCAAAGTCGTAGCATGCGCAAAAGTCGTTTTTTAGGTCGTTATGGTTGTCAAGCGGGACTCGGAATGAGTCTACTCAACTGTCTCCTTCATACTCATAAGCTTGAGCGCGCGCGAGAGAGACGGACAGATTTCATGATGCGAACGCAGTGCGACGTCTAACCACGCGGTTATTCACAAACACTACACAAGCACAACGTGTGTATATGTGTTGAACGTGCACTGCGCGAACTTACCCCCACTACGCAAAAACGTGGCTAAGTGCGTGCTGCGTACTATACACGATAGCGATACCGCGTCGCCAGTAACAGACGTTTTTGATGATACTGGCATGTAGGTACGTATGTGTTGGAATCGAGAACTGGGGGGCGAAGCGGGAACTTATCAGGAGCAAACCGGAAAAATAATAGTCCTACCTGGTCTGGCTATTCTTGCGCCCTCCGGAATATATGCCCTGTGCCTGGGCACCGGTGACACCGCCCTATTCACGGCACTGGTCACAGAACGTCACTATACGTTAGCCACAACAATAAAGTACGACAATTGTCAATTGTTTCATGTGGGCTTTCTTGTCAAGAAATATTTAAATTGATAGACGTGCAAGTGTCAAAAGTCAAATAAACGCTTGGAAACAGTATACTGTATTTTCTTCAGTTTCATCCTCTAATATATTTCTTGGATGTAAAGAAACAATAAAACACCGAAGAAAAATACAAATGTTCTTTATTTAATATTTAAACCCAAATACCAAACTGATTACAAGTAAAGGCGACGCTGTAATCAAAATGGCGGCACTTCGTTGAATTGGCGCGCATTCCGCTTCCAGCCAGTCATATTCGTCTCTCAAGTTTCTTTCTAGAAGTATCGGTCCGAGTGTTGATAAAACTCTTTCGTGGTATAATCGTTCAAGTATTTAATCTGTGAAATTATTATTCTTTTAAAGTGTGAATATGGGGGAGGTAAGGAGAACCACCTCTGTATATGAAGAAGTGTCCATCAAAATGCATTAAAGTAGGGTGGCGCCACATTAGCATCAGGGTGAATTTTATAGAAAGCGCCAAAAGTTGTTACAATATATAGAGTATTTATTATAAAGTATTTTAGTTTTATAAAATTAAATATTAAAAAATCACTAAGCGTGTTATTCAAAATTCACGAAATTAAATCACTCTTCACGTTTACACATAACAATAATTCTTTATATATATTTAATAAATTATTTTGTACTACGTAAATAGTTGATGTTGTTAATAGCGTACTATCACTAACTAACTACTCCAGTCATTATAAATATTAAATTTTCTAACTCGGCATACTTCAAGCCGTTAACAACTGCTACTTTCATACCACACCATTTGCCTACGCTAGCGCTATTTCGGAGGGTTTTGAACTATGATTTACTGTTTATAGCTGGACACTTTCAACTTTCCACCCATATGAGACGGTTCTCCTTACTTCTAATTTCCATAAGTGTGAACCTGCTCTAATTACGTCGATGTTAGTGACTATATCTAAATGCGTTTTATTTATAGCGTTCAAAAGTAACGCGTTAACGTTTATCCACATTAGTATACATATATACATGAGATATCGGTTAATGTTTAACGTCATTAACAATGTCGTATCTCAAATAAGGCATTAAACTCTTGGCTATGGCTACATATACGTTATGTTTTATTAGTGCGGTAGTTAAAGCATTGTGGAACCTCTCATGTCATTATGGTGTTATATATAAGCTGTTTTTCTTTTGCCCCTACTTAAATGGCCGAATGCGTCTTATTTATAGCGTTAAAATATATATTTTTGTTTAATATAGTTTTTATTTCTATATTTACCTCAAAATCGGACAATAAATCTACGTCGAGGCAAGCCGTTTGGTGGGGCGCCAAAGATATGGTGTAGAAACCAACGGCCCCCCGGCCTTCGAAGTCCCCGACTAATCCTTCGGCCTGTATGTAATACATAAAATAGTTTATAACAAGAAAGTTACTTATCAAATCAGTTCCTAGTTGTTTTTTTTAAATAACTTCAATGTACAGACACGGCATTTTTTAAATTTTATATTATAGATTTTAGAAACGGGCAGTCATTCTAAAATTTTTATAAAAGAGTTACAATTTTTCCTCACCAATAGATGATCAGCATTGTGACTCATTGCAATGGTTTCCATCAGGTCTTCATGGCGGACGCCATACTCGTTGACTTCATAATAACCAGGTTCTGTAAAAAGAGAATATCAAATCATATCTTTAACATATTCACTGCGTCACAGGAAGTATATTCCCGTAATGACGGCCTCTGTGGTTGAGCTGGCTAAGCCTTTTCCGGCTTACCTCACTGCAACACAGAGGCTCCGGATTCCATTTCTGGTGTGGTAAATTTCAGAAACGATTAATCTCCGTTATTTACTATGGTCTGGGTGTCTGGGATCGGCCCCAGATTAGTCCATTGTATATTACCCATAACACAGGCGTGACTTGCTTAATTTGGGAATATACAATATGTGTTTGTCTGCCGATTTTATTTAATTTATTTGAGTTTTCGGTTCGGGACTGTTTATGTATCTGAAATAAGGACCTGATACGAGACCAAACTAAAGAGCAAAAAAAAATGAGTGCGTCTCGGGACGCCCGACAGAAGTGATAATTTATAAAACTAATCTAAGTTGAACTTTTTATCCGTGCAGGAACGGAGAAAGAATACAATTTCCTGCGGCCAGGCGGCCTGTCGTAAGAGGCGACAAAACAACCCACAGTCAGGTGGTAGGGCATTTGCCCGACTGGATGGCTACCACCCCTGGTCTAAAGTATGCCGCCATAACAACATTGAGTTGTGTTCGACATTAGTGACCAGATTCCAGTTTCCCTTAAGAGAGCAGCATCGCATTTGTAGCACCTTTGGTGTTGCAAATGTCCATAGGCGATGGTAACCGCTTTCCATCAAGTGGGCCGTCTGCCTGTCTGCAGATCTCCTGCAAAAAAAAAAACAACATAACCGACAACCATTCACACATCCCTCACTCACCTACGAGTATGTCATACATAATCGTAAGGTAATTATCACCGAGAGTTTAGTTTACACTACGACACAAATCGTATTGAGATAATTGCCTACAATTTCTCGACTTGTCTAAACTAGAACTCGTATGACATTTTTTCAAGTTCATGAGAGTATCGTAAAAATCAGTTTGAACCGATTTGAATGCGAGACTTGTCTTTCAAGCTCGGTGATGAGCACGGTATTTTGTTTACACGTAGACGTCAATATTCAATGAGCAGGCGATTATCGCCCTTCCACGTACGATATCGTATGTTTAGTATATGTGATAAAAAAAATCTTGCTTTCATCAATCGTATCTTGGAGGTAAGAAACTCTCTCTGTGTAAATGCCCCTACTGTAAAATATGACTCGTATCGCAAACTTGGCAAGTTATTCCATCTATCATTTAAGATCTATGTACTCTTGTCAGCGGAGCTTCCTCCAATCTTCTCTATTATGGGCCAGTTGTTTTACATACTTGTACGACACAACACCCACTTTTTCTTATATTTGATCCATGAATGCTCACCTCGGTCTTCCCTTCCCTTCCCTTCCCTCTCCTTGCTTCCACTTTGCCTTCGATTAACGTGCATAAGAAGGTGTCGTGTCGTAGCAAATGGCCAAACATCTTCCCCCTTCTTTCCTCCAGAGTTTTTAAAATTGTGCGTTTCTTCTTTACTATAAGTATATCCAGTATTTCTTCATTGGTCTTCTTTTCTTTCCAACTTATTCTCTCCATGCGTCTCCAACTATATTTCACAGGAATATATTTCACTTTACTATATTTCACTGCACTATATTTCAATATTTCACTTTACTATAATTCACTGGACTATATTTCAATATTTCACTTGAATAAATTTCATTGGGCTACATTTCAATGGACTTCATTTCACTGGAATATATTTCACCAGCCTAGTTTTCACTAGATTATATTACAATGGACTACATTACATACCCGCAATAAAGTTTGCATAGAATAGGAAGTAGACTTAATTTTGACTTATATATAAGTAAGTATGTATATTTATGTATTTCCTTCAAAAAATATTCTCCAGTGGAGCTTAGTTTGAAAAACAGTTGTTTTTGTTTTATCTCACCGTTGCTATAAACCATATTGGGCCGTATCCCAGGATCGTTGGCAGCCTGCCCGCTCAATATCCAGGCCGGGCCTTCGTGCACGTTCAGGAAATGACCAACCCTATGGCCTGTTCCATGGCCGTAGTTTAGACCAACATCCCATAGATGCTTGCGAGCTAGGACTTCGATGACATGACCCTGAACAGTGGGTATTTTTTATTATTTCATGTTATAATGACTTTTTTTTTATATTATAGATTCGCGTTTAACCGACATTGCATCTAATGTCAATCAGAACTTAGAGACATGCCATGCGTTTGTTTGTCGATTATCATTACAATTTTTTTTGACTTGCGATATTTATATGAAATTATTGAATTTACAAATTATATAATATTTTTTTTATTAAATTTTTAGTACCTAATTTATACAAATTAAACTAAATAAAACTATATATACAAATTAAAATTAAACTATAAAATCTAGTGCCAGACCGCTGTCAGTTGGAAACGTGCCCAAAGGACTGGCCACATTACCTCCCTGTATGGCAACGCTTATGCGTTGTCCGAGGTATAGATCAGTCTTTTGGTCTCGTGAGACATCTACCAGGCGTTTTGGCTATGTCTTGAGAAAAGTTTGTGCGCCTCTGGCCTCTATGGTCTCAGGGTCTCGACCCCAAAAGCCGCAAATATGTAGCCATTTTCGATGGCGGAATATTTGCAGCATTTTTTATAAAAATAACAAAATTGAAAATATTTTTAAAGAAATATAAAAATACTAATCACTAGGCTTTCCCCACGGCTTCGGTCTGGTAATAAGTGTTCCTTAAAAAATTATCTAACTGTTGTTCAAAACCGCTTAAAAATTCATTGCGTGGTTCAGGAGTTGGCGGATATACAGTCAGAGATACATGGAAAGCGACTTTATTTTATATCATGTAAAGACGATAGATAGTTAGTGTTGGCAACACCAACATAAAATATTTTTTACTGGCAACATTGTGGTTGCATTTTTGTTCCTCTTCCGTTTGGGTTGTAGCCGAGGGCAGACGCTTTCATATGTAAAGTGATGTTATTACAAGTTTTCACCAACTAACAGTGTTTTAACTTCTACGTCTACATCGGCCTGGGTATCCTAGAACCACCACCATCAGCGTGTACCACAAATATATATTATATGCACGACGAGCTGCGCGCAGTTAGCATTAGTACCCTTTGGATTTAAGATGTACATTGTACATACCAATGTCCCTGCAGGCATGACAGTGGTTCCCAAATTGATCTGGCCCTTCATGACCCTCGTGAAAGCCAACCTTTGGGTATCTGTGGGGGACGCGCTCATGTGTCTCGTACGAGTCATATCTGTTGTGCCGTCTCTACGAAATAATAATAAACATTTGTTTTTTTGGGGCGAACTTCAAGGGGTATATTTTGCAGTGCAATTTATTTTTCAGACTAACTTGTGCAAAGAGGGGATGGGATAGGATGATCAGATACCCATACAAGGAGTTGGATAAGGGGGATAGAATAGAGAGGATGGGGATGGAAACAAAAGGGGGAATAGGATAATGTGATAAGGAATTAGGATAGCAAGGATGGTTTTGGGAATGGGATAGAGAGGATGGAATGAAGGGGATGGAAACAAAAGGGGGAATAGGATAATGTGATAAGGAATTAGGATAGCAAGGATGGTTTTGGGAATGGGATAGAGAGGATGGAATGAAGGGGATGGATACAAAAGGGGGAATAGGATAATGTGATAAGGAATTAGGATAGCAAGGATGGTTTTGGGAATGGGATAGAGAGGGTGGAATGAAGGGGATGGATACAAAAGGGGGAATAGGATAATGTGATAAGGAATTAGGATAGCAAGGATGGTTTTTGGGAATTGGATAGAGAGGATGGAATGGAGGGAATGGGATGAAAGGGATGGAATAGGATAACATGATAGCGAAATGGGATCGCATGGATGAGATAGCGGAATGGGATAGAGAGAATGGAATAAAGACGATGGGGATGGATATAAGAGGTCGGGGGGATAGGATTATGTGATAGACAATTGGAATAGCAAGAATGGAATAGGAGATTGGAATAGAGAGGACGGATTAAAGATGATGGTCTAAGAGAATAGGATAAAAGTGATGGGATAGTATAATGTAATAGGGGTGTTGAATAGGCTGACGGAGAAATAGGCTATTGGAACTATATATAATCTATAATTATCGTATACTTCCTAAATAAAATAAATATGTAAGGGTTCCTTTGTCCAAGTCCTACAGAAATGAATTAAAAACTTACTTGTACTGTCCTCCCGAGTCCACCAACAGCATGTCGTACTTGGTTATTACCCTCTGAGGCCCATCCCTTAATGGACTGAGTGAATAATGGCCCCGTTCTCACCAGCACCGGTGATAGTCGAAAATGACGGGCCCATGAATTCTACTTCCTCTCTATAAAATACACATTTAACTCCATTATAAATATCAACTTACAAATACAAATTGGTCAAGCCGGGAGCCCATGCTCCGAGCGGCCAATTCAAAGGGCGGCAAATTCTAACTTCGCAGACAAATACACAACTCATCACTAATACAACTTTGACCACTAAGCACACAAATTAGTTTTCGGGGGCGCGTAGGCATAGGTTGAAAACCACTGACTCACGCGTGTCCATCAGTGGGCGTCTGATGGTTGAAATGATGGTTATAATAAAAATAATAATAATGTACCCGCAGGGGGGCTTTGTGGCGAAGCCTTAGGTGAGTAGCGACACCTCGTACCTGACTCCGGGGGCCAAGGCAAGGCCCCCGCCTCCGTGCTTGCCTTAGCTGGCCGGACGGGGTGGAGATCGCTAGAGCTAAGACTAAAGCTCCAGGGGTGGAAGTGATAAATGGCATCACGTCAGAAGTAGCTTCGGTGAACCTGCAGCCCACCTCTCTACACCCCTTAGCCACTCACACCTATGTTGCCCCTGTCTTTGTGGCATTTTTTGGGGCCCATGCAGGGAGTAGCGAGTCACCGTCTGCCCATTTTTCCATGTTCCCTGAACATTGCGACGGGCAGACGCCATAGTCCCCATATTCCCAGACCCCTAGTACCACTAGCAGTTCACCCCAATATCCCGGTACTATTGACCTCATTTCCCACAATAGTTCTACACTGGCCGGGGCTTGTCCTTGGGTGCATTACTATATGGTGTAGACAGGGACAATCGCCGTCAGTGTCACGCCACATTTACATTAAATTTGTCAAAGGGCCTCTACGTGTTGGCCTTTCCATGGCCCCAAGCAAGCCCTCCAAATGTCCGGGCCATTTTTATGGCCCGTGGTCTTGAAAGACATATAAATAATAATGTCTTTCTTTCACTCCATAAAATACCCATATAAAATTACAACACAAAATTTTAAAATTAAAAGCTATTAAATTAAATTAAAATTATATTCATGTCATTTCAATTTACACGTGTATTATGCATTTGCATTACGATGCACAGAATGGCAGCTCCCAAAAATAGTGTTGTCGAAGGCATCTGAACACATGCGGAGAATTCCATTACCCCATGCACGGAGGCGAGCCCAGAGCCCCGTGATGGGTGGCCTCTGTTAAAAAATCGAATCGACAATATCTTTAGAAACTTTAATTATTGATATTTTTATATAATTTTGAAGAGAGCTAAAAAACGTCTTTTATTTTACGTTTCTATATTTGGAATCCCATTTTTAAATACAAAGACAAATAATAAAAACAAAAACTTATCAAAAACTATGGTACAAAACATGGAGGTTCTATTTCGAACATCTTCCAAACAGTAAAAGAGATAAGGTTTAATTTCGAACAACCTCCTTATCGCAAAGTAATCTGTAATCCTCTATTCGATGAACATGCCCGAAGCGCTACAGAATCGAGGTAGTTCAATTAGTATACGATATGCATTATTATATTGCACCCTAATGGTTCCCAATGCTTTCTTGGAGCATTTCAGCCAGAGCTGACAAGTGAAGAAATTTTGACGGAATGCTCTAAATAGCGTCACTTTCACGTGTTCATTGTATCGTGAAAATCTACGCGAGATCATATTGCACCTCACAGCCAGAGCTCTGCGCTCGCTAGTATAGTTCCCCAGACCTGCGAGGAACAACACTAGTCTCGCTGGAAGATCTTCCTTTGAGACGCAGGAGCATTCCATCTCGCTCCTCCATCTAGTCGGGGCACCCCCTTCATCGCTAGATTTCACATTTCTCCGTATGCGCAAAATACAATACTCAGAATGACGATTCAAATATTATACTTTAATTTTTTATAGACTCTACTAGAATAATAAACTTTAAGTTCTAACCCTCTAAACTCTTCCATTTTATCGGAGAGATTAACTTCCGTGACATTGACACCAGCAGCCACTTGCTGGTGTACCCAGTATAGAGACCTCACAACTGCTATGCCGTCTTTGATGTGAGCTGATCTGAATCCCTGAAAGTACAATACGATAAATTACAACACAACACTAAATAGTGCATTACAGTACGATATATTGCAATACAACACGATATAGTCCAATACAGTACGATATAATACAATACAACTCGATATAATACAATACAGTACGATATAATAAAATACAACACGATATAGTACAATACAGTACGATATAAAACAACACAATAATATAGGTTGAGGGCGCCCAATAAATCAAAACAACGTCAACTTTGATCGCAAGCAAACAGACGAGCTTGATGTCAAACGAGTCCAAAATAACCTGCCCTCCTATCACCATAACCTAGTGTTTGGTTGTAATGTAAGCCACGCCAATAGCATTACGCACATTACTCGGATAAAATATATTTTTTTTATTGCCTAAACTAGGCAAACAGGCAGACGGCCCACCTGATGGAAAGTGGTTACCGTCGCCTATAGACGTTTGCAACACCAGGGGTGTCGCCAAAGAGTTACCGACCTCTAAGAAATTTTATAATGCCCTTCTTAAAAAACCCCATATCATAACGCAAGGGGGAAACCGTGACGGGAAGTTCCCTCCAGATCATCGTTGTACGCGGAATAAATATTCTAGAGAACCATTGCGTAGTTGAGCGTGGGAGCTCAAGGAAATGGGGGTGAACAACCCGCCGTCGGCTACCTGTGCGGTTGTAGAAGTAAGTCGTTGGCAACAGATCAAACAATTCCTCGGAACACTTCCCGGTTATACAGGCGGCAGAATACGCAGATAGATATTGGAGCAAAGACGATAAGCACAAAATATCATTTCAATCATTTTATGTCACATATTAATAAATACAATACAGTGCTATACAATACAATGCAACACGATATAATATTATGCAATACAGTACAATCTTATGCAATACGATAAAATAAATATGTAAAAATACTTACCCTCAGCTCCACTTCATTTTTAATTACTTTCATTAAGGCCACAGGAGAGACAGTGCGCAAGGTGTTGACGAGACCACTCTGAAAATCATATTAATCCATATTTTATATTATAAATGCGAAAGTAGCTTTGTCTGCCTGTTACGCTTGCACTGAAAAACTACACTACCGTTTATGCTGAAATTTGGTATATATAAATATGGTATAGTCTTAGTACCGAGAATGGACGTTTCAATCCAGAAAATGTGATAGTTTCCCGCATAAAAGGAACTTAATTTATATTGCTTGTAATTTTCATTATTATAATTCTTAATGTTAAGCACGTACACAAAGGCCTAACGTTTTTGAGTTAACGCTTGTATTATTTCACTCATAAAATGTCTATTCACCGGGGGCCGTATATGAAAAACTCCAAAAAATGATACTCACACTTTCGATTGCCAAGTAAATGGCGTGACTTGCATCTTCTGACAACCAAATTGTAAACGGCATCAAAAACGCGAAGCGTTGCTAAGTTCACTCTGTGTTTTCGGGATATCAGGAAAAAAATATTACCCCATTTTTTATAATTAAATATTTTTTATGTAAGTGAAAAGTTTAAATGATCGTTATGTTTTAATCGCTTTATGTGTTATAATTTAATATTACTCCGAGGTTTCAGTTTTTTTTAAATAAAGTATTAGCAACAAAAGTTGTGTGTCTTGGAACGAACCATAAAAAAATACATGCACAAATAAATTCATAACACATTCATAGCACATGTAGTAATTTTAATTCGCAATAAAATGTCTGTACAGATATTAGTACATATTTATAAGTCTGTTAATTACCAATACTAATATAATAATTAAAAGAAAACTATTCATAATGGCAAATTATTTTTGTGTTACACATCATGTTCACGAAGGTTATTAGATGACTATTTATAACCCAAAGATTATCCTGCGCTAAAAGTCAGTGAAATCATTTGTAATAGTAGATTTGGAACGATTCGATAGGTTCATATTGGGTAGTAGGCTTTATGTATAATCCAAATTTTATATCAGTAGTAGGAATTACGGGATAGGTACACGGGATAGTTTAATGCAGGGACTTAAGAGCAACTAAACCACTTGAAAAGGGCTATTATAGAAATAAAAATATTCATATCCAAAAGTTTTTATTCAAACAAGTTCAGTTTGATTATTTTCTGAACTAAAATTTGTTTTTTATCATATTAATATATTAAATTATTTCTTTATTAGGAATTAATGGAGATGCAGCTAACAGAATATAGACAAAATTAATATCTTAATTATGACAATAAAGAATTATCTATAATATTACTAGCGGCCCGGCGCGGATTCACCCGTGGTCTGTCCCGCTCCCGTGGTATAAAGCGTCATGTTATGCCTATGACACTCCCTGTTAACGTAGCTTTCCAACAGTAAAATAATTTTTAAAATCGGTTTAGTAGATCCCGAGATTACCCCCTACAACGTCACAAACTTACAAACTTTACCTCTTTATAATATTAGTACAGATAACTCCGACCGAAGCATCTGCTTTAAACGATATTCAGTTTTTTTTACATCCTCTTTAACGATATTTGCAGCACGCATTCTGTCAATTCTATGTCAAACGTCATAAGGTTACATTAAAAAGTTTATATTGTCCAAAGCGCTAAGGTTAGATTAGAAATAATTTTACATGATGGTTAAGTATTCTTAAATTTTCTAATTATCGTTCACACAACTTACATCTTATCGGTCACGACCATATATAATTATTTTAGGTACTTTATTTCAATACAATTGTGCCGTTGATAAGAAAATATAGAAAACATAGTGTAAAAATATCTCCGAAAATGATTCAAAATCCATCTCTTTGTCCAACAATATGCTACAATTGGATCCGTAGGAAGTCTAAAACGTAATATAAACTAGTTTAAGAAAACCGGACACACAAACATTACATGTCTGTTTTCTATAGATTTTTTCAATTATTCATATTTCATAAAAAAAAAATCGTAACAAAAGTCCCCAAATTTTGGAAAATAAGTCACACTTCTCACCTGACAACATCAATTTATCGCGCGTTGCGAAAGGGGGCTAGACGGAAAAAATTAAGACCAAAAGTTGTAACGACACTTTTTGCTATAGTTGTAAGCCGCGCGGCGTGCGCGTGTTTCTCTGTCTGTCTCTCTCTCTCATAGAAAGCAAGCCAGTTACTTACGTTAGTGGATGGATGCAGAAGTCGTGGAAGGCCACGACACACCTTCCATGATCAAATTGATCGTGTACTAGCAGAAGGTGATGTCAGGAGCCTTAAGAACAGACGAGCGTGCATGACAAGAGTTATGAATGTCAAAGAGGCAAGTGAGGTGTGTAAGAATAAGCCTAAATGGCACTCTGTTATTCGTGCCTACCCCGCAAGGGAACTGGCGTGAAGTTATGTATGTATGTATGTATGTGTTTATTTCAGACTCAAAGATCCCTCATAACAGTTTGAACAATTAAATTCATTAATCATATAACTGGTATATATTCAAGTTTTTATTTAAAAATAAACTAAATTATAAATAAATTAATATTGTTACGTGCGAGCGGAGGTACGCACTTGGGATTGGAAGGAAACACCAGTTCTTCTAAGTAACGCTTTTATTGACTTACACAGCCGCACGTAATACCTCTCCGCAGGGTTGTCCTTACACGCACGACTAATGATGCACTGTCCCGACGATAAGGTGTCTTACTCATAATAAAGTCGCCGATATTGTGCAGACCACCTCCTGCTACTAGTGCTCAACTCCTATATTGCCGTGTGTAGCTCGGTTCTGGTTCGTCTCTCGAACTACGCTTCACTCATCCTTCATTTAACTGTCCACTAAACTTGTCACTAAATTCACCACTTAACTTGTTACTGTCTTCTATTAAACTTCTCTTCCAACTCTTCCGTATCGCACTTGTCGTTTCGCTGTCTTGAACTGAACTCAACTCTAAACTGCCCGGTAGACGGGCCTTACGCTGCTTATATACCCGGAAGAATCTTCTGGAACCCATAATTTCGATCTACTTATAGTTATTCTTTTATTTGCTATCCATCCCTTTCTATACATCTATCTATCTCTGTCTTTTCCTTCCCGAACCTTACCTAGAACTTTCGTTCATCGTTTGTCTCTTTCTAACATCTATCTATCTCTGTCTTTCCCTTCCCGAACTTTCTATTCTAAAGCTTTCGTTTACCGTCTATCCCTTTCTAACATGTATCTGTACTTGTCTTTTTTTCCAGAATCTTCTACCTTTTTCTAAAAGTTCTTAAACCAACTAGTTTGTTCCACCATCACTCGCCACAATATAAATTAAAAAAAGAAACAAAATTATAAAAAAATAAAAATAAACAATTTATATACGTGAAGTAAAAACACAGCAAAAACTTTATAGGTGCCCCTTTTTCGAAAATTACGCGGACGGAGGAGTATGAAATTTCGCACATTAGTTTATACATATATATATATATATATATATATATATATGTCTATATATATATATAGTCATATAATAAATCTTACCATATCAGTTCTGATGATTAAATAAGCGAAGAAAACAGGGTTGAAAGGTATATCAGACCCACGAAGGTTCAACATATCTGAAACAAAAATACATTCCTCAAATTGAACCAATAAAAAAGACTAGGAACTGATTCAAATTTAAAAATATATTTATTCAAAGTAAGTTCTACTGGAGAACACTTATTGAAGGTCATACATACGGGTTAAAATGTAATTTTACTTCCTAGTCTATGTACACCGCTTCGCAACGTGTTATTGCTGTTAAGGAGAAGAAGCGGCAACAAACTCCCCAGCAACACGTCTAGCTAAAAATTGTTTTTCTTTATATTTCTTATTCTATTTATATCTTAAATTCTTTTTTTATAAGTTTTATACAGAAGTATGTTACAGTTACTTCTATATAAAATGTATTACAAAAATGAGGTTGATATAGATTAACAAGAAGAAAAACAATTTTTAACTAGACGTGTTGCTGGGGACTTTGTTGCCGCTCCTTCTCCTTTAAACAGCGATAACACGTTGCGGAGCGGTGTATATAGAATATGAAGTAAAAATTTAACTTATATGTATGACCTTCGAAAAGTGTTCTCCAGTGAAACTTGTTATGAATAAAAACTTTAGAATTTTGAATTTGAATTCACTTCAAAAATCATATTTTCCTGAATATTGAATACATACATGCAATGTCGTCTAGTGCTGTCAATACCAACGCAGTAGCTCCCCTTGATGTGATTTGAGATATCAATTCTGCTAACTTATCATTAGCTCTTCGGCCTGTAAAGTAAATAAACTTATTTATAGGATATGTTTATTATTACTAGTGGTCGCCCAGTGGTCGAAATTCGATCATAATAATTAATATCAAAGACTATATACTTCTTTAATCTCGGATTTCGCCAAGGCTACACTGTTAATTTGATTTGAACAATAAACAAAAGAGTATATACATGCGTGTGTGTGTCAAATACATGGTAGTGTGTGTAATGTTTTTTTTTATTGATTTAATGTATTTTTATGCATAATTTAAAAAAAAATTATCATTCTGTTCATCAAACACATAAGCATTACCATACAGCGCGGCGATGCAGCCAGTCTTCTGGGCACGCTCCCCTCTGGTAGCGATTTGTTACATAGTTTTTAATCATCTATCCTCTATCTATATATATATATATATATATATATATATATATATATATATATATATATATATATATATAAAAATGATTCGTAGAAATGTATGTACGCGCATAACTTGAGAACGACTTTACCGATTTTGATGAATTATTTTTGCGTGTTTGAGCTAGTCCCCGGATGGTTTAGATTCACAACTGGAACCAGTAGAAGGCACTAGAATCGGGTCATTGTACTATATTATACTACTGTAATCACCACATTTCCTTACCTGTATAATCCACTGTTAAAGCCAGCAAAGGATTGTTAGGTCTATCTGGAGGTCCGTCATTGATGTTCCTTCTGGCTTCATCGATCAAATTATCGTATATAGCCACCAAATGAATACCACCGCGGGTTAAAGCAGTCTGTGGAATAAGACAAACAATAATATGATAGGAGTTTTTGGCGGGAACTGAAAGGAGATGTGCTGTGCAGTTTTATTTTCTAAAAATGTGTAAAATTACTCTAAAATGAACAATAGTTGTAGGATATTGCCAGTTTTTGAGCAGTAATTATGTGTTTTGTGAGAAATGTGAACTGTAAAGTCAAATGTGGCCTTTTGAGTTGTCACAAGAACTCCGATGAATGGCACTAGCTGATAACCTACAGTTCAGCTGTGCTACACATAGGCTTAAGAAAATGAAGAAACTATATTGTAAACTAAGATCTGGCTTAAAGGCCTAGCTGCCAAGCCATAAACCTAAATAAATAATAATAATAATATGATAATTGACAGTTAAATCAGGACGTGGTAAAGCCATGTCGTTCCCCAGGGGGTACCGCTGTAATAAAAATATAATACAATGTAACCTGATAATATTATTTTAAGTTTTCGCGACTTGTATACATAATAAAACTACGTTTTATCGGTTTTCAGCGCGGTAATTTATTTCATTTTTGTTATTCCGACGTTTCGGTCATTTTTCCGTGGCCGTGATCACGGAAGACAAAGATATAAAGAGTCATCTAAAGAACGCAAAATATTGGGAATTAATCTAAAACATTACATTGATCTGAAATATTTATATTATAAGCTAGTACACTGAAGAAAATCATAAATAATCGAATACAATAAAAAAAGACTTGACATATTTGTATTGTATTCTACCCATAGTCCCTCAAGACTATAAGTGGAATAGTTATTTCATCATCACAGCAATATATCATAGGACAAATAGTATAGCATTCTACTTACTTCCAAAGTGATCCATGAAGACCTGGTGTAAGTCGTTGGGTCTACGGCAACCGTAGAGTTGGCCGGAAGGTTTGCCACCAACCAGTTTTCCACAGAAGCATCTCTGCCTATAATATTGTTTTACTTTAATATCTCAAGGCGTCTAATTGAGGTCTCGCGTGACCAAAAGGCTGGCTTGCACCACCTTGAAAATGCGGTCAGCACTTTGGACACGCACCCCGGCGACAGCGATTTGGAGTCAATTTTTTACTTCTAGATTTATTTATTTATTTATTTATATATTACTAGCTATGCCCGCGACGTCGTCCGCGTGAAATTTGTTTTCAAAACCACCCGATTTTGAAACATTCTTCATTGGCACTCCGCTCCTCAATAAATGGGCTGTCTAACACTGAAAGAATTTTTCAAATCAGACCAGTAGGTTCCTGAGATTAGCGTGTTCAATCAAATAAACAGACAAACAAACTCTTCAGCTTTATATATTAGTATAAGATATACTTTATTTATTTTTCAAATTAACTTATAGTTTTATTGTATAAAAATTAATGCATTAGCATAAAATATTATTAATAATTTCAAATCTTCTAATATACGGCTAAGCTATTTGGATATACACTTTAATATTGTTTACAATTTTTTCTCAAGCCTCCCTTTTTATATGCGACATTATACCCCTCCACGTTTGTTCAAGGCGGTTTGGCGGGTTTCTCACAACGGTTATCTCGATGTGCAGGTTGCATCACGATGTTTTCCTTCACAGTTATAGGTTCAAACGCGCGCCTTTTGAGTTTAGGATGCATGCGCAAATTAGGGTTGCCATCTTTTTTTCAAGAAAATAAAGTATTTTTGTTTTTAAGCTGTAAAAACATAGTACTTATGCAATATTTACGGATAAAAAGAGTACACATTTATTTTTCATTATTTATTATGTTTTATTTATTACATTGTTATACAAATAGCATCCATTTTGAAGGCACACACATAAACATATATCTATCTCGTTCTTACTCAGCACTGTATCTCGCAGGAAAACAATATAACAGTATTTCAGTGCGTACTTAAAGTGGAACATGAATATACGTAAATACCTAATGAGGCCGAAAATCCGCCATGTTTAGTGCACCAAATGTCATTATCAGTCAGTGTACCCGGTACTTGTCTTGTCAAAAAGTCGTGGTATAAATCAAAATAACTAATTATCTTTCAATATTTTGCTTGTGATTTAAAATAATTGAAGCCAAATATAAATAATTACGTCGCAGATATGTCCGTGTGCAGTGTAATAGGGTGCGACATAAGAAAAACACCAAATCAGTCATCTTTAACCATACACAGGTACGCTGTAAATAACATTAAAAATATTGCTTATTGTTTATGTTTCCGGGAAAATAAAGGAAGATTTTCATTATAATTAGCAAGGTTCTTATGTGCAGTTATAGGTCATGAATGGATTTAACTTATTTAACTATATTTTTACGCTTAAATAATGTTAATTTATTAGCTGGGGTTGTACATTATTTATCGACTTTGATATCGATATAATATGATTGCTTATATAAAATTTCTTATTTTATCATCCTACCCCGCTTAAAACATACAAAAATAATAATTAAAACATATTTTATAGGATCCCAAGAAATGAGCGTATAAAGAAAAAGTGGCTGGAAGCCATTGGAATGGAAAATATAAAGCCAAATGCAAAATATATTTATATTTGCTCGCTACATTTTGATGATAAATGTTTCAACAAAACTGGATGTGACTCGACTACGAGATGATGCCGTGCCCTTCAAATTTGTAAGAGTAAGTTAATACTGTATATACTTTTATAGTTGGTATTGATATACTTTTTTTAAATTATATACATATTTTAATACATACATATTATTTTATAACAAAACGTGCTATAAAAGGATCAAAATTAATATACAAGTTTTGTATGGCGGGACGATGATCAGCAGGATAGTCGTTGGACTGTCGGCTTATTATATAATTCCTGCTCCGTCTTCGCAGTCGAAGGCCTTAATATGTCTTCTCGTGCCTCTCACCCTCATGGAGACTGCTCGTATAATTGAAATTTGTACCTTTACTTTTAGCCTTTGATATACTTGTTGCTGCTACCTTATTACTGATATGCTAGTTACTAGTTGTAGTCTATGTCATTCTCATTCTATATAACTATTTTATAAAAACTTATGGGTTTTGTGGCTGTGATTCCATCAAAGAAATGTATTTGCCCAATTTGAATGATAATGTCATAAGCAAATTTTATGAAAAAAATACTGTGGACACAATTATTCTAAACTAATATTTTAATATTTTGCAGCGACATGCCAGCCAACATAAAACTGGCATATTAAAAGAAAACCAGTTGGAAACAATTCCTGTTTTGGCCGGTCCTGACACGTCTACCTTGGTAAATGCTGCACATTTAAGGACTCTGCTGTTCCTTAGCTTCAAGAGAAGATGTTAGATTTTGTATATACAGACTCTTTGTAGTGAAGCTATTGAACCTACTTAGATAAAAGTAATATGCTTTGACATCTTTAGAGGAATAAACCAAAACTGATGGTGTCACTTCTTTGAATTTTGTATTCCATGTAAAACATCTAAGGTACAAATAAAACTCATATTATAAACTTATGCCTTTATTAGTTTTACTTTAATAAAAACGTGTAAATTCGTTAAATTTTTAATAATTAAGTGATTTTAGAGCGGAAGTCATAAGGAATGACGTTTGTAATTAAATAAATGTTCTGAAGGTGTTTTATTTTTTTTTATCACGCGGCCCTTAATAAGTTTAAAATTTGAATCGCTCACTTATGGTGCAGCGCACCTATCTTGAGGTGCGTTGCGGTAATGTGTTACGGACTTTAGAGTCAGCAACACAATTAAAATAGATTGTAATAGAGAGGTAAGTAGTCTAAACTTCTTACCTCTCTAGTACAATCTAATTAATCTGTTTTGGATATCAAAATAAGAGTACGTGTTTTTCATAGGAAAAACACGTACTCTTATTTTGATATCCAAAACAGCATAGCTAGCTAGCATGCTAACGTCTTATCGCCGACATAAAGCTTCCATCCGTTTCCGGCATATACGCAAGTGCGAGCGAGATGGCAACATACGAAACGACGATAAAATTTAGCATGCTAGAGATGGGCAGATGGCACTGTACTACGCCATATGTTTATGTTTTGTGGTCACTGTGTTGTCAAACGACAACTTTATCAAATCAGTGTAGCAACTTTTAAAAATCGTCATATCGTTTACTTGATAAATTTGAAACACGAACTTGTCTTAGATTTCACACATCTAAATCAAAGTATCTTTGCACATAACAATATACTTACTTCCTATTAAAGTATAAATTCTACAAATAATTAATACTCAATAATATTGAAAATAAAATGAGCCAAGGACGTTTATCGATAAAACCTAATAACATTAAAATCTTCTGGACAGCACTAAAACCGCCATGTTTAGTGGCCAGATGACGTCACAGTGGCACGCATTTTTTATTGACGTTTCATTTCCATAGGTTTCCTACTTCAGTGACTTCCTCCCCTCAATTGAAACTAACAATACAACCTTTTTATTCTAACTGTATTGACAACATCATTGGATAATGAATCATGTATAGGCCAGAGATTAAAAATGATAACCTAAATGTCATAACAAATCAAAGTATTTTAATGGTCGAATGTTTTAATTGCGAAAAGAATACTTTATTACAAATAAAGAAAGTAATGTCATTGCAATGTCTAATAGAATAACTGGAATTTTTGCCTGGTAATCAATGAATTACAATATTACTTCGTAATACCGAAGTAAGAAAGAGAGTTGGTCTGAAAGAGTGTCGGGGTGAAGGTAAGGAAAGGAATGCTCCGGTGGTTCGGCCATGTAGCAAGAATGCATGATGAAAGAATGACTAAACAGATATACAATGCAAAAGTGGATGGATGCAGAAGTCATGGAAGGCCACGACACACCTTCCATGACCGAATTGATCATATACTAGCAGAAGGTGATGTCAGGAGCCTCAAGAACAGACGAGCGTGCATGACAAGAGCTATGAATGTCAAAGAAGCGAGTGAGGTGTGTAAGAATAAGCCTGAATTGCGCTCTGTTGTTCGTGCCTACCTCGCAAGGGAACTCGCGTCAAGCTATGTATGTATGTATGTAATCAATGAATGGTATCAAATTATAGCTGTATATTTTTCAATATAAGCTCTGTAAGATTGATTTTTCACTAAAGGTCACTTTAAATAATTTACCGATAACTTTAGAAAATAATAATAGTTGAACACGAAAAATTATAAACATAGCGACAAAATTGCTAAGCTGGCCACACTAAAATGATCACGATATGTCATAATGAATAATGACAGTAATATTTAAATAGTAGCACAGATTATTATGATTAGTAGGTTTTATTTTCGTTTTATAGGCAAAGGAATTAATGTAAAGTTGTCCCCAATGACGTCATCGGAGAATTTTTTTAAATATCGAATTTAAAAAAAACTAACTCTTAAAACACAAAAATATTCAAATTAGTATCTTAAAATACCCTATTTTACGTAATAAAAATATAAAATCAGAGGGTATTTTTTTTTAACAATCCCCCGTTCTCTCGAATGATAGATACATATATTAAAACTATATTTTAACGGTTCTAGGCGCGATTGTACATGATTTTTTATTTGATTCTGACACTTTAGAAACTGCCCAAAGTATAATATATTATTAAAATGAAAAATTAATTAAAATTGTATTTAACACTATTACTAACTATCAATTTTTGATGGAAATATATATATATATTTTTTACATACAACATTAAAATTACAATCTAATCTAGGAAATAAGATTAATGAGTAATTTAAATCTGACCTAAAATAACTAGATACAACTTAAACTAAGAATGTGTCCAATAACACATTTCCTATTGTCTTTATTAAGGAGAAGACACTTTGTTCATTTGTTCTTTGTGAAATATAATTTAAATACAATTTTGAGCAATATGTACGGTTTTTTTTTCACAATTTAGTATTCAGTATTCAGCCAAATAGTACACAGTATTCAGCCAAATACCAAATAACAGCTGAATTTTCGTGGCATCACTAATGTAGATATTCATCAATTGCTGTTCATTAGTCTGGGTAATAACCCAAAAACAACTTGACCAATTTTAATGAAATTTTGTGTAAGTATATGTTTTGTGTATGGGTCCCTGGTTAGTGTAGAACTTTAGATTGACAATTGGAAACGGTAGCTGATGGTGCTAAATCGGTTTCCAAGAAATATTTTATGTGTGTTTGATTGGCTCCCGGGATGGTTTAGATTCACAATTGGACCCGGTAGGTGGCGCTGCAATCAGTTTTTAGAATTTTTTTTTTTACAGGACATCTGCCGGGACACTAGTTTAATAAGTAAACTATTAGAATTAGTGACGATATGTGTCACTAATTCTTGAACTCTGTACTCCAGCTATAAAAAAAACTATAATTATGTATTTTATAAACTTGCCTTCTTTCTCTTTCTTGATTTTAATATGACTATATTCTTCATTCCCTTCCTTATCATCTTCTTTATTTGCTTCTACAAACTCCATTTTTATTTCATTTAAAGAATCTTTTGAAATTTGTTCACTTTCATAACATACAAATGGTTTGGAAACATTGTAATACTTCAAATCATATGACAGACTGGCTATCAACGATATCCTTTCCTTTGATTGCTGAAATATACATGTTGCATGTATTTCGGAATTGTATTAAATTAATATAACAGTCTACTCTCGATAATTTGACATTTACTAATTTGAATCTATTGATAATTTGATTTTTTTCTCCATCCCTTGATTAGTCGATAAATTGAATAGAAACAATATTAACTGGGCCCTTCCGTAATTTGGAGTTGAAGGAATAGTATCTTGTCTGCCAACATGCAATAATTTGAAGTCAGGAGGGCTTCCCTACTCTCTATAATTTGAAGCATTACCCTGTACTTCTACACCCTCAGAACCAACATAAGTGACAACTTGACAAATTCTTTTCAGCTTTCACCACTATCAAAAGTTCAATAGACAATGATAGACTGAATTCACTCATTCAACAAAAAATTACGAACTTTTAATACTATATATATATTTATAAGAATAAAATTGAAAGAAGAAGAGAAGCTGACGGAGAACTTCGAGGCGAATACCAAACTCTTTTGGAGAGAGGTTAAGAAGTCTCGGGGTTGTTCGTCAGCTTCCAGAATGGAAAGAATAAAATCTAAAGCAGGGGACGTTCTTGCTCACCCACAAGAGGTGTTAGCGCGATGGAGTGAATATTTTAGAGAAATGTATGATAATTTCCTGGATGCTGGCACCACGACTGAGTCTGTGACCGACTCCGAGGAGTCAGCATCCGAGATCACTTTGGAAGAGATCGAATGGTCGATAAGAAGTCTGAAAAATGGAAAGGCAGGAGGAATCGATAGTGTGTTTGCTGAGATGATCAAATATGGTGGAACCTGCGTCCGGGACGCTTTCCTGTCCTTATGCAATTTGTGCTGGAGGACGGGAAAGGTTCCCAAGGACTGGAGGCGCGCTGTCATCGTGCCCTTGTATAAAGGCAAGGGGTCACGTATGGAGTGCGCCAGCTACAGGGCCATCAGTTTGATCAGCACAGCATCTAAAGTGTATACGAAGATTATTGAAAAGAGAATGAGAGTGGTATCCGATAGATTATTGTGGGATGCACAAGGTGGTTTCAGAAATGGAAGGGGATGTATGGATCAAGTTTTCTCTCTCCGCAATATCGTAGAGAAGCAGCTGGCTATGGGCCGGAAGGTTTTCTGCGGTTTTGTGGATCTAGAGAAAGCATTTGACAGGGTTGTGCGGAAGGAGCTCTGGGACATATCGCCCGGATATGGGATTAATGGCCAATTGATGCATGCTGTGCAGTCCACTTACGAGGACTGTATGGCATGCGTGCGAGTGGATGGCAGCCTGTCGCCCTGGTTTGACGTCAATATTGGCGTCAGGCAGGGCTGCGTGCTGTCGGCTTTGCTGTTCATCCTATACCTAGACAATTGTCTCCAGAGAATAAGATTGATGGATGTTGGGGTGCGAATGAGTGATCTAGTTGTAAGCACCTTGCTTTATGCGGATGATGCCGTGCTTTTAGCCGAATCGCCATCAGAACTGCAAACACTAGTCACAATGATGAAAGATGACTGTCAGGCGAGAGGCTTACATTTGAATGCGAAGAAAACAAAGGTTATGGTGTTTGAAAGAGAAGAAACCAGAACGAATGCAAGGATAATGGTCGATGATGTTATGCTGGAGCAAGTGAATGAGTTTGTATATCTTGGATGTGCTTTTAGCAGGGATGGAAGGTACACCGCTGATATAGAAAGAAGAGTGAATTTGGGGAATAGTTTAAATGGAGCGTTAGGTAAACTTCTAGGTGCTAAGAACCTCAGCCAGAAGGCCCAGCTCGTCGTACACAACGCGGTGCTGGTACCTACGCTCACGTATGGAAGCGAGAGTTGGGTATGGAAGAAAGAGCATGAAAGTAGAGTAAACGCGGTCGAGATGCGAGCACTGCGCAAAATCTGCGGAGTGACGCTCGCGGACCGCGTTCGTAATACCGAAGTAAGAAAGAGAGTTGGTCTGAAAGAGAGTGTCGGGGTGAAGGTAAGGAAAGGAATGCTCCGGTGGTTCGGGCATGTGGAAAGAATGCACGACGAAAGAATGAATAAACAGATATACATTGCAAAAGTGGATGGATGCAGAAGTCGTGGAAGGCCACGACACACCTTCCATGATCAAATTGATCGTGTACTAGCAGAAGGTGATGTCAGGAGCCTTAAGAACAGACAAGCGTGCATGACAAGAGTTATGAATGTCAAAGAAGCAAGTCAGGTGTGTAAGAATAAGCCTAAATGGCGCTCTGTTGTTCGTGCCTACCCCGCAAGGGAACTGACGTGAAGTTATGTATGTATATATATTTATAATTGTACAAATGTTTATTTTTATTGCATGAGTTCAGATGTTAGGCAGACGACCCACCTGATGGAAAGCGGTTACCATCGCCTATGGACATTTGTAACACCAAGTGCTACTACCTGGCTGTGGGTGGTTTTGTCGCCTCTTACGACAGGCCGCCAGGCTGCAGGAAATTGTATTCTTTTTCCATTCCTTCTCAGACAAAAATTAAAAACTTAATTCAAACCCATTTATAATGAAATCTGTGAGCAGTTCCTCAGCCTGTAATGCTCTCTTCCTCAATTGATGTGATTTCCTTAACTGCGCACAGCAAATGTAACAGGCAAGAACCGGTCTCCCATCATTAGCATCAAACTGAAATGTAAAACAGAATATTATTTACTGGAATCCTACAATT
The DNA here is from genome assembly GCA_019925095.2 of Dendrolimus kikuchii. Lineage (NCBI taxonomy): Eukaryota > Metazoa > Arthropoda > Insecta > Lepidoptera > Lasiocampidae > Dendrolimus > Dendrolimus kikuchii. Next base: position 7,129,390 of record JAHHIN020000030.1, on the reverse strand, counting down.
TCTTCTTCTTGGAATTTTTGGTGGGAATTCAAGTTGACCTTGTATTGTGCAGTTTTATTTCCTAATAATGTGTTTTTTTTAACTAATTGTTCTGACTATCTTTTTCTTATTACATTAACCAGCTGCACTTTGACCCAGAGTGGCTGGAGATTAAAGGTAATTTGAGTTTATGGGTATATATACACCTTATGTACAACCTCTAGACCTGTTACTGGGGCAGGAAACAAGTTTTTAAGGTCCACAAACAAGTTTTGAATGACTAATGGGAAAAACAAAAATACTTTAGATAAACAAGGTTATATCAGTTTTATTGATTTTATTTAGGAATACACTCATGCTTAATATATAAATACTAAAATTGTTTTTGAGTTAAGTAAACAAATTTTGAATAATTTTAATGATTTTTAAAAACAAAATCATATTTTTTGCATATATATTGCAACAAATTGGTTGTGACACTCGCTGACTGCTGCCATGGCATGCTCGCTTGGTTTGTGGGCTTTAGTCGAAAGTCGCAACCAGTCACTTAGGTTAGACTTGGAACCAAAGCAGAGAACCAGAACAGACTGGTCACCATCGTTGCAATAAAACAAAATGAAAAAAAGAAAAAAATTAATATCTGAAGAATTACATGTCTCCTAGACATGACGGTTGCAGCAGGGAGAAGTATTCTTTCCCCCATCACCTCTCCACCTCCTGCTACTTAAAATTCAGTGATCACTAAGCTAAAGTTTAACCCATTACCCTAAATAAGAGTCTCTTTACTTTCAACATATCCCAATTACTTGGGGTCGGCACAATGTCTTTTCCTTCCACACTCTTCTATTCTGACATACCTCTTCTGTCACACCGCATATCATCATATCATCCTTCACACAATCTATCCATCTTTTTTTTGGTCTCCTTTAAATTTGTACCCATCCATCTTGTAGTTTAACATTATTTTTGTCACGTGACTTTCATTCCTCATTATAGGGACCATAAAAACAAGTGAATGACTCACCCTAGCACTTGTCAGCTTTTCCCATATTTCTTGTAATACAGTTGTGTTTATATTGTACATACGCCTATCGCCATTCAAACAGACCCTGCACCTTAGATCATATAAACGTCTAGATCACGCATCAATTGCACAAAAACGGCCCAAAAACAGTGCACCAAAATTGGTGCACTGGCTTCAGTGGCTTCCCACGCCTGTTAGTATCATTTCGATTACTTTACTGGTTAGAGCTCTCGCAAAAAAAATAATTATGCCGGCCTGCGCTATTAAAATGTATCGGAACTATTTTAAAACGGGAAAAGATAAGGATGAGATGTCATTTAATCGGAAAACTTAACACTTTTCTCATGATTTCTTTGTAAAAACGTGAAATTTAATTTCGACATTTTCAAGGTTATCGAATTGATTGATGTTGTCAGGTGGGAAATGTGACTTATTTGCCAAAATTTGGGGGACTTTTGTTACGATTTTTTTTTTATATATAAAATATGAATAATTGAAAAAATCTATAGAAAACAGACATGTAATGTTTGTGTGTCCGGTTTTCTTAAACAAGTTTATATTACGTTTTAGACTTCCTACGGATCCAATTGTAGCATATTGTTGGACAAAGAGATGGATTTTGAAAGGAAATATTTTGAATCATTTTCGGAGATAATTTTACACTATGTTTTTTTATATTTTCTTATCAACGGCACAATTGTATTGAAATAAAGTACCTAAAATAATTATATATGATCGTGACCGATAAGATATAAGTTGTGTGAAGGATAATTAGAAAATTTAAGAATACTTAACCATCATATAAAATTATTTCTAATCTAACCTTAGCGCTTTGGACAATATAAACTTTTTAATGTAACTTTATGACGTTTGACATAGAATTGACAGAATGCGTGCTGCCAATATCGTCAAAGAGCATGTAAAAAAAACTGAATATAGTTTAAAGCAGATGCTTCGGTCGGAGTTATCTGTACTAATATTATAAAGAGGTAAAGTTTGTAAGTTTGTGACGTTGTAGGGGGGTAATCTCGGGATCTACTAAACCGATTTTAAAAATTCTTTTACTGTTGGAAAGCTACGTTAACAGGGAGTGTCATAGGCATAACATGACGCTTTATACCACGGGAGCGGTACAGACCGCGGGTGAATCCGCGCCGGGCCGCTAGTAATATTATAGATAACTCTTTATTGTCATAATTAAGATATTAATTTTGTCTATATTCTGTTAGCTGCATCTCCATTAATTCCTAATAAAGAAATAATTTAATATATTAATATGATAAAAAACAAATTTTAGTTCATAAAATAATCAAACTGAACTAGTTTGAATAAAAACTTTTGGATATGAATATTTTATTTTATATTTTATTTTTATAATAGCCCTTTTCAAGTGGTTTAGTTGCACTTAAGTCCTTGCATTAAACTATCTCGTGTAACTACCCCGTAGTTCCTACTACTGATATAAACTTTGGATTATACATAAAACCTACTACCCAATATGAACCTATCGAATCGTTCCAAGTCTAGTATTACAAATGATTTCACTGACTTTTAGCGCAGGATAATCTTTGGGTTATAAATAGTCATCTAATAACCTTCGTGAAAATGATGTCTAACACAAAAATAATTTGCCATTATGAATAGTTTTTTTAGAATTATTACATTAGTATTGGTAATTAACAGACTTATAAATATGTACTAATATCTGTAAAAGCATTTTATTGCGAATTAAAATTACTACATGTACTAAAATATGTTATGAATTAATTGTGCATGTATTTTTTATGGTTCGTTCCAAGGCACACAACTTTTGTTGCTAATAGTTTATTTAAAAAAAAACTAAAACCTCTGAGTAATATTAAATTATAACACATAAAGCAAATAAATCATAACGATCATTTAAACTTTTCACTTACATAATTTTTTTTTAATTAAAAATGGGGTAATATTTTTTTCCTGTTATCCCGAAAACGCAGAGTGAATTTAGCAACGCTTCGTGTTTTTGATGCCGTTTTTGCCGGTGTTGTTTGTTAGCAATGCTCTCTCTAGACATGTTATAACTCAATACACAATTGACGTAAAATACATTTTTATATTGATTTAAGGTCCTTAAATAAACTTAAAAAGAATTAAATCAAAATAGAGACACAAAATCGCTACAAATAGGGTTGTCAAGTGTCATTATATGGGAGAATCGATATTATCAAAGAAAAATTTAAATATCTATATCGATATTTATACATTCCTAATGTTATTTTGCAGATAAAATTATCGCCCAGTACAAAATTTTAAAGATTATATTGAATTGTAATGGAGTCCGGAGATGCAATCTTTCGCAAGGGGGAAACGAATGTTTAGAGGAGCGCACATTTCTATACGCCATAGGTAATTTTGTTTAACGGTCTTTTCCTGGGAATTAAACACTGGTAACTTTGTAAGCGATCTACGCCTAACATCTTTTGAACCCAATTGTTAACCTCACCTGCCCACGATACCCCCTGCCGTCAGCAAACAAGGCTCCGGCGACTGATCGATGGCGGTATAACCATCGCAAGAAAGCCGGCCTATAGAAATCTTTGGTTGGAGATGGGCAGCAGCGTCTCCGATGCAAACACGCCGTCAGGGCGGTTACCAACCCGCAAACCAAGCGTGGTAACTATGGAATTTATCCCCCTATGAAAAAGCACCATAGAAAGCGAGGCCGGGGATGAGTGGCACCGGCTTGGGGAGGCCTACGTCCAGCAGTGGACTGCGAATGCGTCCAGCAGTAGACTGCGGCGACTGACGACGACGACGATATTTTTTTAGTTAAGACTACAGCAGACAGACATGGTAAATACAAGGTAGTCTAGGAACTATGAAGGAAGTGAAAAACGTCCATTGTGTTCGAATTTGGTTATGGAACTAAAAAGTAAATACATAAATGTGTAAAAAGTAAACGTGTTTTTGATAAAGTCGATTCACCGTAAGCCTTTTGTAACATTTTCAGTGTCTCCTAACACGAATATGAAATTCCATTGTTGATGCAAAATTTAAGACGAACTCTTTGTTCGATGTTTTTGTCCATTATGAAATTCGTAATACACACTAGATATGATCCGACTAAAAATAGCACTGTATTTAATCTAAATGACCGATGCAACTCAAACTCCGCGCCAAAACGAAAAACAGTTGTACCAATCTAACAACAAAAATTGAATTTGGAACCATAAACAAGTCATTCCTGATACTTTTTTGATAGAATTGGGTACTTGCTCATAAATAAAAATATTTTTGCACATCCCTAAGTTTATGTTTCTGAACTCGCCGAGAAGAGAAAAATTTGAAATGTCACAGCGATTTCTTCAAGGCTGCGTACACACAAGCCCAACAAATGAGTTGAGTTAAACGATCGAATTGATTAATTTTATTATGCTGTTATTTATAAAGACATTATTCAATTGACCAAATTATAACGAGATATCAAATGCCGCCGCTGAGTCTTATCCTAGTGTCCGGTAGTGCGCTGTTCACGGCGATCACCATGAGTCATCGCCTGTGCACGAGCCGAAGGCGGGCAGACGTCGTGAGGGGTGTGTTCATATTGCGAATGTTCAGATTAATACATCTGTTTAGGCTATATGGATTTAAGATCTTCGCCTGCTAATCTTGCCATTAATGCGAACTGTCTGGGCCATAAAAGAAGTCCCCACAGACGCGGCGCTGCAATCTACTTAATCCTGCCAGAGTAATTATTCGCTGATTCGTAAACCGACGTAGATAATTACTGAATAATAAATACAAAATATTCCGTAGTTAAAGCTGTATCACTACTTTAAGAACAAAATTCTATCAAGTAACGGAGTTGCCACTTGTAGTTCCTCTATTTTCCGTGGGACTTCTTTTATGGCGCGGACTCTAAATAATCGGCAGACACAACATTATATATCCATAAGCTAATCAATATCCGCTTGCACTGTGGGTAATACACAACGGATCACTATGTAATAACCCGGAGCCTCTGCGCTGCAGTGAGGTAGGTCGACAAAGCAAGCTTATTCAACCACAAAGTAGGTGCCGTCAAGAAATAAAATATAGTAACCGGCCAAAGTTGATCTTATTTGTAAAATAAGACAATTAAATCATACACAGTACGTATTTTGAATATAAACCTTGAATTGAATTAGTTTTGAAGTTAAATTGCGAAATTAGCGAGTAGAACCTTAATCATTATTTGAACACAATTTTACCAGTTATTATAGATATGAGTCGTGTCTTCTTAACAAATTAGAGTAGCTTGCAAATGAGAGATAAAAATGAACTAATCCATATTAAAACTTATCTCTCATTCGCTCAGTTAGCAAATAGATCACCGGCTCAATCAGCTCAGTTGTCAACACAGAATACACTGAAAATGCCGTCGATCTATATGACTTTAAAGTTGAGAATACCTACTTAAGCATATATTTATATATGATATACTTTTCTATTGATATAAAACAATAAAATATATTGCATTAATCTTTTTTATTTTCTTTGAAAATTAAAAATTCATACACAAGTGAGAATATGAATTAAAATTTTGGCGTGTTATGACCGCGCGTCATAACACGGCTCGCTCTAACATTTTCAGGAAAAGTGACAGGTGACATTCCCGCGGAATCACGTTTTGGCGAATTTCTCCTGGTTTTCTTTCGTGTTTTTCTGTTTTCCTGGCTTTGTGTTGTTATTTATCTGTTGATGTTGGCTATTTTTAAGTTTATTATTAGTGGTAAGTACTTTACTTTATAAATGTCGCAGTCAGTGGGAGAGAAAGTCCCTCCTGATAGGGGGAGACATTCTTTAGGAATGGAAGTGGGCGAATCTCACGCTATTGGCCAAACTAAGGAGAAATTACGGGCTAAACGTTCTTTAGAGGCTCCTTCAAATACCCCCGAGAAAAGAATTTTGCCCCCTTCAGTCTCTATCCAACACACATACACCAGACCTGGATATGAGGCAAACTCGGATCTCAGGTATTCTGAGTCTGACTCAGGCCCTTTTATTGTTTACGTTACGGGTCCCGATGTGGACCTGCCCAAATCATCCAACAATATGCGCGCCCTTAAAATAGCCCAAGTTATTTACAACAGCAAAGTCTCAGGGGTTGACGAAATAAAAAATATAGGAAGAAACAAAATTTCTATTTATTTTAAAACATTCTCTGAAGCTAATTCATTCTTATCCCACCCTGTCCTAGAGTTAAATAATCTTACAGCAATAATTCCCCGTTTCCAACTTACCCGTATGGGTGTAATTCATTCAATCCCTCTAGATTGGTCTTTGGAGGACTTGGTTTCATGGACTGAGTGCCGTCCAGAGTCTTCTATAGTAATTAAAGCGAGAAGACTAAATAAAAAAAAAACGTGTTGAAGATACAACCTGCTGGGAGCCCACTGGTACTGTGGTTCTCACCTTTTTAGGCCAATCCCTCCCAAGCCATGTTTATTGTTGCAAGCTCTCTCAATCTGTTGGAACATATACCCTTCCCACTATACAGTGCCTAAAATGTTGTCGTTTCGGACACATTCGTGACAAATGCCGATCTAACTCACGCTGTTCTCGCTGTGCTGGCCCGCATGAAAATGCCACTTGCCAGGTACCTGAGGATAAAATTACTTGTTTGTTTTGTTATGGTAATCATGCAGCCACTGACTCTAGATGCCCCGAACATGCACGCCAAAGAAACATTAAAGTCATAATGTCCACTGAAAATATTGGATATGTTGAGGCAGCCCGTAGATTTAAACCTGTTCGGACTTCATATGCTGACATTTCCTCAACAGTTCCAAACAAATCTGCCTACATACCCTATCCCTCTCCTAATTCTGTTCCCTCCCCTATGTGCCCTGAACCTTCCCCCAGTACTGTTCAGCCTGCACCAAATTCTTCATATAGGAAATCTATCTATATACATAGAAAACCTAGACAGGAGCTAGGTACAACATATGATCATCTAGCCCATGCTAATATTGTCTCCTCACCACATTCCTCTTTACCAAATGGTTGTGCTCTTGGCGATAACTCCCCTAATATCTCTACCGCTAATGATAACTTAGTACAAATTTTGTCAACAGCTTTAATTAACATATTTCCTAAATGTGGTGATATACAACCGTACAATGTCATAGATATGCTTCAAAAAATTATTACGTCACATAAACTCTTCTATCCAAAATGGCGAAGGTCCTTCAATGGAACTGTCGTAGTGTTAATAATAAAAAACATGAAGTATCTTTTTTAATTAATCAGTTTAATCCTTACATTTTTGCCCTCTCTGAAACATGGTTGAACCCTGGTTCTTTATTTCGAGTGCCTGGGTTTTCATGTATCCGAGATGACAGATCGGATGGTTGGGCTGGTTGTGCTATTCTTGTTAGAAGAAATATTACATTCTCCCGTTTCACCCTCCCCCCACACTCCCCAGATATTAATATTGTAGCTGTCCGTTGTCTTAATATAACATTTGTGTCTGTCTACATCCCTTACCCCAATGCTCTCCTCATACAAGAACTTTTCTCCCTCTTATGCCATCTTCCTGTCCCTCTCCTCATTCTAGGAGTCCTAAATATCCGCCATACTTTGTGGGGTTCAGCTTCCTGTGATCCTATTGCTCCAGCATTTCTCGATATCTTAAATGATCTAAACTTATGCATCATTAATGATGGAACCCCTACGCGTAGAGTCTCTCCCCTTCAAAATCCGAGTGCCCCTGACCTTACTTTATCCTCTCCCTCCATAGCCTACTCTCTTTCATGGTCTGTTCTTTCTAACTGTTATGGAAGTGACCATCTCCCTATTCTTTGTTCCTTGCCTGATTCTTCACCCCCTCCTGTCACTCCAACGCCTCTCTTGAGATTTAAACTCACACTAGCTGACTGGCATAAGTTCTCTTCCTTGGTACAAAGTAAATTAAACTCTCTTCCTGATGTTTCTTCTCTGAATTTTACTTCCCTATATGATGAGTATGTATCTGCATTGACATCTGCTGCTGAGCAATCAATTCCCTTAAAAAACTCTGTAAAAAATAAAATTCCCTCCCCTGCTTGGTGGGATTCTGAATGTTCCGCTATAGTAAAAAAGCGCAAAGAAGCGGAGATTAAATTTACCAGGAGCCTCACATATGATAATTACTTAGAATTTCAGAAAGTCTCTGCTTCCTCTAAAAGACTGTTGCGTTCAAAGAAAAAAAAAGGTTGGCAAGCCTTCTGCGAATCCCTTTCTCCCAGGACTCCAGCTTCTATGATATGGAAGAAAATAAAAGCCTTTAGAAAGTCCCAAAGTGACGATAATATTAATTCCAATAATCCATCTTCCTGGCTTCCCAATTTCATGCACAAGCTTGCTCCTCCTTTTGTTCCCCTTGAACCTTGTCCCCCCATCAGTTGTTCCCCTTCAGATGAGTTGAATCCCATGAATTCTAAATTTTCCTTTGGAGAACTATGCGCTGCCCTAGATCATCTCCGAGACTCTTCTCCTAGAGTAGACGGCATTACTTATTCCTTTGTAATTGAGTCCTGTGAATCTTCTAAGCATTTTCTACTGAACCTTCTGAATCAGATTTTTCTTTCCGGATCTATCCCAGAGTCTTGGAAAAAGCAAATAATTGTTCCAATATTAAAACCTGGCAAGGATGCTTCAGACTCTGATGCTTATAGACCTATAGCCCTATCTTCAGTCCTTGCTAAAATTATGGAGCATTTAATTAAAAATCGACTCGAGTGGATCGTAGAAAGCAAAGGCATATTAGCCAATAGCCAGTTTGGTTTTAGACGAGGTTTAGGTACAATGGACAGTCTCAGCCTTATTACCTCAGACATCAGATTAGCTTTTTCCCGAAATGAACATGTCGTAGGAGTCTTTTTAGACATAACGTCTGCATACGACAACGTCAACCTTCAAATACTCAGGCAGAAGCTGCACAATCTGAGTATCCCCCCGAGGATTGTCAACATTGTTTCCAATATGTTCATGGAGAGATCAATCTCCGTCCGCGTTTCGGGAATCGACTCCCCCCCGCGTCTTGTATGGAAAGGTTTACCCCAAGGCTCTGTCCTCAGCCCGATCCTCTATAACATTTATACGGCAGATTTAGAATCTTCTGTAAGCTGCTTTTGCAAAGCCCTTCAGTATGCCGATGACATTGCTCTATATGCCACTTCTGACTCTTTCAGTGATGCTTCAAACCGTATCAATTCTGCTCTTTTTTATCTTAACTCATGGCTTTCAGAGCACGGTTTGTCACTTTCTGCTTCAAAAAGCTCGGTTGTAATATTCTCCCGCAAAAGAGATATTCCTGCCCTAGACATTCACATTAACAATCATCCAATCCAAATAGCTAACTCTGTTAAATTCCTAGGTGTCTTCCTCGATGCCAAACTTTCAGGCCTCCCCCATCTTAATTATATTTGCGCAAAAACAGAAAAAAACACTAACGTAATTCGAGCCCTGTCAGGTGTTAGGTGGGGATCTCACCCCTATTGTAAGAAGCTGCTTTATAATGCCATCGTCCGCAGCCATTTTGACTATGCCTGCTTCATATTGGAACCCTGCAGTAAATCCGCTCTCATGAAACTGGAACGCATACAAGCCAAATGCCTCAGAATCATCACAGGCGCAATGAAATCTTCTCCAACAAATGCCCTTCAGGTTGAGTGTGTAGACCCTCCTCTTGCTCTTCGCAGGCAGCTTCTGTCGGACAGATTCTTTTATAAAGTGATAGAGCTCTCAGATCATCCCCTTCTAGGTATCTTAGATCAACTCCTTCAAATTTCGTTCACATCTAGTTATTGGACTCACAAATGTCTTCCACTTCTTATAAATTCGTATAAGAAACTAGTAGATCTCCCTCTTGGCATTTTCCAGAATTATAAAAATCCTGTTTTTGAGTCTAGTTTTGAAAGCCTTATTTATAAACCTAATGTTATTCTAAATCTAGATATTCACAAAAATTCTCCAGATGCTAATCAATTATTTTGTAAAATTACGCAGGATCGTTGGCCAGACCACCTTCAGTTTTTCACCGATGCATCACGGCTATCTCAAAATGGCCCTCTTGGTTCAGCTATTTGGATTCCCAAATACAAAATTATTTTAAATTTCAAAATTCCTCCTCCTAGCTCTGTGTTCACTGGCGAATCAATCGCTATTCTAGAAGCCGTCCTTTATATTGAATCCCATAACATAAGTAAATCTATCATTTTTACTGATTCCTTAAGCTCCCTACAGGATATCTCAAAATTACCTTTACATGCTAAACATAACTTTGTCATCTCTCTAAAAATAAAGGAAGCCCTCTTTCGTTGTCACTCGTCTGGTTTAGATATAGTACTTGCCTGGATCCCAGGTCACTGTGGAATTGGTGGAAATGAGATTGCCGACTGTTGCGCCAAGGAAGCTGTCTGTTCGGGTAGTAACAAATATAATAAATGCTTTCCCCGCGATTTACGCTCTCTCGCGTGGCCCCAGATGTTTGAGACTTGGAATGGTATCTGGCAACAGTCCCGTCTGACTGTTGGCAGATACTACGGTAGTTTGCAACCAACATTACGTCCCAAACCTTGGTTCTTCAACTATAGAAAACTACCCAAAAAAGTTATATCAACTATAATTCGCCTGCGTCTTGGCCACTGTTGCTGTCCTGTATTTCTTGCAAAATTAAGAATTCGCGATAATTCTCTCTGTGAGTGCGGCTTAGCTGACGGCTCTGTCCATCACATTTTTTTCGAATGTCCCAAAATAGTTTCTCCCCTCTACAGTATATTACTCAAAGATTTTCCCCGACCGGTCAATGTGGACTTTCTTCTTACCCTAGCTGATAGTAGACATGTACATATATTATCAAAGTTTTTAACAATAAATAACATCGATCTCTAATGTAGTTAGTCTAACACTCTATGTTTTGTGTTGTCCTCAGGATCTCAGAAAGTGATTTGGAAGATCACCGACCAAATTTTTCTTTTCGCATTTATACTCTTATATGCACGTGACATTTTACCACCTTTTTTTATTTTTTGTTTTTTTTTTGTTTTTAACAATTTTGATCTCGCTCACGTTGTTGCTTGTGTAATTGTATGTTGAAATAAAAACAATAATCGATTCTCAAAGTATTTAAAAAAAAAAGTGTCATTAAACGGAAAAATTATTGTTATAAATATCGTGACATCATCTGACACTAAATAGGACTGTTTTTAAAAATATTACTTAAGATATAAAGGTGGTAATAAATTTATTCTCATTTTGTTGCGTATCAAATAAATTATCGGTATCGACTACCTGGTATGTGTCGTCACATCACTATTAAAATGCCACGTCGTCCTATCGCAAACTATAAATCCTAAGTAATTAGATGGCGCCACCACAGGTCATTCTTCTACCACTTTCTGACATTTTATAAGTTAAAAATCGAAAAGCTTAACAAATTTATTTTCAATTTTAGATTACTTTGGTTTTAAGAATAATATATTATAATAAAACGACAACAGCAAGGACATGGCAATGACACCCGCAACGCCATCTAGTGAGGTAAGATTTAGTCGATTTTATTACGTTTCTACTGAACGGTTGTTATTTGTAGTTACTTTATTTCATGACAGAACTAATACTTGATCATGCAAATACTAAGTTGTCATGTGAATTCGTACACAAAATTATTTACATTTTAAAATATTATTTTTTTTCGATTACAAGACCTTTTTATTAATTTTTTTTTGTTTTGAGGCGAGGGAAAATGCTTAACCGATTTACGCACAAACTGGGTCGTTGCTAGGGGAACGACACGCGTCGGTCGGGGGCGATAACACTGCAGCAATAGTATGCTCTTGGCAGCGCTCCGTCCGCGATCGACGTCACAGAATAGTGTGGAAGACTCCGAGCGTTGCTACACGAGCGAGCAACCCCAATACCCACTAAAAACCCCCTCCTCCCTGACGACCCTGCGCTTTGTATGTGTTGGAAAGGCTGAGATTTAGAACATAGTTACGCCCAGCCGATCCAGCGCAATAAAGTGCCTGGAGTGTGCCCTGGGAGAACACACCCCACTTCGTTGTGTGTCCGGTAAGTATCTGTGTCGTCCTGAAAGTCAGGGTGCCGCTGGTGCGGTTGACCCATTCCGTCAGCTGTGGCCTGATTGCATCCACCGTGTAGCCGCCATAGGCCGCAGGGTTGTCGAGCTCTTGAGACCAGACGGCGATCATGGAGGCGGTTTCCCGCTTCCTGATCGCCTCGATTTCGACCTGACAGAAGGTCAGGCCTCTAGCTAGGGCATCCTGCCGGGTGCGACGCACCTCTGCCAGGACGTTCGCCTGGAGATGCCAGGGCGGATCACCTGCCAGGAGGGTGGCCGCCGTCCGCGACACTGTGCGATACCCCCGTATGGTCCTCACGGCCAGAACCCGCTGCACCCGGTGCAGCAGGGTTCTGTTGTGGCGGTGAAGTGCAGTGGACCAGACGGGTGCACCGTACAGCGCCATACTCCTCAGGATGCCAGAGTAAAGTTTCCGCGTCGCACCCCCCGGGCCCCCCACGTTGGGAAGCAGCCTGGAGAGTGCGCCCGCGGATTTGACGAGTTTGGGAACTAGCTGCTCAAAGTGCGCTTTGAACAGCCATTTCCCATCGAGAACTAGCCCCAGATATTTCATCTGGGGCCCTACTGTAATCGCCACCCCTTGGACCGAAACGGTCAAGTCCGCGGGGGGATTGCGAAATTTCCTATGGAACATGACGGCCTCCGTTTTCGCGGGGGAGACCCTCAAGCCCAGCCTAGCTATTCGATCTACGACAATCGCCAACCCGGCGTTGGCGACGTCCACGGATTCCGCAAATGACGCAGCGCGTGCCGTGAGTAGGGTGTCGTCCGCAAAGCAGATCAGCCCTACCCCGGGCAGGACCGGAACCCGAAGGATCCAGTCATAACCTACGTTCCAAAGAATCGGCCCGAGGACCGACCCCTGTGGAACGCCGCACGCGACGCGTCGCCGGCCTAACTCGGGATTGCCGGACTCACCGCCCTCCCAAAGGATATGTCGATCCTGCAGGTACGCGCCCAACAGCCTCGTGAGGTACGGGGGGACTCCATGCGCGCGGAGCCCCTCCCTGATCGTCTCATGAGGGAGGCTGTTAAAGGCGTTCGCTATGTCTAGCGACACCGCAAGAACGACATCCTTCGCTTGGACGGCTTCGTCCGTTAACGTTCGCAGCGTCTCGAAGGCGTCCATCGTGGAGCGCCTCCGCCGAAACCCGAACTGCGTTTCTGAAAGCCCCGGCTCCACAGCGTCGAGATGCTTCACGAGCCGCTCCGCCAAGATCTTTTCGAAGACCTTAGCGACCTCGTTCAGCAGCACTATGGGCCTGAAGGCGGACGGATCGTTGGGAGGCCGACCTCCCTTGGGAATCAGGCACAAACGACCCTCCTTCCATTGCGACGGGAGCCGACCTGCGCGAATACAGGCTTCGAACAGTTCCCGCAGCTGGCCGCGTAGATGTTTAGCGGCCAGGAAGAGGAGTCGACCTGGAACCCCGTCGGGTCCCGGTGCCGTCTTCCTGCCCCGGAGCCGGTCCAGGGCAACGTCTAGTTCCCCCTCGGAGATGCAGTGAGGCTCCTCGCCCGTGGGGGTGTCGGGAACGGGTGGACCCATACTGGGGGGAGTGAAGTTTCCCGGATCCGGGAAGAGCCCGTCGATAACCGACCGGAGCACCTCGGGTTCGAGCGTTTCCGTGACCGTGGATGTGCAAGGCCGCAACGTGTTGCGGGCCCCACGGTACGGACGCCCCCAAGGGTCCCGATCGAGCGTCTCGAGGAGCTCGGCACGAGCCCGGGCTTTCGCTTGCAATATTGCAATCGAAAGGGCCTTTCTGGCCTCCCTAAACTCGCCCACGAGTCCATTTTCCGCGACGTAGTCCGGAGGACGGCGCGCCCTGCAGCGTTTGAGTCTGTGGCTGATGATGCGAATTGCCTTTCGCATCTCGCCCAGCTCCTCGGTCCACCAGTGGACCTGCTTGCACGGAGGCTGCCGCTTGGAGACGCGAGGCATCGCCGCGTCGCAAACCCTCGTCAGGGTCTTGCGCATGTGCTCTGCCTGCGACTCCAGGTTCGCAAATTCGGCTGGGTAGGCCCAGCTTTCCGTGAGTGCCCACTCCTCGGCCTGCTCCGGATCGAGCTTGGTAAGGGCCCAACGCGGGAGGAGAGGGGGGCGATGAACAGGGCTCGGACCGGAGGAGGGGGTAAGCTCAAATCTGATGTACCGATGATCAGAGAGCGACTCCACCTCCTCCAGCACCCTCCATCCGACAACTCTGCGGGCGGCCGCATGAGTGGCGAATGACAGGTCGATGACCGATCCACCCCGCGCGCGCACGCAGGTCTGGACCGATCCCTGGTTCAATATGGTCAGGCCGGATTGAAGAGCCCATTCCTCAACCGTCCGGCCCCTAGGTTCCGTGAACGCATTTCCCCAGGAACAGTGCTTTGCGTTAAAGTCGCCCATCACGAAAATCGTTTTAGGCGACAGTCTGCCTATGGCAGCCCTGATGGCGTCCAAGCGAAGCTCGAACTCCGCCAGGGGGCGGTTGCGCGAAAAGTAAACGCCTATGACGACGATACTCCCGCTCTCCGCCACCGCATAGCCCTTTCCTCTTTCGAGACATATAAGCGGTGTGCCAGATCCGGCTCTGGCCACCACCGCTACCACGTCGTCGAGGTCACCCACCCAATTGCCGCAAGGCGGCACGTAATAAGGTTCGCTTATTACGGCCAAGTTCGCTTGCCACTCCGCCATCGCCTGCAGGCACAAGTCCTGAGCGGTGGGGGAGTGGTTTACGTTCGCCTGAAATAGTGCTGCTACGGGCGTACTAGGCATTGGAGGTGTCCATTGCGCGTACTCCCGATGCACCCGTACGTTGTTTCGTCCTCGGATGGACGAATTTGCCCTTCACGTAGGGAGGCTGGCAGAACCTCGCTAACGTGGGGTGGGCAGCGTTGAGTCCCCCCGCCGCGCACGCCGCGCAGTGGGGGTTCCGAGCCGTGCAGTCCGGCATCTTGTGTCCGCTCTTACCGCAGCGGAGACACAAGTTAGTCCGGTCCGGGCACGTGTCCGGACAGGTTTGGGCGCCATGGCCGACGTTGTAACACCGGTAACAACGTATCGGTCTGGCCTCCAGTGCCTCCACCTTCGCCGAGGTGAAGCCTACCACGAGGTAGCCCAGCTCGACGATGGATTTGGCAGCAGCGACGGGGCACATCACGTACGATGCGCCCAAACCGCCCGGTCCTGCACCGATGTGCTTCGCGCGCACGTCGTCGCGCCGGCATCTGCCGGCGCGCGCGATCGCGTCACGAAGCCCATCGACCGTGACCGACTCGTCCAGCCCAGAGACGTAAAGCTCCCCACGCTTTACGGGGCGGACGACCACAGCCATCCCTACAAGGGCTTCGCGCAGAGCCTCGGCGACGCGGTCCGCCTTGGCCGCGCTCTCGGGTCCCGGCTGGAACTCGAGGAGACGCGCGTCCCTAACGGTCCGCACCACCTTCAGCCCCTCGCGGAGGCCCATGGCCGCGATGTCGACCACCGTCAAGGCCTTTGCGAAGACCTCGCGATAACCGACACCCTTCGCAGCCGCTGCCGGCAGCAGTTTAACGATAACTGCGGCCGACTTCGGCTCGCGGAATACGACCGCAGGCTTCGCAGCCTGTTTCCGCTGTTGCTGTCCCCGCCCCGTCGGCAGGGGAGCAGCTTGCGCCTGGGGGGGAGGAGGGGGCCCGTCGGCCCTCGTCCCCTTACCCTTTTTCCGCTTGACGACCGTCGTCCAGGCCCCCTCCTCCGGGGCGGGGGCGGGGGGCACGGGCGCCGGCGGCGGCGCGACGTGCGCGACGCGAGCGCGGACGACGGGCGCCGCGACGACCGGTGTCGCGGCCGCGGGCGCCGCCCGCTGCCTAGGGGCCGGCCTAGGAGCCGACACCACAGGCACGGGTGCCGTGGCGGAGGCCGTTAAAGCAGCGGCGGCGTCGCGTGCCGCTCTCCGCTGCATTTTCAGCCTCCACTTCACCCCCCCTCTATTCGTCTTCTTTTTAGGGGGGGGCGGTGACGGTGGGGAGTCCGTCACCCCGACAGCCGAGGCCGCCACCACCTCCATCGGAACCGGGGTACTTGTTTCCCCCGCATTCCGCCGGACGGCGGCTGCAGCCGTGGCCGCTTTTGGCCTAACAGCCACGTTTGGTGCCGGTCTGGTTGCCGGCGCCTTACCTCGGTCGGCCGCTAGCGGTGGACGGAGGGTCGGCGCGGCATTCAGCCGGTCCTCGATACCGGCGAACCGGGCATCGAGTATGGGGGCGACGACGTCGATCACGGCACGCACAAACATGTCGTAATCGATGCCGCCGAGCCCCGGTGGAGCGGGTGTCGGCGCCGCCCTGTTGGCGGTCGCCGGAGTCCGCTCCGTCCCGACGACGGGAGCCGGTGTCGGCCCTGCTACCGCAGCAGGGGCCGGACGCGATTTTTTTACCGCAGCGGGTGCGGCGGGCGGTTCCGGTACCGCCGCCGCCTCCGCCATGGCGGCCTGGGCCTTCCGCTTGACGGGTACGGGGGTCGGCGCCGCCATTATAGCAGGCGCCGGCTCCGCAACCGAAGCGGAGGCCTTTAGGGCCTTACGCATATCTTCAAACTCCCTACGGTAGGAGCGGTTTTCCTCCCGCAGCGAGTTTAATTCCATGCGTAGTCTGGCGTTCTCGTTACCGAGCTTCCAGGCCTCGGATTCCGGATTTCGCGTGACCAGTGTGTCGACGATGTCCGACACTCTGGACGCGGCCTCCTTCAGCCGGCGCACGTAGACCCCCTTCAAATTGCCCGACGTTTGGGCAATATGAATTATCTCAGCGACCTGGGCGCTCGCCGCTAGGCGGAGCTCCCCCGGGCCGAGAGCCGATATGTCCCCGACGAGGGCGGCGCACTGGCTAGCCGCGGCCACTTTGGCGGCGGTTGCCTTGCGCGCCTTGCGCCCCCTTTCACCCCCCTCGGTACGGAGGTAGGCCTCCGCACCCGCGAGAACGCTAGAAGCCGCCGCGGGTGCGCCCCCCGTGGGGCGCAGAGGCGAGCGCGCGCGCGCTGGAGTGGAAGCACCCGACGTGCTGGCCGAATCGGCGCCGCTGCTCTGGGACCGGTCCCAGAAGCGCGACCTCGATCCGGGAACGAACATCGGGGAACACGATATCGGCACCGTTGCCGTTGATGACGTGGACGGCGTCGCCGAACCCGATGCCGAAGACGGTGAGGCTGCGAACGAAGACGACGACGTGCCCGCTGCCGCTGCCGCTAAGGACGAAGACGTCGCCGCAGCCGAAGACGCAGGCGCCGACATCGCGACAGCGGCTCCCGTCCCAGTAGGGAAGGAAGTCGAAGGGGTCGCCGCTGCCGCGCCTACTAAGTCCCTATTCACGACCCCGGCCGAGGGCGCGTGTGAAGCTCGCGCGACAACCAGTGTCGTGGGACGGCTGCTCTCGACGTTGCAGCCCGAAAGGTTGCAAGTCGATGTCGTAGGCACAGGTGAAGCCCGTGCGCTATACGACACCGTCGTCGTAGGGCACCCATCCCCTGCCGTCGCTGAACCGGCCGCCGTGTATACCGGACTACAGGCAGGCGCTTCAGGGCGGGAATAACTATGATCGCGAATCGCACCGTAGAGCGCGTGCTCCAGCGAGTCTGGGACGCTGCCGGACGGTGGGATGTGATCATGCTCTACGTAGGCGCCGCTCCCTTGCACGAGTGAGGCTCGCGCAGAGGTGGGTGGCGCCATGTAGGCATATTGAACTATGGTGCTTGCAGCGCTCACGGCCAGGCAAACGGCCGAGTTCGCTGCAAGCAGTACGTTCCTATCTATCTCCGGGTGTGCTGCGCTCCTGCGCGCGGCACGCCCGGATGGGGCCCTAGGCGCCATGGGAACCGGAGGCGGTCCCATCGCGCCGCACCTATCCTCATGCGTGGCGGCGGTGAGGTCTACCACCGCCGACGCATCCCCTACCGAGCCGGGCATATCGGCAGCCGTGAAAACGGCACTATCCGCATGCCCGTGACGCGGCCCGGCAACCGACCTGCTGCGACGGGCCGATGAAGAAGACGCCTTTTTCACCCGCGTCTCCCCGATCTCAGGCATTAACCAGCCATCCTTGGCCTTCGTGTGGTCCCGCTTGCGCGGGACACTCGAAGGCCTCGGGGCCTTCTGGGGGCCTGGGCCATCCATTACTGGAGGCCCGTTCCCTTGCTGAGACCAGTCGACGCGTGTGAATATCTATCGACACAAACGACCGTTATTGCGTAATGCGCCTAGGCGCGCCGAAATGAACAAGCGAATAGAGCTTAACAACTCACCCCAGTCGAAAAACAACTGATTCGCGCCGGAATCGAACTAAATAACACTGTACACTATCACTACAAAACTATTGTCGCAATTTGTCGCTTTTTAGGAGCGAAAAAGCGTGGAAAATTGCAATTTCCGCAAAGAGCACGGGCATTTGCGACTGCTTCGCATTGAGCTAAATAGTGATAGAGTTCTTTAGAGTGAGAGCTATAACTCTCTTTCTTTGTAGTGAGCCATATTGAACAAGTTTAAAAATAAGTTCAAGTCGGGCTATATAGTTGCCATAACCTATTTTGAACGTTTCAAACAATAGAAACAAAAGAATATTTTGCTTCACTCGCATTCTACTGTGTACTGTATTACTTTTAATGAACAAAAGAGCTTTTACTCACCTTTTATTTTGGCTCGACTTCTGTACCTTAATGGCTGGTTCCCATCTTACTATAAATTCACTTGCCTTATCATCGATTGAATTTTGACATTACTTGTATGGAACTTATATCAAATTTTAACCGATAGTAAGGTAAATGAATGGCTGGTAAGATATATGTATGGGCCAAATCATTGTTATAGTACCAGCAAACTAAATGCGTCCCTGAAGTTCGTACGCGTCATAGCGCAAAATGCAGCTACAAGGTTCACAGACAGCGCGGACAAAGGCGTGTTGCTATCTCGCTCAGCCGTTATCCGGACTCGGATAACATCTCCTTCGCACAACACACCGTAAAGTAAATTAACTTTTTAGAACAAATGCTCCTGCCTCATAATGAAGACCTGGTATCAGCTTTAGGTACAAACCTCAAATGACTGAATCATAACGTTTAATTCGTATATACATATACCCATTTCATACAAATCCTATATAAACAGAATGAGACAACAACAATAAATCGTTTCGTTTTAAATTCAACCCCAAATTTGTGCCAATTAACATTTGACTTGACCTATGCAAACTAACGCTACTAACTTCACTCGAAACGCATTTTAAGTTTTGCGCGTAGATGGTCTCACGAAAGAATTCCCGCTGGCGAGGAGCTAAGGTCATACAGCAGAGTTCTAGAAAAATGGAATAATTTTAGAATGATTCCGATTTAATAGTTGTTGCAGAGTTTTAATAAAAACAAACTTGCACAATGAATTAACTTAGTTTTAATGAAATATAATATTATTACAATTACAAGCAGTTTTTAATATCAAAGATGACGGAGAGAGAGAGAGGTGTTGCCAACGCTTAGACAATAAGAAAAAATAGAATTTCTATAGCATTTATAAAAGGCGCCAATTTGAACATTTCAACACTTCCACTAAATTTAAGCCTTTTATAATTTAAACTAAATTTATAACAGAGATATCAATAATATTAAACAATGAAATTAGGTTTCTATACTTACAAAAAATATCTAAGGTTTTACATTCATACCAAGTGTAGTTCTGAAATTACAAAATTTTAATTTAACTAGTGGTTTTGTAAATATATCGGCTAATTGATTTTCAGTGTTTACATATTGTATATCTATTAAATTTAATGAATATTTCTCTCTAATAAAGTTAAATTTTATATCTATGTGTTTACATCTCTTATGATATTCTGAATTTTTTATAAGACAAATAGTACTTTGATTATCAATATTGAGACATATATAGTCCTGTTGATATTCACCAATATCTGTCATTAACTGTTTGATCCATAGAGCTTCTTTGGTAGCACAGCAAGCAGCCATAAACTCTGCTTCTGTTGTTGATAATGCGACAGTTGACTGGCGTTGGCTGCTCCATGTCAAGGCGGCCCCATTCTTCATAAATACATATCCTGTTGTAGAACGTCTGGTCTCTGAATCATTTGCATAGTCGGCATCACTGAAACCTTGTATAATGCTAGGTTGGTCAGATCTGTAACATAAACCAAGATGTTTTGTTTCTTTTAAATACTTTAAAATTCTCTTGACAGCATTCCAATGTGTATGGTCGTAACAGTTGAGGAATCGGCTGACCATACTAACTGCAAACATGATATCAGGCCGAGTAACTATTGCTGCAAACATAAGAGAGCCAATAGCTTCCCTGTATGGGATATCTTTATTCGCCAAACATGAACTCTTCTCCAAAGTTACATGAGGATCAGCAGGTATACTGTTTGGATGGGCTTCATTCATGTTGAATTTATTCAATAATTCTTCAATATACTTAGTCTGATGAATAAAAATATAATTATTGTTTTGTTCAATTTGCATTCCTACAAAGTTTAATGGTTTAAATGTTTTTATATCAAATATATTCTTTAACTCATTTAAAACTTCAGTTATTATTTTGATATCTTTTGATAATAATAGTCCATCATCAACATAGAGTAATAAGTACAATTTACATCCCCTGATGCATCCCACATAGACACATTTGTCAGCATGACTGTTTTGGAAGCCAAACTTCTTCAAAATAGAATCGAACTTGGCATTCCAGCATCTTGAAGCTTGTTTCAGGCCATATATAGATTTTCTTAATTTGCAAACTTTATTTTGTTGAACCTCAAGGCCCTCTGGTGGTGTCATGTATATGTATTCTTGTAGGTCTCCATGTAGAAAAGCAGTTTTGATGTCAAACTGCATCATTTGGAAATTATGTTGAGCTGCAACTGATAACAATATTCGTATTGAATCGTACCTTACAGTCGGTGAGAATGTTTCAGTGTAGTCGATACCATTTCTTTGTGCGAATCCTTTAGCACACAGTCTGGATTTGTATCGGAGTCCAGATGGTTCTTCCTTTATTTTAAAGACCCATTTACAACCGATGACTTTGATATCTGATGGTTTTTCGACTAGTTCCCATGTTCCATTCTGTTCATGTGCCTGAAGTTCTTCATTTATAGATTGTATCCATGAGTCAGAGTCTAAAGATGTAATAGCCTCTTTGTATGTCTGTGGAGTGTTATAAATATAATCATTAGCGCTGTTGCATAAGAAAGTATTAACATCATGTTTTCTGACCTTTTCCCTTGGACGCAATGACATTTTTGATATTTGCGAATGCTCAATTGGTTCTTCAGGTAAATATTCAGATTCATCGGAAACTGTTGTTTCAGTTTGTTCTATTATTGTTTGTACAGATGAGTCATCACTATCTTCATCTGATATGTTATTATAATTTTCTGTGTTTTCAAGTGACATTGGAACTATATTTTTCTTTACAGAACTTTCTAGAAAAACTACATCCCTACTTTTAGTGATGAATTTTGATATGGGATCAAACAGCCTGTATCCTTTTGTATTCTCACAATATCCTAAAAATATCATCTTACGTGATTTTGAATCCCATTTTCGTAACTTTTCTTTAGGAATGTGCATCATTACCTCACTTCCGAAGACCCTCATGTGGCTGATGTCAGGTTTCTTACCAGACCACTTTTCTTCAGGTGTTGCATAATCCAGAGCTCTTGTTGGTGTCCGATTTGTAATATATGCTGCAGTCATAGTTGCCTCTGCCCACATATTTTTCTGCAAATTAGCATTTATTAACATACACCTAGCTTTTTCTACTAATGTTCTATTCATTCGCTCAGCTAAGCCATTTTGTTGTGGTGTGTATGGAGTTGATGTTTGATGCTTGATTCCTGATAATTTTAAAAAATCCTTAAAGTTTTTATTTGTATATTCTGTCCCATTGTCTGTACGCAAAGTTTTTATTTTACAGTTTAATTGATTTTCTACAAGACTTTTAAATTCTTTGAATTTGTTTAAACATTCTGATTTGGAATTTAAAATGTATACAAACACTTTTCTGGAATAGTCATCAATAAAAGTGAGAAAATACCTTGCTCCTCCCAGTGATTTTGTCTCCATCGGACCACACAAATCTGAATGAATGGTTTCTAGCAATGAATGGGCTCTGGAACCTTCATTATTGAATGGTTGTCTTGTCTGCTTACCCTCAAGACAGGAGACACAGATCATATCATTGTTGCACAAAGATATTTTCACACCTTGAACATGACTTTCCAATTTCTTTAAGTCGCTGAAATTCAGATGTCCCATGCGCTGATGCCACAAGTAAAAATCACTGTTTTTATGTTCTGAAATGTATGCTTGACCAGTACATAGGTTAAGCCTGTACATGTTGTTAATAAGTTTAGCTGTGGCTACTTTTTCTGAATTTTTATTGTAAATATTGCAACCTTTGTTGTCAAATTCCACTTTACATTGATTTTTAATCATTTGGCTAACAGATAGTAAATTTGTAGATAATTCTGGTATATATAGAACATCATTTACCTGTATGGTGCTTGTAATGCCTTTTGGTTGTATAATATTTAAATTTACCTTACCACAACTAGCCACCTTCAAAACTTTGTTGTTGGCAACCTTAATATTATCAATTGGAGGCATTTTTTCATCATAAATCCAATCCTTGTTCATTGTCATATGCATAGATGCTCCTGAGTCGATATACCATGAAGAATCATTGTTAAATGATGCTGAAAATACTGCAACATAACTTGAATCATTTTGTTTCTTTGTGTTTCTACAATCTTTACCTAAATGGCCATATTTATTACAAGAAAAGCATCGTGGGCCTTTACCAGAGAATTTCTTGTTTGTATTTCTCTTAAACTTTGATTTGTTAACATAGAAGACAGATGTCTCAGGATTTTTAATTTCCTGTAGAAGCTTTGTTTTTATTAGGTCCGCAGTTATTGCTACGCCAGAGCTTTCTAACGCCATTATCATGGGCTTATACTGGTCTGGGAGTCCGGCTAGCAACAATGTACCTAGCCACTCTTCATCAACTTTAAATCCTATGTTTCTTAATTTGTGAGCGGTTGATATTATTTTATTGACATATTCTTCTACATTCTGACAAGTGTCGAGTGTAGTTGTAATCAGATCTTTCAATAAGCCAACTCTGCGAGTAAGACCGGAGTCGTCAAAAGCTTTACAAAGATTTTGCCATACCTCTTTTGCCGTTGTGGCTTCTTGAACATGAATGTAGTTCACTGGATCCACCAGCAGTATGATTTTAGACCTTGCCTTTGTGTCACGCTTGGTGTCGACCGAGTCGCTTTTGCCTTCCACGCAGTCCCACAATTCTTCGTGTTGGAGATATGTTTTCACCGCAAATCTCCAGCTTGCAAAGTTATCACGCCCGATTAGCCTCTCAATTAAGGCTAAATTACTGTTTGAGGACATTTTTCTTTGTTTTTGGTGAAGGTCAAATGACGGACAATCTTCGACGCGTGGTAGTTTGACTTTTGTGTTCGCGATTTCTTTATATGTGCAAGCTTGTACGCGCACTGTATGCTGGGCGCATAACCTTTGTTGCAGAGTTTTAATAAAAACAAACTTGCACAATGAATTAACTTAGTTTTAATGAAATATAATATTATTACAATTACAAGCAGTTTTTAATATCAAAGATGACGGAGAGAGAGAGAGGTGTTGCCAACGCTTAGACAATAAGAAAAAATAGAATTTCTATAGCATTTATAAAAGGCGCCAATTTGAACATTTCAACAATAGTCTTAGTAAATAAAATAATAAAGTTACATTTACATAAAAACTTGATAAAACAACATAAAAACGTAATTGGGCTAATCTGAATTAGTTCTATTCCCGCCCCGGCATTTGTTTCGTGAGACGCACTCCACTGTAGGAGATGAAAGCACACGAATATACATACATACTTATGGAGGTCTACCACATTATAAGGATGACAAAAAGTTACCATAAAATTGTATTTATCAAAAAACTGTTTATGTAAATAATTTACTTATATATTTCTATAATTACGTATTAAACTTAACAACTATGAATAGTCTTCTTTCTTCAGGTACAATAAATAAAACAACATTTTCATACTTTCTTCTTTAGTCAAAAAAATCACTTATTCAACTAACTATAAATCGAAACATTACAACAATGTTTTCTGTCCTTAGAACTAACACTATGAGAGTGACTTTATATACCAAAATGGTTAGCCTTCAGCTAATGGTATTTCACAAGGAGAGTTTCGGTCGCCCACTTTCTTTCTGTTGTGCCCCCAAAGCGTGGAAGCAAAAATTCTTAAAATGAAAAATCCACAATCCTTTGTAGATTAATAACATTTTTGAGAATAACTGCTAGGCAACGGCAATCAGACTTGTCATTAATGTCTATAGAGACAGACAATCTAGAAAAACTGAAATCGTCTTCAGCTAAGCGTCGATTTGATAAATAAGTTTGCCGAAAAAAGGCGAGAAATGCATATCTTTGATTTGAATTGTTTGTCCAACTTAGCCCCTAGAAGTATTAAATATAAGTAAGAACTTATAATTAATATATAATAATTTAAATTCCATTTGAGTATTTTTTGTTTATTTTATAAAAAAATCCCCTTCCCTGAGCCCCCCCAACACATTTTGATACGGAGCCTGTCTAAGGCCAAGCTACGCCACTGTAATGAACTATATATAAGAAAACGGTAACCTACATTGTCCAAAAAGAAACGTAATTTGACATTACCAAACGTGAATCGGTTTATTGATACACTTAGCCAACGCTCAGCGCACCAATGAACGATCCGACAGTCTTGTGTAGTGATGGGTAAATGTACTAAAATTCCAAAAACTTAGCCATTCGGATAATAGTTCTTTAGCTGGCTAAAATATTGGCGGATGGCTTTTTGGTTATTGGGTGTATGACTCGCCACCGACAGCTAATTCGTCAACATTCGGTTTTTAGTCAACAATCATTACCCAGTTGATGTAGTAATTGACAACAGTGGCTATTTTGTGAACAGCTAATTAGTTGGCTTTTTAAATAGTTACCCATCTCTAGTCTTGTGTAGTTCATGAACAATGTACAATTGGAAACCATGATTCTATGCGAACAAAGATCGAAAAGTTCAAATGACCGAATAGTACTATTAAAGTGAACTAGTTCAGTGACTGAATTCTACCAGAAAGAACCGCTCACTTGGATGACCGAATAAGCAGAAGACTACTATTAAGGTGAACGAACTAGTTCAGGGACCAAATTGTACTAGAAAAGAGCGCGAACTTGGATGATATCCTACCAAATTCCCTTTATCCCATCTTGCATTTTAACAATGCATTCTTCTGTTTCACTTCTGACATAGCAAACCTCCATAAATGACGGTAACCACTTTCCATAAGGTTCGCTGTCTGTTTGCTAGCTTCAGGCAATAAAAAAGACATGTAATCTAGTATCCTATTTAATATTATAATCCTGCTATAGATCAAATACTTTTGAAGTGAAACTTCTGTAGAATCGTTGATTTGAAACTCGATGAAACGAAAAAGCGACACTAAACATAGATAGACACATAAATCTATAGGACTAAGCCTGCAAAAGAATTAGATAGAATACATTAATGTGTCAATTCAAACACTATACTCATACAGTAAGAGTTAAAAATGTTTTGAAGCTTTTCATTAATACTTCAAATTTAAAGCTTAAATATATTATAACGATATAATATTGTTAAAACTCAGGTCCCAACAAACACAAAATCCACCTGCACATCTGAAACAAAGCACATTTATTACCCGTCGGCATTTGAACTAATAACATTGAAATTCTTTTATGGTCGTCTTCTTTTATTTACTTATTGGCATACGGCCTATTGTTGTATTGTAATCATTAGTCAAGTGTTACGGATTTAAACTACAAGCTGATTCTAGGAAATTCGGTCCACGCTGCCGGGCGGACATATTGTATTTGTGAGGAGTTAGTCGAGAGAGAACCACCAGCGAAGCGAGGCGTGTGTACTACAATCGGGAATCTAATAAGTGACGGACTTTACGCGTTTTATTGAATTACGACCTTCTGCATTACGTTTGGACTTGTTGTGTTCGGTTATATTTGTACCTGTATTATACGTGTTTGTATAGTTCTATTAGTATAGAGGTCTATAGTAATTCTAACAGCATTTTAATTGGAGTCTCGCGACTCGTAACAATATATGAAATGTGCCGTCACGAAATTTAGAATTCCTCTCACTCCTCGTCACACTTCTACTGACTGTGAACTGCGCACACACACACAATTTTGTGTTTTTATATGAAATCTTCGTTACCCTTGTTACAATGTCAATTTTAATAGTCACTCTCATGTTATATTATACATGTTCTACCTAATTATGTGTCAAAATGAAAATTCCGAATATATCAATTCATGTCCGGTTGCTATATTTTACTATTCATTCCCTTGCTTTATCATCGGTTAAATTTAACATTACTTTTATGGAGCTCAAGTCAAATTTTAGCCGATAAGGTAAATGATCGGATGGCAAGATAAATGTGCCGAGTCATTGTTATAGTATCAGCCGACTAAAATGCGTCCCTGAAGTTCGTACGCGTCATGCGCAGAACGCAGTTTTGTAACTGCGTTCTGTTTTAAACCTTGTGGTTTAAAGACAACGCGGACAAGGGAGTGTTGCTATCTCGCTCAGCGGTTATCCGGACTCGGATACCATATCCAAGATGAAGAATCAAGATACAGAATCTGAGCCTAAAGAGGTCGCTTTCGCAAATTCATATGATGAACATGACAGGTATCAACATAAAGTGGAACTTAATGCTATGTCTTACAACTGCCGGTATATATAGATACGTTTCAGTTTCACTAAGCGATTCTCTAAAAGCGATCGCTTTAGGCCCTCAGGTCATTAATTACACGATTTAAAAAATCCATGAGATACCAATCAAAATGGCCAACAAGTAAACTTCATAATAGGGATGTGGACACATGCTATAATAAATTCTATTCTTTGTACATAAAAGATCAGGCATTAAAATAAATAAATTCTTATTACTTTTTGAAAAGTAATTTACAACACTTTATTTGACACATTTTAATTATACAAACTTATGATGTCATATGTTTGTAGAAAACCTGTAATGCTGCAAAACGCTGCAAGTTATAAAAATATCTGTGTTTTTGACTGGTCGGTTCCTTATTACTTTTTGAATAGTAATTAACAATGCGTTATTTGACTGCTTTTAATAATACACATTTATGTCATAAGTTTGTACGCTCGGACAAAACCTATATGCCTACGAAGTTTAGTAAAATGGTAAAAAGTATCTCAGCCGATTTAAATGTCCACTAACCTATTTGACATTTCGAAACTTTATTTTGCACCCAAAACTTACAATCCCGATGGGATCCTATGTCGGATAGAACCTATCCTATCTTGGATAAAATCTATTCGATCTCGGAGAGAACCTGTCTGAAATCGGAGAGAACCTGTCCGATCTCGGATAGAACTTATCCGATCTTGAATAGAATCTATCCGATCTCGGAGAAGTCCTGTCTGAAGTCGGAGAGAACCTGTCCGATCTCGGATAGAACCTATCTTATCTCGGATAAAACCTATTCGATCTCGGATAGAACTTATCCGACCTTGGATAGAATCTATACGATCTCGGATAGAACTTATCCGATCTTGGATAGAATCCATCCGATCTCGGATAGAACTTACCCGGTTTTGAATAGAATCTATCCGATCTCGGAGAGAACCTATCCGATCTCGGAGAAAACCTGTCCGAAGTCGGAGAGAACCTGTCCGATCTCGGACAGAACCTATCCTATCTCGGATAAAACCTATCCTACATATACACAAAATTAAATCGACACAAACTCTGCGAGAGAGAGGATATTATCGGTCCGTAGCCTTGGGCGTTGTCATATAACTCAAATAATGGAGCGGCGACTAATTTATAGTTCTTTGGAACGGCGAATAACGCTCTGTCTTGGAGCTGAACAAGGAACAAACGTTTATGCTCCTTCGGTTTCGTTATATGGGGAGGTATGTAAGGATATTGGGGCGGTTCGAAGTTGGGCCGCCACCAGTTACCTGAAATTCAAAAGAAATTTATCTTCATAATCTACTAGCTTTAGAAAATAATATATGGTAATTTCAAATGACATGGCTTCGAAATTTGACCAGGAAGCAATCTTTTTGTGTGAGAGATTGCTTGATTTTTATCCATGCAGGAATGGAGAAAGAATACAATCTCCTGCGTTGGAGCGGCCTGTCGTAAGAGGCGACAAAACAACCCACAGCCAGGTGGTAGGATATTCGCCTGACTGAATGGCTACCACCTGTTACTAATTATTTTATGTTATAAATATCTTATTAGTGAAAACGTACATAAGTAAAATTCGCTTCTGTGGATATTATATTGGACTTGCTCTTAGGAAAATTTTCTTACAAGTGACATAAACAAAGCAAAGAAATGATATTACATATAAATTTAAACATTGAAAAATAATATGCATTCTAAAGTTTCAATACACTCCGGACCCCAGCGATGCGTACGCGCAATATTAGTTTAAACGTTTTGGTACTCTAACTGCCCAACCGGAGCGCGTCACCATTTTTGTAGAGTCCTCTATAAGGGCTCTTTCAAGTTCCAGAGTGTATAGGTTTTGAGATGCCTTTATGCGTTCCCCATTCTGAGTCTTGACGCATGCAACTCTAGGGAATCCATCTGTTCCCAATTTTATTTCTTTTACTAATCCCAGAGGCCAGTCTACACATTTACTCTCTGTTTTAATTACTACAATATCCCTGGGTTTGATCAGTTTACAACTACCTTTACCCTGTCTCTGACAAATAAGACCCAATTATTCCAATCCAAAACGGGATTTTAAATCACTACATAACATATTAATGTATTTCCATCTACTGCTTAAAATTTCACCATCAATAGAACTTAAATTTAATTCCTGGCCATTAGAATTAGGTGATCTAAATTGTAATAAGAAGGAATTGGGTGTGAGTGTTTATAATCCAATATGATCGGTAATAGTTAATGGAAGCGAATTTATGATATTTTCCACCTCACATAGAACAGTGACTAACTCATTAAAACGAAGGGCTGCCTTTCCTAATACACTACGTAAGATTTCCTTCGCATTTGTAACACCTTTAGTGTTATATATGTCCATAGGCGATGGTAACCACTTTCCATCAAGTAGGCCATCTGCCTGTCTGCTGACCTCAGGCAATAAAAAAAAAGAGATGGGCCGTGATAAGCACCGCCGTCCGCGGGTGGACGCAGCGTTGTCAACCAACGAACCTCGCCTAATCCACAAACAGCTGAGTTGAGTAGTCTGTCCGTGATTGGTATTAGGTCTATACGCAAATCACTCCAAGCAGCGGATTGTCAGTGAGAATCCGCTGCTGGATCATGCCACAATATCACAGAAGACGGTGTGAAACGATTGGCCTTGAGCTAATTGTGTTTCATGCTCCTCCTATCCCATTCTCCTATATTAATCCCATATTCCATCTCCTCCATTTCCATCCTCCTCTCTAATTCCGTCTATAGGCGACAGTAACCACTTTCCATGCGCTGGGCCGACTGACTGTTTGTTGGTTTTGAAATTTAAAAAAAAACATACACTGGATAGGATTCTGTTTTAAAATATCACTTGAAATAAAAAGTAGATAATAATTTTATTCTCTTATGTCTTATGCACGTTCACTACTGCGATTTTTCCCATTCCACTTGCTTGCAGGCGTTACAATCACAAACTCAAGTGGAACGGATTATTCCACCCACCTCTTGATACAACTACAAAATTGCCATGTCACCTTATGAACGAATATGAACAGTGAAAATATTTTGGTGCTAGTATAAGTGATATATAAATGCGTTTACCTATCGTGTCTTCTATTAACCACTCTTGTTTGACGCCATCTTGTCTGCCTAAAGTCTCAGTCAACAGTCTCTTGAGGCCTTCTATTTCATCCTGTAATCAATAATTGTATCCGTGCAGGAACAGAAAAAATACAATTCCCTGCATTAGGGTGGCCTGTCTTAAGAGGCGACAAAACAACCCACAGCCAGGTGGTAGCACCTTTGGTCTTACAAATGTCTATAGGTGATGGTATCCACTTTTCATCAGGTGGGCCATCTGCCTAACAGCTGAACTCATGCAATAAAAAAAATAACACTACCAATGGTGCTGTGCCTCGAGGGGGGGAGGGGGAGGGGGGGGGGGGCCTTTCACTGATGCCAGAACAATACATGGTTGTAATGGCGGCATGTTACACTGGTGGTATACAGTGGTAGCTACCTAGGCAGGCAAATGCCACAACCTGACTGTGGGTTGTTTTGTGGCCTCTTAGTACACATTGCCTGCAGAAATTATATTTTCTTATCTAGTATTTGTTACTAAATATATTTTCAAAAGTATTTTCATTCAATTTTAGTCCACTGAAACAAAAATTGATGAATGTCATAAAACGAAATAATAGTTAAAATATCATATGCAAGAAAAAAGTATTTAGGTACAAAAGTCACATTCCGTAAGTTTGCAACTTAATAATGTAAAAAGGTGATCATGTTATGTCTGGGTACAAAATATTACTTAAAACAAATAGCCTTTCACCCCTTAATATTATATACACACATTGTGTATGTGTTTGTTGTGTGAGCATCTCTCTCTCTCTGTGTGCATACATGTGTATAAATGGCTGGAAATCCTTACCTCTCCAGGATTCAGCTCTCCACCAGGCAATTTGAAGAAAGCTGTGCCGAGCTGCAGGAGTAGTACATGGGGTAGACCATGCTCATGGACAAGGAGGACACCTTCAACAGACCTGAAATTGTCAATAGAACTTCTAGACTACAATTGTGTGTGCAGAATCTGCAGATAAAGAAAATCCCTGGATAATATGTACATGAGTATATAGTCTTAATTTTATTTTATAGTTTCAATAGATAAGGTTTCTATCAATTTTATTCAAAATGGTGCATGTAAGTATTTTATTTTTTCTACCACCAATGTTCGGTATATAAACCAAATTTTGGCTGAATGCTGAGGTTCGGCTCAAGCCATCAAAATGTGGTCAAATTGAATTTCAGCACATCCCTAATATTGAGGCTTGAACAAGAGATGGCGGTACCATGGCTACATTAAATAATAAACAAAAGTTATCAAATTAACAGGCAAAAAAACTGATTTATATTGTTTCAGCTACTACCTTCAAATTTCAAATCAATACACACAGTCACCACAGTACTGCAGTACCACACAGTACATTACAGTAGTACAGCACTACTGAGTCAGTGGTGACTAAGATATACGGCATATTTATTTAACACTTGAGATATAAAATTAAGTTTGGTTGGTTATAAAAAAAAAATCACAAAGGTTATAATTAGCCTTCTAACCTATATTAAAAAAGTTCAGATTTGTTCATAATAAATAAATGTGCTGTGTATCTATACCCCACCCGTTCTCTCCCCAAGTCAGTAGCTGAATCAATGTTTGATAATAATAATCTGCAGACAAACACACACATTGTATATCCCCAAGCTAAGCGATTTAGGTTTGTGTTCTGGGTAGTATATAAAAGACCACTCTGGAACCGATCCCAGACACCCAAATCATTGTATATAATGGAAAGTTTGTTTATGAAATTTACCATAGTAGGAATTGAGCCCAGTCTCTGCATTCCATTGAATTCGGCCAGCTAAGACTTAGCCTGCGCAACCACATACGCCATCATTCACTGTAGATCAGCCTGAATGCCTAAAATAGATGGTTTCTTTCTGACTTTCAATTTAGATGGAAATAAGTCATTGTCACAGACAATTAATGTAATGAAAACTTGTAAATTGTAAGATTGAAAGCATTGCAGCCACCATCCTTGAAAAAAACATCATTGAATATGTAATGATGATTTTTATACCTGATTGTGAAAGTAATTTTAATTATATTATTGCACATTCTAATGTACATAGACACAATGACATGGAAAATGGAGAGAATGTCTCTGTTGGAGCTTTAGCATGATATGCCATCAACAACTCATGCATTTTATTTATTTTTAATTTAAACCTAAAGGCGGTAAGGTATTCGCTGTAAGAAGTATATCCTCACTTCAAAGATTTCACTTATGTGGTAGAACTTGCTGAAAATATTAGGAATGGTAAATTTTAAGAAAATATTATCAATAAAAATTAAGCAATAGGCAGGTTTATATACAATAGCAGTTACTATGCAGATTTCTTCCACTAATCTAAACAGGAAAGTTAAAATTAACGTAGACCAATTGTTTTTAAATATTTCAGAACATAACCTTACCTCCTCATTCCGATCTTAACAAACTCTTCTCTCATCCTTTGGAAGCGAGCAGGAACCGATGCATCTTTTTCAAACAATGGTTCCTTCGTTCCAAATGTGTAATTTGTTAGGGGATATAGATTTATTGTTCTATTTAATGTTAAATTTTGGTTCAGTAGCTGGCTGTTTTGGTGCTGTAGACCGGGGCGTCCCGGCCATGGTTTACTTCCTGGAGGACCTTGTATTGCAGCCATGTTATATATAAGTGAAATTCAAACACGAAAGTTAGATCGATATATTAATTACTGATTGACTTCGTATAAAGATGATTAAATAATACGATAAAAAAGCAACGCCAAACAAGCGTCCGCCATTAAAATTAATGTTGTGCTAAGGAGCTAAGGTGCTAAGTACTGCTAAGTTATAAATGAAAAACGGATATGAAAGTTCTTAATCGATTACGTTTTAGTCGATTAAAATACCGGTTAGTTAACGTTTAAATAGTTGTAGAATATATACTTACATACATATTATCGCGCCCGTTTCTTATGGGGGTAGGTATAGACTATGGATCCCCACTTGTAACGAGTCCTGACAAACAACTTTCGCTTCATGTACTTTCATTAAGCTTTTCAAACATGCACGTTTATTTGAGATGCTTTTTATCTGACCTCTTTTTAACACTTCTACTATTTTGTCATGGTGCAAGAAGCTTACACACAATGGATATTTCGTTCCGAATACCGAACTGAAGACCAATAATTTGTCCTTGAATGACGTCACTTATGTCTTTTGTCTCTTTCTTTAGGGTGACAATACTTTCTTTTAAAAATATGGATAATAAATTACTTTTCGTTTTTGTATCATGTTTGCCATGACTGATTTTGCTTAGTAATTAACAACAACCTGATAGCTGCCATTTTTTAACCCCCGACGAAAAATGAGAAATTATAAGTTTGACCGCTGTCCGTCTGTGGCACCGTATCTCTTGAACGAGTCAACCAATTCGGATAGTTATTGTATCCCGCCTTGACATTATAGCGCCATTTCAACGAGCAAACCTTATCGTGCCATCCATCAATTAAAGCATATATAGGTGTTACTCAATCGAATTTGATGGCCCAACAATAGGTATTATTTTCGACTTTTTAAATGTTTACTTTTTTTTATTTAATTTTGTAACAAACATGTCATCCCTCTATACTTTTTATACGAGGATACGGAATACATTGTTCAGTACCTCGTCATATTGTCCGATAGATATTCTTTAGAAAATATCTACCCAAATGTCGATACCAAACATGATTGTCGAAACTTTAGGATTACTTATTTATTTAATACTTTATAATTTTTAAAACTTCTAATTATTTATAATATTTAACAATAGAGATTTTCGGTAAATAAAACTACAATTAGTTTTTGCTATTTCTAAATTTAATTGACAGACTATGTGACGCTCACCCCCTGATCCAAAAGTCTAGGAATGACATACCGAAGCTGAAGCATTGAGCGGGATATGGAATAAAAGAATTTATATAGTGAAAATTAATAAAATTTATTAAATGAATAAAACATATAATATTGGCCATAAATCGTAATCATCTAGTGGTAGGAACCCTATGTTCACAAGGTAGGTTATATACAAGTGCTGATTAAGAAACAGGTAGACTTATTTTTCTTAAAAAGTTGTATGCTTTCGGCGAATAAAAGTGCAAAGTCAATGCAAAAGCTTTGATTTCATCACTATATGTAATTTTTCTTTTCTTGTTTACTGTACTAACTTTCTGAAATTTTTCAAAATATTAGCAGTTACCTCGCAAAATATTTTGAATTTCAGATTGTGATGTATAATCCTGGACCACATTTATGAGCGATATCATATCACTAATTTTTCGCTCTTGTCTCTTCACTTTTTGCTGCAATATTTTTCTACTCTTCTCTAAAGATTGTTCACGTGATGTCTTGAAGTTTACTTGAACATTAAAATCTTTCAAAGCACGCCGTTTGTATGGTGGTTAATTTTCAATATCCTGTCGAAAATTAATTTAGAGTCAAAAATGTCCAATGGAGATTTCACTTTCATTGTCTTTATTGTCATGAGTGGAAACTTATAAAAATGTAATTCACAGAATACTGTCTATCTAATAAGATAATTTGCTAATATAAAAGTTTATTCACTTACAATATTTTGTTTTGGAAATAGCATTAGGAGAACATTATCATTGACAGCTGTATATGATTGAGTCCATGAAGTTGATGGGACATTAACACAATCCTGAAATTAAAAATGATTTATAGAGGTATACATTTTTCATAAGAACATAATAATATATACTATAAAGATCACAAATGTTCTTATCCAACACTTACCACCACATTGCAACATATACACAATTGATATGAGTAGAATGGTACAGCATCTATTAGCAGACAACCTGGCCTGCTGGTTATAGTCTGGATTCTTAAAATGAAGACTACAAATCTTCACAGATTCATAAAATGTTCCCTTTAATGGCACTACAGATAACCAAGCATTCCTCTTGTTTGGATCTTTAGAGAAACTGTAAATAGAAATAAAAACAAAAATAGTAGAAATGTCCAAAATTAGGCTATAAACTGTTTTTAATAAATCATTTTGCTCATTTAATTTACAATGTTTTAAAATCTTGGATCTTCATTATGTAGATTAAAAGGTACGCCAAGACTATAAGTACTACATATCAGTAAATACTTTAAACAGGAAGTTTTTATCATTAGACCAATTTTTAAGAATAAGAAGCTTGTCACCCTACTCCTCTTGTTTATGTATAGTTTACAATACAATAAATCGTATTTAACTGCATATTAGTAGAATAATTCGCTGTGGAATTTGATGCAAAGAAAGTATCGTTAATTTCTGTATGTGTTATTATAAAATAGCAAGACTTTTAGTGTTAATTTCCCTAAAATGTTAATGTAACTCAATAAGAATTTAATTCAACTTACTTGTGGAATTTCACGCCTGATGTTGGATGCCAAACACTTTTACAACCACGAACTACACAACTCATTCTAGAATATCACTTAAACATACCATTTATCATATAAAATCTCAATTATACGATCGAATTAGACGAAACTCATAAACTAACTTTTTGACAGGAAGCCATATCTAGTTTCAGTGTCGCCAAAGTAGATTTTTAATTTTTGCCGAATGCTGGGGACAACTTTATGAAATAATATTGTTATAATATTTTGAATCAAAAGAAAATTTCCTTTTTATTTAATAACAGATTCCATTACATAGAATTAATCTCTGTCTATTTTTTGCAAATGAAATAAACACTTTCAAATTTTATAATAATTTCTTAGAACTGATGGAAATTGACGAATTTTTTTACTTTTATATATATGGCGCGAATATGTTAATTAATTTATAGATGACGTAAGAAAAAGGATAATCTAATTTCTCTAATCTAAAATCAGCAAACGTATGACTGCATTGTGAATAGCAGAGTTGGTGTTGGTAGACCACGAAGTACACATCATGATCAAATAGAAGTGTTAAAAAAAGGTTAGGTAAAAAGCATTTCAAATAAACGTGCGTATATGAAGAGTTTAATGAAAGTAGATGAAGCGAAAGCTGATTGTCAGGATCGTCGCAAGTGGAGATCCATAGTCTCTGCCTACCCCCATGGGAATAGGCGTGACAATATATATGTATGTATGTATGAACAAATAATTGATTAACAATAATAAAAATATTTATTTTGTACAGCGCATGTGTGTTAGTTTGCTTTTATGTTAGTCGGTGCAAATTATCAAATGATAACATAAAAGTAATAACAGGTTCTTCAATTATATATCGATTATTGAGCATTTGTTTAATAATTACCGACCTGGACCAGATGCAATGGACACTGTGCCTCGAGTCTTGGAGCAGAGAGCCCCGAATCTAGTCAGTGTTCACTCATTTATTTACTTTGTCTACTTATAATTATTATTTGAAAATTATTTTGTAACAATTGTAATCTTTAATAGATTATTTGAAATGTTCTTGTGATTTATTATTTGGAAGGAGTAAACTACTCTACTATTACTATTTAAGGAATTACTGACTTTGGCTTTAAAAGCTGACGTTCCTTATCTTTAAAAAAACCCAGTACCGCTCTTTCTATTATGACATCTAATTTTCTTGCAGAAAAGTAAACCTACAGCTTCTATATTGTGCTAATTTATTCAATATTAATATTATATTTTGCTAATTTTTCGTTCTTAATATATAACAAGATAAACGAAAAAAGTATTATTTGGGTGAAATTTACCGTATGTCTTGGTAGCCCGAACGATAGAGCGAGTGAGATGGAAGACATAACAAAGCCAATGGAGTTCATATTTTTGATCTTCAAAAAAATGTTAGCATTGCAATCTCCATTGTGTGTAAGCTTCTTGTCATGGTGTGTACGTAGAGGTCTACTGGCACCAACTCTACTATTTATAATCCTGTTATATACTCTACTTTCATCCATTCTCCCTATATGTCAAATCACCACAGCCACATTCCTTTTTCAATAATCTTGTTCTTAGATCTCCTTT
Organism: Dendrolimus kikuchii; assembly: GCA_019925095.2. Lineage (NCBI taxonomy): Eukaryota > Metazoa > Arthropoda > Insecta > Lepidoptera > Lasiocampidae > Dendrolimus > Dendrolimus kikuchii. The sequence continues at coordinate 7,092,373 of JAHHIN020000030.1, read as the reverse complement.
CAATCTAAAACGTTTCCCTATTACACTGTTCCTTGTCATACATATATTTCATCACAATAAAAAAAAATAGTTATAAAAATCTGAATCGACTTCATTAAAACTTAATATCGATAAAAAAAGGAAATACATGTTTTCTTTAACAATTAACTTTTTATACAGTTTTTAATTTTTTGTTGGGTGCTAAAAGAATACTAAATAAAGTCCGCGCCACAAAAAAAGCTCTAAGGAAAATAAAGGAACTGATAATGGCAGCTTCGCTATATGATAGAGATTTGTTCATAAAGTGGCCCGGTATTACCGGGCCGGTAATTAAAAATAAATAAAATTTACAGCTTTCATGATTATATATATACGGGCTTTTGGCGGGAACTGAAAGGAGACGTTGTGCTGTACAGTTTTATTTTCTAGAAATGTGTAAAATTACTCTAAAATGAACAATAGTTGTGTTGAAATGTGAACTGTATAGTCAAATGTGGCCTTTTGAGTTTTCACAAGAACTCCGTTGAATGGCGTTAGTTGTAGCCTACAATACAACTGCGCGACTATTATACGAAGACTTAAACATCAGAATTGGCTGTATGGACTAGATTCCTTTGCCTGCCTTTGTGGCGAATACAACTACTACTACCAAGAAGCTTACACATAATGGAGATTGCAATGCTAACATTTTTTTGAAGATCAAAAATATGAACTTCATTGACCTTTCTTATGTCTTTCATCTCACTCGCTCTATCGTTCGGGTTACCAATACATACGATAAATTGCACCCAAATAATACTTTTTTCGTTTATCTTGTTATGTATTAATAACGAAAAATTAGCAAAATATAATATTAGTATCGAATAAATTAGCATAATATAGAAGCTGTAGGTTTACATTTCTGCAAGAAAATTAGATGTCATAATAGAAAGGGCGTTACTGGGTTTTTTTAAAGATAAGGAACGTCGGCTTTTAAAGCCAAAGTCAGTAATTCCTTAAATAGTAATAGTAGAGTAGTTTACTCCTTCCAAATAATAAATCACAAGAACATTTCAAATAATCTATTAAAGATTACAATTGTTACAAAATAATTTTCAAATAATAATTATAAGTAGACAAAGTAAACAAATGAGTGAACACTAGAATTCGGGGCTCTCTGCTCCAAGACTCGAGGCACAGTGTCCAATGCATCTGGTCCAGGTCGGTAATTATTAAACAAATGCTCAATAATCGATATAAAATTAAAGAACCTGTTATTACTTTTATGTTATCATTTGATAATTTGCACCGACTAACATAAAAGCAAACTAACACACATGCGCTATACAAAGTAAATATTTTTATTATTGTTAATCAATTATTTGTTCATACATATAAATTATCACGCCTATTCCCATGGGGGTAGGCAGTGACTATGGATCTCCACTTGCGAGATCCTGACAATCAGCTTTGGCATCACCTACTTTCATTAAACTCTTCATATACGCTCGTTTATTTGAGATGCTTTTTACCTGACCTTTTTTTAACACTTCTATTTAATCATGATGTGTACTTCGTGGTCTACCAACACCAACTCTGCTATTCACAATGCAGTCATACGTTTGCTGATTTTAGATTAGAGAAATTAGATTATCCTTTTTCTTACGTCATCTATAAATTAATTAACATATTCGCGCCATATATATAAAAGTAAAAAAATTCGTCAATTTCCATCAGTTTTAAGAAATTATTATAAAATTTGAAAAGTGTTTATTTCATTTGCAAAAAATAGACAGAGATTAATTCTATGTAATGGAATCTGTTATTAAATAAAAATGAAATTTTCCTTTGATTCAAAATATTATAACAATATTATTTCACAAAGTTGTCCCCAGCATTCGTCAAAAATTAAAAATCTACTTTGGCAGCACTGAAACTAGTTATGGCTTCCTGTCAAAAAGTTAGTTTATGAGTTTCGTCTAATTCGATCGTATAACTGAGATTTTATATGATAAATGGTGTGTTTAAGTGATATTCTAGAATGAGTTGTGTAGTTCGTGGTTGCAAAAGTGTTTGGCATCCAACATCAGGCGTGAAATTCCACAAGTAAGTTGAATTAAATTCTTATTGAGTTACATTAACATTTTAGGGAAATGAACACTAAAAGTCTTGTTATTTTATAATAACACATACAGAAATTAACGATACTTTCTTTGCATCAAATCCCACAGCGAATTACATACATACATACATACATACATAACTTCACGCCAGTTCCCTTGCGGGGTAGGCACGAACAACAGAGTGCCATTTAGGCTTATTCTTACACACCTCACTTGCTTCTTTGACATTCATAACTCTTGTCATGCACACTCGTCTGTTCTTAAGGCTCCTGACATCACCTTCTGCTAGTACACGATCAATTTGATCATGGAAGGTGTGTCGTGGCCTTCCACGACTTCTGCATCCATCCACTTTTGCATTGTATATCTGTTTAGTCATTCTTTCATCATGCATTCTTTCCACATGCCCGAACCACCGGAGCATTCCTTTCCTTACCTTCACCCCGACACTCTCTTTCAGACCAACTCTCTTTCTTACTTCGGTATTACGAACGCGGTCCGCGAGCGTCACTCCGCAGATTTTGCGCAGTGCTCGCATCTCGACCGCGTTTACTCTACTTTCATGCTCTCTCTTCCATACCCAACTCTCGCATTCATACGTGAGCGTAGGTACCAGCACCGCGTTGTGTACGGCGAGCTGGGCCTTCTGGCTGAGGTTCTTAGCGCCTAGAAGTTTACCTAACGCTCCATTCACACTATTCCCCAAATTCACTCTTCTTTCTATATCAGCGGTGTACCTTCCATCCCTGCTAAAAGCACATCCAAGATATACAAACTCATTCACTTGCTCTAGCATAACATCATCGACCATTATCCTTGCATTCGTTCTGGTTTCTTCTCTTTCAAACACCATAACCTTTGTTTTCTTCGCATTCAAATGTAAGCCTCTCGCCTGACAGTCATCTTTCATCATTGTGACTAGTGTTTGCAGTTCTGATGGCGATTCGGCTAAAAGCACGGCATCATCCGCATAAAGCAAGGTGCTTACAACTAGATCACTCATCCGCACCCCAACATCCATCAATCTTATTCTCTGGAGACAATCGTCCAGATATAGGATGAACAGCAAAGCCGACAGCACGCAGCCCTGGCGGACGCCAATATTGACGTCAAACCAGGGCGACAGGCTGCCTTCCACCCGCACGCATGCCATACAGCCCTCGTAAGTGGACTGCACAGCACGCATCAATTGGCCATTAATCCCATATCCGGGCAATATGTCCCAGAGGTCCTTCCGCACAACCCTGTCAAATGCTTTCTCTAGATCCACAAAACCGCAGAAAACCTTCCGGCCCATAGCCAGCTGCTTCTCTACGATATTGCGGAGAGAGAAAACTTGATCCATACATCCCCTTCCATTTCTGAAACCACCTTGTGCATCCCACAATAATCCATCGGATACAACTCTCATTCTCTTTTCAATAATCTTCGCATACACTTTAGATGCTGTGCTGATCAAACTGATGGCCCTGTAGCTGGCGCACTCCATACGTGACCCCTTGCCTTTATACAAGGGCACGATGACAGCGCGCCTCCAGTCCTTGGGAACCTTTCCCGTCCTCCAGCACAAGTTGCATAAGGACAGGAAAGCGTCCCGGACGCAGGTTCCACCAGATTTGATCATCTCAGCAGACACACTATCGATTCCTACTGCCTTTCCATTTTTCAGACTTCTTATCGACCATTCGATCTCTTCCAAAGTGATCTCGGATGCTGACTCCTCGGAGTCGGTCACAGACTCAGTCGTGGTGCCAGCATCGGGGATATTATCATACATTTCTCTAAAATATTCACTCCATCGCGCTAATACCTCTTGTGGGTTAGCAAGAACGTCCCCTGCTTTAGATTTTATTCTTTCCATTCTGGAAGCTGACGAACAACCCCGAGACTTCTTAACCTCTCTCCAAAAGAGTTTGGTATTCGCCTCGAAGTTCTCCGTCAGCTTCTCTTCTTCTTTCAATTTTATTCTTTCACGCTTCTCTTTCACTAAAGCTTTGGTTTCATTCTTGCAGAGGCGATAAATTTCTTTCTTCATCTCTTTCATACTGTCATTCTGTTGCAAGGAAGCAACATAATCCAGCCAGGCTTTTCTCTTTCTCTCTACGCTGGATTTAACATCCGCGTCCCACCATTCATCACCTTTCGTTGTTATGTGCCTCTTCGCGCATCCACATGCTTCTTTTGCGCTTTCCACTATACTTTCTTTCATACTATCCCAGTCATTATCCACATCTAAGTCGGAGAAGTCCGCTTTTGCAAGCCTTTCTTCGACTAGGCGCGCATACATACTCCTTACACTAGCATCTTCCAATTTTTCACACTTTATTCTTTCAAGCTCCCCGAAATTGGTACGCACTCGCCAGTGTCTCCACTTCTTGAAAAGGCCCACAAACCGGCTTATCACCAGGTAGTGGTCCGTTTCAAGAGTGGGGCCTCTGTAGGCTCTTGTATCCATTATTCTGTTTCGGAGGCGACTATCAATTAAAATCAGATCAATCATACTTTTCTGATCATTCATTCTCCATGTATACGTGTGAATATCCTTATGATGGAATAGGGTGTTCGACACAAGCAAGTTTCTTTCCATGCATACGTCTATGATTGGCCTACCAGCATCGTTCACTCTCTTCTCACCATAGGGTCCAAGGACAGCCTCAAGGCCGTCTCGTTTGGTCCCCACCCAGCCATTAAGATCACCACACATAATTAGTCTTTCGTTCCCTTCAGCCAGATCCAGAATTTCTCTCACAGACTCCCAAAACTTCTCGAGTTCTTGGGGATCCGCTGAGCTTACGGGAGCATAAGCTGCGACCAGAAAAACTCGCGTGATCCCCAGTTTTAGGCGGACCCAGAGAAGTCTCGGGTTCACCAGACAATAAGCTTTTACTCCAGACACAAAGCGGGATGAGAGTAAGACGCCTACCCCCCCACTCGCACGCTCGTCCAGGTCCACGCCGGACCACAGAGCAAGCATGCCACCGGGGAGGTCATCGACGTCGCACCCCTTCCGCTTTGTCTCTGTCAGACATAAGGCATCCAGGCTTCTCTCATTCATTATATCAATCATTTCGTCCATCTTATCTTTCATCCCACCTCTCACATTCCACGTGCCTATACGGCACTCTGCTCCTCTCGACCCGCCAGGTTTGGCGCTGCGTGAAGGGTGGCGGCCCCCTTCGCCGCATGCGCGAGAATTCACACCGACGGGGGCGCATCGGTGAGCGTCGCCTGCGGGGGACGCCCTATCGTGCACTGCACGCCGGTGAATTCTGGTCAGAATTGTGGCCCTCTGGGCCAGCGGGGATCGCGACGAGCACGCTTCTGACATGACCCACAGCGAATTATTCTACTAATATGCGGTTAAATACGATTTATTGTATTGTAAACTATACATAAACAAGAGGAGTAGGGTGACAAGCTTCTTATTCTTAAAAATTGGTCTAATGATAAAACCTTCCTGTTTAAAGTATTAACTGATATATAGTGCTTGTAGTCTTGGCGTACCTTTTAATCTACTAAATGAGCAAAATGATTTATTAAAAACAGTTTATAGCCTAATTTTGGACATTTCTACTATTTTTCTTTTTATTTCTATTTACAGTTTCCCTGAAGATCCAAACAAGAGGAATGCTTGGATATCTGTAGTACCATTAAAGGGAAAATTTTATGAATCTGCAAAGATTTGTAGTCTTCATTTTAAGAATACAGACTATAACTAGCAGGCCAGGTTGTCTGCTAACAGATGCTGTACCATTCTACTCATATCAATTGTGTAAATGTTGCAATGTGGTGGTAAGTGTTGGATAAGAACATTTCAGAATTTTTCATAAATTTCAGAAAGTTAGTACAGTAAACAAGAAAAGAAAAATTACATATAGTGATGACATCAAAGCTTTTGCATTGACTTTGCACTTTTATTCGCCGAAAGCATACAACTTTTTAAGAAAAATAAGTCTACCTGTTTCTTGATCAGCACTTCTATATAACCTACCTTGTGAACATAGGGTTAACGGTTGTGCAGCGAAGGGTTCCTACCACTAGATGATTACGATTTATGGCCAATATTATATGTTTTATTCATTTAATAAATTTTCACTATATAAATTCTTTTATTCCATATCCCGCTCAATGCTTCGGCTTCGGTATGTCATTCCTAAACCTTTGGATCAGGGGGTGAGCGTCACATATTCTATCAATTAAATTTAGAAATAGCAAAAACTAATTGTAGTTTTATTTACCGAAAATCTCTATTGTTAAATATTATAAATAATTAGAAGTTTTCAAAATTATAAAGTATTAAATAAATAAGTAATCCTAAAGTTTCGACAATTATGTTTGGTATAACATTTGGGTAGATATTTTCTAAAGAATATCTATCAGACAGTGTGACGAGTTACTGAACAATGTATTCCGTATCCTCGTATAGAAAGTATAGAGGGATGACATGTTTGTTACAAAATTAAATAAAAAAAAAACCAACAAAAAAGAAAAGTAAACATTTAAAAAGTCGAAAATAATACCTATCGTTGAGCCATCAAATTCGATTGAGTAACACCTATATATGCTTTAATTGATGGATGGCACGATAAGGTTTGCTCGTTGAAATGGCGCTATATGTCAAGGTGGGATACAAAAATTGTATCCAAATAGGTTGACTCATTCAAGAGATACGGTGCCACAGACGGACAGCGCTCAAACTTATAATTTCTCTTTTTTTTTTTTTTTCGTCGGGGGTTAAAATATGGCAGCTATCAGTTTTTGTTAATTGTTAAGCAAAATCAGTCATGGCAAACGTGATACAAAAACGGAAAGTAATTTATTATCCATATTTTTAAAAGAAAGTATTGTCACCCTAAAGAAAGAGACAAAAGACATAAGTGACGTCATTCAAGGACAAATTATTGGTCTTCAGTTAGGTATTCAGAACGAAATCTCCATTGTGTATAAGCTTCTTGACTACTACTGAATATATACGTAGTACCTATCCATAGTGGTTTGAATATTATACGTAGTATCCATAATAGTTTGTGTGTATATTTAGTATTTAATGACATTGACAATTTATCAATTCAAAATTCGTGTTTTTGTTTTATATTAATTAAATTCGTGTAAAATTGTGGTTTTGGAGGGGAAAAGTGACAGGTGCCTTAGTGTAACCAACACGTGTTTCGAAACTTTTTCGCGATATTAATCATTTTTCTCTAAATCACAAGGACTTGTGTTGTCTTTTTGTGTTGGTGGTGGTATTATTTAAGTACTTGTAAGTCTTAACATTATTTGCCATGTCTTTTTCCGTTGGAGAAAATGTTCCCCTGATAAGGGGCGGTGCTCTCTTGATTTACAATTGGACGAACTGGCTGCTTTAAGCCAAATACCAGACAAAATCGGGTCGAAACGTTCTGCTGATTCAATGAGACACGATATTCTAGAAAAACGCGCTACTTTATGTCCCGCTTCTGCATCCGTTCAGCACACTTACACCCGGCCTGGTTATGAACCAACTTCTGACCTCAAATACACAGAGAATGATAGCGGCCCATTCGTTGTTGTTGTATCTCGTACTACTGAGAACGATCTACCAAATTTAACAAACACAATGAAAACTCAAAATTGCCCGTATAATCTATAATAATAATGTCCCCGGAGTTGATGAAATCCGCAATGTTGGTAGAAATAAAACATCTGTTTACTTCAAAAACTTTCAAGATGCCAATTCCTTTTTGTCTAACCGACTGTTATCTAGCCACAACCTCTCTGCTTCTATTCCTCGCTATCAAGTCACTCAAATGGGTGTTGCTCGTAACATCCCACTTGATTGGACCCTAGAAGATCTAGTGTCAACTACAGAATGCCGGCCAGGTTTTCCAGTAATTATCAAAGCCAGACGTCTTAATAGGAAAAAACGTGCTGAAGGTAAAACTATTTGGGAACCCACAGGTACTGTGGTGTGTACTTTCTTAGGCCAAAACTTACCAGAACGTATTTATTCTTGCAACATGTCATTACCTGTTGAGCGCTACATATTACCAACAATTCAGTGCCATAAGTGTTGTCGATTCGGTCATGTCCGAGACCAATGCCGCTCAAGTCCTCGTTGCTCTCGCTGTGCCGGCCCCCATGATGCTACAACCTGCAATGTTCCGGATGACAAAATCTCTTGTCTATATTGCTCAGGAAATCATTTAGCTACCGAATCTAAGTGCCCTGAACATTCTCGACAAAAATTAATAAAAAATGCAATGTCTGAAGATAATGTTAGCTATATTGAAGCAGCACGAGCATTTCCTGCAGTCCGTACCCCCTATGCTGATATCGTCAATTCTCCACAACCTCTAAGATTCTCTGGCCAAAGTAATATCCATTCTCGCCAAACTATCCCCTCGACTTCTTCTAATCAACACCCTCCATCGTCCTCCTATAAAAAGTCAGTGTTTATAGAGCGACGCCCTAGACCTGCCTTAGGGAAATCCTATGATGTACAATCACATGGTAATATTACTGCTACCCCCTCCTCCTCTATGTCCAATGGTTGTGCTCTAGGCCCTCAATCTCAAGATATCTTACAAAGCGAAAACTTAGCTGAACTTATGTCTTTGACATTAATAAATATTTTCTCCAAGTTCGGAGAATTGATACCGTACAACGTCCTCCAAACTTCACAATCTCTTATTACTACTCTTTTAAATTCCCACCCCAAAAATGGCGACATTCCTTCAGTGGAACTGTCACAGCATAGTAAATAAAAAACATGACATTATTTATCTTTTAAATACTTTTAAACCCATTCTTTTTGCTGTCTCTGAGACATGGTTAAAACCTGGCTCCCTATTTAGGGTGCCAGGGTACTCCTGTCTGCGGGACGACAGAGAGGATGGACGTGCAGGATGTGCTATCCTTGTGAATAGGAAAGTATCCTTCTCACAAATAACCCTCCCCCCTCATTCTTCTGGTTTTAACATTGTGGCAGTTTATATAAAATCATTTAACATTACTTTCGTTTCTTTATACATTCCATACCCCAATATTAACCTTCTTCAGGAATTATCATCTATCCTATCATCATTTCGTAATCCTATGATTATTCAGGGAGACTTCAATATACGTCACACTATATGGGGTGCACCTGTGTGTGATTCTATCTCACCTCAGTTTATTGAAATCCTTGATAATCTAAATCTGTGCATCTTAAATGATGGGACTCCAACTCGTCGAGTTTCACCCGTGCAAAATGTTAGTGTACCTGATTTAACACTTTGCTCTCCTTCTTTAACAAGTAGATTATCATGGTCAGTTATTTCTCATTCTTATGGTAGTGATCACCTCCCTATCCTAACTACCCTGTCAGACTCTTCGCCCCCAGCTCTAAGTCCCGCTCCTCTTTTAAAATATAGATTACGTGAAGCCGATTGGGATAAATTTTCCTCCTTGGTCCAGAATAAAATTAACTCTCTCCCGGAAGTTTTTCAACACAATGCTCTATCTGCTTATTCTGAATTTATATCTACCCTCTCTTCGGCGGCATCAGAATCAATTCCCCTAAAAAATTGTGCCCAGTCCAAAATTCCTTCTCCAGCATGGTGGGATTCTGAATGCTCCAGCAGTGTGAAACAGCGAAAGCTTGCAGAATCAAAATTTATAATGACTCCAAACTTATCCAACTTTTTAGATTTCAAAAAAATTGTTGCCCGTTCTAAACGACTTCTTCGTAAAAAGAAACGCTTGGGATGGCAATCATTCTGTGAGAGCCTATCTCCTAGAACTCCTTCGGCTTTCATATGGCGAAAAATAAAAACATTTCGGAAATCTCAAATAGATTCAAACTGCACAACAAACGACCCTTCTTGGCTTCACCAATTTACGAACAAACTTGCTCCCTCTTATGTTCCTCCTAATCCCAATCTACCATCCCTTGTGTCTTCCATTCCTGACCCAATGAATTCGGAGTTCTCCTTTGCAGAACTGTCCTGTGCCTTAGATCACCTCCGTGATTCAACTCCAGGTATTGATGGTATTCCATATTCATTTATTTCTAAATCTTCTGACTCTGTTAAAGTCTATTTTCTTAATTTAATTAATAACTTTTTTAAATCCGGTTCTACCCCTTCTTCATGGAAAATTCAAATTATTGTTCCAATACTAAAATCTGGAAAAAGCCCTTCAGATCCAAATTCATATCGCCCTATAGCATTATCCTCTACCTTGACAAAAATCATGGAGCACCTCATTAAAAATCGGCTAGAATGGATCATCGAAAATCGTGACTTACTACCCAGTAGCCAGTTCGGGTTCAGAAGAGGAAGAGGGACTATGGACAGCTTAAGCCTTCTTACCACAAACATACGAGCTGCATTTTCACAAAATGAACATGTTGTTGGTGTATTCCTAGATATTACTTCCGCTTATGACAGTGTCAACCTCCACCTACTCAGGCAGAAAATGCTCAAGCTGAGTATACCTGTGAGAATGATAAACATCATTTGCGAAATGTTCATGGAACGGTCCATTATGGTTCGATCCCCTGATGGCAAATTATCCTCCCCAAGGCTCGTGTGGAAGGGTCTCCCCCAAGGTTCTGTCCTCAGCCCCATTCTGTATAATATATACACAGCAGACTTAGATACCTCTGTAAATTGCTTCTGCAACATACTGCAATATGCTGATGATATAGCCTTATATGTTTCATCAAACTCGTTTTCGGATGCTAGTTCTCGTTTAAACTCCGCTCTATACTACCTTAACTCTTGGCTGCTGGATCATGACCTGTCCCTTTCATCCACAAAAAGTAATGTAGTTATTTTTACTCGTAAAAGAGTCCCCCCTGTTCTCGATATAAAAGTGAATAACTGTCCCATTCAAATAGTTGATTCTGTGAAATTTTTAGGGGTTTTTCTAGACTCAAAACTCTCTGGCATCCCTCATCTAAAATATATCTGTGAGAAAGCGGAAAAAAATGTCAATATCCTTAGAGCTCTTTCTGGAGTAAAATGGGGATCACATCCGTACAACCAAAAACTCCTCTATAATGCTATAGTCAGGAGCCATTTTGATTATGGTTGCTTTCTTTTAGAACCTTGTCATAAACTTACTCTATCTAAACTGGATGGCATTCAAGCTAAATGCTTGAGAATCATCACTGGTACCATGAGGTCGTCCCCTACCAACGCTCTTCAAGTTGAATGCCTGGAACCTCCTCTCACTCTGCGTAGACAGCTGTTTGCTGACAGGTTCTTCTACAAAGCCCTTCAGTTATCGAACCACCCTATCTTAGAAAGTCTTGACAAACTATCCCAACTGACTGAATCCTCTCCCTACTGGAATCACAAAAGCCTTCCCCCTTTAGTTAATTCTTTCAATCAATTCAAAAACCTTTCTTCTAATGTTTTTCAAAATTACAGGCACCCATTATTCGAAACCGATTTTAAAAGCTTGATGTTTCGCCCAAGAATAATATTTGACTTTGGTATCGAAAAACATTCTCTGGTTGCCAATCAGCTATTTAATAGTATTTTACTTGAAAAATGGCCTGATTGGCTCCCAATGTTTACCGATGCATCAAAATTATCTCCAAATGGTCCTACAGGTGCTGCTGTATGGATACCTAAGTATAAAATAATTCTTAATTATAAACTCCCCAGTTACAGTTCGGTTTTCACAGGGGAGGCAATCGCCATCCTTGAAGCCACACTCTACATAGAGTCTCATAGGATAAGAAAGTCAATTGTTTTCACTGATTCTTTGAGCTGTCTACAAGACATTGCTAAGTCCCCCTTTAGATCTAAGGATATATTTACCATTTCACTTCAAATTAAAGACACTCTTCAACGCTGTCATGACATGGGCTTAGAAGTAGTTCTAGCTTGGATTCCCGGCCACTCAGGAATTAGTGGAAATGAGACGGCTGATAACTGTGCCAAACAAGCTGTCCACTCAGGCTGTGAAAAATTCAACAAGTGCTTTCCTAGGGACCTTCGTACCCTCTCCAAATCCCAAATGTTTAAATCTTGGAGTGAGTTATGGCACCAATCCTGCCAATCTAAAGGCAAATATTATGGACAACTTCAACCTCATTTGGCTCAATTTCCTTGGTTTTTCCGATTCCGTAATCTCCCCAAAAAGATGACTTCAGCTATCATTCGCTTAAGATTAGGTTTTATATGCACCCCAGTCTTTTTGGCTAAGATCAGGGTACGTGATCATTCTCTGTGTGAATGTGGTCTTGCCGAAGGTTCTCTGGAACACATATTTTTTAACTGTCCAAATTTATCTTCACCCCTTTATGATATTCTGCCCCTTGATATTCCTCGCCCAATTAATATTAATTTCCTTCTGACTTTAGTTTATAGTAAGCATATATTGATTTTATGTAAATTTTTATCACTTAACAATATATTCCTATAATGTAGTTAGTCTAACATAACTGTTTGTGTTGTCTTGTCCTCAGGTTTCTGGAAAAAGATTACCGACTATGGAAATTTCTTGATTTTGCCAGCTATATTAGCGTCTATTAACACCTGCCTCTTTTACTATGACATTGGCAAAATAATGCCAAAGGCGTTAGAGCCATCAACAACAAAGATAGAATAGAAGACTGAGATCTGCTACTAAAGTTCCATGGGAACAGGGCGATGTCCAGTTGTTTTTGGAGGGATTAAAGTAAGTAGAGGGATTTTGTTATTAATATTTTATTACTACTTTTAACGCCGGTTCAATGTGATACCAAGCATATCCAGAATATCAGTGTAAAGGGGTCAGCCTTTAACTAATTGCGTTTCATACAGGAGTGTGAGAGTTTGAATGACCTACTTCCCCAAGCCTATCTTATTTTATTTTCTCTTAAATGAAACCTTGTTCAAATGAAATGTTTTTTTTTGTCAAACATCTGTAACATTATTATTTAGATTTGTGTAATACAGATTTTCCATAAATAAATTCTCTCAATTACGCTCACGGACCGCGTTCGTAATACCGAAGTAAGAAAGAGAGTTGGTCTGAAAGAGAGTGTCTGGGTGAAGGTAAGCAAAGGAATGCTCCGGTGGTTCGGGCATGTGGAAAGAATGCATGATGAAAGAATGACTAAACAGATATACAATGCAAAAGTGGATGGATGCAGAAGTCGTGGAAGGCCACAACACACCTTACATGATCAAATTGATCGTGTACTAGCAGAAGGTGATATCAGGAGCCTTAAGAACAGACAAGCGTGAATGACAAGAGCTATGAATGTCAAAGAAGCAAGTGAGGTGTGTAAGAATAAGCCTGAATGGGGCTCTGTTGCCCGTGCCTACCCTGCAAGGGAACTGGCGTGAAGTTATGTATGTATGTATGTAAATTCTCTCAATTTATATATTGGGTGTGGTATAGTTATAGGGTGCATTTATTTATTATTTAAGATACAAAGTAAATTTTTGGTGGCTATTAAAAAGAATAACCATGAAGGCTAAGACAGTGCCAGAGACACAATGCCAGACAGGCTAAGCAAGGTGAAGTGGAGGCCTTAGTCTTATAACCTATACTAAAAAGGTTTGGATCTGTTCATAATAACTATCCGTGCAGGAACGGAGAAAGAATACAATTTCCTGCGGCCTTTTGTTTTTTGGCAAGAGGCTTGTTCTTGGTCGAACTACCATTACTGCCAACGTCAGGTGTGGAAAAGGCAAGGTTTATGGCGATGACCAGTTAGATAAGAAAACACAAAAAAAAGGGGGGAAAACAAATAAAAACTTGTTCTAGAATTAATTCACCGCCACCACCTGAAACAGTATTAGTAAAATAAATATATACACATATATGAAAACACTTTTTTTTTAAATTTAGGTACACAAAATTTGTTATAGGGTTATAATTTTATATTATAAACGGAAATATATTTGGTTAGAGCATTAAATATAAGACGATTACATATAAGGGAAAGGAGAGTTTTAATATTAGTGGGTCTTGGAATTTTAGGTGGCAGGATATCATATAGGGATGTGGGGTAAAGGGGACAGTTAAAAAATATATGATCGATAGAGCCTTCCCCTGTATTACATTCACACATTGGAGAGGCACGAACTCCAATCCTATGAAGGTGGACAGGGGTACACGAATGGCCCAGTCGCAACCTGCAAATCACTGAGGTGAGTCTTTTGTCAGCATTGCGGAATTTATAGAACCATGGTTTGATGGGTATCTCTGGAGAAATATCTTTATAGAACCTCCCTTTGACCAGACTGGAATTTGTCCAACTAATAAGCCATTCCCCTTTAAGGTCTTGCAGAGCTTTAGAACAGAGATCCTGAGGGTGCAGTCTGGAGTGGTCTAGGCATCCTGAAACTATTGCACTTTTCGCTAACTCATCAGCGGTCTCATTACCGGATATACCTGAGTGACTAGGAATCCAAGCTAGGACAACATCAATACTCTTAGACTGGCAGAGAAAGAGATTTTCCTTGATTTTAAGAATCAAAGGGAAACGCAGGCCAATTGTTAAATCCTCTGAAAGGATAGCTTGGAGGCAGCTTAGAGAGTCTGAAAAGACTATACATTTATGTATCCTATCTTTGTTAGCAACAACAAACTTTATTGCCTCCAAAATTGCTATTGTTTCACCAGTAAAAGTAGATGTAAATATAGGACACTTATAGGTCAATGCTAGCCTGTAGTTAGGGCACCAGACAGCAGCACCAACACAGCCTTCTAGAGATAGTTTGGAGGCATCAGTATAAATCGGGCACCAGTCTGACCATTCCGATGAAAGCCGTAGGTTAAAAAAATCATTTGCTCTAGGATCGTCTTTGGAGATGCCAAAATGTAGTAAAACTTTAGGGTAGAAATTTAAGACTTCATAGGAGGTACTAAAAGGAGCTAGTTTATGGGATTGGAAAAGCGGAGTACTTAATCTATCTAATTTTCTAAAAGATTTTATAAGACATGGAAGATCTTTATGGTACCAGTAAGGGTTGTTTGTGATAAGGGAAGAGAGGGACTTGATCTTAGAAATTAAAGGGTGAGAAGAAATCTGACAGGTTTTATATAAGAAACGATCACATAAATATTGGCGGCGAATTTGAAGAGGAGGGTCTAAGGCCTCTATCTGTAATGCATTGGTCGGAGATGATCGCATGGCACCCAGTATCACCCTGAGGCATCTATACTGTAGTTTGTCTAGTTTAACAAGAGCTGTTTTTGAACAAGGCTGAAGAATAAAAGAACCATAATCTAAAATACTACGGATTATAGCATTATATATTAATTTTTGGGAGTATGGGTGGGCGCCCCACCAGACTCCTGACAAACATCTAAGGAGATTTAAATTCGATTCAGTCTTTTTTATAATAAAATTTAAATGCTGTAGTCCTGTCATTTTTGAATCTAAAAATACACCCAAAAACTTAATACTGTCGCAGACTGGAATCACTAGATCGTTACATACCACTCTGATCGATAGGGGATTTCGTTTACGCGTAAAAACGACTACTTTACTCTTATCTGGTGACAAATCTAGCCCGTGTTCCGTTAGCCAGTTAAATAAATAGTGCAATGCGCGGTTCAACATAGATTCAGCTTGCTCTGTTGTATCAGCTGATGCGTAGAGTACTATATCATCAGCGTACTGTAATATGTTACAGAAGGAGGTAACAGTATGATCTAATTCTGAGGTATATAGATTGTATAGCAATGGACTCAGAACAGAGCCCTGGGGGAGGCCTTTCCATGTCCGACGAGTAGAGTGAATAGAACCTTCTAGTCTAGTTACAACCGAACGATCCATTAGCAAATTACATATGTAGTGCGATAACCTCACGGGAACACTCAGCTTTTGCATTTTCTGCCTGAGGTGGTGAAGAAGAACACTATCATACGCGGCAGTTATGTCAAGAAACACGGCCGCCAGGATTTGTCGTTTGGATAGAGCAATCCTAATGTCGGTGGTAAGAATCGAAAGACTATGCATGGTACTTGATCCTTTGCGAAACCCATATTGAGTGCTGGAGAGCATGCTATTAGATTCTAAGTACCATTCCAAGCGATTTTTCAGAAGGTGCTCCATTACCTTAGCAAGGGTAGACGATAATGCAATAGGACGATAGGAGGAAGGCATGGAAGGGTTTTTACCTGGTTTGAGAATGGGAATAATAAGTTGGGATTTCCAAGAGTCTGGTATTATACCTAATTCATAGGATTTATTAAGAAATTTGAGAAATAGGGCCTTAGTGCAGGATCCAGCTTTGGTAAGGAAGGAATATGGGATACCGTCCAAGCCGGGGGAAGAGTCTTTAAGTCGATTGAAAACACAGGATAATTCAGGCATATTAAAAGGTTCGTTAAATTTGTGGGCAGGAAAAGATAGGGGATAAGGAAATGGGAGAGAATCATGATTAGGGACAGAAGGAGGGGCCAATTGACTAACAAAGTCAGAAATCCAGACCGAATTATCGTTACAGGAGGGATTAGATGAATGCCAGGAACCGCGAAATCGTTTTAAGGTCCTCCATACTACACAAGAAGGAGTTTGAGGATTTAGGGTCTCTGTAAATCTAAACCATGACCTTTTCTTTTTTTTCTTGAAAAATCTTTTAGAAGCTGCCATAGCCTTTTTATATTCTATATAATTAGATGTTGACATATCTGAATTATATAGGGATTCAGCTGCCTTACGATTTTGAAACATGGAGGTGCACTCATCATCCCACCATGGTGGAGAATAACGCTTTTTAGTTCCAGTTTTTTTAAGGGGGATGCACAGATTAGCAGCCGTATGCAAATCGTTAATTAGTTGGTCATAGGTATGGAGGAAGTTTGTTTCCGAAATCTCTGGGATTGATTTAGTGTGGCGATCACTTTCTATGACATATGAATCCCAATTCGCCTTATTAGTGTTGTATTTTAAGAGAGGTGAGAACTGGCGAACGGGAACACTGAGGTGAGGAAAAGAAATGAGGAGAGGTAAGTGATCGCTGCCATGAGAATCGTCGAGAACAGACCATGATGCAACAGAACAAAGGTCTGGAGAGCAAAAAGAGAGATCGGGCGTGCTTGATTGATTATTTGGAGCGACTCTGCGAGTTGGAGAGCCATCATTTAAGATGCAAATGTTAAGATGATCCAAAATGTCAACAAGATCACACCCAAAGGAATCATAATAAGGGCTGCCCCACAACGAATGAGCGCAGTTGAAATCCCCCAAAATAAGAAAAGGAGTAGTGAGAGTCATGAAGATGGATTCAAGCACAGGGATTAAATTGGGAGAAGGATGAGGAATATATATAGACAATATAGTTAAATTATAATTGTGAATTTTTACGGCAACGGCATTTAGAGAATTTGGTAGGGATGGAAGGGGGAAAAGAGAATATGTAAGTGATGATTTTATTAATATAGCTGAGCCAGCATACCCATCGTCCCTGTCATCACGGAAACAAGTGTACCCAGGTATTCGAAAGTGAGAACCAGGGACAAGCCATGTCTCCGAAATGGCAAAAACGACGGGTTCATGGGCATATATCATTTGAGAAATTTCATGTTTTTTGGGGGCTATGCTACGACTATTCCACTGGATGAGGTTGAATTTTAGAAATAATATTTATGAGCTGGGTCAATTTGGATGCTACGTTGGACGGTGCTGGGTGATCATCAAATTTCGATATAATATTTATAAGCATGGTGAGAAGCCCATCTATAAGATTGTCATTATTATCATTATTTGCATTGCCTCTTAAAGCAACCCCGTTTTGTGGGGATGGAGGGTCATATTGAGAAATCATGGATCGGTGGGCAGCCTTATCGTAACCAGGGCCAAAGGAGCGCGGGGTCTGGGGGAGGAATAAGTGGTGCGTCTATAACTGGTAGTTATTGGAGAATTTTGGGAGGGGGTAAGAGAATTAATGTCCCGAGAGGGTCTTGCAGTATAATGGGCTGGGAAGGGTTTAACTGGAGCAAACATTGTACGGGTGACATCTGAGAAAGACCGAACTGAAGGAGGGAAGAGGGTTGCCGCCTCTGAATATGAGATATTATCCTCTGACATTTTCTTTTTAATAAGTTTTTGTCTTTCCAGTTCAGGGCAGTTCTTGTCGATAGCATAATGGCACCCTTTGCATAAACAACAAAAGGCATTTTCGGGAGCAACAGAACAGGTGTTACCAGAGTGTAATTGGCCGCATTTATAGCATCTGGGCTTGGAACGACATTTGTCGCTTACATGTCCAAAGCGGCAGCATGTGAAACATTGTATTGTCGGTAACTGGTAAGCTGTGACTGGAATTGAGGTGTAGCAACAATAAATGTGTTTAGGGAGGATCTGTCCGGTAAATGTTAGAACTACTGTTGTTGTTGGTGTCCGATCTATGGAGCCATCTGGCTGGCGTACCTTCCTACTGAACCTTCTAGCTTTAATAATTTGTCCGCAGTAATCCGGGAGTTCAACCTGTTCTACGAACTCTTCCATGGACCAGTCCTTGGGGACACCCTGAACCACTCCCATACGGGAGACATTAAAAGTTGGGATAATAGCCTTATAATGAGCAGCTGTTAAAGTTGGATTGACCACAAAGTTATTGGCATCCTGAGCAGATAGAAATTCTACAGATATTCTGTTTCTACCCACACTTTTGATCCCCTGTTGAACAATTTTGCCGACATTTGTGTTAATCATCATTTTACCAAATAATATTTTGTTTATAGTAGCTCCAGAGCTAGGATTGTTTTCTATTCTATGCACGTGGACTAAAAAAGGACCTTTATCTTCGCTCGAGTACTTGTAGGGTACATTTAGAGAATGATGGACCCATAAAGATTTGTCTGTGTTAAGATCTGACGACAACGGTGCTTTTTTCGAAGGAATGTTTGATACTTCGTCAACCGCAGGCCGTTTTCTCATTTCTGCAGGTCGCGACCGAGAGCCACACGGCTCCTGATCCATTTGTTCATTACATGTTGCAGAGCCCGGGGGAGGGTCTGGTGGACTGGGAGGGATCTTCGACATAGTCGAAGACCCCTAAATTGAGTATTTGAATAAATTAATAAAAACTTACCTTATGAGGGTAGATTAGAAAATCACCAAGGAAGAATAAATATCATTAAAGGAGTGGAAAAACACATATAAAAGATTAATTACATATAAATAGAATACGTAGAACAAATTTAAATAAGAAAATTATCAATAAAACCAGGATAAACTAATATTTAAATGTCAAAATCGCCAACGCGTGCGTTAACCACGGCCTAAGTTTTGACAGTCGACTATACTTTTAGATAAAATTCACTCAAAGACATAACATAAAGAGCACTATTGTCAAAATTGGTTAGAATGTTTTTTTTTATGCTTAAGGCTTGGCAACTAGGCCTTTAAGCCAGGCGCCGTTGTATTGTAGGCAACAATCGACGTCATTCAACGGAGTTCTTGTGAAAACTCGAAAGGCCACATTTGGCTATATAGTTCACATTTCTCGCAAAAACACATAATTACTACTCAAAAACTATCAATATCCTACAACTATTGTTCATTTTAGAGTAATTATACACATTTTTAGAAAATAAAACAGCACAGCACAACGTCCCCTTTCAGTTCCCGCTAAAAACTCCGCAGTGTTTATTGAAAAGTAATCTCATATACATATTGGCTACGTTCCATTAGGGACTCACAACGAGCACGTTCACGACCGCGATTTTTCCCGTTCCACTTGCTTGCGGACGTTATAATCATAAACGCTAGTGGAACGGGTTATGGAGCGTTGATGTCATTAATGTCATACGCATTACGCAAATGTCATTGGTTGATATGAAAATCGCGCCTTTGTCAACGTATTTTTTTTTTATTATTATTAATATCTCTAGGAACTCGAGTTCCGTACCCTTTTTTACTACCTAATTTCTATGAAAAATTTTAGACTCTATACACTAGAATGTCTTAATTTAAATTTCTTATGGTGGGGATCGCTCCACACCTGCAACAATGTTACAAGATATTGACTGTGTCTGAATGCTTCTTATATTTAAAGTGTTTAAAATAACTCCATTAACAAATAGCCACATTCATGTATATACATATGTTATCTGTTATTATGTAACATTATTAACTCTTCAGCTCACTATTAGCACATATGTGTCTGCGATGAGAGTGCAGATCGCGTTTGTGCACGTGATCGTTTTTGTGTTGTTGTCTCACTCTGTTCATATAGGATTTGTATGAAATGGGTATATTTTCTTGGTATATTATGAGATAGTGTTTTTTTTATTTTTTTTTATTGCAGGAGTTCAGCAGACAGGCAGACGGCCCACTGGATGGAAAGAGGTTACCATCGCCTATGGACATGTGCAACACCAAAGGTGCTACAAATGCGCTGCTGCTCTCTTAAGTGAGTCTGGAACCTGGTCACTAATGTCGGGACACAACTCAAAGTTGTTATGGTGGCATGCTCTAGACCAGGGGTGGTAGCCATCCAGTCGGGCAAATGCTCTACCACTTGGCTGTGGGTTGTTTAGTCGCCTCTTAAGACAGGCCGCCCAGCCGCAGGAAATTGTATTCTTTCTCCGTTCCTGCACGGATGGAAAGATGATAGTGATAGTGTTAGTCTTGCGGATTTTTGGTATATCGATAATAGTCTTAACGGTTAATTATTAAAAACAATGTTGCATCTCACATAATGCATGAAAAGGCCTATATTTGGTACATTATCGCAGATGAAGCCCCCATCATTATGTCATGAAGTAATTTTATATACTTTGTCACTTGTGAAAATGAATAGAACAAGTCAATACAAGGATTTAGAAGTGAATTATTATATAGTTTCATGGATGCCTGGATGGATGATGTCAACAGCTATATCTGTCATCACTTAGAATTAATGTGTTTTATTTGATGAAATTTAAGTACATGAACTAATTTTAATTAGAATACCAATGTATAATGCAATATTTTTAATATCAGTATTATGTCCTCTATAGCAGTGTTCCGAAAACGTGGTGATTAATTGGTGTGCCTCGGAAAAATAAGGTTATTCTGCAATTTAAACTTTAGGTTTGTTGATTAATAATAAATATTGTTTCGATGTTTAATAAATAAATCTTAAATAAATAAATTTTATCCGTGCAGGAACGGAGAAAGAATACAATTTCCTGCGGCCGGGTGGCCTGTCGTAAGAGGCGACCAAACAACCCACAGCCAGGTGGTATGGCGTTTGCCCGACTGGATGGCTACCACCCCTGGTCTAAAGTATGTCGCCATAACAACCTTGAGTAGTGTTCCGGCATTAGTGACCAGGTTCCAGTCTCCCTTAAGAGAGCAGCGGCGCATTTGTAGCACCTTTGGTGTTGCAGATGTCCATAGGCGATGGTAACCGCTATCCATCAAGTGGGCCATCTGCCTGTCTGCTGAACTCCTGCAATAAAAAATAAATGTTGATTAATATTACTTAAAAAATGATTTTTATTTGTAGTGTATCTCCAAAAATTTTCGTTTTCCTAGATGTACCTTGAACACAACAAGTTTGCGGAACACTGCTCTATAGCATGAAAAAATTTAGAAATTAAGGACTTTTAATTACTGTACAATGTAATATTTAAGGTATGGAAGAACGCGACCTTCTTTTACAAGTAAAATTTGCTTAAAAGAAGATTCCAGCAACAGACTACAGATTGTGCATGTGTTTCTTAATAAATAAATACAATGTATTCTCCATGTAACATCACTTGATTTAATGACAAACACCTTAAGCGTCCAAATAACTTGGTTTTAGTTGGTTTAGCTTGTCTTCCATACAATGATACACTATATAGCATTACACGCACTCTCAATAACAACAACGATTAAGTAATAAAAAGTACCTTTTAAGGCCACAATTAGAAAATATTTCTAAGAAATCCCGAAATACCGAAATTTCTAAATACTTCCTTTATCACCAAGATTTCTCAATATCCTAAGATATTAATAAAATAAATTAAAAAATATAACAAAATTACTGGTACAGCAAAAGACACGAGACAAAAATAACAGACTTCTCTCCATTTAACGACAACTCTCTATAACGCCATAAAATGCAGTGTCGCTATACTGAGTTTACACTGTCTTTTCATTGGTGGAATTTCAGATTTTCACCAGAATGTATCACAGAGCTATCAACATTGTTATGCACGGACCAGATGTATGTAAATATACCTAAACATTTGAAAATGAAACCTGGCATAGCGAGTCTAGCGTGGAGGATAGATGTCTCATTAAGGTATAAATAAATAAAACAATGTTTTAACGGTTTTAAGCACAACAGTTTGCCTTAAGTTTTATTTGATTTTGGGTTTTCCGACATTTCGGCCACTTTTCAGTGGCCGTGATCACGGAAGACAAAGATGTCAAGTGTCAACGAGTATTGTTAAAGTTTTATTTAGCCTACCGCCAACTTGTTCATTTTTCTGTTTGGGATCCAATCATCAAAACTATTAAGACCCAAACCCAGCAAAAACCAGCTGCCAGACCTCAAGACACTATGAGCTCTTTCTGCGTACAACGGAATACAAACCAACTTGACTGATAATTACTTTTATTTTTCCTTCCACCCATTTTAATTTTATATAAAATTATTAGAGCTAGGCATGTTTGCTGAAGAGTTTCTTGCGCCGCTTCTTCTCTTCAAGCTATAACATGTTGCAAAGCGGTAGTAAATTAGATTAGGCTCCCATAGAGTAAATAATAACCATAAACAAAATTAAAACTAAATAATTAAAACGAACAAGTTGGCGGTAGGCTAAATAAAACTTTAACAATACTCGTTGACACTTGAGATTTTTGTCTTCCGTGATCACGGCCACTGAAAAGTGGCCGAAACGTCGGAGAAACCAAAATCAAATAAAATTACCGCGCTTAAAACCGTTAAAACGTAGTTTTATTACAACCGTTTGTTTTGAGTTTATGTTGATTTTTCGGCCACTTTTCAGTAACAGATTTTTTTTTATTGCTTGAAGCAGGCAAGCAAGCAGTAGGCTCATATGATGGAAAGTGGTCACCGTCGCCTATGGACTTGTAACACCAGGGGTGTCGCCAACACGATGCCGACCTCTAAAAAGTTTTATAACGCCCTTAAAGAACCCCCATGTCATAGGGTAAAGGGTAAACCGCGGCGGGAACTTCCCTCCAGATCATTGTTGTAGAAATAAGAGATAGAAATATCTAGAGGGAGTACAAAATGAAGATCATGATTTTGTAGTTCAAGGTCCTTCTTCAGAAGGAGATGAGGAGGATTTCCCTGACAGGACTGAAGATTCAGTGCGTAGTCATCTAGAGGGAGACAGGCAGAGACCTGACTGTAGTGATGGACAGGACGACTTTTACGATGCTGAAGATGATGGTCATGAGCAACTGATCGACATCCAAGAGCCGAGATATTTCTTAAGGGACAGAGATACTCTGAGATGCCCTGAGAGGTATAATGACTTTGTCTGTTCTGTAGAGTCTTTCCCTGAAACTTATAATGACGCACTGAAAGCTAAAGACCATGAAAGCTGGTTGAAGGCAATGGAAAGTGAAATACATTCCTTAAAAGCAAACGATATATAGTCGTTAACTGAACTACCACCTAACAGAAAGGCGTTACCTAGCAAATGGGTTTTCAGAATTAAGAGAAATCCTGATGGCTCTATAGACAAATATAAAGCACGCTTAGTGGTGAAGGGGTTCAAGCAGCGAAAAGGTATTGATTACGACCAAACGTTCAGTCCAGTAGCAAGACTAGGTACAATACGAGCGCTACTAAGTGTAGCAGCTAAAGAAAAATTGGTACTAACACAATTTGACGTGTGAACAGCATTCTTAAATGGCAAATTAACAGAGGAAATCTACATGAAACAACCAGATGGCTTTGACGACGGATCCCAGAGAGTATGGAAACTCAATAGAAGCCTATATGGTTTGAAACAAGCTCCCAGGTGTTGGAATTCCTGTTTTGCCGAAACGCTACTAGACATGAACTTTAAACAAAGTGATGCAGACTCTTGTTTGTTTCTTAGGAAGAAGCAAAATGAGAAAATTTTGATAACCTTGTATGTTGACGACGGCCTAGTGGCTGTAACAAATGCAAAAGTGGTTAATGAATTTCTAGACGACATGAGGAAGAAATTAAAGATCACTTCTAAGCCTGCAACATACTATCTTGGATTGGAGATCCATCGAGATGAGGATGGTTCTATAACCATCAAACAAGAAGCTTATACAAAAAGGATTTTAGAGCGCTTCCACATGGCGGAATGTAATCCAATTTCCACACCAATTCAAAAGGAATCGGTAACTGTCCAGTCAGGGGAAGTGGATTCAGAAAAGAAAGTGTTTCCGTACAGAGAAGCTGTAGGTGCTTTAGCCTATTTGATGGTAGGCACACGTCCAGATATCGCATATGCTGTTGGTGTAGCATCTAGGAAGCTGGAAAATCCTAATAATTCGGATTGGCATATGGTAAAGAAGATTTTCAGATACCTAAAAGGAACAGCATCTTTGGGTATCAAGTACAAATCGAGCCATGCCACATGTACATCCATAGATGGATATAGCGATGCTGATCATGGTGGAGATCAACAAACAGGGCGCTCAACAAGTGGCGTAGTATGCATGTATGCTGGAGGAGCAATTACATGGTTGAGTCAAAGACAAGCGTCAGTCGCTATTTCCACCACAGAGGCAGAAATTGTTGCTGCGAGTGAAGCCACAAGAGAACTCATTTGGCTGCAAAGGATTTACAGTCATTTAACGGAGCTCAACAATGTTCCATTACTCAAAGTTGACAATGAAGTTGCTATTCGTCTTGCTCACAACCCGGAGTTTCATAAGAGGACGAAGCACATTAGAATTAGACATTTCTTTGTGCGTGAGAAGGTTCTTAATGGAGAAGTGAGAGTGACGAGAATAGGCACCGCCAATCAAGTGGCAGATATATTTACAAAACCAGTGCCTAGACCCAGACTTGTCCAACTATGCACACCGCTAGGACTAGTCAGGAGTCTTTAAGACATTTCAATGAGGGGAAGTGTTGGAGTTGTAGCTGGCCCTATAGAAAAACTTTAGAGTTCTCAATTCAAATAAATTGGTTACCTAGCTACAACTACAAAATAACAGAGACTTTTTGGCAGTGTCATTGAAAAGTTAATCTCATATACATATAGTGGTAAAAGTGCAATAAAAACAATTTAAAACTTATCTAAATTATAGTGACCAGTGATCTTAAGTTACTAACGTAACTATCCATCACGAATCCATATTCTGCTAGGATAGGTGAGTTTACCTATAATAATAATAACTTTAACATTACTCATATCCATGCAGGAACGGAGAAAGAATACAATTTCCTGCGTTGGGGCGGCCTGTCGTAAGAGGCGACAAAACAACTTACAACCAGGTGGCAGGGCATTTGCCCGACTGGATGGTTACGATCCCTGGTCTAAAGTTTGTCGCCATAACAACCTTGAGTTGTGTTCATTAGTGACCAGGTTCCAGTCTCCCTTAAGAGAGCAGCAGCGCATTTGTAGCACCTTTAGTGTTGCAAATGGCCATAGACGATGGTAACCACTTTCCATGAAGTGGGCCGTTTGCCTGTCTGCTGAACTCTTGCAATAAATAAAAAATTGACATCTGTTGCACAGTCTTTTTCTCCGCAACTTTTTTTTAATTTTTTGAAGTTTGCTTGTCACAAAATTAGTCTCTGTCTGTCACATAGTAAGAAATTATTTGTTTTTCCATTAAACACATTTATTAGCCATAAAAAAGCTTATCATTTCACAGGTAATCTCTACAACAACATCTTTGTTCTGTCGTGGTCATGGCTACTGAATAATGGCCGAATTGTCGGAATAAAAATCAAATAAAATGATTTTCTTATAACAATTATAACATAGTTTTAATTAATTAATTAGTTTCAGCTTTTACGAGTTATGTGGAAACATACATCAATGAGCCTCTTATATCTCACAGATCAATCTAGTATCACAATGTCAGGCTTATGTGCAATTAGCTGCGCCCGCGGTTTCACCCGCGTATTGATGGAAAATCGTTATATTTTGTATAATTAATATCTTTATAAATTATAGCGCCTATGTGTTATTCTGATGTGTAAGCTATATTATTGTAAATTTTCATCAAAATCTATTCAGTAGTTTTTGCGTGAAAGTGTAACAAACATACATCCATACATTCTTACAAGCTTACTCGTTTATAATATTAGTAAGGATAGTAAGGACTATTGTCCTGTCTGTGATAATAGACTGATCTCAGTAAAGCGTCCTATGACTATCTTCGAGAACTGATTATTATATATTTTCTACTTTTTTCAGCCAAACTAACATAACATCGGAAAATCCAAGCGATCAAAGAAAAAAGGAAATTCTTTACCACAACACTTATGTTATTCTTATATTAGAACTGACAGACGGACAGACACAAACTTTTAGATTGTCAATACCTAAATTTCAAGAGTTGAGATTTGTTATAGCGAATGCTTTGAAAACAATGATCGTATTGGAGAAGAGAAAATGTATGAGGAAGGAATGACACAGGTTCTCTTGGGGGTAAGACCTCATTCATACAAATACAGGGCTCAATGTAACGGACTACGTAAATATAGTCCGTTGTCTCGTTGGCATTACCATATTTTAACCAACTTCAAAAAAATGAATTCCTCATGTGATAGTCTCATATAAGTTTCATTGTTATTAAATACTATATATATATATATATATATATATATATATACACTAGCAGCCCCGGCAGACGTTGTCCTGCCTTTAAAAAATAAAATTCTAGAACCCGATCCCAGAGCCACCTACTGGTTCTAATTGCGAATCTAAACCATCCGGGTACCCACTCAAATACACAAAAATCACTCCAGGTGATTAGGAGGATTCGAGAACCCGATCTCAGCGCCACCTACCGGTTCTAATTGTGAATCTAGAACAGTAATATATTTTTTTTATTGTAAGTCATGACAAAATAAGATTAAAAATCTTGCCAAAAAATTAAAGTTTATAATTAACAAATAAAAAATGGGGGTTGATCGTAGAGGGGTGAAAATTTAGGGTTGTATGTATTTTTTAATGCTGTATCCTAAAAAATAATAAAAAAAAATTTGGGGTGGACACCCCTTATCACTTAGGGGTTTGAAAAATAGATAGTAGCCGATTCTCAGACTTACTGAATATGCATAAAAAATTTCATAAGAATCGGTCAAGCCGTTTCGGAGGACTATGAGAACGAACATTGTGACACGAGAATTTTATATATAAGATACTAAGTTAGATTTTAAACCAAAGCGAAGAACCAGAACAGACTTGTCACCATCGTCGCAATAAAACGAAATGGACGAACGAAAAAAAATAATATCTCAAAAACTACATGTTTCCTAGACATGGGGGTTGCAGAAGGGAGAAGTATTCTTCCCCCCATCCCCTGACCGCCCCTCACTACTTAATATTCAGTGACTACTGACCTAAAGTGTAACCTTTATGTGAAACATTCGTAATTTTATTGTTCAGATTTGTGCAATACATATTTGGCGTAAGTGAAATCGGTCAATTATGGCTACGTTCCACTTGTGACTCTATTCTCAAAATGCTCCTTCAACCGTTCCACATTGCGACGGCGGCGCTCACGGCCGTGGCGAAAACGTTACTAATGACGTCATAAATTTCGATCACAGCACTCACAACGACCCTGTCAAGAAGTGAATCGAATAAACCGTTCCACTAGAGTTTACGATTATAACGCCTGCAAGCAAATGTAACGAGAAAAAGCGTGATCGTTGTAAGTGAGCCTCATGTGGAACGTAGCCTATATTTTCATAAATGTGGTAATGCGCAAGCGAGATAGCGAACTACATTTAGGCAGCTCCTTATGTCAGATTACGATTTAAGTGATAAGTAACTTTTTATCCGATAAACTAAAAATTGGAACTAAATTATTGTAATTTATAAAATATGGTGCGTTACTAGTATAAGAGTTTATTTTTGAAATAAAACAAATTATTATGGTTTATATAAATCTTTTATTTCATTTTTGACATTTCATAGTCAAACACTACCTTTCAGCTAGGTCTAATTTTTTGAAGTATTATTGTAAAAGTTTTTACGACTCCGTCTAAGTATCTAAGCAGAAATGTCTGACAGTTCTTCGCCCTATCCAGCCCAACTGTCAGTGTCCTAATTTCCTATTTTATATCCTAATTGTACTATGTTTCATGTGGAATGTTCGGAATTGCCATCTCGCTGGGTATAACATCATTTTGAATCTGTAAAGACAATACATATATACCGTTAGTGCGGGAATTTACAGCAAAAAAAACTTGGAGAACTGTTTGATTCGACTTTTGAACGAAGTCTGCCCGATACACAGCGGGTTTGCAGTATTTATGCAGTGCTGTAATATAAAAGTACCTTCACTATTTTAAAATATCAATAACTACTTAGTTATTATACGTACTATTAAATGTTACAAATAGCAAATACTAGTCTGAATCCTTAATAACACTGGCCCACAAAAAAAGTGATCTATACTTTGACCAGACCCATCTATTGTTATGTATTTCGATGTGCATTTAACATTTGAATCATTTGAGGGTGTATGGACCAAACTGAGCCCAGATTCGGATTCAAACATTTGTCGGTGAATGGATTAAACTGAGCCCAGATTAGGATTCAAACATTTGAGGGTGTATGGAACAAAGTGAACCCAGATTCGGATTCAAACATTTGAGGGTGTATGGACCAAACGGACCCCAGATTCGGATTTAAACATTTGGGGGTGTACGGACCAAATGGATCCCAGATTCGGATTCAAACATTTCAGGGTGTATGGACCGAACTGAGCCCAAATTCGGACTCAAACATTTGACAGTGTATGGATCAAATTGAGCCCAGATTCGGATTCAAATATTTCGGGTGTATGGATCAAATTGAACCCAGATTCGGATTAAAAAATATGAGGTTGTATGGACCAAACTAGGCTAGGCAAACTGGCAGACGGGTCCACTTGATGGCAAGTGGCTACTGTCGCCCATGGACATCTGCAACACTAAGGGAGCCGATGCGTTGCCTACCTCGTTGAGACTTTAAATTTTTGTGATATTAAAAATCTACCATAGTTTTTAAACATTTATGTAAAGAATTTTCACTTATAAATATTTATAGAGTAGCATGTCACAGTGGTACGCCATTGAAATTAACAGGATACCGAAATCGGACAAACATACGATTGAGACGATAGTGTCCTGCGATTTTGACGAGATAGCAATAGCAGAATTGGGTCCCAGGTTAACCTTTTAAGACAGAACCACCACAAATTTGTTCTCGAACTGTCATAACGGCAAATTGGGAAGCACCTCAAAATTATGGTCAAATACAAATAATTGAAACGAACGTTGAACTGATGCTTTCTCCCTCTAACTACGTAGAATTTGTATTAGGATAAAAGAGACGATATAATTGTGCTGGTTTCGGCGTGGCAAGTTTGATGGCAGCTGGCAGTTGTGGACAAATTTTCTTTTTTTCTTTAATTGCAGGAGTTCAGCAGACAGGCAGACGGCCCACTTGATGGAAAGCGGTTACCATCGCCTATGGACATTTGCAACACCGAAGGTGCTACAAATGCGCTGCTGCTCTCTTAAAGGGGACTGGAACCTGGTCACTAATGCCGGAACACAACTCAAGGTTGTTATGGCGACATACTTTAGACGAGGGGTGGTAGCCATTCAGTCTGGCAAATGCCCTACCACCTGGCTGTGGGTTGTTTTGTCGCCTCTTACGACAGGCCGCCCCAACGCAGGATGTTGTATTCTTTCTCCGTTCCTGCACTGATAGATAATATTAAATTTGGCTCCTGGAAGGGGTTGAAGAAATAAATAAATACCTTGTGATGTTTGGCGTTGCGGTGCGCCCGCAAGGTGGCGCGCTGCGCGAACGCCGCCCCGCACTCGCAGGAGTGCGGCCTCTCGCCCGTATGGGTGCGCATGTGGACTTTCAACACGCTCTTACGCTAAAATAGTACATACATAATCCTACTAATATTATATACGCGAAAGTTTGGTCTTACCATGATGATATATAGCCTATAGCCCTCCTCGATAAACGGGCTATCTAATACTGAAAGAATTTTTCAAATCAGACCAGTAGTTCTTGAGATTAGCGCGCTCAAACAAACAAACTCTTACATACATACATACATAACTTCACGCCAGTTCCCTTGCGGGGTAGGCACGAACAACAGAGTGCCATTTAGGCTTATTCTGAAAACTCTGCAGCTTTATATATTAGTATAAGATGATCCTACTAATATTATATACACCAATAGTTTGTAAGAATGGATGTATGTTTGTTACTCTTACCGAATGGATTTTGATGAAACTTTACAATAATATAGCTTGCACATCAGGATAACACATAGGCTATCTATACTAATACTGGCTATATCCGCGACGTCGTTCGCGTGGAATTTGTTTTCAAACCCCCCCGATTTTGAAACATTCTTCATTGGTGCTCCGCTCCTATTGGTCTTAGCGTGATGATATATAGCCTATAGCCTTTCTCGATTAATGGGCTATCTAACACTGCAATTTTTTTTCAAATCAGACCAGTAATTCCTGAGATTAGCGCGTTCAAGCAAACAAACTCTTCAACTTTATATATTAGTACAAGATAATCCTATTAATATTATAAACGCGAAAGTTTGTAAGAATGGATTTATGTTTGTTACTCTTTCACGCAAAAACTACTAAATGGATTTTGATTAAAATTTACAATAATATAGCATACACATTAAGATAACACAGGCTATCTAAAGTAATATATAAAGCTGAAGAGTTTCTTTGTTTGTTTGCTTGAACACGCTAATCTCAGGAACTACTGGTCTGATTTGAAATATTCTACCAGTGTTAGATAGCCCATTTATCGAGAAAGGCTATACATCATCACGCTCAGACCAATAGGAGCGGAGCACCAATGAAGAATGTTTCAAAATCGGGTTTTTTTTAACTTACTTTTTTTTAACTATTCCATGCGCACGAAGTCGCGAACAGAAGCTAGGAATTTATAGAGATATAGTTTGAACTATCCAAAATATAACGATTTTCCATCACTACGCGGATAAGATCGCAGGGCGCAGCTAGTTTATCTATATAGTCGTGATAGCGTAATGGCTAGCGCACTCGTCCCTTATTCAAAATGCGTCGGTTCAAATTCTAGCCGGAACGCATGCTTCACTTAGGCAGTTTTCTGATCTAATGTGCATATTGTTACAATTAGCACGCGGTGAAGGAAAACATCGTGATGAAAGGGGAAGGGAGGGAGGGAAGGTATACTTACCCTTTCTGCAACCCCGATGGTCCAGGGTTCTTGGTATATTATTTTTTCTCTAATATTATTGTGATGGGTGGTGAAAAGTCGGGACTAGTTAGCTTCAGACCAAAGTGCACGAGCCGAGCGAGCGATGCGAGGTTGCCGCGATAGTGACCGGCGAGTGTCAGAACCGACTTTTAACCATTTACTATTTATTTTATATACACAATTTATAATTTCGTCTTTATTTTAAACTAGCTTCTGCCCGCGACTTCGTCCGCGTGGAATAGTAAAAAAAAAAAGTTTGGTCTTAGCGTGATGATATATAGCCTATATCCCTCCTCGATAAATGGGCCATCTAACACTGAAAGAATTTTTCAAATCAGACCAGTAGGTTCCTGAGATTAGCGTGTTCAAGCAAACAAACAAACTCGTCAGCTTTATATATTAGTACATACATACATACATACATAACTTCACGCCAGTTCCCTCGCGGGGTAGGCACGAACAACAGAGTGCCATTTAGGCTTATTCTTATACACCTCACTTGCCTCTTTGACATTCATAACTCTTGTCATGCAAGCTCGTCTGTTCTTAAGGCTCCTGACATCACCTTCTGCTAGTACGCGATCAATTTGATCATGGAAGGTGTGTCGTGGCCTTCCACGACTTCTGCATCCATCCACTTTTGCATTGTATATCTGTTTAGTCATTCTTTCATCATGCATTCTTTCCACATGCCCGAACCACCGGAGCATTCCTTTCCTTACCTTCACCCCGACACTCTCTTTCAGACCAACTCTCTTTCTTACTTCGATATTACGAACGCGGTCCGCGAGCGTCACTCCGCAGATTTTGCGCAGTGCTCGCATCTCGACCGCGTTTACTCTACTTTCATGCTCTTTCTTCCATACCCAACTCTCGCTTCCATACGTGAGCGTAGGTACCAGCACCGCGTTGTGTACGGCGAGCTGGGCCTTCTGGCTGAGGTTCTTAGCGCCTAGAAGTTTACCTAACGCTCCATTTAAACTATTCCCCAAATTCAGTCTTCTTTCTATATCAGCGGTGTACCTTCCATCCCTGCTAAAAGCACATCCAAGATATACAAACTCATTCACTTGCTCCAGCATAACATCATCGACCATTATCCTTGCATTCGTTCTGGTTTCTTCTCTTTCAAACACCATAACCTTTGTTTTCTTCGCATTCAAATGTAAGCCTCTCGCCTGACAGTCATCTTTCATCATTGTGACTAGTGTTTGCAGTTCTGATGGCGATTCGGCTAAAAGCACGGCATCATCCGCATAAAGCAAGGTGCTTACAACTAGATCACTCATCCGCACCCCAACATCCATCAATCTTATTCTCTGGAGACAATCGTCCAGATATAGGATGAACAGCAAAGCCGACAGCACGCAGCCCTGGCGGACGCCAATATTGACGTCAAACCAGGGCGACAGGCTGCCTTCCACTCGCACGCATGCCATACAGCCCTCGTAAGTGGACTGCACAGCACGCATCAATTGGCCATTAATCCCATATCCGGGCAATATGTCCCAGAGGTCCTTCCGCACAACCCTGTCAAATGCTTTCTCTAGATCCACAAAACCGCAGAAAACCTTCCGGCCCATAGCCAGCTGCTTCTCTACGATATTGCGGAGAGAGAAAACTTGATCCATACATCCCCTTCCATTTCTGAAACCACCTTGTGCATCCCACAGTAATCCATCGGATACAACTCTCATTCTCTTTTCAATAATCTTCGCATACACTTTAGATGCTGTGCTGATCAAACTGATGGCCCTGTAGCTGGCGCACTCCATACGTGACCCCTTGCCTTTATACAAGGGCACGATGACAGCGCGCCTCCAGTCCTTGGGAACCTTTCCCGTCCTCCAGCACAAGTTGCATAAGGACAGGAAAGCGTCCCGGACGCAGGTTCCACCATATTTGATCATCTCAGCAGACACACTATCGATTCCTACTGCCTTTCCATTTTTCAGACTTCTTATCGACCATTCGATCTCTTCCAAAGTGATCTCGGATGCTGACTCCTCGGAGTCGGTCACAGACTCAGTCGTGGTGCCAGCATCCGGGATATCATCATACATTTCTCTAAAATATTCACTCCATCGCGCTAATACCTCTTGTGGGTTAGCAAGAACGTCCCCTGCTTTAGATTTTATTCTTTCCATTCTGGAAGCTGACGAACAACCCCGAGACTTCTTAACCTCTCTCCAAAAGAGTTTGGTATTCGCCTCGAAGTTCTCCGTCAGCTTCTCTTCTTCTTTCAATTTTATTCTTTCACGCTTCTCTTTCACTAAAGCTTTGGTTTCATTCTTGCAGAGGCGATAAATTTCTTTCTTCATCTCTTTCATACTGTCATTCTGTTGCAAGGAAGCAACATAATCCAGCCAGGCTTTTCTCTTTCTCTCTACGCTGGATTTAACATCCGCGTCCCACCATTCATCACCTTTCGTTGTTATGTGCCTCTTCGCGCATCCACATGCTTCTTTTGCGCTTTCCACTATACTTTCCTTCATACTATCCCAGTCATTATCCACATCTAAGTCGGAGAAGTCCGCTTTTGCAAGCCTTTCTTCGACTAGGCGCGCATACATACTCCTTACACTAACATCTTCCAATTTTTCACACTTTATTCTTTCAAGCTCCCCGAAATTGGTACGCACTCGCCAGTGTCTCCACTTCTTGAAAAGGCCCACAAACCGGCTTATCACCAGGTAGTGGTCCGTTTCAAGAGTGGGGCCTCTGTAGGCTCTTGTATCCATTATTGTGTTTCGGAGGCGACTATCAATTAAAATCAGATCAATCATACTTTTCTGATCATTCATTCTCCATGTATACGTGTGAATATCCTTATGATGGAATAGTGTGTTCGACACAAGCAATGCGTCCCCCCTTCCCACTCCACCACTCCGCTACTTAAAATTCGTGTATCAAACATCTAGAGTTACCGGCGCTTTAGCCGTCCGATGTATATATCACACATAATACAAGCGTTACTTGCTTAACATTTTCTAAGTTTTCGCGACTTGTATACATAATAAAACTACGTTTTAACGGTTTTAAGCGCGGTAAATTATTTGATTTTTGTAACTTCGAGGTTTCGGCCACTGAAAAGTGGCCGTGATCACTGAAGACAAAGATGTCACGTGTCAATGAGTATTGCTAAAGTTTTATTTACCCTAACGCCAACTTGTTCATTTTAATTTTTGTTTATGGTTATTATTTACTCTATGGGAGCCTAATCTAATTTAGCATCGCATAATATCTTGTGACTTGAAGAGAAGAAGCGGCGCAAGAAACTCGTCAGCAAATGTGCCTAGCTCTATTAATTTTATATACCGAAACGTCGGAATAATAAAAATCAAATAAATCACCGCGCTTAAAGCCGTTAAAACGTAGTTTTAATTGCTTAAATTAAGGATATACAATGTGTGTGCTTGTATGCCCGTTATTATTATCGTAACTCACATAAAAAATCCTCTGACACATATCGCATCTGATCTCCCTGGACCCTTTCGAATCGTGGACCTTCCAGTGGTGGGACCTCAAGGCCTCCTTACTGCTGAACCACTTGGGGCATTCCCCACAGCCGTGGAGCTTCGCCTCTCCATGGACCGAGGTCAGGTGGGCCGACAGGGAGGAACTGGTGAAGAACATCTCCGGACAATGGGGGCATTTGTGTCTTAAACGAATTCGGATATAGTGTCATTAAATTCCGAAAGATATAAATGAAATTTTGTATGGTGGTAACTTATATCCCTGGTCAACATATAGGATACTTTTGATCCCGAAAAATTAGAGTTCCCGTGGGATAGTTAAAAAAACTTTCCACGAGGACGAAGTCGTGGTCAGAAGCTAGTATATAATAATAATATCAGCCCATAAATGTCAGCACGTGGTAATTGTAACAATATGCACATTAGGTCAGAAGACTGCCTCAGTGGTGCACGCGTTCCGGCCAGAATCGAACCCGCGACCTTTAAGTTGGGGATGCGCGCGCTAGCCAATACGCTACCACGACTTATTCTTTCATGTTATTTTATAAAAAATATAGAATTTTTTGTAACCCAACATAGAAAATTGTTGCATTCCGATATAAATTTATCCGTGCAGGAACAGAGAAAGAATACAATTTCCTGCGTTGGGCGGCCTGTCGTAAGAGGCGACAAAACAACCCACAGCCAGGTGGAAGGGCGTTTGCCCGACTGGATGGCTACCACCCCTGGTCTAAAGTATGTCGCCATAACAACCTTGAGTTGTGTTCCGGCATTAGTGACCAGGTTCCAGTCTCCCTTAAGAGAGCAGCAGCGCATTTGTAGCACCTTCGGTGTTGCAAATGTCCATAGGCGATGGTAACCGCTTTCCATCAAGTGGGCCGTCTGCCTGTCTACTGATCTCCTGCAATAAAAAGAAAAATATATCAGATGGTTCATATATCTTGACTTATAGGTTTTTATTGTCCGACATATTTATTCTATAATTCAATATTCAGTAGCCACAAAATCGTTAGTTGTTGAACTCGTTTTTTTTTAATTGCATGAGTTCAGCAGACCGCCCACCTGATGGAAAGCGGTTACCATCGCCTACGAACATTTGCAACATGAAAGGTGCTACAAAGCTCTCTAAAGGTAGACTGGAACCTGGCTGCTAATGCCGGAACACAACTCAAGGTTGTTATGGCGACGTACTTTAGACCAGGGGTGGTAGCCATTCAGGGCAAATGCCCTACCACCCGGCTGTGGGTTGTTTGGCTTTGTATGCGGTTAATATAATCTTAATATGATATATTAACAATAAACTAAAACTACTCTTTTTGCTACAAATCAGTCTTTAAAATCGTAAATGTTCCTAAGTATGCAGTGTTTTCGTTCTGCTGCCAATTATAGACATATTTACTTCTCACTCGCTTGAAAATAATTTGAATCTACCTTTTAACTTATTTATTTCTATTTGTAACTTTTTGCTTTCGAATACTTGTACATAAATAGTTAGATTCTCACGTCCTTAAGTCGCTGGAAGGGACCAACACCTAAGAAAGAGGCTTGGCCTAGTTTAGGTATTAGTACCCAGTCTTAATTTTAAGACAAAATGAAAAGTAATTTTGGTCACAATAAGATATTATTATTATACAGTGTAAACTCCGTGTAACGTCACTCGATTTAACGACGAACTCCCTTAAGCGTCGAAATCACTTGACTTTGGTTTGTTTGTCTTGTCTTCCATACAATGATACGCTCTATATAGCATTACACCCACTCTCAATAACGACAACAATTAAGTAATAAAAAGTACCTTTTAAGTTGCCAAAATTACTAAAACTACGCAGCTGTGTACGTTCTTTTATCGCTTTACTATCCTAGCGCGTAATAAACTCAATTGTCGGCATCATGCATACCGAAATTTCTAAGTAGTACTTCCTTTATCATAAAAATGCCTCAATGTCACAAAATATTAATAAAATAAGTAAAAAAATTCAACAAAATTACTAGTGCAGCAAAAGATGTCAGACAAAAATAACAGACTTCTCTCCATTTAATGACAACTCACTTCTCTCCATTTAACAACTCTCTATAACGACATAAAATGCACAGTCTCTTCAGTGTCGTCATATAGAGTTTACACTGTATTATTAAGGATCACAGACAATTTACAGATCAAAAGTAATAAAACACGTGATTGGCTATGGGTTATACTCACTTGTATGACGATTCGTCTCGATGTTTCTTCGCCCTTTTGAAATGCAACCTCAAACTCTCCTGAAATTCAAAAATGTGTCTAACTTTATCCAAGTAGTTTTCTTATACACATAATAGAACTACGTTTTAACGGTTTCAAGCCTGGTATTTTATTCCATTTTTATTCGGACGTTTCGGTCACTTTTTTTCAGACCGCAACATGTTGTGAATCGGCGGTCAAATAGATTAGGCTGCCATAGAGTAAATAATAACCACAAAACAAAAATTAAAACTAAATAATTAAAATGAATAAATTGGCGGGAGGCTAAATAAAAACTTTAATAAAACTACGTTTTAACGGTTTTAAGCGCGGTAATTTTATTTGATTTTGGTTTTTCCGACGTTTCGGCCACTTTTCAGTGGCCGTGATCACGGAAGACAAAGATGTCAAGTGTCAACGAGTATTGTTAAAGTTTTATTTAGCCTACCGCCAACTTATTAATTTTAATTATTTAATTTTATTTTTAATTTTGTTTATGGTTATTATTTACTCTATGGGAGCCTAATCTAATTTACTACCGCTTCGCAACATGTTATGGCTTGAAGAGAAGAAGCGGCGCAAGAAACTCTTCAGCAAACATGCCTAGCTCTAATAATTTTATATAATATTAAAATGGGTGGAAGGAAAAATAAAAGTAATTATCAGTCAAGTTGGTTTGTGTTCCGTTGTACGCAGAAAGAGCTCACAGTGTCTTGAGGTCTGGCAGCTGGTTTTTGCTGGGTTTGGGTCTTAATAGTTTTGATAATTGGATCCCAAACAGGTGGTACTTGCCAACCATCTTCTCTATTGAAATTTGGGTGTTTTTTTATTTCAATAGCCTCACGTATCATTCTAGGTATGAAACGATTCTCTTTCGCGAGGATTTGTGGGTTATCGAATCTGATGTAGTGGTTGGGTTTATCCAGCGTGTGTTCACTGATCGCAGACTTCGTGGACCTTGTGTGTTTCATGTTAGCAATGTGTTCTTTTACTCGTGTTTTTATGCTCCTCTTTGTTTGCCCAATTTATGACTATCCAAACGTCGAAACGTCGGAAAAACCAAAATCAAATAAAATTACCGCGCTTAAAACCGTTAATACGTAGTTTTATTATGTATACAAGTCGCGAAAACTTAAGAAAATATTATAAAAACTTTAACATTACTCATTGACATTTAACATCTTAGTCGTCCATGATCATGGCTGCTGAACAGTATTATTATTATTAATTACTAAAATTACTATGTTATTGTTACAACCTAGGCGCCGACAAAGACAAATTCCACGTACGGATCTGTAGGAGCACATTTTATTACCTGTCGACATTTGAACTAGTTGTAATCCTTTTATGATCGTCTTCTTTTGTTCACTTATTTACTGGCATACGTTTCTAATTATTGTGGAGAAATAGCCTATTGTCCTATTGCACTCGCTCAGGAACATCATTAGCCAGGTATTGCTGATTCTTTTGCATTTGTGGAGTATAAAACGACGGCTTGATGGAAAGAGGAGGCATTCGAGCGAGCACCACGGGCGAAGCGAGAAGTGTGTACTACAATCGGGAATCTAATAAGTGACGGACTGTGCGCGTTTTATTGAATTACGACCTTGAATGAATGAATGAATGAAAACACTTTATTGTTCACC
Source organism: Dendrolimus kikuchii (assembly GCA_019925095.2). Classification (NCBI taxonomy): domain Eukaryota; kingdom Metazoa; phylum Arthropoda; class Insecta; order Lepidoptera; family Lasiocampidae; genus Dendrolimus; species Dendrolimus kikuchii. Next base: position 7,053,630 of record JAHHIN020000030.1, on the reverse strand, counting down.
AAAAATTTAAACTTAAAAACTAGATACAATAAATGTTGAACAAAGGGCGGCCTTATCGCTAAAAGCGATCTCTTCCAGGCAACCCCTTAAACTAAGGAAAATATTAAAACATGACAGTGGCGCTGTAGACAATAAATATTATAAAATGACCTTCTACATTAGTGTGGATTTGTTGTGTTAGGTTATATTTGTACCTGTGTTATACGTGTTTGTATAGTTCTAATAAACTCTATAATAATTCTAACGGCATTTTAATTCGTGTCCCGCTAAACTCGTAACATTATTATATTATGTTACTCGCATAAAAACTAAATTAGGTTTTTTATATATATTAAACCTAAAACTTTACTGTACAAAGAAACTAAGTCCATATAGTCTAAACAGCTGCCCAGTAAAACATAGAGATGAGTGGAAGCCAAGCTGATTTGAAGTTATATAGACATAGACAACACTGTATTGTTCACCAAAACAAAAATTACAAAAATGCACAAGACAATAGTGACTTGGTAAAACAAAAGGCGGCCTCATCGCTAAAAGCGATCTCTTTCAGGCAACCTGACTCCAAGGAAATAAATTATCTATAATTATTATACTACAAAGAAAACGGAAAAAAAAATCTATATATATAAAAGAAAGTCGTGTTAGTTACACTATTTATAACTTAAGAACGGCTGTACCGATTTGGCTGAAAATTAGGAGGTAGCTTAGAACCAGGAGACGGACATAGGATACTTTTTATCCCGTTGGAACCGGTAGGTGGCGCTGAGATGGGGTTCTAGTATCCTCCTAATCACCTGGACCGATTTTAGAGACTTTAGAGATTTTAGAGACACTTAATTTCTACTATGCAATTTTCACATGTACCATCCGGTGAACCAGCAGTCATTGGATATTGTTGACTTAATATGAGACCACATTTCTTAATTTTTTTTATGAAGTTTCAGCTCCAAATTTTCTCTGACTGTGGGTCTTGCATCTACTTACTTCAAAAGCCTGTGATGCTGTTATCCATCCATATCTTAATTCATGCCAGACTGCTTTTAAATTGCTCCCTTGTTTCCACTTAAATTTTTTAATGACAGCATCTGATATTACTGCATTTCTTAAAAATGACACATTTTTCATTATATTTTAAAACAAGTTGATACATTAAAGCGCTGGCTGTATCACTGAGAACAGAATTATGTTGATATTTAAATAATGCACAATCCTCAAGTTTCATTTTTTGTCCTTCTTCTAAAAACTTATGAGTACATTTGAATTTGATGGTAAACTAGGGTTACTACTACATATTTTAAACTGGTTCACAGTTGTGATAGCTTCGATTTTTTCCAATAACAATCCGCAGAAGTGCATACTGGTTCTTCACTCCTGCGATGACGATAATTTCGATAGCACTTTATGATCTGGGCATATTTTACACTTTAATTGCACATAACGTATAGCGTCATCTCCATAACATACTCGCGATGATCTACAAAAGAAATTTCACCATTAGCATCAACATTCACGAATATTAAAATTATCATAACCTCAAAAATAATTATTAAAAAATAATACTTTGCCATATCTTATTCACAATTTTAACACTAGGTGCTATTGTTTAATGTTATATTCACAGAAGTTTTAATATTATGGAATTCTACAAAGCACAAATTGGTGTTAGTTACTAAAAAGGCACCCAGCATAACAACATCGATTTTTGGCAAATTACTGGTATTTGCTTTTATAAAACTTGCGTTTATTATAACCGGTTGTCGCAGTCGTATGAACACAGTGTATAACAATGGAAATACTATTATTTTACAGCAAAATTACTGGAAAACGATGAATTTTCACTGAGAATTCATTATCAACTTGCTATGTTTTGCACACTATGACGTCACGCGCTCTGATTGGCGTTCATTGTCACGTGACTAATGGCTGCAATGTAACAATTTTATTTCTCAAAAATATAAATTAATATTTATTATTTTAATTAAAACAATTTATTTTTGACTTGTTTAGATCGTAATCTACGATATATATAAAAATCTGCCTATATTTTTCCTACTGTCAACTACCGAATTGCAGAATGTTTCAACTTTAGTAAAAAATGGTCAAAACTTAACCGTTTTTTTTTTATTTATTGGACTTGACTTTATGTTGTTGGTCCGAAGACCTTACAACTTTACCGGGGGTTTTGGGGCGAGTGCCTTCGCGAAGCAAAGGCGCTCGAGCCCGGGGGGGCAACTTGCTCAAGGGAGCTCCCTAAGGAGTTTTACCTCGGCTGGACTGTTGCCATGTGAGGGGAATGAATTTAATGATGCCCACCATAGGGCGACACAAAGCACTAATTGAGAACGGGCGACGGGTGATATAAAGCCCGAGGGGAAGGATCCTGGCGGACCGGGATCGGTGGTTCGCGGCGGCCTACGCTATCTTACTGCCGTTTCGCAACGTGTTATGGCTGGGAGAAAAGAAACGGCGAAAGAAACTTCCTAGCAACACGTCTAGTCTATCCTGCGAGGGACGCTAGGAGACATAGCCCCCCCGGCTATGTCTCCTAGCGTTCCTCGCAGGGACGTGGAGAGATCTTCATTGGCGGCGCCTAAGACGCCGCCGTCTGTGTCTGTCTGTCCGTGCCTGCCAGTCTGCCGTCCTAACCGCGGCAAAACTTAACCGGTACGAACATCAAACGTTTGGCATGCAAAACCAAAAAAATGAAAAAAAAACTTCACTTCTAAATTAAATTTGATTTCTGAACGACTTTTAAATTTAATTGATTTCTAAACGACGGGACGAACGTCAAATGTTTGACAGGTAGGAATAGTTTCTAAGGGAAAGCGAAATTGTTGTTTTTACTATATCCCAAGCATTTTTTTCCATATTCACTCACCTTTTAAACCTTCCCTGGACTTCCACAAATAATTCAAAACCAAAATTAGCCAAATCAGTCCAGCCGTTCTCGAGTTTTAGCGAGACTAACGAACAGCAATTGATTTTATATATATATAGATAAAGTTAACATGCACTTTTTAAACGGACGTAGATATCCATAATATAAACCCCAGAGGTTTCCTATCCTATGCTTTACGCTTTTTCGTGACAGAAAAAGAATCCTAATCCCCCCCCCCCCCCTATATATAGAAGTTTCACTTAAAAAAACCATAAAGAGACAAACAATACTCACAAAGGATTTAAAGGTGACGTCGCACTCTACGCAGTAGTGCTTGTCGAGTGATGGGAGTTCGTCGCGTGTTTGCGCAATAGGCAAGGATACGAGAACGCCTTCTCGCACTTGTCGCATTCGTAACAACGCGTTCTCTCGTGTCGCCTAACCGAAACAAAAAGTACCCGCATTTAGGAACTTGTTTAAATTCAAATTCAAGTTTTTATTCAAAATAAGTTTTTGAGAACAGTTTTTGAAGGTCATACATGTAAGTTAAAATTTAACTTTTACTCCCTATTCTATGTACATCGCTTCGCAACGTGTTGATGCTGTAGAGGAGAAGAAGCGGCAAGAAACTCCCCAGCAACACGTCTAGCTAAATATTGTTTTTTTTTTATATTTCATATTCTATTTATACTCAAATTCTTTTTCTATAAGTTTTGTACAGAAGTATGTTACAGAATTACTTTTTGAAGAATTAATGGAGTTGTAGCAAACAATACATACTGAATAAGACCAAGACCATAGACAATAAGACCAAGACAATAGAAAATATTATTTCTCCTTAAATAAATATGTCTAATATTATATATTAAAACTGGCTGTGCCCCCGACGTCGTCCGCGTGGAATTTGCTTTCAAAACCCTCCGATTTTGAAACATTGGTGCTCAGCTCCTATTGGTCTTAGCGTGATGATATATAGCCTATAGCCTTCCTCGATAAATAGGCTATCTAACACTGAAAGAATTTTTCAAATCGGACCAGTAGTTCCTGAGATTAGCACGTTCAAACAAACAAACTCTTCAGCTTTGTATATTAGTATTGATTAACTTTTTCAAACGACTTCACTCAAACACTTAAAGAAATACATTTCCTGAAACTCCAGCTCCACCGCCCGGGCCGAATTGTGAATCTAAATTCTAAACCATTATTAAATATACTTACGAAGCGTGAATTCGTAACGAGTCGATCGTTTTGAAGAGCTTCCCACATTCATGACAAGCATGTTGTTGGTTCATTGTGTGGGATCTTACGTGCCGTTGTATAACGGTGCGTTTGCTGTAAAAAAAAAAACCAATTAAAAAGTAGAAAATAATTTTTAAACGAAATGAATATTAAATATGAAGAGTTTGAATGCGTGGGATGCTTGACATGAAGTTGTTATCATAAACATATAATACAAATTTTAAAAAAACTTAGTTTAAAAAAACCAACTTCAAAACTAAAAAGTATAGTATAGTCGGTGCCGAGTAAACCATAAAAATTACAATATTTTGCAACATTCTGTTGTTATAACAGTAATTTTTATGGTTTGCTCGGCACCGACTTCAAGATGTAGAAAATTTTATATTATTTTGCCTCTTAATAAACTAAATAAATTCTTAGACAAAAGTCTTTATCAAGTTATTTTATACTTTATAGTTTTTGAAGTCGGTTTTTTGAAAGAAGTGTTTTGTTATTTGTTAGTTTTTAGTGTCCAACTATGGGTAAGCCTACGAAAGGTGCCGCGCGCCTTAAAAAATATAGGTCCCAAGAAACGGGAACAAAAAAATGTTCGTAAAATGAAAACTACTGGGCCAAACTATGTTAAATTTTTAGGGGACCAAATGGCAACAATTCCGCATCAAACTCAAAGAGAATCACGTAAATCGGATCATAAATCTCAGCGTAATCGGTATACATACATAAAAAAAACCAAACAAGTGGAGAACCTCCTCCTTTTTGAAGTCGGTTAAAAATACACCAGAGGATTCTCACAATAATACTGCACAAGAAACTCTTCATACTTAAAAATTAAGATAATGTCAGTATTAGTGATTGTGGCCAAATCGGTCTTGTGTATAGCGTTAAAAATAACGCGGTTAATAATTAGCTACATTAGTATACCTATATATACACATGTTATCTGTCAATGTTATTGTCGTTAACTTTTAATAACAATGTTGCATCACAAATACCACTAACATTGTCACAGATGTAGCAGAGGCATAAGCAGGGTAAACTAGACCATTGTTGGCTCCTAACCATTAATTTATTGAAAACCTTCAGAAATCTTACTTTTTTTGGTTTCTTAGCCATACAATGAGTATAATATTTGTTGGAGTTGTAGCTTGTAGCTGGCCCCATAGAAAACTTTAGAGTTCTCAATTCAAATAAATTCGTCACATAGCTACAACTACAAAATAACAGAGACAATTTTGGCAGTGTCATTGATTTTTTTTTTATGTTTAAGGCTTGGCAACTGGGCTTTTAAGCCAGGCGCAGTTGTATTGTAGGCTACAATCCACACCATTGAACGGAGTTCTTGTGAAAACTCGAAAGGCCACATTTGACTATACAGTTCACATTTCTCACAAAAACACATAATTACTACTCAAAAACTATCAATATCCTACAACTATTGTTCATTTTAGAGTAATTATACACATTTTTAGAAAATAAAACAGCACAGCACAACGTCCCCTTTCAGTTCCCGCTAAAAACTCCGCAGTGTCATTGAAAAGTAATCTCATATACATATTGGCTACGTTCCATTAGGGACTCACAACGAGCACGTTCACGACCGCGATTTTTCCCGTTCCACTTGCTTGCGGACGTTATAATCATAAACGCTAGTGGAACGGGTTATGGAGCGTTGGTGTCATTAATGTCATACGCATTACGCAAATGTCATTGGTTGATATGAAAATCGCGCCTTTGTCAACGTATTTTTTTATTATTATTATTAATATCTCTACGAACTCGAGTTCCGTAGCCTTTTTTACTACTTAATTTCTATGAAAAATTTTAGACTCTATACACGCTTATTGTTTATTTTTGTTACTGTGTGTGACATTAATTTAGTAATTTTTATGTTGTGGTGTACCTTAAGAATAACTTGTTATATTAATTTATTATATTATTCTAATTTTAATACTAAACTTATACTAATGTAGAGTGTATCTGTTACATGCTGGTGTTGTGAGGAAGTGCATGTGCAGTGTTGGCCTTATATCTATACTTATATATAGTCCTATCTAGTGCCATGTGTGTTGTTTTTTTTCTTTTCTGTGCCTGGGTTATTAATTTTTAGGCTCTGTGTGTCTCGGTTTGTTTGTGGAGTGTGCTTGTAATGCAATGCGATGGTAGTGCGCGTAGGTTTGAGTATGTGTATAAGTTTTATTGTTAGTTATGTGTTTGTGACTTTGTGTGGTGTTATAATTTAGTGTTTAATTGTTGTCAACGTATTGACAAGAGAGAATGAATCCTCTGTGGTCAACGCCCACTTCGACCCACCTTTTGACATGGGTCGTTGTGGGCGTCGTGTGATCGAAAATGATGACGTCATTAGTGACAGTTTCGCCACGACCACAACGATCGCGGTCGCCTTGTGGAACGTCTAACTGAGCATTTTGGGCATTGTGAGTTACTAATGGAACGCCCTGATAGTGTTAAAAGTGCAATAAAAACAATTATTCAAATTATAGTGACCAGTGATCTGAAGTTATTAACGTAACTATCCATCGAGAATCTACATTCTGCTAGGATAGGTGAATTTACCTATAATAATATTGAGTTTTCCTTATAAATATTGTCTATAAGTTGCTTACTTAGTGGTATATGAGCATGTGTCGCAACTATAGATCGTGGGCTGCCCAGTATGCGTTATAGCGTGATGTTCTAGCAGGTGTTGTCTCGACAAACGTATTGTTGAACATAGTTTGCATTTGTACCTGGAAACCGAAGCACCAGTCATTTTCGGAGTTTCCAGCCCTGAGGCCATACTACAGTAAGATCAGAGAGCCATAACAATTACTTCAATAAGTCCCAAAGGCCATACCAGTTACTCCAGTAAGTTCCAAGGGTCATACCGGTTACTCCAGTAAGTTCCAAGGGCCATACCGGTTACTCCAGTAAGTTCCAAGGGCCATTCAGCGCAGACAGAGAGGAATGATCCCCGCGCGGTCTCGGGCATTTTCTTTACGGATCGCGTACGCTCGAGCCTGCGCGAGTAAACCGTTCTGGGTTACCACTCTACAGTAAACATGCCAGTTTGTCGCGAAAGTTCCTCAACGATGGTGGACTGGAATATGACTATAATTGTGCTTTTGGCGGAAGAAGAAATGGAAGAACATGTTAATAAAATAAGGCGTCAGAAAGTTAAGACGAAGAACATGGGTCATGTATTGTATAATATGCTTTATTTATTAAAAATGGTCGTAATTTTATTTTAATTCTTTAATGTTGAGTAATTTATTATAAATTTTAGTCGCCATACAGAATAGACTGTTTTGAAATAAAGTAGTGAAAGCAGGTAGCTGTTATGTCGTTTACTGTTGCATTTAGTGTATAAATGTAGATTATTTTTAACAAACAAAGCAACTTCATAAATGTATAATGATGGTTATATTTATTATTCGTTATGTAGGTACTTCGAATTCAAAATCTAAAAAAATGACGTCATCCCTCTTTAAACTCAGTGACAACACTGAAAGTACGCGTACGACGCGGGCGCCGACTCGACGCCGCGCGAGGATTCCCGCGTATCTTCGAGGACGCGTTTGTCAGGTTCAAGCATTTATGCACTTTATTAAAATAATTTTAAAGTTTATTTTCAAGTGCGTTAATAAAATCCTCTCCGCTGCTCTCCGTTTTTGTATTAGAGTAACGGAGACGACATAATTCTCTTGGTTTTGGCGCGGCAATTTTGATGGCAGCTAGCAGTTTGTGGAAATTAAATTACTATTATTAGTTAATGGTACAGGATTTACCTGGTCGTATGAGATTTTATATGACCCCTTAATGACACTGCGCTTGGGCAGTACTGAAAACACATGTCACATTGGAACGAGCCGTTCTCCTGAAAAGTTTCAGTCAAAACTAGATTTACTTGATAAAACAATTTCTAATTAACACAGTATTTATAACCTACTAGCAGATCCGGCAAACTTCGTACCGCCTCAGAATCAATAAGTAAAAAACGTTGACTTCTGAACGACGGGACGAACATCAAATATTTGACAGGTAGGAATAGTTTCTAAGGGAAAGTGAAATTGTTGTTTTTACTATATTCCAAGCATTTTTTTCCATATTTACTCACCTTTTAAACCTTCCCTGGACTTCCACAAATAATTTAAAACCAAAATTTGCCAAATCAGTTCAGCCGTTCTCGAGTTTTAGCGAGACTAACGAACAGCAACTGATATATATATATATATATATATATATATATATATATATATATATATATATATATATATATATATATATATATATATATATATATATATATATATATATATTGATATAGATAATAATGATAATAGAAAGAGAGAGACTATTGCTCATCAAAATATGCAATTACAAAAACAGACCATATTTCTAGGCAATACAATAGGCGGCCTTATCGCTCGCTCAAAGCGATCTCTTCCGGGCACCCTAAATGAATGAAATTTGAATCAGGCGATGTAGGGGGCGTAGATAAAAGGCAATAGATAAATAAATACTCAAACTAATTTAAGAAATAAATATACAAATACATACATAACTTCACGCCAGTTCCATTGCGGGGTAGGCACGAACAACAGAGCGCCATTAAGGCTTGTTCTTACACACCTCACTTGCTTCTTTGACATTCATAACTCTTGTCATACATACATAATTATATCGTATATATAAGTTATCATAATAAATGTATTAGCATGATTATATTGTGTTAATCAGACATAGCTATTTAAGGACAAAGATATTATAAAATTCTAAAAATGCCGTGTCTGTACGTTGAAGCTATAAAAAAAATCCAACTGGAATGCACTATATAAACGATGGAGAACACGATGCAATTTTTTTTAATTTCTTGACTGCTTGTCTTTTTGTTCGGGATTCACGTAAATACTATTGGGCCGATTGCGATTTCGATGCGGTTTTCGATAATCGACAACAAATTCTTAGACTTAAAATTTGCGCTACTTTTTATCATGAGAATCCCGCGGGAATATTTCTGGGAATGATTTAAAATGGCTAGATTTAAAAAAAAAACGAATTCCAATGTGATTTTTTCACTGATAAAATGTGTGATATTTTTTAACCCAGGAATCGCGCGGGAATTTTCACGGGAGTAGTTTATAATTGTTCGGATGCATAAAAATTAGTTTATTCCGGCACAGTTTTCACTAAAACGATAGCTTACATTATCTTTTAAAAGCTGCTGTACTTTGTGTCCCGTGAATGCCGCGGGAATTTCAAGTCAAGCGTGAACGAAGTCGCGGGCATATCCTAGTACTATATAAAAACAAATTTTAAATCGGCAGATAAGACAAACACACACAGTGTATATATATCTGTAAGCTAAGCAACTTACACTTATGTTATGGGTAGTTTTTATCCGTGCAGGAACGGAGAAAGAATACAATTTCCTGCGTTGGGGCGGCCTGTCGTAAGAGGCGACAAAACAACCCACAGCCAGGTGGTAGGGCATTCGCCCGACTGGATGGCTACCACCCCTGGTCTAGAGTATGTCGCCATAACAACCTTGAGTTGTGTTCCGGCATTAGTGACCAGGTTCCAGTTTCCCTTAAGAGACCAGTAGCGCATTTGTAGCAACTTTGCTGTTGCAAATGTCCATAGGCGATGGTAACCGCTTTCCATCAAGTGGGCCGTCTGCTTGTCTGCTGCTCTCCTGCAATAACAAAAAAAGTATACAAGTGATTACTCTGGCCTCACTTACCATACAATGTTTTTCATTATGATTCCTTAACAGGTCTTCGAAATTGAACCCTTTGACGCATTTCTCACACTTGTGTGGAGATTTGATGTATGAAAGCTCTTTAGACTTCTCATGCATTTCTTGTAGAACCTAAAAATTAAACAAATAATATGAGTGGATGAACAAGTTATAGATAGATAACACTTTATTGTACACCATTACAGAAAAACTTACGAACTAGTATTAGTCTAGTTGGGTACAAAGGGCGGTCTTACCGCTAAAAAGCGATCTCTTCCAGACAACCCGCGGCAAGAATATACTGATTAGGAATGGCGACGGTGGTATACATAATTATTGTACGATTACTTACATTTTAATAATAAATATATAACTATACTATATATGTTATGTAACACAAGCAGGGGTTTATGACTATGTGTGTAAGAGTGAGTGTGTGTGCATGAGAGGGGGGGGGGGGGGAGAAAGAAGGAGAGAGAGGGGGGGAGAGAAAGGAGAGAGGGGGGGGGAGAGAAAGAAGGAGAGGGGGGGGGAAGAAAGAAGGAGAGGGGGGGAGAATGCTATTAAATAAATAAGAATTTCATTTCCTAAGTTCTTTATTATTTTATACCTGTTCCTTGGTTAACTTGATAACTTCATACTCATCAGTTTCTTGAACCATTCTTGATGTGAAGCCATTCTTCAACTCTCTCTTTGGTCTCTTATTTCTCTTAGATAACTTTTGTTGAAGCTCTGTTTCTTCTTTCAAGTCTTCTTGTTTTACTTCTATGTACTTTTGTTCATTCTTCTGGTAAAATAAATAAATTCATTAATTGAGGGTTATATCTATTATAAGTTTTTATTTAACTTGCAATGGATGTACCTATGTATGTATGTAAGTTCGGGTGGAATGTTGCAAATTAAATTTAACCAACTTCCCGGTTTCCAAACAGTCTCTTTTGCTACCCATTTTAGATTATGCTGACGTCTGCTATCTTGACTTAACCGTAGAACAGTTAAATAAACTTGAGCGACTTCAGAATTTTTGCATTAGGTTCATATTTGGATTGCGAAAATATGACCATGTTTCTGAATTTCGTGAAAAACTCAAGTGGCTCCCTATCCGCTTTCGCCGGAATACTCACATTCTCACATTACTTTATAACATATTATTTATTCCTAGTAGTCCTCCTTACCTTAAGGAACGTTTTCAATTCCTTCGCCTTTCTACTTCCCACAATTTGCGCACTCATACGTATCGTAAACTCACTACACCTGCACACACTTCATCTTTTTATGATAACTCTTTTACAGTGCAGGCTGTCAAACTTTGGAATGCGCTGCCTATTACTGTCAGAGAGGCCAAAACATCACCTACATTTAAGAACGCACTCAGAAAACACTACTTTTCCTTAAATAATTATTCCTAACTCTTATATTATAGACTATTTAGCATATACATATGTATATATAAATATGTATGTATTTAATTTATAAAGTAATTTAAGTATGTGTATTTAATATGTAAATTATGTAGTTTAAGTATGTTTATTTATGATATACCTACTTAATGATCTGCACCACCTACATCGCCAGATTAGGTTAAATTATTCCTTAAGTTAGGTTGCCTGGAAGAGATTGCTTTAAGCGATAAGGCCTTTTTAATAAGCCTATTGTTTCTACCATGACAATATTGTAATTGTGTATTTTTGATATTGTATATTTGGTGAGCAACACATTTTTAGTTTAAGTTGTATCTAGTTATTTTAAGTCAGATTTAAATTACTCATTAGTCTTATGTCCTAGATTAGATTGTAATTTTAATGTTGTATCACTAAGATACATCATTTATGGAAAAAAACAAAACACTGTTGGCTCAGTGACCCAAGTGGGTCTTGGCCTCCAAACGAGAATATACCATTTTTATCCTGCACAGTTTCTTGCTAATTATTGGCTCGTAGCCCCGACAGGTCAGCCTCCACTCTGTCCTTCCAGCGATATTTGGGGCGGTCTACCGGACGCCGACCTACCGGCCGTCGCAAATATGCTTTCCTCACGCTGCAATCCTCTTGATGTTATTTTAGAATACATACTTAAATAATATTTTAAATGCAAAAGTATCTTGGCCTGTATCTTACGGTTTCACATCCTAACCAATCATCATGAAATTTGACATATACATTGTCAGGAGTTTAGAAAAGTACCTAAAGGTGCCCTTTCCTTCAGAGAACTCGAAGCATTAGTGTTGATTGAGCGGAGAGCCAGGTGGTTGGTTGGTAATAACTGACTTATTGATGACAAAACTCATTCTCAAACATCGGCACAGGGTTGCCAGCTTATCAATTTTCTATTGGATACACTCTGGAGAGTGTGCAGTTGAGCTCTTCAATCTGATCCCGCCATCTCCCTTCTATATATATGGTGGATGTACCACCTCTATGAAATAAGTACTTTGCTGCCACCTTCATCATGCACAACACAAAGGAGTGCAACTCCTTGCCGGAGTCTGTCTTTCCCGATACTTACTACCTAGGTGTCTTCAAGTCCCGTGTGAATAGGTACCATTTTGGTGGGCCATCTGCCTGTCTGCTGAACTCATGCAATAAATAAAATAAATCTTTAATAAGGTTACACAAGCCCCAAAGAGCATCAAGGGGCTACAGACGAATTAATTTAAAAAAAAAAACCACTTCAGCTGATATTCTGTGTGAGTGGTTTCAGACTGATCGAACTGCCTTGGACTGCTGTACTCATGACGATTCCAGTATAAACTTGTATAAAAAGAACTTACTACTATTGTGTGATACAGCAGCCCCTGAGCTTTTTGACATTGTAGAACAAATTTAGAGACTTTCCGAAGCATCCATTTGCAAAACAAGCACATTTCTAACAGCATATCCAGATATCTCCAGATATCTGAAATTAATAGTATTTTTTAAATTATATTGGTTGCTGCATACCTGGATATTGCTCTGCTGAATATTGACCAACTAAAGAAATGATAAGAATAAAATATAGAGTGCAGTATAGTTATAGGCATATTTATTTATTACTTGAGATATAAAGTGAATTTTGGGTAGTTATAAAAAAAACCATGAACCACATTCTGACATACATTAAAAAATTTCAGCTCTGTTCATCTATACTAATATTATAAAGAGGTAAAGTTTGTGAGTTTGTGACATTGTAGGGGGTAATCTCTGGATTTACTAAACCGATTTAAAAATTCTTTTGCTGTTAGAAAGCTACATTAACGTGGAGTGTCATAGGCTATATAACATGACGCTATATACCACGGGAGCGGGATAGAGCGCAGGTGAAACCGCGCTGGGCCGCTAGTAATAAATAAATAAATGCACCTTATATCTAAACCCCACCCAAAATATAAAGTACAAATAACAGAAAAATGTAAAGGATGTCTGAAATGAATAGCTACACATAATTATCAAAAGTACCTATAATAAATATGTATGTATGAAGAGATTAGTGAAAGTGGATGAAGCAAAAGATGTATGTCAAGATTGTAGCAAGTGGAAATCCATTGTCTCTGCCTACCCTTATAGAAAACAGGAGTGATAATATGTATGTACATGATTAACTTTTCTGCTGACAATATATCTGTTATGTCACGTACATGGAATAATTTATTGCTAAATAATTAGCAAGGTTATAACTGATTGGTCCATGTACATGCCAAAAACTGTCAATACAGAAAACAGAAAACCTTCGGAGATGCATCTACGAATATGTTTAGGTTTTACATAATTACACTTAGCAGTAAAGATTTCTGTATATATAGTCTTAAGTTGAATGTTAAATTAATTAAGGAATAATTACATCTAGAGTACTACACTCGTCGTCTTATTTTGTACTCCCCTCTTGAGTGGTTGAGCCTAGCTCCATGTATGTGATGTAACAATTGCCATAGAAGATGATATTTGAAAATGACAGTTATCCAGTAAAAATGTTACACTAAATAGTTCCTATATCCAAAATGACTAATGTTGTTGATCAATGTTTACAACATCAGAGGTGTCAAAAACATTTTACTGGCTTTGAAACATTTCATGAACTATCTAATGTTATAGTAGAAAATTAATACCTTGATGGGGCGTACCCTCCAGATTGTTACTTTGTATGAAATAAACGTTCTAAACACCTGTCGCATAATTAAGCTTGGCAATTATTCAAAGAAATCAAAATATTTTTAAAAGTATCATGATAAAAATATAATTCAATTACTCTCTAATCTCCAAGATATAATCAGTTTATATCTCAGATTGTGAAAGGGCAATAAACACTAAAATAAATATTTTGTTTAAGAGAAAACATGCAGACTATTTTAAAATTTAGTGTTTATTAAAGACAAAGATAAGAAGCGTGCTTATATGGTAAAAACTGTAAAACTGCGTAATATAGCAACAATTTTATTGTAAAAGTGAAAATCCGTTTTATAAAATCAAGAGAAAAATACTGAAACGGGGAAGAAATAAACAAAAATGAAATAAATATAATTACCTTTTGAACTATATTATACAAATAGCATCCATTTTGAAGGCACACACATAAACATATATCTATCTCGTTCTTACTCAGCACTGTAACTCGCAGGAAAACAATATAACAGTATTTCAGTGCGTACATAAAGTGGAACATGAATATACGTAAATACCTAATGAGGCCGAAAATCCGCCATGTTTAGTGCACCAAATGTCATTATCAGTCAGTGCACCCGGTACTTGTCCTGTCAAAAAGTCGTGGTATAAATGAAAATAACTAATTATCTTTCAATATTTTGCTTGTGATTTAAAATAATTGAAGCCAAATATAAATAATTACGTCGCAGATATGTCCGTGTGCAGTGTAATAGGGTGCGGCATAAGAAAAACACCAAATCAGTCATCTTTAACCATACACAGGTACGCTGTAAATAACATTAAAAATATTGCTTATTGTTAATGTTTCCGGGAAAATAAAGGAAGATTTTCATTATAATTAGCAAGGTTCTTATGTGCAGTTATAGGTCATGAATGGATTTAACTTATTTAACTATATTTTTACGCTTAAATAATGTTAATTTATTAGCTGGGGTTGTACATTATTTATCGACTTTGATATCGATATAATATGATTGCTTATATAAAATTTCTTATTTTATCATGCTACCCCGCTTAAAACATACAAAAATAATAATTAAAACATATTTTATAGGATCCCAAGAAATGAGCGTATAAAGAAAAAGTGGCTGGAAGCCATTGGAATGGAAAATATAAAGCCAAATGCAAAATATATTTATATTTGCTCGCTACATTTTGATGATAAATGTTTCAACAAAACTCTGGATGTGACTCGACTACGAGATGATGCCGTGCCCTTCAAATTTGTAAGAGTAAGTTAATACTGTATATACTTTTATAGTTAGTATTGATATACTTTTTTTAAATTATATACATATTTTAATACATACATATTATTTTATAACAAAACGTGCTATAAAAGGATCAAAATTAATATACAAGTTTTGTATGGTGGGACGATGATCAGCAGGATAGTCGTTGGACTGTCGGCTTATTATATAATTCCTGCTCCGTCTTCGCAGTCGAAGGCCTTAATATGTCTTCTCGTGCCTCTCACACTCATGGAGACTGCTCGTATAATTGAAATTTGTACTTTCACTTTTAGCCTTTGATATACTTGTTGCTGCTACCTTATTACTGATATGCTAGTTACTAGTTGTAGTCTATGTCATTCTCATTCTATATAACCATTTTAGAAAAACTTATGGGTTTTGTGGCTGTGATTCCATCCAAGAAATGTATTTGCCCAATTTGAATAATAATGTCATAATTTAAGCAAATTTTATGAAAAAAATACTGTGGACACAATTATTCTAAACTAATATTTCAATATTTTGCAGCGACATGCCAGCCAACATAAAACTGGCATATTAAAAGAAAATCAGTTGGAAACAATTCCTGTTTTGGCCGGTCCTGACACCTCTACCTTGGTAAATGCTGCACATTTAAGGATTCTGCTGTTCTTTAGCTTCAAGAGAAGATGTTAGATTTTGTATATACAGACTCTTTATAGTGAAGCTATTGAACCTACTTAGATAAAAGTAATATGCTTTGACATCTTTAGAGGAATAAACCAAAACTGATGGTGTCACTTCTTTGAATTTTGTATTCCATGTAAAACATCTAAGGTACAAATAAAACTCATATTATAAACTTATGCCTTTATTAGTTTTACTTTAATAAAAACTATTGTAAATTCGTTAAATTTTTAATAATTAAGTGATTTTAGAGCGTAAGTCATAAGGAATGACGTTTTTTATTAAATAAATGTTCTGAAGGTGTTTTGTTTTTTTTTTATCACGCGGCCCTTAATAAGTTTAAAATTTGAATCACTCTCACTTATGGTGCAGCGCACCTATCTTGAGGTGCGTTGCGGTAATGTGTTACGGACTTTAGAGTCAGCAACACAATTAAAATAGATTGTAATAGAGAGGTAAGTAGTTTAGACTACTTACCTCTCTATTACAATCTAATTAATCTGTTTTGGATATCAAAATAAGAGTACGTGTTTTTCATAGGAAAAACACGTACTCTTATTTTGATATCCAAAACAGCATAGCTAGCTAGCATGCTAACGTTTTATCGCCGACATAAAGCTTCCATCCCTTTCCGGCATATACGCAAGTGCGAGCGAGACGGCAACATATGAAACGACGATAAAATTTAGCATGCTAGAGATGGGCAGATGGCACTGTACTACGCCATATGTTTATGTTTTGTGGTCACTGTGTTGTCAAACGACAACTTTATCAAATCAGTGTAGCAACTTTTAAAAATCGTCATATCGTTTACTTGATAAATTTGAAACACGAACTTGTCTTAGATTTCACACATCTAAATCAAAGTATCTTTGCACATAACAATATACTTACTTCCTATTAAAGTATAAATTCTACAAATAATTAATACTCAATAATATTGAAAATAAAATGAGCCAAGGACGTTTATCGATAAAACCTAATAACATTAAAATCTTCTGGACAGCACTAAAACCGCCATGTTTAGTGGCCAAATTCTATACGGAATCGAAAGCGCATTATATCCCGTTTTGAGGTGAACGATGCTGCTAAAAAATCACTAATAAACGAGTCTTCAACTAATCCTGGCCTATGGACCCACGCTTTGTGGAGTATGTCACATAATTATACCGAAATGGATAATGGCCCCTTCCTAGTTCATGTGCACAGGACGGAGAGCCACCCTAGAGCTGGTATATCTATTAACAAAATGGACTTTGGGAAACTTATGGTAAACGCCAAAATTGGCAAGATTGCCCAGCAAGGCATTAAAAATGTCGGCCGTAATAGAGTCTCTGTTGAGTTTCTTACCCCACACGATGCCAATGAATTTGTCTCCAATCCAATTTTAGCAGATTCGAAATATGAAGCGATGATTCCCACTTTTAATGTGACCCGAATGGGAATTGCCCGAGATGTCCCTCCAGATTGGTCGATGGAGGAGTTTGTAAACAAAATAGAACTCCCTCAAGGATGTGGGAAAATTTTAAAGGCTAGGCGCTTTAATCGGAAAGTACGTCATCAGGATGGCTCCACAGAGTGGTGTCCATCTACCACAGTTGTCCTTACCTTTAGTGGACAATTTCTGCCGAACTATATATATTGCTATTTTACCTCACTCAAAATTGAACCGTACATTCTTCCCACGATACAATGTTACTCTTGCTGCCGCTTTGGCCATGTGGGAGAGAAATGTAGGTCAAAACCCCGTTGTTACAAATGTGGACAGGCTCATACCGGTAATGCCTGCACCATCCATGTAGAAAATGCATACTGCTGCTTATGTACAGGTCATCATTATGCCATAGACAAAAATTGTGCCGAACATAACAGACAGAAACTCATAAAGAAAAAAATGTCAGAGGATAATGTATCCTATTCGGAAGCTGCAACTCTTTTCCCACCTGTCTTACGCTCTTATTCCGATGTTGCTAGAACTATGTTTGCTTCGCCACAATCTCCATCTAAAACTCCAACTAGACCGCAGGTCATTTCTACTACCTCCCCCCAATCCCCCTCGGGGCAGAGCCATAGGCGTACCATTTATGCTTCTCCTAAACCACGTTCACCTCTTGCTCCAGGCTATGACAGAGCTGCTCATCAAGCCCTAATTACCCAACGCGACCCTCCCTCACCACATAATGGTGTTGCTTTCAGCAACCACTATACCAATATTTCAGAAGACGATAACCTCATGGATATCCTTCTCGCTGCTTTAATTAACATATATTCAAGATTTGAAGATGTTCCCACACCGCCCAACGTTGCCCAAAAACTATCTTTGCTTACCTCTTTAATTAATAAACATGGATCTAATACAATGGAATAGCCGTAGTCTTATACCCAAAAAACACGAAATTTTTCAGATGATCCGCACCCATAACCCCGCTGTCTTTGCCATTTCGGAGACATGGCTTGTCCCAGGTACTCGTTTTCGAGTTCCAGGATATGCCTGTCTCCGCAGTGACAGAGATGATGGTTATGCAGGTTCCGCTATCTTGATAAAATCCTCTCTAACTTACTCCCGTATCCCACTTCCTCCTATCCCCGATTCTTTAAATATTGTGGGTGTCAAAATCCAAAATTATAATTTATCCATCCTCTCAGTCTATATCCCCCATCCTAGTCCTGACCTCATTCCAATCCTTGAAACCGTGTTTTCGTCTCTCTCTAGCCCTTTTCTTATTCTCGGAGATTTTAACTGTGCACATTTACTCTGGGGAAGTTCCCATTATGATGCCTTCGGGTACGATCTTGCGGATCTTTTTGACCGTATGAACGCCTGCGTCCTGAACGATGGTTCAGCAACACGTCGGACTGCTCCAGGAAGGCCAATTAGTATCCCTGACCTATCCATCTGTTCTCCTGATCTCCGATCCGTTGCGTCCTGGCTCGTATTAGAGGATTCCCATGGTAGTGACCACCTCCCAATTCTTATATCCCTCCCTCGCCTTACTGTACCTACTCGTCACCATACACCACTCTTAAAATACAATACCAACAAGGCAAATTGGGATACATACAGCATTGAATCAGATCGCCTAACTCAAAATGTTCCAGATATAACAGAAGACAATTTGTTCGCCTCCCATGACCAACTGATTGAACATCTTCATACTGCAGCTACCTCCAATATCCCTCTGAAGAAGACAAGATTAAATGGCAAGTGCTCTCCGCCTTGGTGGGATGCTGAGTGTACCGACATGCTCCATAAGCGAAAAGCTGCTGAACGTGATTATACTGTCGATATGTCTGTTGAAAATTACTTAAAATATAAAAGAGTCCTGGCAATATCTAAACGTTTTTTTAAAAAAAAGAAAAAGATGTCTTGGGTCCAATTTGCCGAACACTTAAACCCCCGTACCCCGTCCACCCTTATGTGGCGGGCTGTGAAACGTTACCGTGGTTCTTTTCAGACTTCTAGCCTCGATTCCAATGATAAATCCGTTTGGATCTCAGCATTCTTCAACAAATTAGCTCCCTTCTCGGTTCCAAATATGAACTCTCTCCCCTCCCCCTACCCCAATTCATTTAACTGTCATAGATTCAATCAACCATTTTCAATGGCAGAACTTGTCCAAGTTCTTAGCCGACTTAAGGACTCTTCTCCCGGTCTCGATGGTGTACCTTACTCTTTTTTTGTTAAATCTGGTTCTATTACTAAGAACTTTATTCTATCCCTTCTGAACAAAATTTTTGAAATAGGTTCTATCCCGGAATCCTGGAAAACCCAACTCATAATCCCAATCCTGAAACCTGCCAAATCTCCATCTGACCCATCTTCCTATCGTCCAATCGCTCTCTCCAATACTTTAGCCAAGATTATGGAACACCTTTTGAAAAATCGTTTAGAATATTATATAGAGTCCAACTCCCTACTTCCACCTAGCCAGTTTGGTTTTCGAAAAGGCATGGGCACTGTAGATAGTCTATCGATCCTCACTACGGACATTAGGACCGCTCTGTCCAGAAAGAAAGTTCTAGCAGGTGTCTTTTTGGACATCTCCGCTGCATATGATAACGTTATGCTTCACCTCCTCAGGCAAAAGCTGCATCAGCTGAGGGTACCAGTGAGACTAGCACATTTCATATGTAACCTCCTTATGGACAGATCAGTTGTATTAAGGGTCGGTAATTCTCAACTTCCCCCTAGACGTGTCTGGAGAGGTCTCCCACAAGGGTCTGTCTTAAGCCCGCTTTTATATAATATTTATACGTATGACCTGGATCAGTCTGTTTTGTCTTTTTGCGATATATTACAATACGCTGATGACATTGTCATTTATGCAACGGCTGATACAGTTGAACAGGCTGAATCAAGATTAAATAGTGCTTTATATTATCTAGAAGGGTGGTTATCAAATCATGGTTTGGAAATATCCCCCTCCAAAAGCAGTACAGTTGTTTTTACTCGGAAACGCAACCCTCCACCGATCAAGATTGTTTGCGGCGGGAAGGTCATTCCTACTTCGGAGCAGGTTAAATTTTTGGGAATTATCTTGGACTCGAAAATGACAGGACTTCATCATTTAAATTACATCACTAAAAAGGCCGAATCAACTCTAAACATCCTTCGTTGTCTTTCTGGAGTATGGTGGGGTGCACATCCCTACACGCAAAAGCTTATTTATAATGCCCTAGTTCGGAGCGTGTTGGATTACAGTACATTTGTGTTGGAGCCCTGTCTTAAACTTCCTTTAGCCAAATTAGATAAATTACAATACAAGTGCCTCAGGGTAATTTTGGGTGCCATGAAGTCATCTCCGACTAATGCCTTACAGGTTGAGGCCCTCGATCCCCCCCTCTCTCTTCGTCGACAGTATCTGTGTGATCGTTTTCTTTATAAAACTCTTCAAAATACATCTCACCCACTTATACCTAAACTGAAAACCTTACTTAGCTTAGTCCCCAATAACCCATATTGGTATCATAAAAACGTTCCATGCCTAATAAAAACATTACAAAAAATTTCTAGCTTGAATCAACCTTATTATGAATCCTCAAAACCTATTATTTATTCAGTTAAGTATGATGCCTTAAACTTTCAACCTAAAGTCTTGCTAAACTTTGATATATCCAAAAACGATCATAATGCTAATTCCACTTTCAACCAAAAGCTACAGTCGGAATGGTCTGATTGGACACCTATTTATACTGATGCCTCAAAACTAGACAAAAAGGATGAAGTCGGCACTGCAGTTTGGTGCCCTATTTATCAACTTGCGCTAACCTTCAAATGTCCCTCTCTAACATCGGTTTTTACTGGAGAGGCCATTGCTATTTTGGAGGCGGTTAAATTCGTATTGGATAACAAAAATAAATTCACAAAAGTTATTATTTTCTCAGACTCCCTCAGTTGTTTGCAGGCTATTCTACACAGTAACCTCTCAAATGTATCCAAATGTTCCTTAGTTTTCAAAGTCAAAGAAATGTTATTTGATCTATATGACCATGTTGAAGTCGCATTAGCTTGGATTCCCAGTCATTGCGGTATAAGTGGCAATGAAGTTGTTGACCAACTAGCGAAGGGTGCCATTGTCTCAGGGTGCCTTGACCACCGCCTTGTTCAGATGCAAGACCTATGCTCCAAAGCTAAAGTTGATTTGACTGAAGATTGGCAATTGAGTTGGTCTAAGACAGGTATGGATAGAGGTAGACACTATAAAGACATTCAACCTTCTATACCAAACCAACCTTGGTTCTTTAAATACCGCTATCTTAACAAATCAATGATTTCCATAATCTGCAGACTCCGGCTGGGACACTTATGTTCTTCGGTCCATTTAAATAGAATTGGTGTACGCAGCACTCCTATTTGTGACTGTGGCACTGAAGAGGGATCGCCAGATCATATATTTTTTAACTGTCCACTATATCCTCAGTCTTTGTATGAAATCCTCCCAAAAAAAATCCCGAAGCCCATAAACATAAAATTCCTGCTTGTAAATATTCATAATCCTATGGTCCTTAATATAATTTGTAAATATATAAACATGTATAATATTAAATTGTGATGTCCTTTATCTATGTGTTTAAGTACCTATGTATGTTATAAATTATATTTCATTTTTTATTATTCTATACCTTTCTAGGTGGTGGGTTTTTATTTTATTTTATGTGAACAAGATAATTAAAAAAAAAAAAAAAAAAAAACAATGTAAACTGCCTTTTCCACACTTGACATTGGCAGTAATGGTCGTTGGCTAAACAAACGAACCTCTTTGGTAAATTTGCATAAACGCGGAACCTGAAAATTACGCATTTTTTTGTATTCAAAGACTTTACATATGGTTTGCTATGGTTTAATAACGACACTAAAATCATCGGTAAGCCATCATTTAGACAAAAAATTAATACACATTACAATTAATTACGAAATACGTGCATTATATCGATAGAAATAATGTTCAATTTTAGCGTGACGACTTACCTACTAATTATAATAAAAACACAATTACTTTAATTTTGGGATTAATCTGCAAATGTAACATGTATAACATGATCAAAATAATTAATCATTATAAAATCAACTATTACGGCATTGCTAAAAAACCACCATATTTTGTAATTGGTAGGTGAAACCTCAGATTAATAATATTAAGAGACAAAGTTTTTACTTCACTTTGCTACTTGTTAGGCAAAGACACTAAATCCATACAGCATGAATACCAATATTACTCAATCAATCTGAAGATCATTGAATGACATGAAAGTATGGAATTTTAGATTTTTCACATTATTGTAACTAAGATAATTAATATATTTTTCTAGTTTGTATATATAATTAACGACAACATGCAATACTAATGTTAGACAAACAATATATAGGTGTGAGGGGTGTTCGAAGGTTATGGCAAGGACAGTGGGTTAGGTTAGGTTATCTTTAGACCAAAGCCCACGAGCCGAGCGAGCGAAGCGAGCGTGCCGCGGCAGCGGCCGACGAGTGGCAGAACCGACTTTAACTTTTATCAAAATTATCAACGAATAAATAGAAACCAGTTGGTTCTGCCACTCGCCGGCCGCTGTCGCGGCACGCTCGCTTCGCTCGCTCGGCTCGTGGGCTTTGGTCTAAAGATAACCTAACCTAACCCACTGTCCTTGTCACTGGTTACACCTTCGACCACCCCTTACACCTATACTTTGTTCTGCTTACATTGGTAGTGCATGTAGTCGGTATTTATATATACAAACTAGAAAAATATATTAATTATCTTAGTTACAATAATGTGAAAAATCTAAAATTCCATACTTTCATGTCATTCAATGATCTTCAGATTGATTGAGTAATATTGGTATTCATGCTGTATGGATTTAGTGTCTTTGCCTAACAAGTAGCAAAGTGAAGTAAAAACTTTGTCTCTTAATATTATTAATCTGAGGTTTCACCTACCAATTACAAAATATGGTGGTTTTTTAGCAATGCCGTAATAGTTGATTTTATAATGATTAATTATTTTGATCATGTTATACATGTTACATTTGCAGATTAATCCCAAAATTAAAGTAATTGTGTTTTTATTATAATTAGTAGGTAAGTCGTCACGCTAAAATTGAACATTATTTCTATCGATATAATGCACGTATTTCGTAATTAATTGTAATGTGTATTAATTTTTTGTCTAAATGATGGCTTACCGATGATTTTAGTGTCGTTATTAAACCATAGCAAACCATATGTAAAGTCTTTGAATACAAAAAAATGCGTAATTTTCAGGTTCCGCGTTTATGCAAATTTACCACTTTTTTTTATTATTTGAGATATAAAGTGAATTTTAGGGTGGTTATAAAAAAAATTAGGGTGCGGTATAGATTAGGGCACATTTATTTATTACTTGAGATATAAACTTTACTTTGGATGGTTATAAAAAAAATAACCACGAAGGCTAAGGCTAGTGCTCCGCTTCGCTTCGTACCTTAACCTTCTAACCTATATTAAAAAATAGCAGTGTGTAACTCCTGAGTGATTAACTCAAAAGATATATATCCGACGCGAAGAGTGATTAGATAAGTATATCACTTGCGTTCAAAATGTGTCTTTATATCTTTAACTCTTTAGTTCATTCCTCTTCCACACGATGACTATAGATCCGAATGAGAAGAAACTAGACTAGAAAGAATGATTAGCCCGCACACTGCGCACGCATAGTAAGTGAATGAGGAAACAGGATATAATACCGAGCCAAAATAAATTGTAACACTATAGTTTTATGGTGTAATTTTGTTTTAATGTAATTAATTTTATTATATTTTTTCACTCTATATTTTTTTCATATCAGTTTATCAGTATATCACTCTTGACTTGACTTGACTTTTGTTGATTTTGGCTCCAACGCCTTTGGCATTGATTTCGCCAATGTCGCCGTAGATGCGAAACATATACGGAAAATGACAGGTGAACTAATGTAGCAAATTAAGCTCTATAAAATAAATTTTGACCGGTACATTGTATAGTAAGGTTTTCTGTATACCTGTAAACAGAACAAAACACATATAGGTTAGACTAACCACACTACATAAATTATAAATAGATAATAATATAATAAATAAATTATAGATAAATGTTATTAACCGATATAAATTTACATAAAGTATATACATGGTTTTTGTCAGCCAGGGTGAGAAGGAAGTTCAAATTGATAGGGCGAGGAAGCTTTTTATGTAAAACGTCATACAAGGGAGTAATAATTTTGGGACAATAAAAAAAAATGTGGTGTAGAGTTCCTTCAGCTAAACCGCATTCACAGAGGGAGTGATCACGAATTCGAATTTCGGCTAAGAAAACAGGAGAGCAACAGTGACCAAGACTAAGACGGATAATTGCTGAGATGTCTTTTTTAGATAGGTTTTGGTGATTAAAAAACCAAGGTTTTGGACGTAGGACCGGTTGAAGATTTCCATAATACTTCCCGACAATCTGCCGAGAACGTTGCCATCTATCATCCCAGGATATGTACATTTGGGGTTTGGCAAGAGCACGTAAGTCTCGGGGAAAGCATTTGTTATACTTGGTGGTCCCTATGTAGACAGCTTCCTTGGCTCAACAGTCAGCAATCTCATTGCCGCTGATGCCTGAGTGACTTGGAATCCAAACTAGAATTATATCAAGACTGGAACGATGACAATGAAGGAGAGCCTCTTTAATTTTAAGGGTAACTGAGAAATTGTCTTTAGCATGAAAGGGGAGTTTACTTATATCTTGAAGACAACTCAGACAATCAGTGACAATAATAGATTTACTTATGCCATGTGATTCAATGTAAAGGATAGCTTCCAAAACAGCGATTAATTCACCTGTATATGTAGAACTGGACATGGGAATTTTAAAATTTAGGATGATTTTGAATTTAGGGATCCACACTGCTGCACCGACAGGTCCATTCTGCGTTAATTTTGATGCATCAGTGAAGAATTGGAGATGATCTGGCCAACGATTTTGGATGGCATTGCAGAAAAGTCGGTTAGCACCGGGGGAGTTTTTGAAAATGTCTAGCTCCAAAATCACATTGGGACTAAAAAGAAGGCTGTTAAAATTAGTTTCAAATAAGGGAAGTTTGTAGTTCTGATAAATACCACAAGGTAAGCTAAGAATTTTTTTATAGGAATTAATAAGGAGGGGTAGGGTTTTATGAGACCAGTAAGTAGAAGATGAACTAAGCTGGTAAAGCTGTTCAAGGACTCCTAGAAGTGGGTGATCGGAGAGCTCAATCACTTTACAGAGAAATCTGTCCGACAGAAACTGTCTACGCAGGGCAAGAGGAGGATCAGAACACTCTACCTGAAGGGCGTTTGTGGGAGAAGATTTCATAGCGCCCGTGATAATTTTCAGACATTTAGCTTGAACTACATCTAGCTTAGAGAGGCTGGCTTTCTGTCTTCTTTCTTCTTTTTTTTGGATTATGGCTCCAACGCAGTTTGCATTGATTTGGCCAATGTCACAGTAGGTGGTAAAATGTCAGGTGCATATAAGAGTATAAATGCGAAAAGAAAAATTTGGTCGGTGATCTTCCAAATCACTTTCTGAAATCCTGAGGACAACACAAAACATAGAGTGTTAGACTAACTACATTAGAGATAGATGTTATTTATTGTTAAAAACTTTGATAATATATGTACATGTCTACTATCAGCTAGGGTAAGAAGAAAGTCCACATTGACAGGTCGGGGAAAATCTTTGAGTAATATACTGTAGAGGGGAGAAACTATTTTGGGACATTCGAAAAAAATGTGATGGACAGAGCCGTCAGCTAAGCCGCACTCACAGAGAGAATTATCGCGAATTCTTAATTTTGCAAGAAATACAGGACAGCAACAGTGGCCAAGACGCAGGCGAATTATAGTTGATATAACTTTTTTGGGTAGTTTTCTATAGTTGAAGAACCAAGGTTTGGGACGTAATGTTGGTTGCAAACTACCGTAGTATCTGCCAACAGTCAGACGGGACTGTTGCCAGATACCATTCCAAGTCTCAAACATCTGGGGCCGCGCGAGAGAGCGTAAATCGCGGGGAAAGCATTTATTATATTTGTTACTACCCGAACAGACAGCTTCCTTGGCGCAACAGTCGGCAATCTCATTTCCACCAATTCCACAGTGACCTGGGATCCAGGCAAGTACTATATCTAAACCAGACGAGTGACAACGAAAGAGGGCTTCCTTTATTTTTAGAGAGATGACAAAGTTATGTTTAGCATGTAAAGGTAATTTTGAGATATCCTGTAGGGAGCTTAAGGAATCAGTAAAAATGATAGATTTACTTATGTTATGGGATTCAATATAAAGGACGGCTTCTAGAATGGCGATTGATTCGCCAGTGAACACAGAGCTAGGAGGAGGAATTTTGAAATTTAAAATAATTTTGTATTTGGGAATCCAAATAGCTGAACCAACAGGGCCATTTTGAGATAGCCGTGATGCATCGGTGAAAAACTGAAGGTGGTCTGGCCAACGATCCTGCGTAATTTTACAAAATAATTGATTAGCATCTGGAGAATTTTTGTGAATATCTAGATTTAGAATAACATTAGGTTTATAAATAAGGCTTTCAAAACTAAACTCAAAAACAGGATTTTTATAATTCTGGAAAATGCCAAGAGGAAGATCTACTAGTTTCTTATACGAATTTATAAGAAGTGGAAGACATTTGTGAGTCCAATAACTAGATGTGAACGAAATTTGAAGGAGTTGATCTAAGATACCTAGAAGGGAATGATCTGAGAGCTCTATCACTTTATAAAAGAATCTGTCCGACAGAAGCTGCCTGCGAAGAGCAAGAGGAGGGTCTACACACTCAACCTGAAGGGCATTTGTTGGAGAAGATTTCATTGCGCCTGTGATGATTCTGAGGCATTTGGCTTGTATGCGTTCCAGTTTCATGAGAGCGGATTTACTGCAGGGTTCCAATATGAAGCAGGCATAGTCAAAATGAGTTAAGATAAAAAAGAGCAGAATTGATACGGTTTGAAGCATCACTGAAAGAGTCAGAAGTGGCATATAGAGCAATGTCATCGGCATACTGAAGGGCTTTGCAAAAGCAGCTTACAGAAGATTCTAAATCTGCCGTATAAATGTTATAGAGGATCGGGCTGAGGACAGAGCCTTGGGGTAAACCTTTCCATACAAGACGCGGGGGGGAGTTGATTTCCGAAACGCGGACGGAGATTGATCTCTCCATGAACATATTGGAAATAATGTTGACAATCCTCGGGGGGATACTCAGATTGTGCAGCTTCTGCCTGAGTATTTGAAGGTTGACGTTGTCGTATGCAGACGTTATGTCTAAAAAGACTCCTACGACATGTTCATTTCGGGAAAAAGCTAATCTGATGTCTGAGGTAATAAGGCTGAGACTGTCCATTGTACCTAAACCTCGTCTAAAACCAAACTGGCTATTGGCTAATATGCCTTTGCTTTCTACGATCCACTCGAGTCGATTTTTAATTAAATGCTCCATAATTTTAGCAAGGACTGAAGATAGGGCTATAGGTCTATAAGCATCAGAGTCTGAAGCATCCTTGCCAGGTTTTAATATTGGAACAATTATTTGCTTTTTCCAAGACTCTGGGATAGATCCGGAAAGAAAAATCTGATTCAGAAGGTTCAGTAGAAAATGCTTAGAAGATTCACAGGACTGAATTACAAAGGAATAAGTAATGCCGTCTACTCCAGGAGAAGAGTCTCGGAGATGATCTAGGGCAGCGCATAGTTCTCCAAAGGAAAATTTAGAATTCATGGGATTCAACTCATCTGAAGGGGAACAACTGATGGGGGGACAAGGTTCAAGGGGAACAAAAAGAGGAGCAAGCTTGTGCATGAAATTGGGAAGCCAGGAAGATGGATTATTGGAATTAATATTATCGTCACTTTGGGACTTTCTAAAGGCTTTTATTTTCTTCCATATCATAGAAGCTGGAGTCCTGGGAGAAAGGGATTCGCAGAAGGCTTGCCAACCTTTTTTTTTCTTTGAACGCAACAGTCTTTTAGAGGAAGCAGAGACTTTCTGAAATTCTAAGTAATTATCATATGTGAGGCTCCTGGTAAATTTAATCTCCGCTTCTTTGCGCTTTTTTACTATAGCGGAACATTCAGAATTCCACCAAGCAGGGGAGGGAATTTTATTTTTTACAGAGTTTTTTAAGGGGATTGATTGCTCAGCAGCAGATGTCAATGCAGATACATACTCATCATATAGGGAAGTAAAATTCAGAGAAGAACCATCAGGAAGAGAGTTTAATTTACTTTGTACCAAGGAAGAGAACTTATGCCAGTCAGCTAATGCGAGTCTAAATCTCAAGAGAGGCGTTGGAGTGACAGGAGGGGGTGAAGAATCAGGCAAGGAACAAAGAATAGGGAGATGGTCACTTCCATAACAGTTAGAAAGAACAGACCATGAAAGAGAGTAGGCTATGGAGGGAGAGGATAAAGTAAGGTCAGGGGCACTCGGATTTTGAAGGGGAGAGACTCTACGCGTAGGGGTTCCATCATTAATGATGCATAAGTTTAGATCATTTAAGATATCGAGAAATGCTGGAGCAATAGGATCACAGGAAGCTGAACCCCACAAAGTATGGCGGATATTTAGGTCTCCTAGAATGAGGAGAGGGACAGGAAGATGGCATAAGAGGGAGGAAAGTTCTTGTATGAGGAGAGCATTGGGGTAAGGGATGTAGACAGACACAAATGTTATATTAAGACAACGGACAGCTACAATATTAATATCTGGGGAGTGAGGGGGGAGGGTGAAACGGGAGAATGTAATATTTCTTCTAACAAGAATAGCACAACCAGCCCAACCATCCGATCTGTCATCTCGGATACATGAAAACCCAGGCACTCGAAATAAAGAACCAGGGTTCAACCATGTTTCAGAGAGGGCAAAAAGGTAAGGATTAAACTGATTAATTAAAAAAGATACTTCATGTTTTTTATTATTAACACTACGACAGTTCCATTGAAGGACCTTCGCCATTTTGGATAGAAGAGTTTATAAGTGACGTAATAATTTTTTGAAGCATATCTATGACATTGTACGGTTGTATATCACCACATTTAGAAAATATGTTAATTAAAGCTGTTGACAAAATTTGTACTAAATTATCATTAGCGGTAGAGATATTAGGGGACTTATCGCCAAGAGCACAACCATTTGGTAAAGAGGAAGGTGGCGAGGAGACAATATTAGCATGGGCTAGATGATCATATGTTGTACCTAGCTCCTGTCTAGGTTTTCTATGTATATAGATAGTTTTCCTATATGAAGAATTTGGTGCAGACTGAACAGTACTGGGGGAAGGTTCAGGGCACATAGGGGAGGGAACAGAATTAGGAGAGGGATAGGGTATGTAGGCAGATTTGTTTGGAACTGTTGAGGAAATGTCAGCATATGAAGTCCGAACAGGTTTAAATCTACGGGCCGCCTCAACACATCCAATATTTTCAGTGGACATTATGACTTTAATGTTTCTTTGGCGTGCATGTTCGGGGCATCTAGAGTCAGTGGCTGCATGATTACCAGAACAAAACAAACAAGTAATTTTATCCTCAGGTACCTGGCAAGTGGCATTTTCATGCGGGCCAGCACAGCGAGAACAGCGTGAGTTAGATCGGCATTTGTCACGAATGTGTCCGAAACGACAGCATTTTAGGCACTGTATAGTGGGAAGGGTATATGTTCCAACAGGTTGAGAGAGGTTGCAACAATAAACATGGCTTGGGAGGGATTGGCCTAAAAAGGTGAGAACTACAGTACCAGTGGGTTCCCAGCAGGTTGTATCTTCAACACGTTTTTTTTTTATTTAGTCTTCTCGCTTTAATTACTATAGAAGACTCTGGACGGCACTCAGTCCATGAAACCAAGTCCTCCAAAGACCAATCTAGAGGGATTGAATGAATTACACCCATACGGGTAAGTTGAAAACGGGGAATTATTGCTGTAAGATTATTTAACTCTAGGACAGGGTGGGATAAGAATGAATTAGCTTCAGAGAATGTTTTAAAATAAATAGAAAATTTGTTTCTTCCTATATTTTTTATTTCGTCAACCCCTGAGACTTTGCTGTTGTAAATAACTTGGGCTATTTTAAGGGCGCGCATATTGTTGGATGATTTGGGCAGGTCCACATCGGGACCCGTAACGTAAACAATAAAAGGGCCTGAGTCAGACTCAGAATACCTGAGATCCGAGTTTGCCTCAAATCCAGGTCTGGTGTATGTGTGTTGGATAGAGACTGAAGGGGGCAAAATTCTTTTCTCGGGGGTATTTGAAGGAGCCTCTAAAGAACGTTTAGCCCGTAATTTCTCCTTAGTTTGGCCAATAGCGTGAGATTCGCCCACTTCCATTCCTAAAGAATGTCTCCCCCTATCAGGAGGGACTTTCTCTCCCACCGACTGCGACATTTATAAAGTAAAGTACTTACCACTAATAATAAACTTAAAAATAGCCAACACCAACAGATAAATGACAACACAAAGCCAGGAAAACAGAAAAACACGAAAGAAAACCAAGAGAAATTCGCCAAAACGTGATTCCGCGGGAATGTCACCTGTCACTTCTTTTATATCTTTAACTCTTTATCTTTACAGTGAATAGTGTCAGTGTCAATTGCAGACAAGATGAGTTATTATCTGTGAGTGATACCCTGAAAGTGACAGGTGTTGTTTAGGAATCCACACGTGTTTGCGAAAGTTGTTCTCAATTTTTTAAGTTTTTCTGTTGCCCTGCTTTTTGTGTTGTCTTTTTTTGTGTTGGTGGTGGTAAATAAGTATCCTGTAACTAGTGGTAAGTTATTTTTATTATAAATGTCGCAGTCAGTGGGCGAGAAGGTTCCCCCCGATAGGGGGAGGAATTCTCTGGACACGCAGATGGCTGAATTAACGGCTATGTGTCAACCTGCTGAGAAACTTGTAGCTAAACGCCGCATTATTCCTTCAAAAGAGATCCCTGAAAAAAGAGCCCCTGCCCTACCAGCTTCAGCGTCAGCTCAACATTCTTTCACCCTACCGGGCTATGAGCCTACTACTGACGTCAAGTATAACGAGACGGACTTAGGCTCATTTGTTGTTCATGTGTCGCGTCTTGAATCTGACCCTACTTTCTCCACTGTTGGCATGCGAGCATTGAAAATAGCTCAGATCATTTATAATAATAAAGTCCCTGGTGTAGAAGAAATTAAAAACTTAGGTAGAAACAAACTTTCTGTTATTTGTAAGTCTTTCAATGATGCTAATGCTTTATTGTCTAATCCTATCCTTGCGTCTAATAAATTATCAGCATCTATCCCCCGCTTCCAAGTCACCCGCATGGGTGTTGTTAGCGACGCATTATAACATTTATATAATATTTAATTTTTATGGCAAATAAATGGCGAAGACGGGCGACAGAGGGCGTGCGTAGGACACCAGAGGGGGTTGGGCAGGATGCGGGGGTGAGTGGCGTCGATTGTCGCCCGCGCATCTTATAGTAGTCTGCGTTCCGCGTCGCGCTGTGATATATGTGTTTTTTATTTGCCTACGTACATCTACGTGCCGCTTTTTTTCGGTTAAAATATTCTCCTTTTTTATTTGTTCGAGCTACAAAGTGGTCTTCGAGCCAGATCATTATGTACAGAACGCCTTCAGTCCAAAGAATGGTCCAAACAAGGAGAAACGCGAGTGTAAAAGACGAAACAAATTTACCAAAAGTACCGGCAGTCACTGCGAAAAATATTGTAACTGTCGATGTGCACACCAAGCCTATGACGGTGCCGTTGGAAAGTGGAAGTATAAAGTCGGAGATACCTGTGGGTAATAAAATGAATGTCTCACGACAATGTGCTTCACTGTCTAGAAAATCGTCTTCTTCCATTGAGGCACGTAGAAAGAGGCTTGAGTTACAAGCCGCAG
Source organism: Dendrolimus kikuchii (assembly GCA_019925095.2). Taxonomy (NCBI): domain Eukaryota; kingdom Metazoa; phylum Arthropoda; class Insecta; order Lepidoptera; family Lasiocampidae; genus Dendrolimus; species Dendrolimus kikuchii. Next base: position 7,021,326 of record JAHHIN020000030.1, on the reverse strand, counting down.
AGGCAAAAGCGCGAATTAACATGGATTTAATTGAAAAACGGTTAGCCGCAGATATCGCAGATTTGGAAGATGAAAAATACAGTTCACATTCGGAGGGAAACCACTCTCAACATGGTAATGTGGAAGAATGGCTAGAACGGAGCCAGCACGAACTGGAGGCCCAAGCTGACCCACGAGATGGTATAAAAACGGGACAGCTGGACCAGCCGCTGCCACCGCCTGTGCCCCAGGCTACAGGCACCGACACCAACGATGGGACAGTTCATATATTGGCTTCCGCGCTGAAAGATCTTGCCGCCGCTTCCAGCAGTAATAATTCGAACGCCCAGATGCTCAGCCGCTTATGTACACCAAGGGACCTGCCGGCGTATTCCGGTGATCCACTTGAATGGCTGCAGTTCAAGCAAGCGTTCGAAGAATCCACGAGAGTGTGTAACTTCAGCGACCAAGAAAATTTATGGAGGCTAAGAAAGTGTTTGCTTGGTCCAGCAAAAGACGCTGTGACGGCTTTGCTAATAAGTGCAACGTCACCTACGGTTGTGATGTCCACTCTGGAGCTGCAGTTTGGAAATCCGGACATAATCATATCGAAAATTATGTACGACATTAAAAAGCTTCCACCTGTGTCTCCAGAATATCACAAAGATATCATTTCATTCTCGATAAAGGTCAAGAACTACGTTGCAGCTGTTCTTGCAATTGGTCAAGAAGAGTACCTGAAAGGAACAAATGTAACATCAATAATTCTGTCTAAATTGCCAACGGTATTAATTTCAAAATGGGCAGATTATAGTTTTAAATTAATACAAGAAGGTAGTAAGCCAAAATTAATTTTGTTGTCTGAGTTTTTGAACGAAGAGGCTATTAAAATATCAAAAACGTCAGTAAATATTTCATATTACAATCCCAGTGACTATAAACGTAAACTAAGTAACTATAATATCGCGAATCGTACGCACACAGTGTTGGTGCAAAACAGTGGTGAGAGTGAGAAGTGCCGTTATTGTCGCGCGTCTTGTCATAACTTACCGGACTGTAAGAAGTTTAAAAAAGCGTTACAAAAGGACAAGTGGCAGTTTGTGAAACGGGCAGGTTTGTGTTATAGGTGTTTAGTGTCACGTCATAATCGAGAATCGTGTACAGCACCCGTGTGTGCAAAGGATAATTGTGGACAGTCGCATCATAGGTTGTTGCATTATATTTACGGGCCCAAACAACAAACCGGTTTGCAGCTTAGTGAAAACACGCCTGTGCCTTTTAACGACCGCTCGGACGAATCGCGAAATGAAACTGTTATGCACGTACAAATGAAAAATCGGAAAGTGTTGTTAAAAACAGTGCCAATATGTGTTCACGGACCTAATGGTGTAATAAATACTGTGGCATTATTGGATGACGGATCTACGGTGTCAATAGTAAGTGAGAATCTTGTAAAGCGTCTAGGAGTGCACGGATGTAAACAAACATTACGTGTACGAGGCGCCTGGGAATGCAGCGATTTGGTATGTAATAGTGAATTAGTCAATTTAACTATATCTAATATAGAAGGGACAATGTTTAACTTGCAATTACGTAGTACAAATGGACTTAACTTACCTTCTCAATGTGTATCTTTAGATGAACTTTTGTGTAGTGAAAATTTTGAAAATATAAGACATTTATTGTGTAACGGACTGTGTAAACCTGAAATACTAATTGGTCAGGACAATTATAATTTATTAGTGCCATTACAAATCACACAAGGCACACCAAATGGACCATACCTGACGCGTACTCCGTTGGGATGGTGTGTGCATGGTTGTGTATCCACATTGCAGGAAGGGCCTCACTCTATGCTCTTCTTGTCAGGCTCAGGTGTCGACGGGGATTCACGAGAATCTGAAAAAGAATCCTTACATGATTTACATGAAACCGTACGGCAATCCTTCTCCATTGAAGCCATGGGTGTCTCCAGGATGCCGTGCCAGAACTCTGAGCATGTGAAAGCCACTGAACATCTAGAGCGTACGTCCATGTTGAAGGATGGCAGATGGCACGTAGGCTTGCCATGGAAAGACAGCTCCTGTAAAATGCCAGAGTCATTTAAAAATGCATGCAATAGGCTGAAGGGCGTGGAGAAAAAATGCAAAGCAAACCCGAGTTATGCAGTGAGATACACAGATAGAATAAACCATCTTCTAGAAAATGATTACGCATACGAGCTTAAAGATGATAAGGTCACTTCAAAGACATGGTATCTCCCACATTTTGGCGTTGATAACCCAAATAAAAATAAGCTACGTCTGGTCTTTGATGCAGCCGCTAAGAGCAATGGGTACTCCCTTAACGATTACTTAATGACGGGACCTGACCTACTTACATCACTATACGGAATTATGTTGAGATTTCGAGAAAATAAAATAGCCGTGACGGGAGACATCCGCGATATGTTTTTACGTATAAAAATTATACCCGAGGACCAACATGCTTTACGCTTCTTATGGAAACGTCCCGGGGGCTCACAGGGTGATGTTAAAACATATTCAATGTCATCACTAATATTTGGCGCGAATTGTTCCCCATTTATTGCACAATTCATAAAAAACAAAAACGCTAAGCTGTATGAGTCATCGAAACCCCGAGCGGTGCAAGCAATTTGTAAACAACACTACGCTGACGATTATATAGACAGTTTGGAAGATAGCACTACAGCAATACAATTAATAAAAGATATAGCACATATACACAAACAAGGTGGATTTGAAATAAGGAATTGGACAAGCAACTGTGAGGAAGTATTATATAGTTTGCCAAAACAGACCTTATGTTCAAATGCTGTAAGGTTCAAAGTTGGACAACAAGACGTGGGTGAACGGATACTTGGACTTATTTGGTACCCAAAAGATGATGAACTAGGATTTGATGTTTCTTTTAAACGTATCCCGGAAAATATAATTAATGGACAGAAACGCCCTACCAAGCGAGAAATGTTACGTTTAATTATGTCTATATTTGATGTCTACGGATTTTTATCTCCATTTACGGTGAAAGCAAAAATAATGCTTCAAGAAATATGGAAAACGAACCTAGATTGGGACGATGAAATACCGGACACCGTGCATGCAAAATGGACAAATTGGTTACAACAATTAAAGTATGTAAACAATATTCGCCTGCCGCGCTGTTACCATGCGAGTGTTACAGTGAGCGAGATGGCAGTAGTTGCACCGAATAGTGAGAGGCCGAGCGGGCACCGATCGAGCACGACTGTCACCGAAAATCTACACAACGTAAGCGCATACGCTTCAAGTTATGGCTTATATACAAACCTACAGCTGCACATATTTTGCGATGCATCGACTCAAGCTATGTGCGCCGTAGCATATTGGCGTTGGGTAAATAAAGCGGGAAAAATACAAATTGCGTTTATTTCAAGCAAATGCAGAGTAGCACCTATTAAACACACTTCAGTGCCCCGCTTGGAACTACAGGCCGCAGTTTTAGGCGCTAGATTGGCTGAGACTGTTGTGAAGGAACACAAAATTGGTCCACATGAAAAATATTATTGGAGTGACTCATCTACAGTGTTGCATTGGATAAGAAATCATGCACGCGATTATAAACCTTATGTTGCGCATAGACTAGGCGAAATAGATGAGTTGTCGTCTGCTACGGATTGGCATTATATACCTACAAGTATGAACGTCGCCGACATCGCCACCCGAGACAGTTGCGACGTAAAAATCCTGCAAAATGAATGGTTATACGGCCCCGAGTTTTTATATCAAGAAAGCCATACCTGGCCCGAGGATATTCCTGGGGAAGTTTGCAGTGAGATTCTGGAACGGGTGACTCTTCTGTGTGACGCTTCACCATCAATACCCGATGCTGAAAGGTTTTCATCGTGGTTACGTTTGCTGAAAACCACCTGTGTGGTACTGTCATTCATAGATAAGTGTAAGAAATTTTCAGGTGATGTTGATGGCGACATGATGAGGAGGGCAGAGCGCCTATTGATTGTGTACTCGCAGAGTCAGTCATTCGCTGAAGACTTGCAGCATCTGAAAAAGAAGAAAAGATTAGAAAGTAAAAGTAAACTACTTACCTTATCTCCATATATTGATGAGTATGGAATTCTTCGAGTCGGTGGCCGCATCGACTCCGCCTTGGGAATATCGTCTGAAACAAAAAAACCAGTTATACTAGATGGTAGAAACCATATTACTAAATTAATAGTGCGATACTACCATGTGAAGGCTGCTCATGGGAACCGCGAAACTGTTGTAAATAACCTAAAACAAAAATACTGGGTTATACGGATGAGGCCAACAATAAAGCATATCACTTCACAATGTATGTATTGTAGAATAAAAAAGACTCGACCACAACCGCCAAGGATGGGCGACTTACCGAGTGCAAGGATGGCGCATCATCAGAGGCCATTCACGTACTGTGGAGTGGATCTATTTGGACCTATGGAGGTAGCTGTGGGCCGTCGACGAGAAAGGAGGTATGGGGTCTTATTTACCTGTATGACCATAAGAGCGATACACATAGAACTTGTGTCAGATTTGAGTACGGACGCCTTTATAATGGCATTACGACGGATGGCTGCCAGGCGAGGCTGGCCGCAGTACTTGTACTCCGACAATGGCACAAATCTAAGGGGCGCTGACAACGAGCTGAAAAGATCAGTTAAAGAGTTAGATGAGGCCGTGCTGAAACAAGCAGCAAGAGGCTGCTAACTACCACACCACGTGGATCTTCTCTCCCCCCGCAAGCCCGCATTGGGGTGGGGCGTGAGAAAGACTGATTCGCAGCGTCAAGGAATCGTTAAAAGTCGTACTGAAAGAAAGAGCACCGCGTGATGAAATCTTGAGTACCCTAATGGCCGAAGTGGAACAGATGGTCAACAGCCGGCCCTTAACTCATGTGAGTGTTGAACCACACACTGACGAGTCGCTCACGCCGAATCATTTTCTTCTCCACTCTTCTTCAAACTCACCTTGCATCGGCGTGTTTGATGAATCAGATACATACTACGCAAGCAGTGGAGAATATCTCAGAGGTTAGCGGACTTATTCTGGAAGCGGTGGGTTCGAGAGGTGCTGCCAGATATGCGTCCACGTACCAAATGGCACCAAGATCACAGGCCCTTACAAGTGGGGGACCTTGTCCTTATTGTGGATCCTAAGTCCCCACGTAACGTCTGGCCACGGGGAAAGATAGAGAAAGTGATGCCTGGACAAGACGGACGTGTAAGAGTTGTGGACGTCAGAACGAAATCAGGGTTGTTGCGGCGGTCAGCAACACGCGTCGCTTTGATACCGACGGAAAAATGAGTGCGTTCGCACTGGGGTGGGGTGTGTTAGCGACGCATTATAACATTTATATAATATTTAATTTTTATGGCAAATAAATGGCGAAGACGGGCGGCAGAGGGCGTGCGTAGGACACCAGAGGGGGTTGGGCAGGATGCGGGGGTGAGTGGCGTCGTTTGTCGCCCGCGCATCTTATAGTAGTCTGCGTTCCGCGTCGCGCTGTGATATATGTGTTTTTTATTTGCCTACGTACGTCTACGTGCCGCTTTTTTTCGGTTAAAATATTCTCCTTTTTTATTTGTTCGAGCTACAGGTGTAATTCGTCAAATTCCCCTCGAATGGACCTTAGAAGATGTAGTTTCCTGGTCGGAATGCCGCCCAGATCCATGCCTAATTATCAAAGCTCGTAGGCTTAATAAAAAGAAACGAGTGGACGGAATAACTACCTGGGAACCCACTGGAACAATTGTCCTTACCTTTTTAGGTCAAAAATTACCTTCCCATGTCTATTGTTGTCACTACTCTCTTCCTGTTTATAGATACACCCTCCCTACCATTCAATGTTTGAAGTGCTGTAGATTCGGTCATATCAGAGAACAATGTAGATCTGATGCCCGTTGTGTAAGATGCACCGGTCCTCATGATAGTTTGGCTTGCAATGTCTCAGATGATAAAGTATCCTGTCTATTTTGCTCTGGCCCCCATCCTGCCTCAGACACCAAATGCCCTGAACATGCTAGGCAGAGAAATATTAAAATTATTATGTCTGAGGAGAATATCAGTTATTTGGAAGCCGAACGTCAATTTCCCAGAGTCCGCACTTCTTATGTGGACATTACTAATAGATCCCTTCCCCATAAACCTGTATATTGGAACTCTCACTCATCGAACCTTAATCCCTCCCATAGTCACGCTCAACCTATCCCCTCTCACTCAACGCATCTCACCCCTCATGCCTCATCACCTTCAACATCATATAGAAAAACAGTGATGATCGAACGTCGACCTAAACCAGAACTAGGCAAGTCATTTGACCAACAAGCTCATGATAGTATTACATCCACCCCCACATATTCCCTTCCAAATGGATCTGCCCTTAGAAATAATTCAACTGGTACAATTTACCCGAATGAAAATCTCGTAGAGCTCTTATCAATGACTCTTTTTAATATGTTCTCTAAATTTGGAGACATCTTACCGAACAATGTCTTAGAAACTATTTTGTCTGTTATCACTTCTCTCCTCAAGTCTAATTTAACAAATGGCCAACATCCTTCAATGGAATAGCCGTAGTATCATTAATAAAAAGCATGAACTGTTGCATTTAATTAATCAATTCCACCCCTCCCTCTTTGCCCTCTCAGAGACATGGTTGAGACCAGGCTCTCTTTTTAGAGTGCCAGGGTTTACATGCCTCCATGAGGACAGGGAGGATGGTAAAGCTGGCTGCGCTCTTCTAGTCAGAAGAGATATCACATTTTCTCGTATACTTTTCCCTAATCACTCTTGTAACATCAATATTGTAGCCATCCGTTCTTTAAATATTACTTGTCTCTTTGTATGTTCCACATCCTAATAACCCTCTTATTCAGGAACTTTCTTCTCTCCTATCTCTTCTTCCACCTCCACTTATTGTTCTTGGTGATTTTAACATCCACCACACTCTGTGGGGTTCATCATCCTGCGATCAGGCTTCCTCGACTTTTCTTAATTTATTGGATGATTTGAATTTATGTGTTCTCAATGATGGATCCCCTACCCGCAGAGTATCCCCTACCCAAAACCCAAGTGTTCCTGATCTTACCCTTTCCTCTCCACCACTTGCCAGTTCCCTCTCTTGGTCTGTTCTTCCCTACTCCTATGGCAGTGACCATTTCCCAATTATATCTACTCTTGCCAATTCTTTTCCTCCCCCAGTTGATTTCCCTCCTCTTTTCAAGTTCAGACTGAATCAAGCTAATTGGCAAAAGTTTTCAAATATAATTCAAAATAAGTTAGAGTCTTTACCTCACCCCTCTGAATCAAATTTTCTTTCCTTATACCTTGAGTACACATCTTCTTTGTTATCTGCAGCAGAGGAATCTATTCCCAAGAAAAACTCTGCCATAAACAAAATTTCTTCCCCAGCTTGGTGGGATGCAGAGTGCTCTTTGTCTGTTAAGAAACGAAAGGAAGCAGAACGAAAATTTTCGAGAGTCCTTTCACTGGAAAATTACCTAGATTTTCAAAAAGTTTCTGCCTCTTGTAAAAGGCTTTTGAGACAAAAGAAGCGTAAAGGTTGGCACAACTTTTGCGAATCCCTATCTCTCAGAACTCCTGCTTCTATTGTTTGGAACAAATTAAAAGCCTTCCGTAAATCGCAAGTAGACAATAACATTAACACAAATGACCCTTTGTCATGGCTCCCGGTTTTTATTTCGAAACTTTCTCCTCTGTTTGTTCCTCCTAACCCTTACTTACCTATTCATCCTTCTTCTGAGGCTAATTATGACCCTCTAAACTCTTTATTTTCCCACGAAGAACTCCTCTGTGCCCTAGATAAACTTCATGACTCTGCGCCTGGCGCATGGTATCCCTTATTCTTTCATCATTAAATCCTCCCAATCTTCCAAAGCTTTCCTCCTATCACTCTTAAATCACATCTTTCTCTCTGGTCGTGTTCCTGATGCTTGGAAACACCAAACTATAATCCCTATTCGAAAATCAGGTAAGGACCCATCAGATCCCGGTTCATACAGACCAATTGCCCTCTCCTCAGTCCTTTCCAAAGTCATGGAGCATCTAATTAAAAATCGCTTAGAATGGTTTGTTGAAAATAGAGGCCTACTCTCCAAGTCTCAATTTGGATTTAGAAGAGGTGTAGGAACCATGGACAGCCTCAGCCTTCTAATATCTGTTATTCGCCTAGCGTTCTCCCGAAATGAACATGTCGTTGGAGTCTTCTTAGACGTGACCGCAGCATACGACAGTGTCGACCTTCAATTACTCAGGGAGAAATTACTCCAGCTGAGTATTCCCACGAAGCTCGTTAACATAATCTACAATATGTTAATGGAGAGAACAATCTCCGTTCGATTTCAGGGAGAAACTCTTGCGCCTCGCCTTGTTTGGAAAGGCTTACCACAAGGCTCAGTCCTCAGTCCCCTTCTTTATAACTTATACACGGCCGACCTGGACTCCACTGTTAATTGCTTTTGCAAAATTCTCCAATATGCCGACGACATAGCATTGTATGCCACTTCTGACTCCTTTATTAATGCATCTAATCGCATAAACTCAGCATTATTTTATTTAAATTCATGGCTATCAGAGCACGGCCTGTCCCTGTCCACAACAAAAAGTTCGGCAGTTATTTTTTCCCGCAAGAGAGTAGTCCCTGACCTTAACATCCATGTTTCCAATCAACCTATTAGAATTTCCGAAAATGTAAAATTTTTAGGCGTCTTCCTTGATCAAAAATTATCAGGCACCCCTCATTTAAATTATATATGTCAAAAGACAGAGAAAAACATAAATATTATGAGAGCATTGTCTGGTGTCAGGTGGGGTTCCCATCCTTATTGCCAAAAACTCCTATATAATGCTATTATAAGAAGTCATTTCGATTATGGTAGCTTTTTATTAGAGCCTTGTAACAAAGCCAGCCTCAAAAAAGTGACAGGTGACATTCCCGCGGAATCACGTTTTGGGGAATTTCTCCTGGTTTTCTTTCGTGTTTTTCTGTTTTCCTGGCTTTGTGTTGTCATTTATCTGTTGGTGTTGGCTATTTTTAAGTTTATTATTAGTGGTAAGTACTTTACTTTATAAATGTCGCAGTCGGTGGGAGAGAAAGTCCCTCCTGATAGGGGGAGACATTCTTTAGGAATGGAAGTGGGCGAATCTCACGCTATTGGCCAAACTAAGGAGAAATTACGGGCTAAACGTTCTTTAGAGGCTCCTTCAAATACCCCCGAGAAAAGAATTTTGCCCCCTTCAGTCTCTATCCAACACACATACACCAGACCTGGATTTGAGGCAAACTCGGATCTCAGGTATTCTGAGTCTGACTCAGGCCCTTTTATTGTTTACGTTACGGGTCCCGATGTGGACCTGCCCAAATCATCCAACAATATGCGCGCCCTTAAAATAGCCCAAGTTATTTACAACAGCAAAGTCTCAGGGGTTGACGAAATAAAAAATATAGGAAGAAACAAAATTTCTATTTATTTTAAAACATTCTCTGAAGCTAACTCATTCTTATCCCACCCTGTCCTAGAGTTAAATATCTTACAGCAATAATTCCCCGTTTTCAACTTACCCGTATGGGTGTAATTCATTCAATTCCTCTAGATTGGTCTTTGGAGGACTTGGTTTCATGGACTGAGTGCCGTCCAGAGTCTTCTATAGTAATTAAAGCGAGAAGACTAAATAAAAAAAAACGTGTTGAAGATACAACCTGCTGGGAACCCACTGGTACTGTAGTTCTCACCTTTTTAGGCCAATCCCTCCCAAGCCATGTTTATTGTTGCAACCTCTCTCAACCTTTTGGAACATATACCCTTCCCACTATACAGTGCCTAAAATGCTGTCGTTTCGGACACATTCGTGACAAATGCCGATCTAACTCACGCTGTTCTCGCTGTGCTGGCCCGCATGAAAATGCCACTTGCCAGGTACCTGAGGATAAAATTACTTGTTTGTTTTGTTCTGGTAATCATGCAGCCACTGACTCTAGATGCCCCGAACATGCACGCCAAAGAAACATTAAAGTCATAATGTCCACTGAAAATATTGGATGTGTTGAGGCGGCCCGTAGATTTAAACCTGTTCGGACTTCATATGCTGACATTTCCTCAACAGTTCCAAACAAATCTGCCTACATACCCTATCCCTCTCCTAATTCTGTTCCCTCCCCTATGTGCCCTGAACCTTCCCCCAGTACTGTTCAGTCTGCACCAAATTCTTCATATAGGAAAACTATCTATATACATAGAAAACCTAGACAGGAGCTAGGTACAACATATGATCATCTAGCCCATGCTAATATTGTCTCCTCGCCACCTTCCTCTTTACCAAATGGTTGTGCTCTTGGCGATAAGTCCCCTAATATCTCTACCGCTAATGATAATTTAGTACAAATTTTGTCAACAGCTTTAATTAACACATTTTCTAAATGTGGTGATATACAACCGTACAATGTCATAGATATGCTTCAAAAAATTATTACGTCACTTATAAACTCTTCTATCCAAAATGGCGAAGGTCCTTCAATGGAACTGTCGTAGTGTTAATAATAAAAAACATGAAGTATCTTTTTTAATTAATCAGTTTAATCCTTACCTTTTTGCCCTCTCTGAAACATGGTTGAACCCTGGTTCTTTATTTCGAGTGCCTGGGTTTTCATGTATCCGAGATGACAGATCGGATGGTTGGGCTGGTTGTGCTATTCTTGTTAGAAGAAATATTACATTCTCCCGTTTCACCCTCCCCCCTCACTCCCCAGATATTAATATTGTAGCTGTCCGTTGTCTTAATATAACATTTGTGTCTGTCTACATCCCTTACCCCAATGCTCTCCTCATACAAGAACTTTCCTCCCTCTTATGCCATCTTCCTGTCCCTCTCCTCATTCTAGGAGACCTAAATATCCGCCATACTTTGTGGGGTTCAGCTTCCTGTGATCCTATTGCTCCAGCATTTCTCGATATCTTAAATGATCTAAACTTATGCATCATTAATGATGGAACCCCTACGCGTAGAGTCTCTCCCCTTCAAAATCCGAGTGCCCCTGACCTTACTTTATCCTCTCCCTCCATAGCCTACTCTCTTTCATGGTCTGTTCTTTCTAACTGTTATGGAAGTGACCATCTCCCTATTCTTTGTTCCTTGCCTGATTCTTCACCCCCTCCTGTCACTCCAACGCCTCTCTTGAGATTTAGACTCGCATTAGCTGACTGGCATAAGTTCTCTTCCTTGGTACAAAGTAAATTAAACTCTCTTCCTGATGGTTCTTCTCTGAATTTTACTTCCCTATATGATGAGTATGTATCTGCATTGACATCTGCTGCTGAGCAATCAATCCCCTTAAAAAACTCTGTAAAAAATAAAATTCCCTCCCCTGCTTGGTGGAATTCTGAATGTTCCGCTATAGTAAAAAAGCGCAAAGAAGCGGAGATTAAATTTACCAGGAGCCTCACATATGATAAATACTTAGAATTTCAGAAAGTCTCTGCTTCCTCTAAAAGACTGTTGCGTTCAAAGAAAAAAAAGGTTGGCAAGCCTTCTGCGAATCCCTTTCTCCCAGGACTCCAGCTTCTATGATATGGAAGAAAATAAAAGCCTTTAGAAAGTCCCAAAGTGACGATAATATTAATTCCAATAATCCATCTTCCTGGCTTCCCAATTTCATGCACAAGCTTGCTCCTCTTTTTGTTCCCCTTGAACCTTGTCCCCCCATCAGTTGTTCCCCTTCAGATGAGTTGAATCCCATGAATTCTAAATTTTCCTTTGGAGAACTATGCGCTGCCCTAGATCATCTCCGAGACTCTTCTCCTGGAGTAGACGGCATTACTTATTCCTTTGTAATTCAGTCCTGTGAATCTTCTAAGCATTTTCTACTAAACCTTCTGAATCAGATTTTTCTTTCCGGATCTATCCCAGAGTCTTGGAAAAAGCAAATAATTGTTCCAATATTAAAACCTGGCAAGGATGCTTCAGACTCTGATGCTTATAGACCTATAGCCCTATCTTCAGTCCTTGCTAAAATTATGGAGCATTTAATTAAAAATCGACTCGAGTGGATCGTAGAAAGCAAAGGCATATTAGCCAATAGCCAGTTTGGTTTTAGACGAGGTTTAGGTACAATGGACAGTCTCAGCCTTATTACCTCAGACATCAGATTAGCTTTTTCCCGAAATGAACATGTCGTAGGAGTCTTTTTAGACATAACGTCTGCATACGACAACGTCAACCTTCAAATACTCAGGCAGAAGCTGCACAATCTGAGTATCCCCCCGAGGATTGTCAACATTATTTCCAATATGTTCATGGAGAGATCAATCTCCGTCCGCGTTTCGGAAATCAACTCCCCCCCGCGTCTTGTATGGAAAGGTTTACCCCAAGGCTCTGTCCTCAGCCCGATCCTCTATAACATTTATACGGCAGATTTAGAATCTTCTGTAAGCTGCTTTTGCAAAGCCCTTCAGTATGCCGATGACATTGCTCTATATGCCACTTCTGACTCTTTCAGTGATGCTTCAAACCGTATCAATTCTGCTCTTTTTTATCTTAACTCATGGCTTTCAGAGCACGGTTTGTCACTTTCTGCTTCAAAAAGCTCGGCTGTAATATTCTCCCGCAAAAGAGATATTCCTGCCCTAGACATTCACATTAACAATCATCCAATCCAAATTGCTAACTCTGTTAAATTCCTAGGTGTCTTCCTCGATGCCAAACTTTCAGGCCTCCCCCATCTCAATTATATTTGCGCAAAAACAGAAAAAAACACTAACGTAATTCGAGCCCTGTCAGGTGTTAGGTGGGGATCTCACCCCTATTGTCAGAAGCTGCTTTATAATGCCATCATCCGCAACCATTTTGACTATGCCTGCTTCATATTGGAACCCTGCAGTAAATCCGCTCTCGTGAAACTGGAACGCATACAAGCCAAATGCCTCAGAATCATCACAGGCGCAATGAAATCTTCTCCAACAAATGCGCCCTTCAGGTTGAGTGTGTAGACCCTCCTCTTGCTCTTCGCAGGCAGCTTCTGTCGGACAGATTCTTTTATAAAGTGATAGAGCTCTCAGATCATTCCCTTCTAGGTATCTTAGATCAACTCCTTCAAATTTCGTTCACATCTAGTTATTGGACTCGCAAATGTCTTCCACTTCTTATAAATTCGTATAAGAAACTAGTAGATCTCCCTCTTGGCATTTTCCAGAATTATAAAAATCCTGTTTTTGAGTTTAGTTTTGAAAGCCTTATTTATAAACCTAATGTTATTCTAAATCTAGATATTCACAAAAATTCTCCAGATGCTAATCAATTATTTTGTAAAATTACGCAGGATCGTTGGCCAGACCACCTTCAGTTTTTCACCGATGCATCACGGCTATCTCAAAATGGCCCTGTTGGTTCAGCTATTTGGATTCCCAAATACAACATTATTTTAAATTTCAAAATTCCTCCTCCTAGCTCTGTGTTCACTGGCGAATCAATCGCTATTCTAGAAGCCGTCCTTTATATTGAATCCCATAACATAAGTAAATCTATCATTTTTACTGATTCCTTAAGCTCCCTACAGGATATCTCAAAATTACCTTTACATGCTAAACATAACTTTGTCATCTCTCTAAAAATAAAGGAAGCCCTCTTTCGTTGTCACTCGTCTGGTTTAGATATAGTATTGCCTGGATCCCAGGTCACTGTGGAATTGGTGGAAATGAGATTGCCGACTGTTGCGCCAAGGAAGCTGTCTGTTCGGGTAGTTACAAATATAATAAATGCTTTTCCCGCGATTTACGCTCTCTCGCGCGGCCCCAGATGTTTGAGACTTGGAATGGTATCTGGCAACAGTCCCGTCTGACTGTTGGCAGATACTACGGTAGTTTGCAACCAACATTACGTCCCAAACCTTGGTTCTTCAACTATAGAAAACTACCCAAAAAAGTTATATCAACTATAATTCGCCTGCGTCTTGGCCACTGTTGCTGTCCTGTATTTCTTGCAAAATTCAGAATTCGCGATAATTCTCTCTGTGAGTGCGGCTTAGCTGACGGCTCTGTCCATCACATTTTTTTCGAATGTCCCAAAATAGTTTCTCCCCTCTACAGTATATTACTCAAAGATTTTCCCCGACCTGTCAATGTGGACTTTCTTCTTACCCTAGCTGATAGTAGACATGTACATATATTATCAAAGTTTTTAACAATAAATAACATCTATCTCTAATGTAGTTAGTCTAACACTCTATGTTTTGTGTTGTCCTCAGGATTTCAGAAAGTGATCTGGAAGATCACCGACCAAATTTTTCTTTTCGCATTTATACTCTTATATGCACCTGACATTTTACCACCTACTGTGACATTGGCCAAATCAATGCAAACTGCGTTGGAGCCATAATCCAAAAAAAGAAGAAGAAAGATATAAAAGAGTGATATATATCTTTGTATCAAAAAGATATATATCACTCTTTTCTTCTTGGTGAGTGATTTTTCCCATAACTATAAAAAACGTTCGGATCTGTTCATAATATATAAATCTGCCCTATAACTATACCCTATCCAAAAATTAACCGCCATGCATTGTTAGCTCTGTTTCACTTACATTTTCATGCACTGTCGCATGCTACTAAAACTAGTCTACTGCAGAGATAAATTGCAATAAATTATCAGTTGGGTAAAACTATGCACAGCGTGCAAGTGGCTAGCAGTGGTCATGTTTAACCTACAATACAATTTAATAAAAGAATTTATTGTAACATGTGTCATGTAAACAATTCCAGGTTGCGGTAGCTTCAAAGACCTGCAAATGCGGTCACACATTCTTCTCAGCCCGACGTGGTGCAGATAATCTGCCAGCGGTGTCCGAGGACATAAGACGAAGAACTGGACGAGTGAGACGGTCTCAACCACAGTTTTACGATGCACAGCATTACCAAAAGCAGATAAAGAGAAGGGTTAGATATGATATTTTATTTTATAACTAGTCCTGCCAGCAAAACTAATACCAAATTCTCAAAGAATATCAGCGTAAACTGGTAAGCTCTTACTTAATCCTGTTTCATATGATGAGTGAGGTGAGAGTGCCAATAGCTCACTTCTCCCTCCGCTATCCCATCTTACATGGCCCATGTACTTAATCCATTCCCCTATCTCAGTGGTAAGGGACTACTAGGGGACACACTACTTGTCATCAAAAAGAGCCAATATATATAAATGATGTTTGTATTTTAAAGGTTCATTGTATTTTTATAATGAGTTCTCAGAAATGTCATGTCATGTCATGGTTATTAAATGGTAAGATAATATCTCGTAGCATTCCTCCTGATAATGGCAATGATAATGGTAATTAGAGTCGGTAAATGTAATTCATCTTGAGTCTTATTTACCAGGAAATACATCACCAGTCTCTCCATATACATTGACCATTTTCCCGTAAACATACACAATAGATATTTATTCAAAGAGCCCTGTTGACGATAGATTTTGAATGATGAACGGTCTGCTTGGTGTTGCCTGTAAAATTAAATAAATTAGAAAATTAAATACAAATAATAATTAAAATACATAATATATACATATATAAAAAGAAGAAATGTAAAATATTTTTGTGTTTACCTGTGTGTGTTTTGCTAACAATAAATTAAAGCTAATTGAGTGCATAGAAAACAACTGAACGCACATACTTCACTCGGGATTGGCCAGAGTCAGGTATCTGCAACTACTGACCATGCTTTACTTGCCATACATTCAATTCTCTGTGAGCAATCAAGGGCTAATTTTTAAACCCCCAGAAACCTTGTTTTCATTCTCCTTTGCACGATTGATTGTTGTGTCCTTTACAAGCCCTTTTTATAAACTTAAGTTTTACTTTAGTAGAAATATTTTACTTTGGTGACACAGAAAAGTATTTTAACTGCAAATAATTAAAATAAATTTCAGCCCCCAGCAATTCTATGGTGACAATGAAACACACAGGCTTGTGAGTGTTGTTGGCTTTTTAATAATGTGCTCCTTTTCTGTAGACTTGCATTTCAAGTGTTTACTCCTTTCAAAAGTGTTTACTCATTTCAAGAGTGTTTACTCCTTTCAAAAGTGTTTACTCCTTTCAAAAGTGTTCACTCCTTTCAAAAGTATTTACTCATTTCAAAAGTGTTGACTCCTTTCAAAAGTGTTTACTCCTTTCAAAAGTGTTTACTCCTTTCAAAAGTGTTTACTTGTCTCTTACAAGTTGATAAATAATATTTTGTGCTTGCACTGAATATTTCATGAAAAGACCGCAGCCAATGTGTCATGGAGCCAAGCTGCAATTTGCCGACCACTGCCCTATCCAATCGCCTCTATCTCATTCCTCCAGTATGATCTCTTCTATTCCTTCACATCCCTGTTCCATACCTACCTTCTTCTTCTTCTGCATATTGGCGGTTTCCGCAACTCGACGTCAAAGCGCCTATTTTGTGTGCGAGGGTGGATGAGGGGTTACTTCATCCAGCCCAGCCTCTCCAGGAAGTCCACCAGTTTCTTGATGTTGCTGAAGATTTTACGGAGGCTATCTGGGTCGTCCAGATACTTCGCCCTGTATTGGGCCACTTCTCTGCATTCAAGCTGGATATGGGCGGCTGTTTCTTCTGCCTCCAGGCAGGCTCTGCAGAGGGGGCTGTCGGTGACACCTACATTAACGAGATTTCTATTATAATTTCCATGTCCAGTGGCTGTGCTAATAACTAGTCTCAGCCGAAATCAACAGAGCTTTAGAATCCTCCTGGAGAAAGGCAGGTTTGCTCGGAAGATTGTGAGCTTGGTTTGCCTGCATTCCGCCAGGCTATTGTACCAAAGTTGTTGATGTAGTGCCCTTGTACATTGGTTTATGTGGTTTCTAAACCAACTATGTGGCAAAGGCAGGAAAGGTTGCGGTCTGACTGGTTGCGTTTCGACTCCTCTCCTAGCCAGTTGGTCTGCCGCAATACCATCCTAAAGGCGCCTGTGGGGAAGTGGTATGTGGCGCCAATGTGGGTTCTGTAACGTGTTGGAGATAAGGCAAAGACGGTGTACTATCGTAATAATCTTTAAATCGCTACACGAATGGGCACTGCGGAGTGCCGGCGTGCACTGATTCTATGTAATAAAATGGACGGAAAATGAGTAAGATACAGTTAAATAAGTGTTGTACTTAAACCGTATGGGTATCTGGGTCCCTACAGCGACAATAACCACTTTCCATTAGTTAGTTAATTTATTTCAAAATCGATTCCCTGGAGACACGTAGAATTACTTTAGATGCCATGTTTGCTTATAAGTTATTTCATAATAACATTAATTCCCCTCAATTGTTAAGCCAATTCCGCTTAAGAGTCCCTTCGAAAACAACACACATGGCACTAGATAGGACAATATATATAATATATATATTGTCCTATCTAGTCCCATCTATATAATATATGTAAGTATAGATATAAGGCCGACACTGCGCATGCACTTCCTCACAACACCAGCATGCAATGGATACACTCTACATTAGTATAAGTTTAGTATTAAGACTAGAATAAATTAATATAATAAGTTATTCGTAAGATACATACACCTCTACACAAAAATCAATAAATTAATGTCACACACAAGAACCAAAATAACTAATAAGCATGTTATATTCAAAAAATTAAATCTAGAAATTAAGTTGTAAAAAAGGGTAGGGAATTCGAGTCCGTAGAGTTGTTCATAATAAAAAATAAAAAAAACCCTCTTTCCCTCATTAAGAACAACAGTACTAAGTGCTAACTCCCCTATCTCTAGAATGTGTAGAATTAATATTTTTTTAAGTTTCTGCGATGTGTAGAATTCTCAACAGTAGCAGTGATGTTACTGACAGTCACTTTGACTCCAAAAATTCATTTTATAAAAATATTTGTTTATCCCAACAAAACACTAATTAGACATCGACTGACGGAGAGACCAATTTCATTACCTTACACATTTTAGTTATATTTATTATTAGAATTTAAGTAAATAACAATGAAGAAATTTAACTGCAAGTTGTGTTCACCTATAATTCGTTTTTACATCGCATTGTAAACCTTAGTCATTTTAAACCTTAGTCTAGTAAGATACATACACCTCAACACAAAAATCAATAAATTAATGTCACACACAAGAACCAAAATAACTAATAAGCGTGTTAAATTCAAAAAATTAAATCTAGAAATTAAGTTGTAAAAAAGGGTACGGAACTCGAGTCCGTAGAGTTGTTCATAATATAAAAAAAATAAAAAATAAAACTTAGTCTAGTAACTGATCAAATGTACAAAATTGTTGGTGATCCTTATTAAAATAAAATAAATTAGCTGGGAAGTCTACCTGTTTGCCAGATTCGTATTAAAGAATAAAAAACACTACCTATTTTTTACATGTATCCTATGCTCTTCTAATTTGTACTTCTGGCAATGTTTATGCCAAATTTGGTGTTGATCGGTTGGGTAGTCAATATGTTAAAGCTTAACTAACAAGCTCACATTCCGATTGATAAAATATATTAAATAGGATTAGGATGCTTACATAGATTATTTATTACTAGCTGGTGAACTATCCCACGGGAACTCTTTAATTTTTCGGGATCAAAAGTATCCTATATGTTGACCATGATATAAGCTACTACCATACAAAATTTCATTTAAATCGGTCGAGTCGTTTCGGAGATTAGCCGGTACAGCCAGACAGACAAACAGAGAAACAAAAAATTTGAAAAAAATCTAAATTAGTTCTATTTTACTTCTTACATCCCTCTGACTCGGTTTTAGCATTTTTTTCATTGTACAGAAATTCGACCTCTACAGTTTTATAATATGTATAGATTATTGTTTATTAAAATTAATATAATAAAAATATTTCAGTCACCAAAGAAGCAGTCACTTTCAAGGTCATTGGACGAAGAATACAAAGTCAACAAGAGTGAAAGTGGTGAGTTTACATTATAAGCTATATTAAGTTGATAATGTGTATACTGACGCAAAGGGTAAATAAAAATTGTGAAATGATTACCCTTAAACTAATCATGTTTCATATGGTAAGTGAGAGGTTCGGTTAGTTAGAGTTTTGGTGGTTAAAAGATCCGGTGAGTTAGAGATCTGGTGAGTTAAAGTTCTGCTAAGTAGGAGCTTTGGTGAATGAGAGTACCAGTGAGTGAGAATTTTGATGAGTGGGAGTTCCGGTGGTCTATTTCTCCCTCTATCCTATCATCACCATCATCATAGACGTAGCCAACCTGTTCCCTTCAAGATGGAACCACCACAAATTTGTTCTCGAGTGTCACAAACGGCTAACTGGGAAGCACCACAAATTTGTGGTCGAATACAGATAATTGAAACGAATGTTGAACTGATACTTTCTCCCTTTAACTACATAGAATTTGTATTAGAATAAAAGAGATGATACAATTCTCTTGGTTTTGGCGCGGCAATTTTAATGACAACTGGCAGCTTTGGACAAAAATAATGTTAGGACCCTCAAAGGGGCCTTAGAGTGGGTGAAAAAGGATAGAATAGGGCGATATGGCATTGGAATAGGGGGATGGGATAGGAGAGGATGGAGTGGACTACCAGGACTTTTACTTCATATCCATGCAGGAACGGAGAAAGAATACAATTTCCTGCGGCCGGGCGGCCTGTCGTAAGAGGCGACTTAACAACCCACAGCCAGGTGGTAGGGCGTTCGCCCGACTGGATGGCTACCAGCCCTGCTCTAAAGTATGTCGCCATAACAACCTTGAGTTGTGTTCCGGCATTAGTGACCAGGTTCCAGTCTCCATCATCAAGTGGGCCATCTGCCTGTCTGCTGATCTCCTGCAATAAAAAAAAATACTTATCACAATTATGTTGGGAAATTTAATAAAAATAAATTATAATATTTTCTTAAGTTTTCGCGACTTGTATACATAATAAAACTACGTTAACCGTGCTCCGTGCAGATAAAGGTAACGCGACTGTCGTCATGGATACGTCTGATTACAATAGTAAAATACAAGATCTTTTATCGGACGAAAGCACTTATAAAAAGGTCAAAACTGACCCCACGGATAAAGTAACCAAACAAACAATCGCGGTTATGAAAAAACACTCCGAAAAATTAAGCTTAGACGTATCCGCACTCACACCATCTTGCGCCAAAGCGCCTAAACTGTATGGGTTACCTAAAATTCACAAAAACAACATCCCCTTGCGCCCTATAGTTAGCCAGCTTGACTCACCAACATACAGACTGGCACAACATCTCGCGAAGACACTCAACAATCTCCGCGGCAACACACCCTACCATGTCAAGGATTCCTTCGACTTCATCAGCGCAATTGAAAATTTGACATTGGCTGAGGATGAAGTACTAGTCAGTTTTGATGTCCAGTCCTTATTTACCAGTTTACCAGTGGAAGACTGCATTGAGATTGTCAAAAGGAAGCTAATAGATAATAACATGCCTGAGGAATATGCAGATCTACTAAAACATTGCCTCACATCTGGCTATTTCGTGTGGGACTACGGCTTCTACGACCAAATCAACGGTGTAGCCATGGGCTCACCGGTGTCTCCTGTCGTAGCTGACATTTTTATGGAAGACTTCGAGCAGAAGGCACTGGATACCGCTCCGGCTGAGCCGAAGATGTATAAAAGGTACGTAGACGATACTTTTGCCGTCCTCCCAAACGATAAAGTCTCTGCATTTCTAGATCATCTCAATTCCATTAGCAGTAATATTAAATTTACTATGGAACTAGAGGCAAATAATAAATTAGCTTTTCTGGATGTGCTCATCCTAAGGAACCCTGACAATACTCTTGGTCATACGGTGTATAGGAAACCTACCCATACAGATAAATACCTTAATGGTTCGTCTCACCACCATCCTAGTCAGTTAGCTACCGTGGGCAAATCTTTGTTTCAGAGAGCACGGAAAATTTGTGACGAGAACCACATAGCTGGAGAGCTTCAGCATGTCAAGCGAGTTCTACAACGCAATCAGCTGAAGACTCCACACCAACGTCACAAAGGCCCCAAACCACCTTCAGTTGAGCGGTGCCCTGCTACCCTACCCTACGTCAAGGGGGTCACAGACAGAATTGGTCACATCCTCAGGCGAGCTTCAATCAAAACATATTTCAAGCCGCAGAAAAAGATTACCCAATTTCTGAGACCTGTGAAATGCAATATCCCACTCCAGGATGCAGGGGTTTACAAGCTTGATTGTGAGTGTGGATTGTCATACATTGGGCAAACAAAGAGGAGCATAAAAACACGAGTAAAAGAACACATTGCTGACATGAAACACACAAGGTCTACGAAGTCTGCGATCAGTGAACACACGCTGGATAAACCCAACCACTACATCAGATTCGATAAACCCAACCACTACATCAGATTGCGATAACCCACAAATCCTCTCTTCAAGCCATAACATGTTGCGAAGCGGTAGTAAATTAGATTAGGCTCCCATAGATTAAATAATAACCATAAACAAAATTAAAAATTAAAAATTAAATAATTAAAATTAATAAGTTGGCGGTAGGCTAAATAAAACTTTAACAATACTCGTTGACACTTGACATCTTTGTCTTCCGTGATCACGGCCACTGAAAAGTGGCCGAAACGTCGGAAAAACCAAAATCAAATAAAATTACCGCGCTTAAAACCGTTAAAACGTAGTTTTATTATATAATAAATTATAAGTTGAATCTTGTTTCTTCTAGCCACAGCACGTGCTCGTCGTCGACGTGCCCTCCGTCGAGCGCAGCGTTCCCCTCCAGCCAACACCAACACTTCGTCACGCGAACAAAATATCCAATTGCGTCCAGGCCAAGTGGCTAGGTGTTCGCTGATCCTTCAAGAGATTAACAGGAAAATGGCTGCTGTCACCTGGCAACCCCCGAATGGGCAGTGTCTGTGAGATTGACACGCTCCCTTCAATCGCTCGTCTTTCCGGTTGCTCCTCACGACAGTTCGACTCGATAACGTACAAAATTTAGTTTTCTAAATTCGAAAGTGTTCGGTGCAAGTATTCGGATATGTGATCTTCCTAGAAATTAATAAAAATTGGCAGTTGGTACTTGACAAGCTCCGAATGAGCATTGTCTACGGATTTAATCTGTAATCTGCGGACGACCCTTTTTATGTATAAAATTTTTGTAAATATATTGTATTGTAATATGATTATGTAAGTTGGATATATTCTTATGAATAAATAGTTTTAATTTATGGAGAGTTTTATTTTAATACTACGATATGCCCGCGACTTCGTCCACGCTTGACTTGAAATTTTCACGTGATTCCCGGGGCACAAAGTACCGCAGCGTTTAAAAAACAAACAATTATTAAAATTAAAAAAAACATTGTATATCCCCAAATTAAGCAAGTTACGCTTGTGTTATGGGGAATATATAACGGACTACTCTGGGGCTCATACTGGAGAAATATAGTTTCCGTAATTTACCGTAACAGGAATCAAACCTGGAACTTCTTCGTTGCAGTGGGCTTAGCCGGCTCAACTACAGAGGCCGTCAAAGAAAAAAAAGAATATAAACTTTCCATCAGTGGGCCGTCGCCTGTGTGCTGAACTCGTGCATTAGAAAAAATCGCATTTATAATATTACTTGAAGTTGCCCCATTTTTGCTTTAAATGTCTATGTACTATATCCATATTACTATATCATTCTCCAAGTATTTAGAGTTAAGTGATCATTTTTATGTTTTATTTGGTACTTAAAATTGAACTTTTCCGATTATGGCAATATTCTATGCAGCCGTCATAACATTCGTGATAGTTAAGACCTGAACTCTAAATAAAATTATTATGTAATGAAACAATTATTCAAATAACACCTAAAGTGTTTAAGCATGTCTGTAGTGTTGTCATTATTTTTAATATAAATTTTTTTGTAGAGGAATCCCATTGAGATATAATATGTCTAGAGAGACCATTGCTAACAAACAACACTGCGATTTTTTTTTTATTGGACTTGACTTTATGTTGTTGGTCCGAAGACCTTAAAACTTTACCGGGGTTTTTGGGGCGAGTGCCTTCGCGAAGCGAAGGCGCTCGAGCCCGGGGGCGCAACTTGCTCGAGGGAGCTCCCTAAGGAGTTTTACCTCGGCTGGACTGTTGCCATGAGAGGGGGATGAATTTAATGATGCCCACCACAGGGCGACACAAAGCACTAATTGAGAACGGGCGACGGGTAATATAAAGCCCGAGGGGAAGGATCCCGGCGGACCGGGATCGGTGGTTCGCGGCGGTCTACGCTATCTTACTGCCGTTTCGCAACGTGTTATGGCTAGGAGAGAGGAAACGGCGAAAGAAACTTCCCAGCAACCTAACACTGCGAAAAACGGCATCAAAAACGCGAAGCATTGCTATCTTCACTCTACAAAAACTATCAATGTGTGCGTGTTTTGGGGATATCAGCTAAAAAACATTACCCTATTTTTTATAATTAAATATTTTTTACGTAAGTGAAAAGTTTAAAGAACTATATTTCTTTTATCCATAAGTTACTGTTATTTAGCGATGTACGATGAACAGTAATAACAATATTAAAGATTGAAGAACACGTTTAGAGGTAACTTTGCAAGTATTTTTTATCGAGAAAATGCATCGAAAATACGTTTTGACTTTAATTGGTACCTCAGAAATATGATCAAGATTGACATATTTTTTTTTCACCGCTTTAATGTGTGTAAATTACTGTAATAATAGCGGAGTAATCAATCAAAAAACGCTTTTCGTCTCTTATCAGGGTGTTATTGAAAATACAGGTGTTCAATAGGCTTGTGAAGGATTATTACCTCGCACTATAAAGCCAACTAATTAATCATTTTCTCTCCAATATCTATGTAAATCTATACAATGATACTGTTCATGCAACATTGTACACGGACTTGGTAGTATCGATATAACCAGGCGGCGCTCGCGCCGCCACCCCTGTCCTCCCGCGGCCTTGAACGAGTAAAGACGTGCATATCATTTCGGCGGAGTTAATAAGACATTTGATCAGACGTGTGTCTAATTACGGCGGCAGTACATTAATTTTGTGATAACCTACTGTGATAACAAGGACAGGTGATAAACGCGACGTGTGCGTTTTCTTTATGGTGTGAGACCAGCCGGCCGGCAAGGGACCCTCAACAGCGCAGCCTTGGTGAGACGTTCTGCTTTGTTCTGTTGTACAAGTTGCTAGGGAAATAAAAAATACCGACAAGCAAGGAGCCTACCTATATTCTTACAGTCCACTAGGCTAGCAATAGCCCGAACAGACACTGTGATTGTTTTTATATAAATCATTATACCTATACATGTCCAATATATTTTTGTCTTATTTTTATGTTTATTTGATTTTCCATTTAAAAACACATTCTGTATTACTTCTGTATCTTAGCTATATTGCAAAACCCACATGTCTTACAAACTTTTTTAATCCATCCTAAGGTTGTCTGGAAGAAATTGCTTTTAGTGATACGAGGGACCTTAGATCATATAAACGTCTAGATCACGCATCAATTGCACAAAAACGGCCCAAAAACAGTGCACCAAAATTGGTGCACTGGCTTCAGTGGCTTCCCACGCCTGTTAGTGTCGTTTCGATTACTTTACTGGTTAGAGCTCTCGCAAAAAAAAAAATTATGCCGGCCTGCTCTATTCAAATGTGTCGGAACTATTTTAAAACGGGAAAGGATAAGGATGAGATGTCATTTAATCGGAAAACTTAACAATTTTCTCATGATTTCTTTGTAAAAACGTGAAATTTAATTTCGACATTTTCAAGGTTATCGAATTGATTGATGTTGTCAGGTGACAAGTGTGACTTATTTTCCAAAATTTGGGGACATTTGTTACGATTTTTTTTTATTTATGAAATATGAATAATTGAAAAAATCCATAGAAAACAGACATGTATTGTTTGTGTGTCCGGTTTTCTTAAACTAGTTTATATTATGTTTTAGACTTCCTACGGATCCAATTGTAGCATATTGTTGAATAAAGAGATGGATTTTGAAAGGAATGTTTTTTTATATTTTCTTATCAACGGCATAATTGTATTGAAATAAAGTACCTAAAATAATTATATATGATCGTGACCGATAAGATATAAGTTGCGTGAAGGATAATTAGAAAATTTAAGAATACTTAACCATCATATAAAATTATTTCTAATCTAACCTTAGCGCTTTGGACAATATAAACTTTTTAATGTAACCTTATGACGTTTGACATAGAATTCACAGAATGCGTGCTGCAAATATCGTCAAAGAGGATATAAAAAAAACTGAATATCGTTTAAAGAAGATGCTTCGGTCGGAGTTATCTGTACTAATATTATAAAGAGGTACAGTTTGTAAGTTTGTGACGTTGTAGGGGGGTAATCTCGGGATCTACTAAACCGATTTTAAAAATAATTTTACTGTTGGAAAGCTACGTTAACAGGGAGTGTCATAGGCTATATAACATGACGCTTTATACCACGGGAGCGGGACAGATCACGGGTGAATCCGTGCCGGGCCGCTAGTAATATTATAGATAACTCTTTATTGACATAATTAAGATATTAATTTTGTCTATATTCTGTTAGCTGCATCTCCATTAATTCCTAATAAAGAAATAATTTAATATATTAATATGATAAAAAACCAATTTTAGTTCAGAAAATAAGCAAACTGAACTAGTTTGAATAAAAACTTTTGGATATGAATATTTTTATTTCTATAATAGCCCTCTTCAAGTGGTTTAGTTGCTCTTACGTCCCTGAATTAAACTATCCCGTGTACCTACCCCGTAGTTCCTACTACTGATATAAATTTGGATTATACATAAAGCCTACTACCCAATATGAACCTATCGAATCGTTCCAAGTCTACTATTACAAATGATTTCACTGACTTTTACCGCAGGATAATCTTTGGGTTATAAATAGTCATCTAATAACCTTCGTGAACATGATGTGTAACACAAAAATAATTTGCCATTATGAATAGTTTTTTTAGAATTATTACATTAGTATTCGTAATTAACAGATTTATAAATATGTACTAATATCTGTACAGACATTTTATTGCGAATTAAAATTACTACATGTTCTATGAATGTGTTATGAATTTATTTGTGCATGTATTTTTTTATGGTTCGTTCCAAGACACACAACTTTTGTTGCTAATACTTTATTAAAAAAAAACTGAAACCTCTGAGTAATATTAAATTATAACACATAAAGAGATTAAATGATAACAATCATTTAAACTTTTCACTTACATAAAAAAATATTTAATTTTAAAAATGGGGTCATATTTTTTCCCTGATATCCCGAAAACGCAGAGTGAATTTAGCAACGCTTCGCGTTTTTGATGCCGTTTTTGGCGATGTTGTTTGTTAGCAATGCTCTCTCTAGACATGTTATATCTCAATGCGAGGGACACTCAGAAAGTATTGCGAAATGTTGTGTATAAAAATAAAAGTTCTATAGGTAAATATTTTTTTTATTAAATCTTTTCAAAGTACTCTCCATAAGCCTCTATACAAAGTTTCATGCGTCTGAACCAGTTTTCGAAACTCTTCGAGTCCGCCGCAGACACCTCGTTTACAGCTTGCTCGAACGCTGACAGCGGATTTTTTATTTTCGCGAATAAAAAGAAGTCACACGGTGCTAGGTCAGGGCTGTAATGAGGATGACCCAGGAGTTTGACCGGCGTGCTGTCCAGGAAGTCCTTTGTTTTGAGCCCGGGATGGGCTGGCGTGTTGTCGTGGTGGAGCAGTAGCCCGCGGAGCCCTGTGTTTGGTCGCTTGTTGATCCATTATTCAACGATAATTTAAATTAGCTGGCAAATAATGTGGAGGGAAATTTTGAAATTGGAACGTACCTATTTTTAGTTACACATAATCATATTTTCAAAACAGATTATAAGTGGACGATCTCCAATAAATAAAAGCATTTTTTCGCAATACTTTCTTAGTGGCCTGGTAAGATCGCATTTTGTTTTTTGTACTTATGTTTCTATAATGTAATAAAGTATAATTATTCTATTCTACATTTTTTAAAACATTTACGTTCTGTAGGAAACCTAGATAGACTGGCTGTTTGGAAGCGTCTTTATTTTATTATTAAACTTGGTGTCGATGTCGATTTATATTGTCATTTGCTATTGAACTGAAGTACTACTACTGACGTAGTACAGCTGTTTGTAGTGAAAAATTATAGTTGATCAGTTAATATAATATAGTACAAGAGAAAGGCATTTTTATTGTATAGGCACGTAGATATCAGCAAAATAAATACGATTACAGTCTGCTAAAACATAATTTTTAAACATGGTCCTTCCAGCCAGATAAGAACCAGCGGCTTATGGATTAAATGCTATAATATAAGTTTTAAATAAATTGTAGATCTTTTTAGTATTTTCATCACTATCAGACTGACACGAGACTGAATACATTTATTTATCCGTGCAGGAACGGAGAAAGAATACAATTTCCTGCGGCCGGGCGGCCTGTCGTAAGAGGCGACTTAACAACCCACAGCCAGGTGGTAGGGCGTTTGCCCGACTGGATGGCTACCAGGCCTGCTCTAAAGTATGTCGCCATAACAACCTTGAGTTGTGTTCCGGCATTAGTGACCAGGTTCCAGTCTCCCTTAAGAGAGCAACAGCGCATTTGTAGCAACTTTGGTGTTGCAAATGTCCATAGGCGATGGTAACCGCTTTCCATCAAGTGGGCCGTCTGCCTGTCTGCTGATCTCCTGCAATAAAAAAAAATACAAATTCAAAAGTTTTTATTGAAAATAAGTTCCACTGGAGAACACTTTTTGAAGGTTTGACATGTAAATTAAAATTTAATTTTACTTCCTAGTCTATGTACAGTCAGCGTCTTATAGAAAGAAGCGGCCAAGATGATCAAATAGATAAGAACATCGAAAGTGATCATTAGTATCGGTACAACCATTGTCGTCTAATAGATCGAATCAGCCGTCTTGACCAAATACATCAGTACACCGACAACGCCAAATATATCAGTACATTCAAGTCGTCATTATTATGTTAACAACCACCTCGCCAAAACAAAGATACACTCTAGAAAAATGAACTCTATTCTAAATGTGATTAGTGTCAAATCGAGATGATTTCATACTAAACCAAAATTGTATTTCGAATTATGTATTTCAAATTGAATTACTTATTGCTAAATTTGCATTGAATGAAAAGCACCTTTCTTTTCTAATCTGAAATTAATGAAATCAATTCTGAAGGCGTTTGAAACTTAAAAAAAACTCCTGATCACAGCAGTGTGATTGACGAAGAGGACGATATATGCATAATAATATTTGATATGTTTAATCGAGGATAAACACTGAGATTGGAAGGAAACGCCAATTTTTTTCCAATCAAGTATCATTTATTGACTACTTACAAACATTGTTACAACTTCTAACCCATAAGGGCAGAGATCGAATCTTTAGTATTTTTGACTGACCCACCTATGTTTTATTACTAACTCTATGGACACAGAATGATTTCACGTCGATAGATTATAATCTATCGGGAAATAATGCGTTAAATTGTAAGCAGTTTGTTCCGATTCAAAATATTTCAATAGCTCTCGAGATAGATTATAATCTAACGATCTGTACAATTTAACGATGACATATATACTCTAATGTAGCCAATTATTAACGGCGTTCATTTTTACTTTATAACTAAGACGCATTTGGCCACAGTACCTAACTATAATATTATTTCAGATGGAACAGAGATATTAGGCGAGCCCAGTTAACTAAAGATATATTATTAACCCACAATTTTTATAAATAGTCTCAAGTTCCTGTTTCTAACCAGATATTTCAGTTCTCTTAATTAAATCAGGTTTTTTATACTTTTGTTTACATTCTTTAATACTTG
This sequence comes from Dendrolimus kikuchii, assembly GCA_019925095.2. Taxonomy (NCBI): domain Eukaryota; kingdom Metazoa; phylum Arthropoda; class Insecta; order Lepidoptera; family Lasiocampidae; genus Dendrolimus; species Dendrolimus kikuchii. Next base: position 6,992,412 of record JAHHIN020000030.1, on the reverse strand, counting down.
ATGACACTGTTTTTCAGCTTTGAGTTTTCGTTTTTACTAAATACTAACTGTCTTATTCATAAAGAGTTAGAGTAAGTTTGAACGCTTCTGTAACCACCATAAAGAAGTGTTCAAACATACTTCACTATCAAATGTATCATCATCATGGAAACGCGAAGGAAGTTTCGCGGGCAGACGATAGTCTATAATATTATAATATGCTAAATATGTCGTCTCTCTACATTGAAGTTATTAAAAAAAAACACAATTGGAATAGACTATACAAACGATGGAGACACGATGATTTTTTTTAGATTTCTTGTCTGTTAGTCGGTTTGTCTGTTTGTTCGGGATTTCCGTAAAAACTACTAGGCCGATTGCGATTCGATTTTCGCTGATCGTGAGCAAATGGGAATTGTTCAAAAAAAATTACCCTCTGATTTTATATTTTTATTATGTAAAATAGGGTATTTTAAGATACTAATTTGAATATTTTTGTGTTTTAAGAGGTAGTTTTTTTTTTATTCGATTTTTAAACAAATTATCCGATGACGTCATTGGGGACAACTTTACATTAATTCCTTTGCCTATAAAAAGAAAATAATCATATTAATCTGTGCTACTATTTAAATGTTACTGTCATTATTCATTATGACACATCGTAATCATTTTAGTGTGGCCAGCTTAGCAATTTTATCGGTAGATTTATTTTATATATTTTGATGTTCAACATTTATTATTTTCTAAAGTTACCGTTAAGTTATTTAAAGTGACCTTTAGTGAAAAATCAATATAATATAACTTAAACTGAATAATGTACAGTTAGACTGAATACCATTAATTAATAATCAGGCATAAATTACCTATTAGACACCATTGCGATGTCATTACTTTTCTTAATTTGTAATAAAGTATTCTTTCGGCGATTGCAACAGATAAAGCTCATTCGACCACTAAAATACTTTGATTTGGTATCACATTTGGGTTATCATTTTATAATGTCTGATACCTAGACATAGTCTCATTATCCAATGATGTTGTCAATCCAGTTAAAATAAAAAGGTTGTATTGTCAGTTTCAATTGAGGGGAGGGGGGGGGGAGTATTATTAGTCAGACCTTTAAAAAAAATATCAGTCGTTAGGACTGCACTTCAGAGATAAAAACTTGGTATCCGAGCGTGACGGTCGTGCGAATTCAGTGCATTTTCCCCATCCTAGAAGTATCTACCGAAGTTTTCAATTTAAAAATCATGGCGATGTTAGATAAGGTCTTTTTTAAGTCAATATGTTGGGAGTTACTTTCCTACACACACGTGTGTACCTACAAGAATTACAAATTTTAGTAATTTCTCTATTATCAACCTGGCAACATTGGGTATTTAGGCTTTAGATCGGCGGTTAATGCAGCATTTCTAAATTCTAATATTATTCATTACAATTAATTTCGTCCTTAGAAAAATCTTCTAAAGTCATCCGACAAAAAAGTGAACTGTTTTATTATTGAAAATGTATTATATATTTTCTCTTTCTAAACATGGCCGGATCTTCAAATAGGAGTGTTAATTTTGTAAAGGCTGATACGCTAAACCTACCTAACATGTAATGTTATTAGAGTACATAGCTATACTCGTAGTACATATTGGAGAAATAAGAGGAGCTAAAATCCTGATGTAAGTAGTTTTGTGAAGGTTTCTAAATTCAACATGTTCGTCCATAGATCTTCCTTCTTCTTTCCTTTTATAATCTGTGTAGTATATTACTATTCCTGTCTGTAAATTTCATCCATATAAGAAATCAGTAATGTTAATTATTAGTTAATATATGATTGATGTAAGCATAATTTGTGTTGAAGTCAAAATTCATCTAAAATGTGCACCTATTTATAGAAGAATAGCTACATGTCTCACTCATTCATTAGAAACTGATTAAAATAATATTAATTACTTATTTGATAATTTGGTACAATCAATAAATCAGCAACCTATATTACTTTCTTATTTCTTTCTTTTTTATTATTATCTATAATACAAGTAAAGTATCTCATATAAATACATACAAATAAAGGAACAGACATTGCACCACTGCCCTGGCGGTTAGATAGTGTGTTTGATTGCTAATGTATGTTATGGATCTGATCTTATACAACAAATTACCGGAAAATATGAAACTCTCCAGTAGTTTTAAATATATTCACTTGCCGGCTTAAAAGTGATTAATTAAGCACATCTATGGCTTGAAGGATTTCATGGACTATGAAGATTTGTGACAAATACCTTAATGATTGTAAATCTCTTAATAATATGATTTTGATGTGTAACGTAGTTACTAATATGAAAAATTATGAGTTAAATAAGGACTATGCGAGTAATTAAATAGACACTTTACATCTTTTTTTTTCAGGTTCAGAAAAAATTTGCAACAACTTTTCTGCATAAGCAAGGGTTATGCTTGATCATAGAATTTTATGACTTATCCACTGCAGTGTACATGAAAACTTTATGTACAGAAAAAAACAAATGCTAGCCTGCAGAAAAAAGAAAAAGATAAAACTGAACATTTCTGAAAAGATTATATAATATGTCCTAAATTATTATTAATAAGTGTTTAAGTAAATAAACAAGTTTAACTGCTAAAAGTTATTTATTATTTCATCTTGCAAAATAATAAGTCAAAAGATATATTTTATTAATCAATTCATATAAATATATGGCACATACAAATTTATAACTCACAATAGTTTGCTTTCAGTATAGAAACCATCTTATTCTTATAACTCGTAATGTGAACTCTTAAGACATCAGTCAAAGTAAAGCTAAAATATTTTTGGAGGAATGTTAAATATTCATATATTGTTTACATGAATTATAACTAATAACATCTAGATTTATGTATATATAAAAATAAGTTATTTAAAATAGCCATCCTTGTTTTCAATTAATTAAGCTTTAAAGATATAGGCCATTCTTCTATGGTGGTACTAATCTTTTCAATCAGTTTCCATTTATTGATTTGGGCTCGCTTGAGATAAATTCAGGTTCTGGTGAACTTTTTGTATGCCATTAGCTCCAATGCAGTTCATAAAGAATACTCCAAAGAATTCAAGTCAGAACTCGACGAAGGCCAACCTATGCTCTGAACAAAGTCTGACAAATTAGCTTGCAACCAATGTTGGATTGAATTAGCTTCATGGGAGGGTACAGTGCCCTGTTGAAAAATCCACTGCTATCCAACGAATAAAGTATCACTTGATGCTTAAATAATTGTTTCCAATATGTGATTTTGGACGTCCTTCTAACTTCTGCCGCAAGGTGTATTGTTTTGCCAGTTAAATTTTCTTCCACCGTGATGATCTTTTCATCAGTAAACAGGTTATTTTTTGGATCGTATCTCTTGAAAAGATTTCGATATCGCTAGAGAGAGAGATATTTAAGAAATATTGGTCTGAAGAGATAATATATACATAATTTTATTCTGGAGTACGTCGAATAAAATGTTTGTTTATGTTGATGTTGTATGACATAACAATGACATAAAAAGGAAAATGTCGGTCCTTTTGTATTTTGAAACTGAATGGCTACGGGATTCATATGCATTTCACCACACGTAAATGACGTCATAGGATTTAGTAAGGTCAAATAAAGGTCAAACGCATTTCTTTCAAAATACAAGGGGATTGTACGTTTTTTGGAATTTTAACTAGACAGAAATGATTAGGAACACTATTCCTCGAAATGGTTTTTCAAAAAGCTAAATTGAAAAAAAGTGAACAATCCCCATTCTCAGACTTAAATTCTGCGCTACCTTTTATCCCGGAATCGCACGGGAAATTTTCCGGGAACGGTTTAAAGAGGCCAGAATAAAAAAAAGCTGTCTTATTTCGATGCGATGTTTTTACTCATTGATAGCAAATTTTCTGAAATTAAATCTGTGATACTTTTTATCCTGGGGATCCCGCGAATTTTCTCAGGAGCTGGTTAAAGTTGTTAGGACGCTTACAAATTAGTTTATTTATTCTTACACGATTTTAGACACGATACATTATTTTTTAAATACAGCAATACTTTGTGTCCTGGGAATCTCACGGAAATTTTCCCGAGTGTGGTTTCTAGTGGTTAGTATGCATATAAATTAACTGATTTGAATACAACTTATACTAAAACACAATGCACTTTCTTTTTTAAATACTGCGGTACTTTGATGGATATGGACCCGGGTATCCTGCGGGATTTTTTCCGGAAATAGTATAAATTATTTATTTGCATAACAATTAGTTGATTCAGATTCAATTGATACTAAAACGATGGTATACGTTCTTTTCCGAATGCTTCGTTAGTTTATATTCCGGGAATCCCGCGAAACCTTCCCGGGAGTGGTTTAAAGTCGTTATACTGCATAAAAATTGGCTGATTCCGATACGATTTCACCACGTTAGATTACGCTTTTTTCAATGACTGGGGTATATTATATATATGTATAGTATGATCTGAGTATAGATCACGAGAATTCATATACGTATTAGACATTAAAACAGTATCCAAGAAACATCAATTATTCATTGCTGATAAAAAAAGTTTTATCTCGAATTCTAAATTTCTTGTGTATTGAAACTCTTTAATAGACATTTCAACAAACTCACTTATACATAGAAAATGTACTTACATATACATAGCGTATTACGTGAAATGAAATGTTCAAATTAAGTTAATATTGTAAAATAGCTTTGTCTGTACATTGAACCTATTAAAAAAAAAACAATTGGGATCAAATTGTTTGCTTGATGGAAAATTGAAACAATTAATGTTTTTTTTTTCATAAATATATGTTAATTTCTATGAGGTTTTCACTATTATACAGACATTTTTTACTTAAATGCTGAAAAAGCTAATATCGTGAGAATTCTAGTGTAATTTTTCAGGAAACCGGATTCACTTTTTCATGTTTTTACTCCTATACTTAGTGACGGAAAGTTCAAAAATTTTCTTGGGAATAATGCGCCTAAATATAGCATGAAAACTAGTCGTGTTACTCTTATTACAGCATAGTTTAATACTATATGACATTTTTATACATGACTATATTGGGACTCTTGAGATTTCCCGGGATTTCCTTCCACTTCCAAACCACTAGATCAACTTTGACGCAATGTTCGCAAATCACAAGACACTGTCTGTAATTATTAGAAATTGTTTGGTCCTTACCTAGTATGAAGTAGGTAGAACATCGCTCCATTAATTTTTGTGTCTACCCTCTTACTGTGTTAGGCGACGGCCAATGCAGAGCAAGGTACGGGCAGCCATTTTAGACTCGTGTCAACGTTTTGACTAGAACGACACTGCGCCGTGCGCTTAATACTTTTTCTAAAACTAATTAATTTTTTGTGATTACTGGCCGTGCCAAAAACATTTCCTATCTATAAATCTTTGTACAAAGGACGAAGTGTTAGCTCTAAAGGCGTGTGAATTCAGTGCCGTGTGCTGTTCCTGCGTGCAACCTGAACCGAGCCAGGAGAGGGCGGATCTCAAGGTTGGTGGAGCTTCTGCTTTTCTAGTGCAAGGATCTAGGTCATATCTCTCCCATACAGTCCACAATTACCGAACCAGCTTATTATCAGAGGGCTATAGCGCCCCACATTTTGGCCTTCGAGCCGAACTTTATCCAGTTTTTCGGCTTTCCTCCAGGTTAAGATCCCTTTTGAACTTCTTTCTTTACCTTTTTTGCATATATTTCAGTTTAAGACCTTATTTTTTTTTCAATACGTCGTAAACGTATAATATTTTAAATTATTTATAGTATACCCACTTTAAGACGAATTATCGAATTTAATTTGCATTTTCACATTTATTAATTTATTATTTGTTAGCATTTTCAATATTGTCATCTCGTAATCGTATTACGAATTTAATTACCAACGTAATCATGCCGCCAAAACGTGACAGTAACGCTGCAATTGCATACTTAAACCAAAAAAGGCAGATGATTTTTGAAAGGTTGCAAGATGTGTACGAAATGTCTAAAGAGGTTTCAACCTCAGAAAATCAAGAATTATTTTTAATAGTTGCATCAGAAATTGACGACTTGCGTCAAAAATTCGATAAAATAATCTATAAAATATTGGAAACGGAACTGGAATCGAATCCTGAGGCCACGATTCGTAGTCATGAAATTAAAAGTTTCGACACAATTTATTATCGTATCAAATTAGTGTTCAATAAATTGAAGTCGCCAGTTGATAGTACAAATTATGAACCCCCCTCTAATTTGTCAGAATCTCGTCCCCGGCTTCCTAAATAAGAGTTATTTAATTTTGATGGTGACATAGAAAACTTTATGACATTCTATGAAACCTTTCGTTCGCTGGTACACGATCGGCCGCACATATCGAATATCGATAAATTCCATTATTTACTTTCGTGTACCAAAGGCAGTGCTTTAAGTATAGTAAAGAGTTTGCCGATAACATCCTCAAACTATGAACTTGTGTGGACAAGTCTCTTGCATAAATATCACGACAACCGTTTGCTAGTCGGCCGGTATTTAGAAAAGATGTTGAATTTTACGCCCCTAAAAAACGAGGCTTCAACTGATTTAAATACGTTCATAGAAACCTTCCAACATTCTTATAAGGCCATTCAGGCATTAAATATAAACAACTTAAGTGGCTACGTGATGTGTCACATTGCACTTAGAGCTTTAGATCCTCAATCTAGGAAATTGTTTGAACAAAGTTTAGACCAAAGTTCAGTACCCTCTTTTAATGATTTAATATCTTTTATACACAACCATATTAAAGTTCTTGACCACTCAATCTCTTATTCTCAAAATTCAAATTCTTTCAATCTACAAAATAAACAACAACCGTCTTTAAATAAACCTGTCAAAAGTATTACATTCGCACATGCATCTTCATCCCAGTTGAAATGTTTGTGTGTACATTGTGGCGATAATCACATGATTTTTAAGTGTCAACAATTCCGTGAATTGAACACTGACCAGCGTATCAACCGTGTTGATACACTTAAACTTTGTCGTAATTGCCTAAAACCAAACCATAACGCGGATAGTTGCAATAGTAAATTTAAAAGTGTTGTTTGCCAACGAGCACACCACGTCTTCTTGCATGCCGATGGTAGCAAACCGGTTTTGAGCTCGCGTCACGGCGAATCGAGCGCATCGAATGCCCTTTCATCTGTGCTGCAACAGACGGCGGACGTTCCTGGACAAATTAACTCAATAAATAATTATCATGCGGCATCTTCCGAAACGCCTAGCACCTCGATCTTGTTAGGTACGGCTGTGGTGTATGTTTTAGACAAAAACTATTGTTATCAGTCTTGTCGCGTCTTAATTGACTCGGGTGCGCAAAGTAATTTTATAACAACTGATTGTTTACATCGTTTAGGGTTATCTTCACGTGAATGTAATCGTGACATATTTGGTCTTACGGGCGAAAAAGTAAACAATCAGGGCATAACATCAATAACTGTGAAGCCGCGTCATAGTAATGACCCACCTTTTAACTTGGACGCTGTCGTGCTCACTAAAATCACCGGTGATCTACCGACAGTCCAAATCAATAAAAATATCATTAATAAATACAAAAATATTATTTTAGCCGATCCACACTTTTACGAACGTGACAAAATCGATATAATTTTAGCGAGTGACATTTTTCCATACATCTATGATGGAAAGAAATTGAACTTTGGCAGTGACATTCCACAAGCATTGAATAGTATTTTTGGCTATGTGATAACAGGCAAGTTATCTCAGGCAGAAAGCCGGGACGTTCACGTCTCCACTGCCACCACTTCGTTGCATGCAGCATCGTACACTGCAAGTAATAGAACATCCAACGTTACTCGTAAACGTCCTTGGGAGTTGGAATCTTTGTCGTACAAAGTCCAGGGTTTGTATCCGCAAAACCTTCTTGCTGATAAATTCAAAGGAAATTATTATCATATGACCGGAAAGTACATTATTGCTAAATCAAAGTACAATAATAATGTTAAAACACCCACTTAGTGCATCCGTTGTACACCATCGAAACCTCATGCCCATACCCGCAAGTCGTTCTCTGTGTATTAATTAAATTTTAATTTCTAACTAATCTAAACAATAAAAATAAAAAGCTTGTAAAACTATGTACAAGAATCATTAAAAAATATTAAGTTTTCGCATTCATAGTTTGAATTTATATAAAGATCTTTGTTTATTTCTAATTTAAAATGTAAGTTCTTGTAGCATGTTGCCACAGTTTTGTTATTTTGTAAAATTCAAAACTTAACTATGCCGTGAAGTTCACATTTGTATTGTGAAAAGTTGAGTGATTATCTTTTATTTTAGTCTAAGATGAATAACTCTCAAATAAAATTACTTAACTTCACTACGTAAGTTTTCCTACCTTGATTTAAAATTATCTTAAAGTGGGTGGTGTATAATATAAGAACAAGTTATCTTATTATGTGTTCATCAATATTTAATCATAATTTATAATATGTAACTTTATAATATGTATAATAATGGGTTCATTCATTTTAGTAATTAATGAGCACATTACACGGAAGGTTACTAATTTAAACTCTTTTCTATATGCAAACTTGTATATTACAAACAATAACCTAAAATTAATTTAATTTATCTAATTTGATTTTTTTGAAATTATAATTTTTGCAATTGTCATAATGATACAAACCCGCGTGCGTTATATAGTTTGTACGCAGCTAATCATTATCATCATAATATTCATTTTATGTAGTGTTCAATTGCTCAGTTAGGTGTTATATTTAGATTATTTTAGTAAATAACTAACTTATCTTTATATATAAGGTACGTTACCTTTAAATATTTTAACATCGATTTCAATTTATTTATATGTTTTAAATTAGTTGCACTACTATAAAAGAAAAACTGTCACTAAAATTATTAGAATTAATTTTAATAAGTTTTAACGTCGTATGTATACTTATAATTCATGATTTTGTTGTAACTTAAACTTTATCTCAACTTTTATTTTATTTGTAATTTCTGAAACTCATTTACAAACTTGCATAAATCATAACAGTTGAATAACTATTATTTAAGTTTACGCCTTGCGAAAATCTCATTTAATTGTTAGTCACTTCTGCTTAACTATGCTAGTTTAATTTGAATCTGACATTAGAAACATCTTTGCGTAGACTGACACGTTTGCAATCCGTACATAAGATAATATCATTCAAAAAGGTTGGTCGCATTATTACATTCACACTCTTCACCAGAGAGCGAAACAGTTATCATGTTCACCTGACTCGAACGAAAGAGTTATAATTCTCATGAAGATAGACATGACCATCCGAATGGGCATTAAATAAAATTAATAACTTCATGGGGCCATTGACTATACTTTTTATTACTCTAATTGATTAATATCGTAAAAATGACAATTTTAAATAGCAAACTAAATTTAAAAAAAAAATATATATATTTTTTATTTTATTATAATTTGTCTTAAGTGGTGTTGTGAAATTATAATTAAGCTCGTAGCTTAAGGACTCTTAGTCCATTTTCCACAGCAGGCTCTTAGCCGTACTTTTTTTTTGTACATACTAATGTAAATACTAATTTATGTACTCGTAGCCATAAACTTCAGGGTTATTCGGCTCCTAGATATATCTTAATTTTAAACTACATCTCTAATACTTGTGTAGTTGGTTCGTAGCCACACACATTTTTTTTTTTCACCCTTCGGCTCGTAGCCGTTTTATATCTTTTTTAGCTGACAGTTTAACCTTTATGTACTACTTGTTGGCTCTTAGTCACTTCCCACTTCTTTGGTTCGTAGCTCTTACAATCTTTTCCTTTTTTTTTGTTACTGGAAATCAGCATACTGATTTCGGTGGCGGGTATGTTCGGTCCTTGCCTAGTATGAAGTAGGTAGAACTTCGCTCCATTAATTTTTGTGTCTACCCTCTTTCTGTGTTAGGCGACGGCCAATGCAGAGCAAGGTACGGGCAGCCATTTTAGACTCGTGTCAACGTTTTGACTAGAACGACACTGCGCCGTGCGCTTAATACTTTTTCTAAAACTAATTAATTTTTTGTGATTACTGGCCGTGCCAAGAACATTTCCTATCTATAAATCTTTGTACAAAGGACGAAGTGTTAGCTCTAAAGGCGTGTGAATTCAGTGCCGTGTGCTGTTCCTGCGTGCAACCTGAACCGAGCCAGGAGAGGGCGGATCTCAAGGTTGGTGGAGCTTCTGCTTTTCTAGTGCAAGGATCTAGGTCATATCTCTCCCATACAGTCCACAATTACCGAACCAGCTTATTATCAGAGGGCTATAGCGCCCCACAGAAATCCTTAGTGAAACATCTGTAGTTGAATAAGTCTTTAGTAACATTATAAATATCGGGAGTTTATGGATATATCCAGGATTCATGTATTGTCATATTAAATATTTATTCAATTTTACATATTGATAAAATAACTTTAATCTTTGCTATCTAAGTAATGAAAATGAAGTCGAGGGCAAATACTAGTTACGTTATAAAAATGAAAAAGATTTTTATAACAGTAATAATACTATTGGAATTTTGATTTAGTATGAAATCATCTCGATTTGACTCTAATCACATTTAGAATAGAGTTCATTTTTCTAGAGTGTATCTTTGTTTTGGCGAGGTGGTTGTTAACATAATAATGGTGACTTGAATGTACTCATGTATTTGGCGTTGTCGGTGTACCGATGTTTTTGGTGAAGACGGCTGATTCGATCTATTAGACGACAATGGTTGCACCGATACTAATGATCACTTTCGATGTTATTATCTATTTGACCATCTTGGCCGCTCCTCTCTATAAGACGCTGACTGTACACCACGTCGCAACGTGTTATTGCTATTAAGGAGAAGAAGAGTTTATCTAAAAATTGATTTTTTAAATAAATTTTATACAGAAATATGTTACACAATTACTTTTTGAAGAATTAATGGAGTTGTAGCAAACAGAGCCATACTCAGCAAGACAAAGACATAATAAAAGAAAAGAAAAATATTATTTATAGTTATAATAATGACGAGACGTACTAAAAGTTTGTATTGAAACATATCTCCATAAATTCCTTACATGTTTGGCAAGATAAAAACGTTATACAACTGAAGTTTTGTCATTTAAGTATTCTTCAATAGTGTAGTATCCCGTTTTAAACAAGATACTTTGTAATTTGGTTTTCACTTTAGTGAATGGCAGATCTAACATTTCATTAAGAATCTTATTGAAGAAGCCTATACCAACCCCCAAGAAAGAGGATAATACTTTTGTAATCTAAAAGATGACAATATTAGTCTATTACTATGCCTGGTCTTGAAATTGTGAACATCCTTATACTGATTCTAGGCACTCAAATTATTAGGAATATAAATTATATATTATTATTTTTTTAAAGCTAGTTTTATTTATAGGATTGTCTTACTATTTATTACTTAGTTTATTTTTGTATTTAATCTTATTTTTAAGTTAGTTTAGCTTTTTTCCGTATCTGTTCAATTGTTATTGTTATTAATAATTTTCATTAATAAAAGATATTGGAATTTTTTTATTCTTTGTTTTTTATTTTATTGTATAGTGTAGTTTAATATTTAAGGTATACTAGTTCATAATTATATTATTAAAAATATATTGGCAGGCGATCGTCATAATACCGATTTCCTTAAAGGGTTCTAAGAGACTCCCGAGGTTGTAAATTGACCTTACGGCTCTTTTTTGTAAAACAAATATACTCTCTAAGTCAACAGCATTGTCCCAAAGTAAAATACCATAGGACATGATACTATGAAAATAACTAAAATAAACTAGTCTAACAGCCTCTTCGTCAGTGAACTGCCTAACTCTTCTGACTGCATATGCAGCAGAACTAAGCTTTCCTGAGAGACTAGATATATGAGCGCCCCACTGGAGCTTCTGATCTAGGTTAATGCCTAAGAATACAGTTGAATCTACTGAGTAAGTCTAGTGTCGTTAAGAATAATATTAACATCGTATCGTCGACAGTTCTATTTACGCAATCATAGCCACGGAATCCTAATAATCAAGAAGAAATCAAAAACAACCTGATAGCATTAGGACGACCTTGAAATTATTGTTTACGAATAATTACTTTAATCCAACCTTTATTATAGGTTATAACGAATACTTGACCGAGAGGGTCAAGTACTCGATATAAACTATAATATTCCCTTAACAATGAAAGGACAGAATGTATAATGGAAGGAAATATGTTAGATTTAAGAGTTTATTAGTTAGTCCGTGGGGTCCTAACGCTCTAAAACTTTATCGAGATGTTGCCGAGCGCTTAGTAGACCTCTCACGCGACCAAAAGGCTGGCGTCTATTTTGCTCAAAGCATTGCTATTCAGCGTAACGCCGCCAGCCTTTTGGGAACGTTCCCGGTAAGTGACAGTGGTTTGGGACCAATATTTAATCTATAATTTTGCTCTCCCTTTTTTTTATTTAGTTTTAGTATTTAATTTTAGGTTTCTATTTTATAGTTTAGTTTAATTTTTAAAATAATTTTGGTTGTTACAATAAATATATATAGAGTTTATTTAATCTATAATATTATAAAATTCTAAACACGCCCTGTCCGTACATTGAAGCTATTAAAAAAAAACAACTGAAAAAGACTAGATAAACGATAGAGAACACGATGCAATTTTTATATTAGTTTTTTTGTCTGTTTGTTCGGGATTTACGTAATGACTACTGGGCCAATTTCGATGCGGTTTTCGATGATCGACAGCTAATTCTTCTTCGGGGCTACTTTTTATCCCGGGAATCCCGCGGAAAATTTTCTGGGAATGATTTAAAATGGCTAGATTAAAAAAAAAAACGAATTCCAATGTGATTTTTTTCACTTATCGATAGCAAATTTTACGTAATAAAATGTGTGATATTTGTTAGCCCGGGAATTCCGCAGGAATTTTTCCAGAAGCTATTTGAAGTTATTCGGATGCAAAAAATTAGCTTATTCCGACATATGGAGGAGTCGCATATGGAGTACTGCGCACACCTTTGGGCTGGAGTACCTGCCTACCAGCTTAATCTCCTGGACTGATCCCATACTCAAAGACGGTCTAGATACCTAAGCTTGGCCTTAGGAGACTTCGCGTCTCTCTGCGTATTCTATCGACTGTTTAACAGGGAGTGTTTCAAGAAACTGTTTAGAATGGTGCCTTCGTCCTCTTTCTACCATCGTACCGCTCGCCATCGGTTGGGCGTTCATCCCCACTTCCTCGAGGCGCTTCGCTCATGTACGCAACGGTTCTGTAGAACGTTTCTCTTGCGTACCATGGGAATACAATTGACAGATGACATATGTTATGTATATACATTAATGTCGCTAAACATTAAAAGCGTTATTTTTAAAGCTATATACAAGACGAATTTGGCCACAGTTGACAACACTAACATTAACCTAGATGAAGCAGGGATATTAGATTAATGAATTAAACAGCAGGCGTTAATACAGGTTACATTATACTAAATTTTTATGTTATTAATTTAATTTTATATCGCAAACTATCCCATCACGCGGCATGAAAAGTATTTACGTCCATTTTCAGTATTAAAACTAAACTGACGGACTCATAAACTGCATCAAAGTAATAGACGACTTTGAAATAAATATTTTAACCAAGTATGCAAACTTTCTATACAGATTTAAATTGAAACCTCTAGATTGGTTCGTGAACTTTAAAACAGCGTAGGGTCATATCCTTAAGTTTAAGTTTGTGTACTGGAAAGGACCTTAAGACTTTTTTTGAAGAAAAAACAGAAATTTAAGGAAAATTGGTTTAATTAAAAAATTGGTTTTAACAATAGACAGAAACTTTATGCAAGGGTTTATTTATGTTTTAATAAGGCGTATTACCTCCACGTGCCCTTATTACGGATTTTTGAACCATAATATGGATACTTCGTCCGAACAAGCGGCTCAAATTGTAGCATTGGTGCGGGAGGGCTTGGATCAACGAACGATTGGTAGAAATTTAAATTTAAACCAGTCTACGGTTTCTAGAATATACAGAAGGTTTGTGGAGACAGGTTCTTACAGAAGGAGACGCGGTACAGGCAGGACTCGAGCAACCACCGGTCGTGATGACCGATTTATTGTTACAACTTCCCTGCGAAATCGTTTCCTCGCGTCTGTTAACATCAAAACAGAGCTTAATGAAGTGCGTGGAGTAAACGTGAGTGCACGAACAATAAGAAGAAGGTTAAAGGAAGCGGATATCACCCCTTTTAGACCAGCAAATGGTCCAAAGTTGTCTGTAGCTCACAGACAAGCTCGCTTAAGATTTGCGCGTGATCACCTGAATTGGACAGAAGAGCAATGGACCTCCGTATTGTTCACGGACGAGTGTAGGACATGTTTATATGGTGCAGATGGTCGCAGAAGAGTCTATCGTCGACGTGGGGAGCGATATGCTCAAAGTTGCATTAAGGAGCGTGTTCCTTTTGGAGGCGGTTCGTGTATGGTCTGGGGTGGCATATCGATGAACGGACGAACAGAACTTGTGTTCACAGACATGGTCCGTCAAAACGGTAAGAGAGGGGGTTTGACTGCATATCGCTACATAACAGAGATCTTAGAATATCACGTGGTGCCTTACATGGGATTCATAGGCGAAAATTTTACTTTAATGCAGGATAATGCCCGGCCGCACGCTGCTGCACAAGTTCGACAATATTGCGAAGAGGTTGGGATACGTACAATGAATTGGCCAGCACGCAGCCCGGATCTTAATCCCATTTAGCATGTTTGGGACAATTTAAAAAGAGCTGTATATGAGAGAAACCCTTTGCCCACGACAGTGGCAGCACTAAGAACAGCACTTTCAGAAGAATGGGACAATATTCCGCAAGATCTTTTAATAACCCTAATAAAATCTATGCGGAACCGATTAGAATCCGTAATAAGGGCACGTGGAGGTAATACACCTTATTACAATATAAATAAACCCTTGCATAAAGTTTGTGTCTATTGTTAAAACCAATTTTTTAATTAAACCAATTTTCCTTAAATTTCTGTTTTTTCTTCAAAAAAAGTCTTAAGGTCCTTTCCAGTACACAAACTTAAACTTAAGGATATGACCCTACGCTGTTTTAAAGTTCACGAACCAATCTAGAGGTTTCAATTTAAATCTGTAAAGAAAGTGCATACTTGGTTAAAGTATTTATTTCAAAGTCGTCTATTACTTTGATGCAGTTTATGAGTCCGTCAGTGTACATTTAAACAAAATTATCTTTTATATAAAAATCAATTGCTGTTTCGCTAAAACTCGAGGACGGCTGGACTGATTTGGCTAATTTTGAGTTTTGAATTATTTGTGGAAGTCCTGGGAAGGTTTAAAAGGTGAGTAAATATGAAAAAATGCTTGGAATAAAGTAAAAAGAACAATTTCGTTTTCCCTTAGAAACTATTCCTACCTGTCAAACGTTTGATGTTCGTTCCGGTTAAGTTTGGACCATATTTTTGACTAAAGTTGAAAGTTGCAACTTTAAGTTTGTTAAAGTTGCAGAATGCAATTATCATTCATCTTTTTTATTTATCGATTCTGAGGCGGTACTAAGTTTGCCGAGTCAACTAGTCAATTATATAAAAATAGCCAAACCGATCCAGTATTCCGAGTAGTTTTCCGTGAAAGCTTAACGGACAGACATATCGAGTTACTATCGCATTTTTTACAGACGATGAATTTTTATATCTATAAACATGAGAAATGATTGGTCTCATCCAAACTTTCATCCTTTATTTCAAACCGTCCTAGTTTTATTTATCTATCCTCCGTGTATGAAAATTAAATACTGACAAAAATGACGAAAATTACAAAAATGTCGAAAATGGCAAAATGACCAAAATGACAAAAAAAAACAAAATCTATCCTACTGTCTACCTTTACATAAATCTATCCCATTATGCGGGATGTAAAGTATCCCTTGTCCACCCTCGGTATTAAAATTAAATATATACCAAATTTCAGCCAAATCGGTTAAATAGTTTTTCCGTAAAAGCATAACAAACAAATAGACAAATATATTTTTATCCCGGAAACTATCCAATTTTTCGTCATAACAAGTATCCTATGTTCATTCTCGGCATCCAATATATATATATATATTGGATGGTTCAGCCAAATCGGTCCGGTAGTTTTTCCGTGTAAACGGAACAGACAGAGGGACGGACAGAGTTACTTTCGCATTTATAATATTAATAATAGGGACTAGGAATCGTCAGCGACTTCGTCCACGTTAGACTGGTAGCAAATCGCATTTGAATAAGCCAATTTTTATGAACCCTGACTACTTGAAACCACCTTTGGGAAAAATCTCGCGGGATTTCCAGTATGTAAACTACTGCTATATTTAAAAAAGAATGTAAGCAATCGTTTTACTTTAAACTGTGTCGGAATAAGCTGAGTTTTTTATGCCCTAACAACTTGAAACTGCTCCTGGGAAAAATCCCGCAGGATTTCTGAGATATAAAGTACCGCGGATTTTAAGTCCAGGAAAGGATATCGATCAGCGAAAACCGCACCGAAATCGAGGCGGTAGTTTTTACGTGAATCCCGAACAAACAGTACAAACACACGGCCGCGCCGACCGCCCACAGCGCCTGTGTGTGAAACCTATGAAGCGCCTCTTTTTTTCACGAACCTTCATGTTTCAACTAATTTCTTTTTTATTTGTTAACTAGCTATGCCAGCGACGTCGTCCGCGTGGAATTTGCTTTCAAAACCCTCCGATTTTTAAACATTCTTCATTGGTGCTCCGCTTCTATTGGTCTTAGCATGATGATATATAGCCTATAGCCTTCTTCGATAAATTGGCTATCCAACACTGAAAGAATTTTTCAAATCAGACCAGTAGTTCCTGAGATTAGAGCGTTCAATCAAACAATATTAGTATATTTGGCTACAACACTAATACTTACATTTTAAATATCGCGATATCTTTTGAACGAAACGTCCGAATTCAATAATTCAAAAAGTTCTAGAAAGGTATGGAATTCGTCTTAAATATGGAGTAATTTATTTTGATAAGGATTAATACCAAGGTACAAAATAAAGAGTGTTTGAAGCGACGGCATTTTAATTATTTAAAAAAATAAAAGAAATACTTACTGTGAGATAACTACAATAATTAGTGTTCATGCAACATTGTACACGGACTTGGTAGTATCGATATAACCAGGCGGCGCTCGCGCCGCCACTCCTGTCCTCCCGCGGCCTTGAACGAGTAAAGACGTGCATATCATTTCGGCGGAGTTAATAAGACATTTGATCAGACGTGTGTCTAATTACGGCGGCAGTACATTAATTTTGTGATAAACTACTGTGATAACAAGGACAGGTGATAAACGCGACGTGGGCGTTTTCTTTATGGTGTGAGACCAGCCGGCCGGCAAGGGACCCTCAACAGCGCAGCCTTGGTGAGTCGTTCTGCTTTGTTCTGTTGTACAAGTTGCTAGGGAAATAAAAAATACCGACAAGCAAGGAGCCTACCTATATTCTTACAGTCCACTAGGCTAGCAATAGCCCGAACACATTTGGTTCCTTCGAACCCGGATTGCTTGTGGGGTTAATTATTTTTTGTTCTACCTATTTATACAAATTTTGGTACACCGAGCTCCGAGTGTTCGTGCGGTTAATTTTTATTGTATTTATACGGTTTTCTTCCTTTGAGAGGTTCTGTTTGTTCCGAAATGTCGAAATTGCATGAAACAAGGTTTAAAATACAATACGATTGGTTTCATGATACTGTCGCCATTTTGGACGACAAGAATGTAAGTTCAAGCATTTTGTCGGTGCGTTTACGGAAATTGGATGACAATTATACCAAGTTGAGCGATGCATACGAAGGTATACTCAATTATTACAAGGGAGATGAAAAGGATCTAGTCGATTTTACATTAAAATTTAGAAGCGCCACGTCGTGGTATGACCGGTTAGAACTGGAATTCGAAAAGCACCGCGTGGCAGGTGACCAGGGCGCTGGCACTTCGGAACAGCGTGATTCGTATTCGGGTGGTACATCATCTTCGCGGTTACCACAGATTAATTTGAGTATATTTGACGGTGACTTATTTATGTGGTGTGGTTTCATTAGTTTATTTAAATCATTAGTTCTATGCCGTACGGATATATCGAAAACTGAGAAATTTCACTATTTGTCCTCTCATTTGGTTAAAGAACCTAAGTCTATTATTCAACATTTACCCATGGTTGACACCTCCCTAGATATTGCAATAGAATTACTGTATGCGCGTTTTGACAATAAACGGTTATTGGCAGACGCGCATATATCACGTATATTAAATATTCCGGTATTACGAAAATATCATTTATTGCGGTCGGATGTACTGAACCCTCTTTTAGAATGCACACGAGCTCTAAAGAGCTTCGGTTTACCGGTAGAGGAATGGAGTTATTTACTCGTACATTTGACGTTAACAAAACTTCCAATCGAAATAAAGTCTCGATTCGAACATAAATACGGCGGTAATAATACTGACCTACCTACGTTCAATAATCTCACGGAATTTCTACAAAATGAGTGTAGGCTCATAGAAACAACCAAAGAATTATATATAACTACAGGCACACGGGCCGGTAAGACGGAGCGAGCGGCGCATATCACGGAACAAGTTCACGATGTCAAAATTAATCACGCGGGTAGTAGCAAAATATGCTCATATTGCGGCATATCGGGTCATTCCATTAACAATTGTTATAAATTCGTTAAACTTTCGATTAATGAACGAAAAGGATTCATACATTCAAATTCGTTGTGTTTTAAATGTTTTAAAAGCCTCTTCCTGTGCCGGAGGACGTATCCCCCGGCTACTACTGAATCTAGTCCATGCGTGGGGCGGTCTGTAACGCGCCCCACGGGAAGAGAGATGAGCGCGCGCGGAACACTCGCGCTCTCATCTCGACGGCATGTGCGGGTGAGTGAGAACCCCTATACCCCTAGGGGCCCCACCCGCGCCGCCCGCTTACGGCGGCCGAAGGTCACTGTCTGACCTCCGGCGTCGGCGCGTCCTCCTTTGGCGGGAGCGGAGCAGGGAATTACGCTCACGCTCCCGTTCCGCCTCCTCCTTCGCGAACATGACTTGCTCGCAGAAGGAGGAGACGGCGTCCCATCCGGTGGAGCTCCCGACCATGGTGCGTACCACGGCCGGGAGCGAGGTGTCAAATCCGGTAAGGGCGACGAGCTCCCGGCGCTGCTCCGTCCAGGCTGGACATTCCTGGAGAGTGTGCAGCGCCGTGTCCTCGTCGCCCATGTCACAATGATGGCACCCTGGCGTGGCCTCGCGGCCGAGGCGACACAGGTACCTTCCGAAGCAACCGTGCCCCGTCAGGACCTGCGTCAGCCTGAACGTCAGGGTGCCGTGACGTCGTCCTAGCCATTCGTGCAGGACGGGCCTCACCGCCTCAATGGTGGCGGGGCCCGCGCTGGGGCGTCGTAGGCGGTCTTCCCAGACCCCCACGGCTACCTGGCAGAGCTCCGACCGGCACGCCTCGACCTCGCGAGGCGCGGGTCTGGTACCCCTGGCCAGGGCCTCTTTGCGCCACATATACAGTGACGCCAGGACCCTGGCTTCCAGGTCCCATGGGGGGGATCCGGCGAGTAGCGAGGCCACTTCGAGGGACACCGTACGGTATCCTCTTATTGCCCTGACGACCAATACGCGTTGCGCTTG
This sequence comes from Dendrolimus kikuchii, assembly GCA_019925095.2. Classification (NCBI taxonomy): domain Eukaryota; kingdom Metazoa; phylum Arthropoda; class Insecta; order Lepidoptera; family Lasiocampidae; genus Dendrolimus; species Dendrolimus kikuchii. The sequence goes on along the minus strand of JAHHIN020000030.1, from coordinate 6,972,694 downwards.
ACGCAACAGCGCCGCGTTTTTGGCTGTCAGGCGGTTTGACCATACTGGGGCCCCGTAAAGGGCCATCGAACGTACGATGCCTTCGAAGAGTTTTCGGCACGTGGCATTGGGCCCCCCAACGTTGGGGAGCAGGCGCGAGAGTGCACCAGCCGCCCCCTTGAGTCTGGGGAGCAGCTGCCGAAAATGTGCCGAAAAATCCCATCGGCCATCGAGGACCAATCCCAGGTACTTCATGGTCTCCCCGATGCCGATGCGGATGCCTCCTACTACGATGCTACTGTCCGGAGGTGGACGGTTGCGAGGGCCGTGAAACATCACGGCCTCGGTCTTCTGTAACGCCACCTCCAGACCAAGACGCCGGATCCTGCCTACTATCGTCGACACCCCAGCCGTGCCTAGAAGGCACGCTTGCCGATGGGTCCTCCCGCGCGCGGCGATCAATGTGTCATCGGCGTAACAGATAACACTGATACCCGGGAGGACCCGACACCTCAAAGTCCAGTCATATGCGATGTTCCACAGGAGGGGACCTAGAACCGACCCCTGTGGAACACCGCACACCATGGCTCGCCGATTCCAGCCCTCATGGACCGGGTAGATGACGGCTCTACTGCTTCAATATGCCCCGACTATACGGCGGAGGTAGGTCGGCACCCCGAAATATCGGAGTGCCTCCAGAATGCATGCCCAGGGCAAGGAATTGAATGCGTTAGCGATGTCTAAGGACACCGCCAACAGAACCTCGCCCTGAGAGACTGCTTCCTCTGCCAGGCCTTTCAGGCGCATGACAGCGTCGATTGTGGAGCGCCCTGTGCGGAAACCGAACTGGTTGTCCGCCAGGTCCGGCCCCGTCGTCGATAGGTGCTGGACGAGGCGGGCGACGATGATACGCTCGAAGAGCTTGCCAACCTCGTCCAGCAGCACAATGGGCCGGTAGGCGGACGGTGAATCCGCAGGGCGCCCCTCCTTACGCAGCAGGACCAGCTTTCCGGTCTTCCACCGTTGCGGAAACAGGCCCTGCTCTAGGCATGCGCCGAAAAGCCTCATCAGTCGGGGCTCCAGGGCGTCGTAGGACAGAACCCATGCACGCCCTGGTATGCCGTCAAGGCCGGGGGCGGCATTCTTGGCCTTTAGCCGTAGCATGGCCACCCCCAGCTCTACCCGGTCCACAGTGGGCACAGGGTCTCTATCCGCGCTGGGCTTCGTATCTGGCGGTGCCATAGCAGGAGGCATATGCTCAGCCCGTGAAGGGAACAGAGCGCCAACTATGTCACGTGTGACGTCCCTGGGGAGAGACTCGGTTAGTGGGGGCGCCCAGGCACGGAGCTTGTTCCGAGCCATTTTGAATGGGCGCCCCCAAGGGTCTTGATTTAAACTATCCAAGAGCTCCCCCCAGGCCACGTTCTTTGCGTTACGGATTGCGATCCGTAATGTTCTTCTGGCGCTTCTGTACCCCTCGTACAGCTGAGCCTCTACGGTCGCTGCGTCCGCTGCGCGGCGACGCCGTCTTCTATGTCTGGTGTACTGGCGGCGCGCGCTATTGCACGCACGCCTTAGTCCCTCGAGTTCGGGACTCCACCAGTACACCTTTTTAAAGGGCCGGAATCGGCCCCTCCTCGGCATCGCCGCATCGCAGACGCCAGTAACGAGCGACCGTAGGTTTTCTGCCTCCTGCTCTACATTTATATCGGGAGGGTTCATCTCGGGCCCTGATGACCAGGTGGCGACAATCAGGGCCTCTTTGAACGCCTCCCGATCCAACTTTTTCAATGCCCAGCGCGGACAGTCTCCTACCGGGGGCTCTCGGGACGGAGGGTTCGGGTTCCGGGCGGAGACGCTAAACCGAATATATCGGTGATCTGAGAGCGTCTCCATCCCCGCGGCAACCCTCCAGTCCCGCACACGGCGCGCCAGTTCAGGGCTGGCAAACGAGACGTCGACAATTGAGCCGCCCTGCTGGCGCACACACGTGTGTACGGAGCCCCGATTGAGAACTACGAGACCCTTTTCGATGGTCCATTCTTCCAATGCCTCGCCACGCGCACACGTACGCGGGGATCCCCAAGCCACGGATTTTGCGTTGAAGTCCTCGAGCACGAGCACGGGGCGAGGCCGGCTGCGGGCCACCACTGTGCCCACTTCCTCGATCCATCCCTCGAAATCGGCGAGCCTTCTGTTCGGGGAGAAGTAGATAGATAGATAGATAGATAACTCTTTATTGTACACCAATACAAGTATGAATTTAAAGACTAAAATTATATCTAGTTATGTACAAAGGGCGGTCTTATCGCTAAAAAGCAATCTCTTCCAGACAACCCCAGAAATGAATTGAGATGATAATGGCGATGGTGGTATACGTAACATATAGTACAAAATACTTACATTTTAATAATTGGTTAGGCGCCTTATATTACCTACCTTTCCCCTCCTTTCCGCAAATCCGCACGCTGGATAGAGACAGGTGGTGCCACCTGTCGGCTAACCACGACTCGTGCCGGCGGGCGGCCAGTACGTCGACGGCCTCGCGAGCACCGCACGCGCATAAGTGATTTGCATAGAACGCTTTTTCCTTAAACCCGCTCCTGTTGTTGGTGTGATATACGCAACCCTCTGAAGACGTGCTTTACGACGAGGATTGGGGATCCGCAGGTGAGTGCCGCTTAAATCTACCCGGCTGTGGATTTTGCCTCCTTCCACCACCAACAAATTCTACCTTTGTCACCCGCACCACCATATTAGTTCTGGTCCAATCGAGCCGCGATATATGTATTTTATTTTTTCCGCGATATAGTTTCTATAATATTCCCGCTATATAATTATTTTACGTATTATTCCCGCTATATTTATATATTGTTCCGCTATATATATTTAAAAACTATATATAATCCCATTTTCTTGCTTAAATACTTTAATTTCTTTATTTTAATTCTTTTTGAATCATATCGAATTGAATTTTTTGGTTCATATCGCTACCCGCCACCCGCTAAGTCATATGAGATTCTATGCGTAATTTGTGCTTTATCATCGAATTATTGCCAAATTTATTTATTTTCAACCCGCATTGGCAGTATATTCATTTATTAATCCCGCGTGATCAGTATTAAATACGTATTAAAAGCCATAATGGCGGTAGTTGACTTTGCAAGTACGGCGGTAGCGTTCGCTGGCGGCACGTGCCCTGTACACGTGCGCGGCATCGTCGCCCCGCCCACCTTTCACTACGCTTAGAGTATAAAAACGAACCGCTCCGTTGTATTGACACGCATCACATTCGCCCGCTGTCGTTCGTCGCGCGCGCACGTCTCCCGTTCCGCCTCGGCAGTCCGTTATTCGTGTTCGTTGTGTTCGTTCGTTCACCCGGTCGATCTGTGTTTTTTCTGTGACAGTGCAGTGAAAAGTGCGTCATCAGGTGGTTTTTCCACCAAATCGTTCGTCCCCCTCAGGGACAATGGACGGCGTGGAGCCCTCCCCATCGTTGTTAGAGGGTTTGCTGTCGTTTTTACGACAGCAATTCCCTCAAGCTCTCGACCAATTTTTGAGGACTCCGGAGTCCCAATCAATGGTGTCCGTTATTTCGGAACTTAATTCCGAGAAACCTGTGTCCCGCGAGTCACACGTGCAAAGGGCCCCCGCGCAGGCCCCCCTCCCCGCACCCGCATCTGCCGCGACCATCGCACCTGCCGCGACTAGCGCACGCCCCGCAACCCCCGCCGCCGCGCCCCCCGCGTCCATACCCGCCGCGTTACCAGTGCGCCCGCCGCCCGCACCCCCGCTCAACGATGCCCATCGTGTGGCACCAAAGTCGCGCGCCTCGTTTTCTCGCGGTTCCGCATCGACAAAACCGCGTTCGAGCTCTGCGAGTTCGACGACATCGCGTTCACGTTCGCCCATCCATCGCGTAATCGATTCTCGTCGAGAAATCGACTTATCCTCTGAAGGTCCGCAAAACCTCAGGGATGCCCCTCTTCCACCGGCCGATGAAATTACCCCTATGGATGTCGCGCCTCCCGCGAACATCCCCTTAGACCGCGAAGACGATGACGGTTTTATAACCGTTAATCGTACTAAAAAACGTAAGACCCAGAGGGAGGTCCCCCCCAACCCCGCCCCAACAGCGGGCACAACACCGACAGCGGCACCTTCCAGCCGCCCTGGGCCACCTTCACAACGCCCGCCGCCACCCCTGACCATCCGCGAGAAAGCCCATTGGCTTCAACTCGCTAAAGAACTGCCAGGTAAGGCAATCTCCATAAAAGAAGCCCGTGATACTCAACACGGCATCAAAGTTATGGTCACGTCTTCAAGTGACCACCGCGCCCTAACTACTTTATTATGTGACCGTAAAATCGGTTACTACACTTACGCCCTGCCAGAAGAAAAACGCCTTCGGGCTGTAATCCGCGGACTTCCTCAGGAAATTGAATGTTCCTATATTCTAGAGGACCTTAAGTCCCAAGCCCTACCAGTGCACGAAGTGCACCGTATGCACAGAGGCGACGCCACAAAGTCCCCTCTAAACCTAGTATTGGTTGTCCTCGACCTCTCCCCAGAGGGGAAAAAGATCTTCGAACTTGAGAAGGTCTGTGGCCTCTCTGGCCTTCGTGTGGAACGTCCACACGAAAAACATACACTGCGGCAGTGTCATCGCTGCCAACTTTATGGGCACTCTGCCCTACATTGTCAATCCCGTCCCAGGTGCGTCAAGTGCCTGGGCGACCACGGGACCTCGGAGTGCACTCGCACCCGGGACTCCCCGGAGCCACCGAGCTGCATCCTCTGCGGCCAAGCGGGTCACCCCGCTAACTACAGAGGCTGCCCTGCCGCCCCCCGACCCAAACGTAAGGTCGGAAAGGGCAATGCCCAAAAAGGCACTAGAAAAGTGCCGAACAAACCCGCATTCGTGGCGGCCCCCCCCCCCCCCCCCCCAGTGGTAAACCACTGGACGGGTCTTCCCACGACGGAAGCGTTCCCTCCGCTAAGGACGCGTGCCCCAGTTATGGCCGGCCTACCCTCGGCCACCCCCGCCCCCGCCCTCGCCCCCATTTCTAAGGGACCTTCAGGGCCATCGGCCCACCACTCTATAGCGGAGGACTTAGCTTTGGCGACTAAATTCGCCAAGAACTTGCCCTTCGACCTGCAAGAGGTCCAACTCTTGGCTCGGAAACTGAGGCAAGTTTCAGAGTCAACACAACCCTCCCTCCGGGATCAACTCGTGATCGAAATGGATCACGCGTACCTCCTCCAAATACTTAGATCGTTGTAACTAAACAACCTAGTCAAATTATTGTTACCGGTAACAAATGGCGCATGTAGGTAGAAATAAACCACGCTCATTGACTCTGGCGACTTATAACGCCAATGGCCTTCGAAACCAGCGCGACTTGGTCCATGACTTCCTGGTTACCAATCAAGTAGATATACTACTAGTACAGGAGACCTTCCTGAAACCGAGTAATAGAGATCCAAAGATCTCTAACTATCGGATCACTAGACATGACAGGGTAGGCCGTGGTGGCGGCACCCTGATCTATTTCAGAAGATCCCTACACTGCATGCCTGTAGTCACCCCCCCACTAGAAGGTATGGAGGTATCCGCCTGCAGACTAGCAATGACTGGCCACCAACCTCTAGTCATAGTTTCAGCATACCTCGCATGCCAAAAAACCCTCATTAAGAAAGACCTAGAAACCCTATTCAACTTAGGCCCGGCTGTTATTATAGCCGGAGATCTGAATTGCAAACACGAGCAGTGGAATTGCAATACCACTAACCCCAATGGCAGAGCCCTAATAAATATATCAGACAATCTTTTGTTTGATATACTAACTCCCATGACCCCCACAAGATACCCCCCCAACCGCGACTGGGGGACCCCAAACACTCTCGACCTAGCATTACTGAGGGGCGTAACCCTTCAGTTCCATTCGATCGAAACGATGGACGATATCGACTCGGACCATCGTCCGGTTATCCTCAGATTAGGACCACAGACAGACCAGACATCTGAAACTAGGACCTCTGTGGATTGGTTGAGACTTGAGACCCTCCTCAAGGCAACCAGCTCACAAGACCTGGACCGCATCCCGGACCACATCGTGTCCCGCCAAGACACGGAGACGGCAATCGAGGCCCTCACCAGCCACCTTCAATCCGCAGTGCGGAACTCGTCCAGGCAGGTGCCAGTGGAGGATGACCGCCACTTATGCCTGCCGGACGAGGTGAGGGTACTGCTGAGGGAAAAGAGAGCCGCCTCCAGAGCTCACGACAGATATCCTACCGAGGATAACAGAGTCCGACTCCGCGAACTAGAGCGCGAGGTCAAACTACGTATCCGGGAAGTCAGGGAACAACGTTGGGACAGAACGTTGAGGGATATCGAACCAACTCACCAGGCGTACTGGAAGCTGGCTAGAGCTCTCAAATCAGACACCCTTACTGTCATACCCGCGCTAGAAAGAGCCGACAACACCGAGGCGTTCGATGACGAGGAGAAGGCCGAGTGCCTTGCTCAGAGTCTAGAGCTTCAATGCTCCCCCACTACGCAAAACGTCGACCAGTCACACCTGACGGAGGTAGACTCCGAGGTCGAACGTAGATCCTCCTTACCAGCGGAAACCACACTCGACACGGTCACGGTCGAAGAAGTGCAAGATCTGATCAAGTCTCTCAAACCGCGAAAGGCCCCAGGGACCGATGGCATCAACAATCGCGTTTTAAAACTCCTACCCGCCCATCTAATTATAATTCTAGTGAGCATCTTCAATGCCGCCATAACAAACTGCTCCTTTCCCGCGATCTGGAAGGAAGCAGATGTCATCGGTATTCACAAGCCGGGAAAACCGGCTAATAAACCGTCCAGCTACCGTCCAATCAGCCTACTGAGCGCACTCAGCAAGCTTTACGAGAGGGTCATCCTCTCTCGACTTAGAGATTTTGCCTTCAGCAAACATCTAATACCCGATGAGCAATTTGGCTTCCGTGCCAGACACTCATGCGTCCAACAGGTGCACCGCATCACGGAGCACATATTATCTCACTTTGCCCATCGCCCCCGCCCTATAGGAACAGCCGCACTGTTTCTAGACGTAGCAAAAGCCTTCGACAAGGTCTGGCACAACGGCTTGATTTACAAGCTGTACCAGTTCGGTATGCCAGACAGACTCGTGCTCATCTTGCGAGACTTCCTCCTAGGTCGTAGCTTCCGTTTTCGAGTGGAGGGAACGCGCTCGTCCCCTCACCCACTCACAGCCGGTGTACCGCAGGGCTCGGCTCTGTCGCCACTACTCTTCACGCTGTACACCAGCGACATCCCAAAAACTCCAGATGTGGAGTTGGCCCTCTTTGCGGATGACACCGCACTCTATACATCAGATAAAAACCGACAAATGGCTTGCGTCCGGCTGCAGGCAGCTGTCACAGAGCTAGGCGAATGGTTTCGCAAATGGAGGATAGAGGTAAACCCGGAGAAAAGCGCAGCAATGTTCTTTTCCCCGGGCACGCTTCGCTCCCCCAAACGCGCTAGCCTTCGCCTAAAAACCATTTCGCTCTATGACCAACAAATCCCCTGGGCAAAGTACACCAAATATCTTGGTGTCACCCTAGATCGGAACTTGCGCTTCAACGAGCATATCACTATAGTCCGAAATAGAGCGCGATTTGTGATGGGTCGTTTAGCACCCATGATAGACAAACGAAGCAAAATGTCCCTCAGACACAAGCTTACTCTGTATAAAACATGCATCCTCCCGATCATGACATACGCGAGTGTGGTATTCGGCCATGTCAAGCCTGCCCTTTTAGATAAACTGCAAATCGTGCAGAATAAATTCATGCGCAGAGCCGTCGGTGCTCCCCTCTATATGCGTAACGTCGACCTCCACCGCGATCTGGAGCTTCCCTCCATCAAAAACTACATTACGTCGCTCTCGCGTAAGTATTTCGATCTCGCGCCGCACCATCGAAATCCGCTCGTCGTGTCCGCGTCCGATTATAAGCCTCGTCGAAAGGCTCTTGTGCGACGACCGCGTAACGTCCTGACGGACAGAGTCGACGTTATTACGAAACGGCTGGCCCGGATCAGTCCGCCCACGGTTAGAACAGTAGGCTGGCAGGCACCGACAGACAGACACAGACGGCGGCGTCTCAGACGCCGCCAATCAAGATCTCTCCACGTCCCCGCGAGGGACGCTAGGAGACATAGCTCACCCCACAGGATAGACTAGGCGTGTTGCTGGGAAGTTTCTTTCGCCGTTTCTTCTCTCCCAGCCATAACACGTTGCGAAACGGCAGTAAGATAGCGTAGGCCACCGCAAACCACCGATCCCGGCCCGCCGTGATCCTTCCCTTCGGGCTTTATATTACTCGTCGCCCGTTCTCAATTAGTATTTTGTGTCGCCCTATGGTGGGCATCATTAAATTCATTCCCCATTCATGGCAACAGTCCAGCCGAGGTAAAACTCCTTAGGGAGCTCCCTCGAGCAAGTTGCCCCCCCGGGCTCGAGCGCCTTCGCTTCGCGAAGGCACTCGCCCCAAACCTAGGCGTGTCATGCCGCGTTCGTCAAGACCACGTGATAGGTCAGTTAGGACGCCACCTCGGTCTGGGTCTAGGTGTAGCCAACGCAGCGAATCGCGACTAGACCATAGGCATAATTCACGATCGCCTCACGATCAAATGCATTCGCGCTGTTATAAAACTCGCTCACGGTCCCATCATAATAGAACCCGTTCGAATTCACGTAGTGACAAGATACACTCGCGTTTGCGTAGCGGTAGAACTCGTTCACGATCTCGTCGCAGTCGCTCGCGTAACGGTGACCATCATGGTCCGCGTGAAGGGCCTAGGTCACGAACGGCCAGCTCGCACCAACGCCGTAATAAATCTCGATCCTATCATGACATTTCCGCGAAAAACGTACTAGGCACTATTATGTCACAACTGACTGCCATTGAAAAAAATACTAATAGTGGTTCACATATTACGCCGTCAGTTCGGAACAGCACACCTCCATTAGATAAAAAATATTTCCGTAACCCAAGCGCTTGTTGACGCATTAGGAGTATTAACAAAAAACAAATCGAACTATTACGTTTCAAATTTTGATCCAGCTATAAACAATTTTGAGGTATGGTGTGAAGTGGACAGGGCTAGGCACGTGAACCGCTGGGATGATCTCGAGTGTTTCTCCCGTATGGCTCATTGTTTGAAAGGTGACGCAAAGACCTAGTTAAATGAATGGGCTACAAATGATCGCTCGTGGTCCAATTTTCTAAAGGACTTTAAGTCTTTGTGTCCGCAAAAGATTAACTTCGCTCAAATTCTACAAGAGGTTATAAACACCACGTCCGAAAAGTTTCCGTCATACGCAGAGTATGCGCGTCGTTCATTATTAAGATTGCGAGTAGTAAGAGGTTTAAGCGAAGACCTTATGGTTCAAATAGTGATTTACGGCATCAATGATGTAGAGGTACGCGCAGCAGCTACCAATGCCGACCTAACAACGGAAAACCTCGTTTCCTTTTTAGCTACTTATCTAAAACCTACTCGTAAGTTTGAAAATCTTAACTCCGATAAATTTATGCCATCCGGTAATATGGCTAAAAGGCGAAATTTTAACGGTCCTACTAAGTCCGATTTCAAATGTTTCTGTTGTGGCCGAGCAGGGCATAACGAAGCACAGTGCCCCAAGAATCGTAATGTTAACGACAAGGGCGATGCGCATGATAATGTTAAACCAGTCGTCTGCTCTTTCTGTAAGAAAGTAGGGCATAGAGAGAGTAACTGTTTTGCTAAGGCCCGATCAGGGTCTCAAGGTGATAATAGTAACCAACGCAAAGTTAACTTGTGTAGCGAACCTTCAAACGTGAAAGATAAAAACGATATGAGTACAGCCGTGATACAAGGTATACCAGTTGACGTTCTTATAGATAGTGGAGCACTCAATGTGTCCTTAATATCCTCAGCGGTAGTAACTTACTTCTCCGGTTTGCGTAAACAAATTAAATGTCCTTTGAAAGGAATAGGCGATAAAGAGATTGTTGCTCGCGAGTATATCACTTTAACTGTCGAATTTAGGAATATTGCGCTTGAAGTAGATTTTGTCATAGTACCCGCCTCGTGCATGAATACGCCCATTATCATAGGGACTGACGTACTTAATCGCGATGGCGTCACGTTTATTCGCACGAAACACGGACAGTACTTAACTCATACGCCAAACAGCGTATTAAAAGTAAACTCTGTAAGTGTTAGCAACCCCAACAAGATAAATACACCTCTCAAAGGAGCGGAACTTGTAAAGTTGATGGCAGTGGTAGATGAATTCTCTCCGTTTTTGATATCCGGTACAGCCACCACTACCGTGAATACTGGTAAAATGCACATCAATTTGACAAGTGACGTCCCTGTGTCATACCATCCGTATCGTTTGGCGTACCAAGAGAAGCTAAAGGTGCGTGAGATATGTCGGGATCTGTTAGACAAAAAAAATATTAGGGAGTCGGATTCTGAATACGCAAGCCCGGTCATTTTGGTCAAGAAAAAAGATGGTTCTGACAGAATGCGTGTAGACTTTCGAGCTCTAAATCGCATTACTGTCAGGGATAGGTACCCCCTACCCCTGATTGATGATCACATTGATCGGCTTGGAGGCTCGAAATTCTTCAAATCTTTAGATACGGCGTCGGGTTTTCATAAAATCTTATTGATGAGGACTCGATCCATAAGACGGGCTTTGTAACTACGGAAGCTTATTATGAGTATTTAAAAATGTCGTATGGATTACGCAATTCCCTCGCTATGTACCAACGTATCATCAACAATAGCTTGCGTAAATTTATACGAGCAGGGAATGTCCCAGTATATATTGACGATGTACTGATCATAAATTCAACAGTCGATTATGGCATACCTTATTTCATAATGTACTGAGGACATTAACAGAAGCCGGGTTCTCAGGTAACGTACGCAAGTGTTTCTTCCTTACTACCGAAATAGAGTACCTCGGTCACGTTATTTGTCATGGTCAGGTTAGGCCGAGCCCGCACAAAATCAAGGCACTAGTTAACGCACCTATTCCTAGTAGCGTCAAACAAGTACGCCAGTTTTTGGTCTTGCGGGTTACTTTTGGCGTTACATCGAAGGTTACGCGACAAAAACCCCATGTATCCCGCGTCTCGCAAAGGACTTAAAATTTCGATGGGGCACTGATCAAGATCAAGTCCGGCAATATCTTGTCAAACGTTTATCTAACGAATCCATACTTACGATTTTTGACCCGAAGCTTCCTACAAAACTGCACACTGGTGCTAACAGTGTAGGATACGGTGCGGTACTTATGCAGGTATACGTAGATGGTGGTAATCGAGTAATAGCCTATTTTAGTGAAGTCACTCGGGGCGCGGAGGCAAAATACCATTCGTATGAACTGGAGACCTTGGCGTTCGTCAAAGCATTGCAATACTTTCGTCACTATTTCATCGGGATAACTTAAAATCATAACCGTAACGTAAAAAAGATCTTCCACGCGTTGCACACTGGTGGATGTATCTGCAGGATTTCAATTTTGAAATTGAATATCGAAAGGGCGTGATGATGGGTCACACGGATTATCTGAGCAGAAACCCACCAGCATTGCAAGTCAATAACATTGACAGACCATTGAATTGAGCACAAATAGCTCAGTCGGCTGATTCCGAGACTAGCGATCTCATCCAAAAACTAAGGAATGGTCTCTTGGACTCCAAGAGGTACGTTTGTCAGAATGATGTGCTCTATTATCGCTATACACCTGTTGGCGAGGAATCGCGCTTACTATGTTACATCCGACATCGATTCAGTTTATTACGTGTTTTTCATGACTAGCACGAGCACATCGGGGCTGACAAAACTTATGACCTAATCTTAAAACACTTTGGTTCCCTGGCCTTAAAGTATTTGTACGAAAGTGTACCTCCCATTTTCTTCGTTTTTCCAAAAAGAACGTGTCCCCAGAGCTCCCCGTCAGCCTATTACGTCATGGGGAAAATCAGACATCCCCTCTAATACGATTCATGTTGATGTATTGGGTTCTTTACCCGAATGTAACTGGTATGAATTTGTATTTGTCTTGGTCGACTCTTTTACAAAATTTTGTTTACTCTCTACCCTAATCTATAGACAAGATGCAAGCGAATTAAAACTGATTCTTAATAGCGCTATATCTTTATTCGGGGCTCCCAAATTGATAGTTTGTGACCTTAGCTGCATGTTTGAGGCGTCAGCTTTTACCAGATGGATGTGAAATCCATTACATAATGCCAGAAATGCATCACTCTAATGGACTAGTCGAGCGTTAAGAACCGTCCTTAATATGATTCGCATCAAGAGTAATAATAAAAATTCCACATGGTCTGATAGGTTGTGTAAAATTCAGTTAGTTTTAAATATGACAAAGCAAAAAACCACGCAGTACTTGTTGATTGGTACTAACGCGACCAGTCCTGTGATTCAGGCACTGATCCGTGACGTTGCCGTTGAAAGCTCCAGTCCAAATCGAGAAGCCATGAGGGAACTCGGTAGGAGCTCCGTTAAAGCATCTCTTGACAAAAATCAGGATAGTCAAGACACTCGGGTAAATCGTTAAAGGCACCCCGCCAAGAGTTTTTCATGTTAACGATAAAGTCTTCGTAGTAAAGTATTCTCAGTGCGCTGGGAAGCTGGACCCTGGCATGAGAGGCCCATACCGCGTGACTAAAGTATTACCGAGCGGTCGTTACGAGCTGAAATTATTAAGTGGAGCTAAAGGCAAGACAACCCAGGCCACAGCTCAGTACATGGTACCCTGGAAAGGCAAGTGGTGTCCTGAGAGTCGTGCTGCATTCTTTGAAAGTGAATTTTAACCGAATATTTTTATGATTTTTGTTATGTTCCAGTACCACGTATGTAGTGTATGCGTGCGTATGAGCGCAAGACAAATGATTGTGTTGTGGTTGGAACGGATGGTTGGTGCGGCCCGAATGCAGCGCGTTCCGGGTGCGGCCCGAGTGAGCGCGTTCCGGTGCGGCGCGCAGTCGGCGCGTTCCGGTGCGGCGCGCAGTTGGCGCGTTCGGGTGCGGCGCGCAGTCGGCGCGTTCCGGTGTGGCCCGCGTACAGCGCGACTGGCGTCCGGGAGTACCTGGTTTCGGAAGTCGCATGTGTATGCGCGGTGGGCATTGTCCCGGTTGGGCGTGGTCCCGGAAGTCGCATGTATATGCGCGGTGGGCGTTGTCCCGGAAGTCGTGTACTGTGTATGCGTATCGGGCGGTTGTCCCGGAAGGCATATTCTTTGAACATGCATCGGGAGTTGTCCTGGCAGGCGCAGTCCTGGTAACGCGTTTTTAACGTGTGAACTTGTACGTACAAGTTCAAATATGAGTGACATATGTTGTATGAAGATGTATGCACACATTTCTAAGTGAAATGTCCTTAATTTGAGTAACGAAAGTGTTGTCTTTGTATGAGGGCCTTGTATGTGGGATGAGTGACAGAATAGGCACAGGTGTATGTCGTCACGTATAATTAACCACTTGTTTCATCATTCAGGTAACAATGATGACGATGCTGGTGAGCTTTCAGTCCTTGGTGCAGCCGAGGACGGTGCAAGATCAGGAGAGGCCGTAAAAGCCATAATGGCGGTAGTTGACTTTGCAAGTACGGCGGTAGCGTTCGCTGGCGGCACGTGCCCTGTACACGTGCGCGGCATCGTCGCCCCGCCCACCTTTCACTACGCTTAGAGTATAAAAACGGACCGCTCCGTTGTATTGACACGCATTTCCAACGAATGCGTCTGCGAGTAAGGACCATTGTCTTTCGACAATCAGTACTGCTCTAATACTAGACATGGAACGCTGTCTTTGACGGTTAGTACTGTCTAGGTAGTAGACATGGAACACCGTCCCTGACGGTCAGTACTGTCTAAATTGCGGTGGTGCGTGGAACGCTGTATCTAACAGCCAGTACAGCCCTAAAGTGACCGCCCCCGCTCTCATGACAATAGACGTGGAACACTGTCCCAGACAGTCAGTACCGTCTAAATTGCGGTAGGTGCGTGGAACGCTGTATCTAACAGCCAGTACAGCCCTAAAGTGACCGCCCCCGCTCTCATATCTAACTGTAATTGTTTTTGTACTTTATTAATGGTTGTTTGTCTAATTAAATCAATAAATTTGTTATAAAATTAAATAAATTGTTTACGATTATATTTTTTATTATTTTCCACTTCTGGTCGCTAAAAGTATATTCAAAATTTTCAATAATATAGGTGTTACTTAGCATCTTTTCTTAACCGGCTTTAATAGACGGTAGGCTAACGAAATTTCGTAGCGCGTCGGATAGCAACGTCGCTTCGGCCGCTTCGAGTCACGTTCACTCGAGGCGAGTTTTAACATTTTATTTAACCGACCGCTGCACTAGTAAAGAGGTTTTGAGTTTTAGTTTTTTCTACGCTACTTTTAATTAGTTTTTTTTTTCTTCGCCTCAATAAATTTAATCACTCAATATGAGTAAGAAAGGTGGAGAAACTATTGTTTCAGAGGCAAGCTCTGAAGACAATAGTAAATTAATTGTTCTTCAATATAAACGCGACATGTTATTTAGCCGCATGCAAAATATTTACGACAAATCGTTAAATATTTCCGATGAGAATAGTCAGAGAATATTTATTCACAACGCTTCCAATATTGATAATTTACGTAAAGAATTTGAATCTGTTTTGGACTCATATAATATGCTTTACATAAAAATTAGCCCTCATAAAGCACAAACTATAAATTATCAATCATTTATCAGTTTTGATGAAATGTATTGTTCTGTCAAACAAATTTTAACTGAGATTACAAATGAAAATGAGTCATCTCAAACCGCAAACATATTGGCTACGCATTCATATAATTCTGTGCGCAAACCAAATCTACCTCCTATCGATTTAATTTCTTTCTCAGGCGATGTTCGTACATGGCCTCTCTTTTATACGCAATTTAAAAATATGGTACACGATAATCCTACCTTGTCGAATAGTGAGAAGGCATTTTATTTAATTGGAAAGTTATCTGGTCAAGCTTTATCTATTTGCGCGGGCCTTCCGCCAACCGCAGAAAACTATTTAATTATTTGGAACGCTTTAATCGAAAAATATGATGACCCTCGGTCACTCGCTAGTTCTTATTTTAATAAATTGCTAAACTTCAAACAATTATCCGCTAATAATGCATCTAATCTCGATTCTTTCGTAAACAACTTCGACTCGTCTGTACAAGCCCTTAAACAATTACAGTTAAACGATTTAAATGACTTTATATTTTTACACCTCGCATTGCAACGCTTAGATTCCGATACTGTAAAGTTATTCGAAATTACATATCATAAAGAAAATATTCCTTCTTATAAAGACCTCATTACATTTGTAAAAGAACAGAGTAAAGTTTTGTCTCGTTCTTCTTGTAAAACCGCAAATAATATTATTAACCCGCAAAATATAAATCGCAAACAAACATATAAAACAACGAAATCATTTGTAAATGTAAAGTCCAATTCACTTAATAATAATAAATATGAGAAATGTAATTTGTGTCAAGTTGACTTTCATACGCATCTTTACTTTTGTCCTTCTTTTATAAAGTTGACTCCGCATGAGAGGTATAACTTTGTTAAAGAGAAGTCATTTTGTAATAACTGTTTAAGTGTTAAACATAAAACATATGCCTGTTCTTCCAAACATGTTTGTTCGTTTTGTTCTGCAAAACATCACACATTGCTACATTTCACGAATAACGCTGATACTTCTCGAACAAACAGTTCTCCGCTTGTCGCTAAGTCGTTGTCACGCTATTCGCAGTCGCCGCAACGAGAGAACCGTGCGCTAGCGCACGTCAGTATGAGTGCCGATCGCTCAGAGCCGCGTAACTCGACCGAATGCGCCACGCATATGCCGCAGAGTAGTAATAATGAAACTTTAACTTTATTGAATAACAATAAATCGGTTTCGTTTGCTTCGGAACTTAAACCTTTTTCTACTATTTTATTGTCAACCGCGCAAGTTTACGCTACTTGTTATAATAATAATGACAAGTTAATTGTTCGATGTTTAATTGACAGTGGCAGTCAAAATAATTTAATAACATTAGATTGTTGCAAACGCTTAAATCTTCCTATAACAAAATTACTTAATTCATACTTGCAAGGTGTTGGTATGAACTCTCAACCGGTTTACGGTTATGTTAACTTTAATGTCGAATCCCGCGTTTACCCAGATAACAAATACTATATTCACGCTCTTGTAGTTGATTGTATAACTGATCGACTTCCCGCTAATTATATCGAAATTTCTGAGGACATGACTTACTTAAATAATTTACAACTCGCAGATTTAACCTGGAATGTACCAGGGGAAATAGAACTAGTTCTAGGTGTTCAACTATTTCCGTATATTTATCTAGGTGATAGGGTTGAATCTGGAACTCGCGCACCTCCCGCCATACATACCAGTTTTGGTTATGTATTAATGGGCGAAGTCCCATGTAATTCCGATGTGATACCGCCGCCGCAATCTTTCGCTTGTTTTACTGCGCATACGCCTATTGACATTGAGTCAAGCTTGCATACATTTTTCGAGTTAGAAGAAGTCGCTTCTAAACGCTTTCTTAGTCCCGCTGAAATTGAGTGTGAGAATAATTTTGTCTCAACAACCAATTTTCAAAATAATAAATACAACATTGATTTACCGTTTTGTCGCAACCCTGATGACTTAGGTTGCTCCCGCGCTGTTGCACATCGCCGCTTCCTCGCTTTGGAACGCAAGTTTAAAATTGTTCCTGGCTTACAGGACAGCTATAATAAAACAATAAGTGACTATATAGCAAATGGATATTTGTCAGAAGTTCCGGTCTCCGATATCAAGCATGTCGGTTATTACATACCACATCATGGTGTCGTACGTCCGAACAAAGATGGCGTCCGCGTAGTGTTAGACGCCAGCGCAAAAACTCATTCTGGCTTATCGCTAAACGACGTATTGCACGTCGGTCCTAATTTGCAGTCTGATTTATTTTTGCTTTTGATCGACTTTAGATTATTTCCTATTGCATTAACCGCTGACATTAAATCTATGTTTCTTCGCATCGGTGTAAATGAACACCACCGCAAATATTTACGCATTTTATTTCGCTTTAACGCTAACGAACCTATCCGCATTTATAATTTTATTAGTTTACCGTTCGGTTTAAAATCAAGTCCTTTCTTAGCTATGCGTACATTACGTCAACTAGCTTCTGATTTTGGACACCGCTATCCTGAGGCATCTAAATTAATAAATACTCAATTTTTTATGGATGATTTTGTATATTCTGTTCCTGATGAACAAACCGCTGTAAGTGTTTTGCAAGATTTAATTAAATTATTTAAATTAGGTTCGTTTGATCTTATTAAGTGGGCTAGTAATTCACCAGCTTTACTTGAAGCTTTTCCTGATTCGCATCGTATGCCTATTGACTTTGCACAGTCAGACCTATTTAATTGTAAAATCCTAGGATTATCCTGGGAGCCTATTCACGATATTCTCTCTTTGACCATTGTCAAAGTTGACGATAAATGCACAAAACGCACGATCCTTTCGTTTGTCGCGCGCTTATTTGACACGCTCGGTTTAGTCGCGCCCATTATTTTATTCGCCAAAATTCTTATTAAGGAACTTTGGTTGAGTAAAATTGACTGGGATGAAACTCCTTCAGAATCTATTCGTCGACGTTTCACCGCCCTCGCATTAGAACTTCCCATGCTTGCGACTTTGAGCATTCCGCGTCATTCTGGTGTTCAGTTAGGATCCGAGGTTTACATAGTAGCATTTTGTGACGCTAGCTTTAGTGGTTACGGATGCTGTGTGTATTTACATGTTACAGATTCGTTAGGTAATGTAACTGTCCGCCTTCTGTGTGCAAAGTCTAAAGTTTCGCCAGTTAAAATTGTAACGCTCGCTCGCTTAGAGTTAGTCGCAGCTTTGTTATTATCAAAACTTGTTAAATTAGTTCGAGATAAGCTATCCGCTCGCATTCCTATTAAAGGAGTCTACGCATTTTCTGACTCCACTATAGCACTTTCTTAGATTCATTCTTCTCCACATATATGGTCTATATTCGTGAGCAACCGTGTGGCTAAGATACAAGAAAATCTTGCATTCGATTGTTTCTACCATATCGTAGGTAAAGAAAATCCGAGTGACTGCCTGTCACGTGGTATGTTACCTTCACAACTTCTATCGCATCCACTGTGGTGGAATGGTCCAACTTGGCTTAGTAAGCCCATTAACGAATGGCCTATTGTAGCCTTTTCACCACTAGTTCAGGAGTCGCTTCCTGAATTTAAAATTAACAGTAAAACACTTACATCTGCAATTCAGTGTGAGTCACCGCTCTTAATTGATATAATTAACCGCATCAGCTCTTGGTCTAAATTGTTAAAAATATTTGTTTATATTCTAAAATTTATTAAAAAATTGCCAAATAATGAACCTGTATGTAATATTAATACCGCTGAAAAATTTATTATTAAAGCTATTCAAAACATATGTTTCGCTAAAGAAATTCAACTTTTAAAGATGAATGAATTACCATCTAAAAGGTTACGTAATTTATCGGCCTTCTTAGATGAGGATGGGATACTCCGCGTAGGGGGCAGGTTGTCTAAATCTTCCCTTCCATATGAAGTGAAATACCCCGCTATACTCCCTAAACGTCATCGTTTAGTGAATCTTATCATTGATCATTATCATGCATCGAGTTGTCATACCGGACCTGGACTACTCATGTCCATCATACGTCAACGTTTTTGGATTTTGGATGCTAGAACCGTCATTCGCTCACGTTGCCGTCAGTGTAATATTTGTTTCCGTCTAAATCCGAAGCATCCGACTCCAAAAATGGCTGATCTACCCGCATTTCGCATTAGCGATGCCAAAGCATTCGTTCACTCTGGAGTAGATCTCTCGGGCCCGCTTAGTTATATTCCGATAAGAAGAAGAGGGCAGCATTCTTGTAAGGTATATATTTGCCTCTTTATATGCCTTGTCACTAAGGCAATTCATATTGAATTAGTGTCAGATCTCACCTCCGCGTCATTTATTTCCGCTTTCAAGAGATTTATATCTCGCCGCGGTCCAGTATCGGTAATATATTCAGATAATGGCACTAATTTTGTCGGTGCCAAAGTAATGTTAGACGAAATGCATAATTTTCTGTTAAGTTCGACTTTTCAAGCTGAAGTCAAGCAAGAGCTATTGAATAGTCGAATAGAGTGGAAAATGATTCCTCCACGATCTCCACACTTTGGGGGGGCGTGGGAGGCTAATATTAAAAGTGTTAAAACGCATTTGTTTAGAGTAATAGGCAAACAACTTCTCACTTATGAGGAACTTTTAACGGTCTTAGTACAAATCGAATGTATTTTGAATTCAAGACCGCTTATTGCTGTCTCCGCAGATCCGCATCCGGACGTGTTAACGCCCGCTCATTTCTTGATGTCAAGTCCTTTAAAGCACTTGCCTTCTTCTGCGCCCGCATAACGTTAACTAAACGGAAAGATCTTTTAGATCAACTCGTTCTTTCTTACTGGAAGAAGTGGCGAGTTGAGTATTTACATACATTACAAGTGTGTCAAAAATGGTGTACTCCGGAACGCTCCGTGGAAATAGGCACCATAGTTCTATTAGAAAACGATAATTTGCCACCTTTGAGTTGGCCCTTAGGTATAATTACGGAAGTCTATCCAGGATCAGACGGAGTTATCCGAGTCGCTACTGTAAAAACTAGTACTGGAGTTTACAAACGTCCAGTTGTCAAACTTTATCCTTTACCGCAACAGTAACCTTTCAAAGTTTCATTTAGCATATAGTAACATCTTAATTATTAGTAAAATTTAGTTCAATAATCGCCTTAATATTAGTTTATATTGTTTTATTCATTGATACCGCACTCATTAGCATAATTTTCAACCGCTACTTATATTTATTTTATATATCCGCACCGCACTTTATTTTCGCTTGGGCCTTATGCCTGCTCTATCCTCTCTTTTCTTCTTTTCGCATCTTCTGTTGAAAGTTCTATGAACTTTCAAGGCGGGGTGCATGGTTAGGCGCCTTATATTACCTACCTTTCCCCTCCTTTCCGCAAATCCGCACGCTGGATAGAGACAGGTGGTGCCACCTGTCGGCTAACCACGACTCGTGCCGGCGGGCGGCCAGTACGTCGACGGCCTCGCGAGCACCGCACGCGCATAAGTGATTTGCATAGAACGCTTTTTCCTTAAACCCGCTCCTGTTGTTGGTGTGATATACGCAACCCTCTGAAGACGTGCTTTACGACGAGGATTAGGGATCCGCAGGTGAGTGCCGCTTAAATCTACCCGGCTGTGGATTTTGCCTCCTTCCACCACCAACAAATTCTACCTTTGTCACCCGCACCACCAATAATAAATACATACATTATATATATATATGCAGAAATATTATATATTACATAGATATATACTTAATATACATACCATACAAATACATATCTACAAAATATATAAATGTTTATAAGTGAATTTAAATATTATATTCCAACGACAGGTAGTATTTTTTGATCATAGTTTTAAATATCGCTAGCGATTTTGCTTGTCTGATTGTAACAGGAAGCGCGTTCCAGAGCTGTATAGCCTTAACAGTAAAAGAATTGTTATAAAAAGTTGAGTTATGCGCAGGAGTGTTCAATTTAAGTTTAGTAGAAGGGCGTAAATTATGAGAGCACGAAAGAAATTCAAAATTTTGTTTAAGGTAATCAGGAGTATTAGGGACAAATAAAATACTATAGAGTAAAGCAAGAATGTAAGTATTCCGGCGAAATCGAATTGGCAACCACTTGAGTTTTTTTTCGGAATTCAGAGACATGGTCATATTTGCGTAGTCCAAATATGAACCTTATACAAAAATTTTGGAGGCGCTCAAGTAATCAAGGAGAGGAAGTAATAAGGATTCTGCTAGCTTAATTTTGGTGGAAGTGGGTAAGAAATTCCTCAACCTTCCAAGGGATTTGGATGAGACATAAAGCCGCCGGCTTAATTCGGTGATATGAGGTCGCCAAGACAGCTCGCTGTCAAATATAACGCCAAGGTTTTTTACCTTATCAGTAAAAGGAATGATTGTTCCGTCAAACATCACATTAGGTATGGTACTCCAGTCGACCTTATTAAGCATCCGTGAGCTACCGATGACGATGACTTGAGTTTTTTCAGGGTTCACATGAAGCCCAAAAGACTTGCCCCACTGCAGAATGCATTCAAAATCTACGTTTATGATAGAAACTGCTTTGTCTAAGGTGGCGATAGGTGATTGTGTATAAATTTGTAAATCGTCTGCATAGAGGTGATAGGTTGAAGTGAGTTGGTTAGAGATGGAGTTAATAAAAACAGCGAACAATAAGGGAGAAAGCACGCCGCCCTGAGGAACACCAGCAAAGAGTTCACACCATGACGAATAATCATCCTCGACGCGAACCCGCTGTCGGCGGCCAAACAGGTAACTGTGAAACCAGTCGATTACTGTAGGAGATATGTTAATAGAGCTTAGAATACCAAGTAATATTTCAAAGTCAACATTGTTGAAAGCACTGCTGACGTCCAGTAGCGATAGCACAGTCAATAAACCATTATCCATACCATGACGGATGTCATCGGTGATTTTCACGAGGGCAGTAGTTGTGCTATGGCCAGGACGGAAACCAGATTGATAGGGATTAAGGAGAGAATGTCGATTAAGGAAAACACTAACTGTTGGTGGACTAGGCGTTCCCGGACTTTAGAAAGGAATGGCAGAATAGATATGGGACGGAATTGAGAGAAAGAAACAGGGTTAGGTTTTTTAGGAAGAGGAATAATCTGGACTTCCTTCCAGGTGATTGGAAAGGTACTAGAAACTACAGAGGCATTGAATATATGGGTGAGGATAGGCGAGCACTTATATGTTTTAAAAAAAACAATTTTGGCTTACAGGAACCTTTTATTTTATTATTATGAATAATAATTGACTTGGAGTCTCAATATACGGGACCTCAAAGGTCTACCGGACCGATATGGTATTAGTTTTGAGCAATCCAGCCGGCAGGCATAAACCAGGTCCGTTGCTGTAGAGCTGTGGCTAATAACCAAGAGAACTCTATGAATTTGTAAAAAGATTTGGTATTTATAGGCAATTACTGCTGATCGACATTTTGGAAATCTATGTCAATGAGATGTTTGACTCAGCAATAAGTGCCTATTGCATAGGGTTGTAACACCTCCCCCCTTAAAACGGAGCATCAAATAAGGAAAAGATGCGAGTAGATTGAGACACCAAGAAGTTACAAACATTTACACAGTACATTTAACAAAATATACAGTTTTATTTTACAGCTAGAATTTTAAAATTACTATGTATCAATTATTAGAAAAGTTGAACAAATTACATATTTTAGTGCTTAAGCTATTAAGTAACACGAGAATTGAAATATTACAATTAGTCAAGAAATAGCAATGATTTAAGAATTTGTAACGAAATAGTAAAATATCCTATGAACTAGTAAAGATGTAGAAAACAATTTTGATCATAAGATCTAGTATGAACTTGTAAAGAACTAGTATAATTATTTTCATTATAAGAATTGGTAAAGATATGGTAAATATTTTATTCTTTGAGAACTGGTAAAGAAATAGTAAAACTTTAGTAAAGGAATAGTAGTTTTTATTCATTATTTCTATGAGACATTAACATGAACTAGTAAAATTATTTATTACTAAAAAATTAACAAAATTATTATTTATGGATTACTATAAGTTTTTTCTAATATATATGTAAATTTCTCCTCAAACTCGAGGGAGATTCTTCCGAGTTTTCAGATACTTCAAATGCTCTATTCTGAATCTGAAGATTTGTTTGGGTATTAGGCTTAGCATAACAATTATTGAATATTTTTATACAACAACCAGGCTCATTTTGGGTTGTATCTCGTCTTGGTTTCTTACAACATTTCTTATAAATAGTAAAAGACATATAAGCTAAAACACATACAGACAAGATTGTTGTAATTCCGCTAAAATAGTTTCCATATTTAATGTGGTAAGGTTGATTTTCTATTTTCTCTATTTCGTCACTGAACTGATTTAATCTATGTGTGACATAATGCAAGGAATCTAAATCGATGTGAGATAATTTAATAGGAGTTAAATATGGAATCGTATTATTTATCCTTTTCTTGGAACAGCAATCATCTTCTATAATATTAAAATTTGGAGAAGGTAAATACAGTTTAGACTCATACTCTGTAGATGCAACAAATTGTAGAAGATTATGAAAAGCCTTACAGCCTTTAGGAACCTTGAGGATTCCTGTTCCAACAATATCGTAGTCACTAAGAGTATTGTTACATTTAACAGATAGTTTAGTTAGATCAGACTGTACATATAACCACTTATTATTATTAAGTTTTTGCCAAACGTCAATATCACTAATTATTACTTTATAATCACAAGGTTTTGGTAATTTGTTTATATGTTTAGTTAGGATTATCACTTCACAAATTGGATTTGTTGCGGTAGGATGCACATCACTTAGTTTGCACAGATAATATTCTTTTGTTACACTTTTGCACTCACTCGTAGAGTCCATTGTTGAGTACATTAATTTATCATCGGTTATAGCAAGAAATCTAGTAGTTGGATTGATCATAGCAAAGGAATGAGGATTATTTATATCATGCGGAGTAGGGAGAGCAAAAATATGATAGAGATTGTATTCTTGTAAGTTTATTAACGGAATTCTTATGACGAATACTAGTTTAGATCCATTAACAAAGCTAGAAACTGATGAGATATCTAGGAGAGTGTGCATATTTTCTATGCTTAATGAGACTGGGAAGTTTTGAGCTATAATATTTTGGTTGGAACTTAGTTCATTATATAATTGAACTGGGGATAAAATAGAAGGATGAATTATGTTTTGTTTTCCGAACAGAATTGCATCTATAATGTCTTCAAGGTTAAAATTTAAAGTTATTAAAGAACTTTCTATTGCGCTAAAGGTTAAAGATAGATAAGAAGAAGTTTCTAATTTGGAAGTTGTTTGCAAAACGGTTTCTAAAATTGTATCTAATTTACCCATGTTTTGATTTAATATTTGTTCATTATCATTTAGTCTTCTAATTGTATTATTAAAAGTATCGATAGCGGAAGAGATTACGTGAATGTTATCTTTCATTAAAGACGATAGATGTCTCTGATCGTCTTGGACGGCATTGATAGCGTCAGAGAAGGTTTTTGCATCATCTTCATCTAAGGATCCGAATAACTGTTTAAGAATAGGTCCGCCAAAACCGAACCACGAAGATCTTTTAATACGATTTTTATTTGTGAGATGTGATACAGCTATAAAATTATTTTCTACGTTAACTAGGAGAGTTTCTAACGGATTTAATGTGTTAGAGCAGTCTGTTTGAATTTTACTTGATTTATAACTATTACAGGTTGTTTTAACGGTATTTATTATATTTTTAATATTTTCTATATGAGGTTGTATGTAGGAGAAATCTGTAAAAGTGACCATGTTCCAAAAACTATTATAAAACCTTAAAGTACCTAGATTTTCATAGTATAGGCCTGGACTGTTTGGGATTGGCGATATTAGTCCTGAGTCGGAGATGGCACCTGGCGCGATGGCCCTGGAATGGAATTATCGTGGGCTAGTTTTATTTCGTTAAAATGGTAACGGATTTTTCGCCTATTTACTTGCACTGTTACATTGCTATTACCATGAACTGCCGTGACTTGGTAAGGACCTTTCCATATAGGAGACAAGGCTTTACGCAATCTATGGTGGTATTTTATATACACCATATCTCCAACATTATAAGATATTTCTCTAGTATGCTGATCATAGTAGTGTTTTGATCTTTCTTTACTTCTAAGAATATTTTCGCGAGCTATGTTTCTTGTATTAATTAATCTGTGTTTTAAATTTTTAATATAATCGGGATAAGTGACAGTAGGGTTTATGTCATAGATAGAACTTGGTAGGTAAGGTTTACATCCGAATAAAAGTTCATGAGGACTAAAATTTGTGGTAGAGTGAGTTGTTGAATTGTAGGATATCAGTGCAGTAGGGAGATATTTATACCAGTTGTCTTGATTATCATTTACATAGGATTTAAGATATTCCTTGAGAGTGCTATGGCTTCTCTCAAGTGCACCATTGGTTTGGGGGTGATATGGAGATGAGAATAAGTGTTTAATTTTAAAAAGAGACGCTACTTGTTTATATACGTCGGCTATAAAATGGACACCTTGATCAGAAAGGACAGTTTTGGGAATACCAAAGTGAGATATAAATTTTATAAGACATTCAGAAGTTTGTTCTGCAGTGGATTGAACAATAGGATAGGCCATGGAATATTTAGTTAAATCGTCTTGGAATGTGACTATATACTTGTATTTTTGGGGACCAGATTCTGGAAGAGGACCTACAATGTCGGTAAATATTCTTTGTAAGGGTTCATTTGAAGTTGTTGTGATTTCCATAGGGGCTTTATTAGTAGCTCGAAGTGCTTTGTTTTGTTGGCAGAGTGGACAATTTCTTACATAATTTTCAATATCCTTTTTCATTCCACTCCAATAGTAAGTATCTTTGAGTTTACTATACATTCGATTGGAGCCAATATGGCCTCCAATAGGGGAGTCATGGTTATCCTTCAGGATAGCAGGAATTTGGTTAGGGGTAGGATATACGAGTTTGTTGTGATAAATATTTATTTTAATATTAGTGTCATGGAATATATAAGTTATCATTTCGTAAATAATTAGAAATTTTAGTTTATCGTAAGGGTTATCGAAATCAGAGATAGAAATTTCATTAACTTGGGGGTAGAATATAGCTAAGTTATTTCTTACTTCTTTTAATACTGCAAAGATATCTCTATAAGTGACAGAGTCATAGTGATGGACTTTAGTAAAAAGATGAAGATAAGTTTTATTATTTATTTCGGATATTTTAATATTATGCAATTCTCTTTCAGAGTTTTCAAAGTCATTTCTGTTTTCTAAAAGGTTTAGTATATCTCGACAGTAGGGATTGGAGTCATCTAAGTCAATGGATGTTGGGTAGGCTATGTATGGACACGAGGATTCAAGTAAATTTTGGTTAAATTCTGTTATTCGAGTATTAAAAACTGTAGGGGATGAACGTGTTCTAATATAGGATTCATAGGTTAAGTTATCATTAAGATCTATATCTTCGATATTATGTATAGGCGGTCTGGATAAGGCGTCGGCGTTACTATTTAATTTTCCTGGTTTATACACAATTTCATAATCAAAATCTTCTATTTTTAATCTCCAGCGTAATAACTTACTACTAGGATCTTTGCAATTCATAAGATACACAAGGGGTTTGTGGTCTGTAACGATTTTGAATTTTCTCCCATAAAGATACGGTCTGAATGTTTTTGTACCGTATATAACTCCTAAAAGTTCTTTTTCAGACACGCTATAATTTCCTTCTGCTTTGTTTAAAGTACGGGAAGCATAGGCTATGGGTAGGTCATTGCCTATTTCACCTTGCGATAGAACTGCACCAATTGCATATTCGGAAGCATCAGTGGTTAAGATGAAAGGTTTCGAGAAGTCAGGATATTGGAGGATAGGGGCGTTAGTAAGCATTGATTTAAGAGAGTTGAATGCTTCTTCCTGTTGATGTGACCAGGTGAAATCTACATCCTTTCTTAACAGGGAAGTTAGTGGCTTAGTGATTTTAGAAAAGTCTTTAACAAATTTCCTATAATATCCTATGAGTCCCAAGAAACTTTTAATATGTTTGGGTGTTCTGGGTGTAGGATAGGATACTACGGCTTCAACTTTATCGGGATTGGGAGATACTCCTTTGTCTGAAATTATATGACCTAGATAGGCGACTTCGCGACGAAGAAACTCGCATTTGTCTGGCTGTAACTTTAGATTATGTTTTCTTAAGGCATCGAATATTAATTCAAGTTTAGAGATGTGAGACTGGAGATCATGAGAATAGATAATAACGTCATCTAGATAGATAAAGCAATGTAAACCCTGTAGACCGGTAAGGACTGTATTCATGAGACGTTGAAAGGTTGCAGGAGCATTTTTTAGTCCAAAGGGCATTCTAGTGTATTCAAAGTGGCCATTTGGAACTGAGAAGGCGGTTTTGGGAGAGTCTTCTTCAGCCATTTGAATTTGATGAAAACCGGAGGCGAGATCCAATGTAGAAAAATATTTACTGTGACCTAGTTGGTCTAAGATTTCGGTTATGTTAGGAATAGGATAAGCATCTCCAATGGTAATATCATTAAGTTTTCGATAGTCTACTACGATTCTCCATTTCTTTTGACCGGAAGCGTCTTGTTTTTTTGGAACTACCCAAATTGGGGATGACCATGGGGAACTAGAAGGTTTAATAATGTTTTGATTCAACATTTTCTGTATCTGCTTATTTACTTCTTCTTTATGGCATTCTGGATAGCGGTAACTTTTTACATGGATTGGTTGTGAACTAGTAGTTTTAATTTCATGTTTAACAGTGTTAGTACAAGAGAGATGATCACCATCAAGGTAAAATAAATCGGAATATTCGTGGCAAAGAGATAGGAGGACTTTAGATTCTTCTGAGTTAAGATGAGATGTTCTTATTTGGTTCCGTACTTCCAAAGCTCGGTTATGATCGGAAGTTATATTATGTATACTATTAGACCTTAGAATATCACATGGTAGGAGTTCAACGCAAAAGGTTTGTATATTTATTTCATTATTTGTAGTATTAAGAATGGACACATTAACGTGTTTATTGGATTTAAGGGATGTGAGGCAACTGGATAGGTATACACCCTTTTGAATCTCAGACTTTTCAACAAACCCGGATGTAATTTCTGGATTAGTTACTTTGCATTCTATCATCATTTCGGAACGAGCTGGTATTGTATATTGGGGTTTAGTAAAATGAATTTGTAATGTGCCTTTATCAAGATGCAGAGTATTATTTCCGTATAGGATATTGCAGTTATTGTTTCTTAGAAAATCATTACCTATAATTCCGTCAAAATTGAAACTTAGAGATTCTGAAACTAGATGAATTTTACTGAATATTGTTTCAGAGTTATCGAGCTTGAAATCTAATTGAAAGTGCCCAAAACTCTCAGAACATGGGGCATTTTCATCTATACCTTTGAACTTAACCTTTTCTGTTATAAGTTTAGGATGTGTGACTAAAGAAGATTTTTTTATTAAAGAAATACTAGAGCCTGAGTCAATCAAGAAAACCAGCGGCTTATTTGAATATTGAGATTTTATATAGACATGCGGTAAGTGAATTTTATCGTTATAATGAATTTTATAAATTGTCTCGTTATTCTTATAAGAATTTGTGGACTTTGTATTATAAGAATTCGCAGATTTAGTATTACGGGTATAGGAATTAGTAGAATTTTTATTATTGGTATAAGATTTAGTAGACTTAGAATTATTGGTATAAGATTTATTAGACATAGAATTATTGGTATAAGATTTAGTAGAGTTTTTAGAACCAGTGTTTTTAATAGACGAGTTTCCTATCTGGGGCTGGTTACCCTGTCGTATAACTCGGGATTCAGTGAGCCGTGAAGGGAAGAAGGAGTCGTGACTATTTGTTCTGTCTGTCGGTAACTTATTGGTATGGCAATAAAGGGAATCAGAATCGTTAGGAGGTATTTTACTTGGTAGCGCGTCGGTTTGTGTAGCAGATTCCACATGACGCGGTTGCGGAACCCTATTTAGTATAAAAAATTATCATTTTGGGGGTCTGTTGGACACTCTTGGGTCTGATCATGGTTTTCGTCTAAATTGTGTACTTTATTTAAAGGTGGGTTAGAATTTATTTGATGATTTGTAGGGTTTGAAAATCTTTGACGATTTGTGTTATTATATTCCCTTTTACGACATTGATTTATGTGATGACCGACTGCCTTACAATATGCACAGATAGTCGGGTTTGGTGGTGAAGTATTGGGAATGGATTGAGAAGGTCTTGGTTGGAAAGCTACATTATGGATGGGACGGTGACGATTTGAATAGCACGATCTATCCGTGTGCCCAGGTTTGCCACAAAGACGGCATTTTGGTTTGGATTCTACGGAATTTCTTGACTGCGAGGATTGAGCATAGTTGTAGAATTTTTCTTCTTGAATAGCTAAATTAATTGCTTCGGCAAGGTTTTCCGGATTGCGGCATCTCAATATGTTGGAAATATGGCTGGGTAGCCCCAGCAAAAAGGTGTGTAAAGCCAGGTCTTCCGTATTAGCTAGTCGTCCTAGCAGTTCACCCTGATTGATGGTTGAATGAGATATGTCCGTCTGTAGTCGTGTAAGATGAGTTTCTAGACGTGTACTATATTGCAGAGCACTTTCGTTAGGTTTCATTCTACAGTTTTGGAGGTCTAATAATAGATGGTTACGGTGTTTACACTCGCCAAAGTTACTTTTTAAAAATTGTTTCAGGTCCGACCAATTACTGAAAACTTTAAGGGAACATATTGCTTCTGCTTTACCTTCTAATTGGGATAGTATAAATTTAAATAATATTTCGTATTGATTGGGGTTAATTAAGTTAAGGGCATTCTCGCAGTTACGTAGAAACGGGGATAATTTATTTCTATCTCCATCGAAGGTTTTTATGAAGCGGGTGAGGTCGGTAAAATTCATTTTTACGGTATGGGAGGATATAGGGGAGTGATCGATTTTTGGGTTTGCCATGATCAATTATAAATAAAGAAATGGAACTATAACAGATAATAAACTTAAAATGCACTCACAGTATAAACATCAGCGGCAGCATGTGTTGGTTATTATGCTGACTTGGCGGCGGCGGCGGCGGCGACGGCGGCGGAGGCGGCGACGGCTGCGGCGGCGGCGGGCGGCGACGCTCAATCGGCGGCTCGTGTCAGCGCGTGGCAGCAACACGTTGGGTTGTTGACGCTTTATATCTAGGTCAACGCGTTGTCGTTGGGCCGCGCAACAGGACCTCGCGGCTGGGCAATGGACCCTCGGGCACGATGAGGTACGGCGTGGCGGCTTCCTCGACACGTAGAGCTGGAGTCTGGCTATGCACAGTCAGAGAGACTGGTACAGCACCGTCACAGCTTGGCTTTTTGTTGGACGTCGTCAGGAACGGGGCGTCCGGCGGGCAATAATATCCCGCTTTCTTCTGACACCAAATGTTAGTCCCGAGCACTTATATGTTTTAAAAAAAAAAAACAATTTTGGCTTACAGGAACCTTTTATTTTATTATTATGAATAATAATTGACTTGGAGTCTCAATATACGGGACCTCAAAGGTCTACCGGACCGATATGGTATTAGTTTTGAGCAATCCAGCCGGCAGGCATAAACCAGGTCCGTTGCTGTAGAGCTGTGGCTAATAACCAAGAGAACTCTATGAATTTGTAAAAAGATTTGGTATTTATAGGCAATTACTGCTGATCGACATTTTGGAAATCTATGTCAATGAGATGTTTGACTCAGCAATAAGTGCCTATTGCATAGGGTTGTAACAGAACGCCATTCGGTTGACTTTGGTAGGTTTCATTTTGAATTTGGTTTTAGCCTTGGACTTTTTGTGCATCAGTGATTTGATGTCATCGGTCAGCCACGGCGCTGGCAGATGTTTGATTTTTATACGGCGTAAAGGTGCATGTGAGTCATAAAGCCTCAGTAAAGCAGTATTAAACACATGCAACTTTTCATCAACGGTAGCGGCCTTAGCCACCTCAGACCAGTCGAATTCCCGAGCATCCTTGAGAAGTGCGTCCAAATTCATATCACCAAAATTTCGCTGCAGGATAATTTTGGGTTTCACTTTCGGCGGACGTACATTGTAACAAAGGTAGATCAAATCATGATATGAAAAAGCGTCCGCCGAACACTAGCCGTGTTTGGAGACGTGAGAAGGTGACGAGACCATCACCAAGTCAAGAAGAGAAGGGGTCGAGTTAGGAAAGCGATGCGTAGCACTCAGCGGAAGAATATTGAGATTTAAAGATCGAACTAAAGTTTCTAAGGAAGATGACCGATGGTCTCGTTTCAGAAGGCAGGTATTAAAATCGCCCATGATGATGGTATGCGCGAATGAAATTGAGATATTTTCTAAAAGTGTTTCAAAGGAAGAAAAGTAATTGATACGAAGTGAAGAAATATAAAAGACTCGCAAGTAGAATTTTGGCATGAGCAAGTTCTACTTCAATGAGTAAATGCTCCCCAGCATCAGAAGTTGGGAGTTGTGGAGACGTGCTTATAATTTTGTAGGGAATATGAGATCGGAGGTAAATAGCAACGCCTCCACCTCCACTCCCGACACGGTCATTACGGATAAGATGGAATCCTGGTAAGGTATATGAGTTAGAGGAAAGGCAGGGTTTTAACCAGGATTCTGACACTAATATAGCGTGCAAGGTACTTTGATTAAATTACGCCAACATATCTGGGAAATGAGCTGGAATACTCTGCGCATTTATGTGTACTATGTTGAAATTATGAGAAAACCCCGAAAAATGAGTTTCTATAACATTTTGGAGTGGTACTAAACTGGAAACACTGTCGTATATACTATCAGAGGTAGAAGAACAAGAACAAAAATCTGATTCAGAATCACTAACACTGTCGTAATGAAGAGCCATAAAGTATAAATAGTACAAAAAAAAAAATATATAAAATAATAAAAATATGTACTTGAAAAATAAATAAACAAATAAATGTAATTCAATATACGATTAAATCGCAATTCATCCGCCAGGTGTGTGGATGAGATAGTGAGCGGTTATAAATGTTAACAACACAGTACATTAAACAATATTCATTAACAAAACGCATCATTCCCAAAAGATCTTGTTACCGGACCATAAATACAGTACAAGTAATGACAATCAACATCAACATTGACATTGACAGTAGTTGACGGTTGTGTAGTATTTATGTTTACGATGTTTACCTACATATTTCAGTGTACCTTCCAGTAGATTAAAAAAAAAAAACATATAAACATTTTAAACACTCTAAATGTAAATAATAGACAATTAAAATAAATCAAAGTAAGGTGATGGAGCCACTAACAATAGAAATAAAATAAACATGCAATAATAAGACAGTAATGAGGTTATGAAACAAAAAAAAAAAGCAATATTAAATGAGTACTTACAACGACCCAACTACAACAATAAGAATAATAATAGACGAAAATATACACTGTGGAAAGAAGGTAACAAGAAATAGAGTTTAATACAGCTAATGTTCCTGCTACAGAGGCCTAAGGGTTATCTTCGTGAACGTGACGCTGGCCGATGGGGTTTACTTGCAACAACCGGTTCTTTAGGCCCTGGCGGTGGTACTTGCTGGTCTACAGGAGACGAAGAAGGCAGACTGTCTAGATCCCTCAGTTTCTCAATACGATGTTTAGTGCCATCACTGCCCAGCACATAAATCGTACCGTCCCGCGTCCAGCAGTTCCTCACCCCGAAACGCTGCCTGGCCTGGGTAAAAAGGCGGTGTCGTCTCTTTGTAAGAAACTCCGACATCGTGATCCCGGTTCCCTTGAGCTGAGTCTTTGCAAACCAGACCTTACTGCGATCATCAGCATCACACAGCTTAAACAAGATGGGTCTGGGTCGCTCACCTGAAACTGCTGGTTTACCCATCCTGTGGGATCGGCGTATGTGGGTTTCCGTGAAATTAACCAACTTGAGCCTTTCGCTAATGATGCTAGTGACAACAGCTGCAGTATTTTCCTGAGCTTTCTCCGGCACCCCATGAAGCAGAAGAATCTTCCTCCTGGACCTCATCTCGACCTGATCGACAGACTGTTGGATAAGATCTATCTGCTCCTGTAGGGCACGAAGAGACTTCACTATAAATGTTTTGAAATTATAAAAGTCTGTAGCTAAGGCAGAAGTAGTGGTGCTGGTAGCTGAACCCTTGTGTAGTTCACTTTCTAGGGTATCCATACGCTCAGCAAAAGTGGCAGAGAGCTGAGTCATGGCTTCTTGAATGGCATCCATATTGGCAGAAATTAAACTTAAAGAAATTAAGTATGTTGTGTTGTGAAGTGATAGGATATAACACTTGGCAGATAACCTGGCTATAAAGTGTAAGTAATCATGTACTTGTGCTTTAGTTTTAGTTGTTTAATAAATTATAAACTTAAAATAATTAAAGAGATATTTTCTAAAGCTGTTACTTTTACTACTACCCACACGAAAAAAAAGTAAAAAAAGTAGCCACCGACGACCACTATCTCCCCGATCGTTGCCGCTACGTAGCCCCGTCCCTGCACCACACCGGCTAGGGGAGGGCATGCGGCGGCGGTCCGGACAATAATAGCCACCAAGCCATCAAGATCCCCCGCCCAGTCAGAACGGGGGGGGACGTAGTATGGCTCGGCGACTACGGCCAGCTGGATGCCCCACTGCGCCAAACTCTGCACCATCAGGTCCTGGGCAGCGGCGCAGTGGTTCAGATTACCCTGGACCACTAGGAGAGCCATTGGGACGACTTTTATTCCTCCATCCTAGTGGTCCCGGGAGCTGGCATCGGCGACGGCTGCAGCGAGCGGGGTAGAGGCTGCGGCGGCCGCGGCGGCAGCGGCTGAGAGATGTTGTTGGCCGCGGCCTGCCTGGGACCTTTCCTGTTGCGTTTCCGTGGCGTAGCTGTCCCCCGGCACAATATGCTTATAACACGGCGATCGCCACCCCCCGCGCGAGTTAGCCGTTCTCCGGCTTCAAATAGTGACAATTTTCATCGGCGCATGTATTCGCCATTGCGGGAAGGTTCGGACGGAGGGGCGCGGGCGGCGGCGGCAGCGCGCTACGACAGGGCGCCCGCGCAATATAGCTGCGCCTCGACGCGCGTTGACCATTTCAACCCACAACGTTTGAACGACGCGTCGGCAACTTCAGCCCATGCGCCATCGGAGATTCGGCAGCAACGTAACAATTCATCTCAATAGCAATTAAAGAACAATAATATCGCTTCAAAACCGGCACTAGCGGATAATGTAGTATTGCCTACGGTTATTGTTGAAACCAAATCGGTTTGCGGGGACTTTATAAAGGCGAGAGCACTTTTGGATCTTGGCTCTCAGGTTTCAATCATTCGGAGCGACTTTGTTTCCGAATTGGGCTTAAGGCGACATTATTTACCTACACCTTTAGTCGGTATTGGCGGGATTAGTGCTAGCAGTACTAATCAAATAGTTTTAATTAATTTTAGGCCTGAACGGACTGGGCATCCATTATTATCGGTTACGGCGGTGGTTTTAAAGAAACCAACTAATTATTTAGCTTTTCGGATTGGTGTTGCCAGTAGTGACATACACATTTCGGACAATGGAATTTATCGAATGTCTAAAATAGACATAATTTTCGGTTGTGACATTTTAGGTCAAATTTTAAACGGTTATTCGGTTCAAATCGGTCCTAACGGCCTTTATGCACTAGGTACTATTTTTGATTACGCAATTTTCGGTCCCATTTTTTCGGTTAATTTAAATAGTTCGGTAAACTTTAATAATCTAACTTCATTTTCGGGAGTATCGCTTTTGGAAGCGGTTGAAAAATTCTGGCGGTGTGAGGAACCGCCCAGGATAAAAATTAGGGATCCGGCGGACACTGAGTGTGAACTTTTATTTACTTCAAGTACGGTACGGGAGCCTGATGGCAAATATATGGTGCGCCTCCCACTGATACCTAATCATCGACGATTAGGCGATGTCACTCATAAAGCGCTTTGGCAGTTCTCGTCTTTAGAACGTAGAATGTTACGGCAACCGGAGTTTCGTGATAAATATGTATCATTTATGGAAGAATCTTAAGCTCGGCCACATGGAAATTTCTCATTTTAATTTGAATTCAAACGAGGAATCCTACATCCTCGTTCATCACGGTGTTTTCCGGGACGGTAAAATACGCGTTGTATTTAACGGCAGTGAAGAAACTAGTACAGGCGTGTCACTTAATGATTGCTTGTATGCGGGTGAACGGCTTCAGAATGATATTACGGTAATTATTTTAAATTTTCGCGCGCCGCGTTATGTTTTCACTACGGACGTGCGCATGATGTTTCGGCAGACATCGATACATCCAGAGGATCGGAGATACCAGTTGATATTATGGCGAGCATCTCCTGATCAGCCGTTACTACTTTATCAACTGACGACTAATACTTACGGTTTGAAGTCTAGTCCTTACATTGCTATTCGGTGTCTGCACCAATTGGCCCAGGACCAAGGGCGTAAGTACCCCCGGGCGGCTCAAATATTGTGTAAGAACAGTTATGTTGACGATTTAAACGGCGGCGCAAATACCTTGCTTGAGGCGCGTGAGTTACAGCAAGAATTAATTGACCTTATGTCTACGGCCGGCTACGAATTAAGAAAGTGGTCTTCTAACGTACCAGAGTTACTACACGGCTTACCTTTAGACCACTTAGAGAGTCCTAGGATGTTTGAAGACGTGAACGGTTCTGGCCTCATAAAGGTACTAGGCATTCAATGGGATCCAGCTTCCGATAGCTTCACATATCGTTTAAATTTACCATCGGACAACACGGTCACACGGCGAAGTATTCTGTCAGTCGTAGCCAGACTGTACGATCCCTTAGGTTGGGTAGCCCCGGTTATTTTTAAACTAAAGTTGCTACTTCAATCCCTGATAAGTAGCGGTGATAAGTCCCGGAAGGTCGATTGGGATGCTCCAGCACTCGACGACATAGTAAGAAATTGGCAAGGCACTTTAGCCGATTTACCAAACTTACAAGGTGTAGTTATACCACGTTCCTTAAAATCGGCCTCGGTAGGGTCGATGCGGTTCACCTTACATGGCTTTAGTGACGGATCCTCGGTAGGGTACGCAGCGGCGGTTTACCTCAGATCGGATGACACGGCGGGAACAGTTGTCGTGCGGTTGTTCATAGCCAAATCTCGCGTAGCCCCGCTAAAGACGAAACAGACTATTCCTAAATTAGAACTAAACGGCGCGGCATTAATGATGACTCTCGTCAATCACGTGGTCTCCACGATGGACGAGACTATTATTTTCGATGACGTATACGGTTGGTGTGATAGCACGATCGTGTTAGCTTGGTTGCGTACACCAGCTCATAAATTGCAAGTTTTTGAAGGCAACAGAGTTTCCCAAATAAATTCTTCTTCGGTTCCCATTCGATGGCGTCACGTGCCCAGCGAGTTGAATTGTGCGGACGTAGCGTCACGTGGAGCAACGGCGGCGGCTTTGATTCAAGACCAACTCTGGTGGAACCCTAATTGGCTTCACCAACCACAGCAAATGTGGCCGGCTAATATATCAGATCTTTTTGTAAATGATCTGCCCGGATTGCGAGCTAAGGTAGTTCATGTCGGTGTAATAGACTCGGAATTTGACTTACTTAAGCGTTATAGTTCATTTGATAAATTAATTAATGTTACGGCCTATTTAATACGTTTTTCGGCAAATTGTAAAAATAAGACTAAAAATTCTAGACTTAGCGGAAATATATTGGTTTCAGAGCGTAGAAACGCTATATTGCATTTAATTAGAATGGTTCAAGCTGCGCACTTTGAGGAGGAAACTAACTCTTTAAAAACGGGAAAGCTTATACGTGCGGCTATGCGGCGGTTGGATTTATTTATAGATAAAGATCGTATATTACGGGTTGGCGGACGGATATCCGCATCAGAATTACCGTACAACGCACGACATCCAATATTATTGCCCGCTACGAGTTTATTTACGGAACTTTTGGTAACGCATTATCATGCAGTATATTGCCATGTCGGCGCATATACATTAGCGGCTATTTTATCTCGGACTTATTGGATAGTGTCAGCTAGGCGCGTTACACGGAAGATTGTATTCAGATGCGTGCAATGCTATCGGACGCGGCCACGTCCTACACAGCCCTTTATGGCAGATTTACCGGCGGATCGCGTAAGAGGAGTTCGTCCTTTTCAAGGAGCGGCCACGGATTTTGCGGGGCCGTATTATATAAAATCCAGTTCATTACGGAACGCTAGAATAGAAAAATGTTATTTATGTGTATTTGTCTGTCTGGCCACAAAAGCAGTTCATTTAGAAATCGTGTCGGAACTTACGATTGAAGCTTTTGTCGCGGCTTTCTCGCGCTTTATATCGCGTAGAGGTCTTCCATCTCTTGTCAGGGCAGACTGCGGAACTAACTATACCGGAACGGACAAATATTTACGTGAATTATATTCGTTCTTACGCCACCATCACTCGGACTTAGAGAGGCGGCTTACGAGAGATAACATTACTTGGCTGTTTAATGCACCAGCGAGCCCTAATCATGGCGGTCTCTTTGAAGCGGCAGTTAAGTCGGCTAAGACTCATGCGAAACGCGTACTCGGTGATGCCCGGCTGACATTTGAAAAACTTTCCACATTCTTCGCCAAAGTCGAAGCGGTTATGAACTCGAGGCCTTTATGTCCCCTGAGTACGGATCCCGCGGATTTTGAAGTGTTAACTCCCGGACATTTTTTAATTGGACAGCCACTTGTTGCTCTCCCGGATTATCCTTACGAGGATGTTGGTCTACAACGTTTAACTCAGTTTCAACAAATCCAAAAGATGTCTCAGCACTTTTGGACGCGTTGGCGGTCGGAATATCTGCACACGTTGCAACAGCGGTTTAAATGGAATTCTAAAACGGAACCTCCTAAGTTAGATGACCTAGTTTTAATCAAAGAAGATAATTTACCGCCTCTCCATTGGAAACGCGGTCGGTTAGTTAAATTACATCCCGGTAAGGACGGGGTTGTACGGGTAGCGGAAGTGAGGACGAGGGATGGAGTCTTGATGAGACCCACCTCGAAACTATGTCGGCTTCCCTTGAGTTGTTGAGAACCAAGGCTGGGCCTTGGTTAGGGGGGGGGGTGTGTTCATGCAACATTGTACACGGACTCGGTAGTATCGATATAACCAGGCGGCGCTCGCGCCGCCACCCCTGTCCTCCCGCGGCCTTGAACGAGTAAAGACGTGCATATCATTTTGGCGGAGTTAATAAGACATTTGATCAGACGTGTGTCTAATTACGGCGGCAGTACATTAATTTTGTGATAAACTACTGTGATAACAAGGACAGGTGATAAACGCGACGTGGGCGTTTTCTTTATGGTGTGAGACCAGCCGGCCGGCAAGGGACCCTCAACAGCGCAGCCTTGGTGAGTCGTTCTGCTTTGTTCTGTTGTACAAGTTGCTAGGGAAATAAAAAATACCGACAAGCAAGGAGCCTACCTATATTCTTACAGTCCACTAGGCTAGCAATAGCCCGAACAATTAGACATATGGTTACGAAATATTTTTTGTAGACAATTATATGTTCTGCTAAGTGGTAGTACATTGTTTTGTTCTATAATCAATAGTTTTCGCAGCGCACGCCGTGTAAGGATTTTTTCGGGTCATTTTTTTACACCTTGGATTACATTATTGGCCTTTTAGTAAGGATCCCTAATTTTTTTGAAAATATAATACAGCCTATAGCCTTCCTCGATAAATGTACTGTTCAACACTGAAAGAATTTTTCAAATCGGACCAGCGGTTCCTGAGATTAGCGCGTTCAAACGAACAAACAAACTCTTCAGCTTTATAACATTAGTATAGATATAATATCAGTATAGATTTTACATACATACATACATACATAACTTCACGCCAGTTCCCTTGCGGGGTAGGCATGAACAACAGCGCGCCATTTAGGCCCATTCTTACACACCTAACTTGCTTCTTTCACATTCATAACTCTTGTCATGCACGCTCGTCTGTTCTTAAGGCTCCTGACATCACCCTCCGCTAGTACACGATCAATTTGATCATGGAAGGTGTGTCGTGGCCTTCCACGACTTCTGCATCCATCCACTTTTGCATTGTATATCTGTTTAGTCATTCTTTCAGTATAGATTTTGACCGAAATAAATGTTCTCCAGTTTTATATACTTAGATATATTTTCCTAAATAGGTAAAACTGGTTTCTTTCTCTAATGATTCTTTGGAAGTGGATGGTAGAGACGTAAAATATTTACTTATTTTAGTTGTATTTTTATCATTGAGATAGATTTTTATCACATTTTCTTTTCCTTATTAATTTCTGGTAACCAGATAAATTCTTTTTTTATCTTGATTACTATCACTCATCGTGAAAAAATGTTAAAACAGTCAGTAACACACAAACTATATATTTTTTTTAATGCTAGAACTTATTATTATTATAAAAAATAATTTCTCATCCGTGCAGGAACGGAGAAAGAATAAAATTTCCTGCGGCCTGGCGGCATGTCGTAAGAGGCGACTAAACAACCCACAGCCAGGTGGTAGGGTATTTGCTCGACTGGATGGTGACCACCCCTGGTCTAGAGTATGCCGCCATAACAACCTTGTGTTATGTTCCGGCATTAGTGACCAGGTTCCAGTCTCCTTTAAGAGAGCAGCAGCGCATTTGTAGCACCTTTTGTTGTTATGGCGGCATACTCTAGACCAGGGGTGGTCGCCATCCAGTTGAGCAAATACCCTACCACCGGGAAATTTTTTATAATATTATCATTATATTCATACGTGAAGCAAAAACTTTGTACCCCTTTTTATGAAAATTGCGCGGACACAGGAGTATGAAATTTCGCACACTTATAGTTTATATAGAGAAGAAGCGACGATGCTAATATTTAAAAAAAATTATGCATAAAAAATAAATTAAATCAATAAAAAAAAAATTACACACTCTACCATGTATTTGGCACACACGCATAT
This sequence comes from Dendrolimus kikuchii, assembly GCA_019925095.2. Taxonomy (NCBI): domain Eukaryota; kingdom Metazoa; phylum Arthropoda; class Insecta; order Lepidoptera; family Lasiocampidae; genus Dendrolimus; species Dendrolimus kikuchii. Next base: position 6,932,833 of record JAHHIN020000030.1, on the reverse strand, counting down.
ATACTCTTTTGTTTATTGTTAAAGCCAAATTAACAGTGTAGCCTTGGCGAAATATGTGATTATAGAAGTACTAGAGTTTACCCCGCGGCTGTGCCGCGGGTCAACGTCTGGTCCGTATCTCTTATTTAAAGAGCAGGCGGTACAGGTTACATTGTATTAAATTTTTATGTATTTGCCCTCGAAAGATTCACTTCATTTTATATCGCAAACTATACCACCCCCGTCTAGATGTAAACTACATAAACGACAAAACTTGACAAAAATGACAAAATAGATAACATGGACCAAGTGAACCAAATGGACCCAGTGGACCCAGTGGACCAACTGGACCCAGTGGATCCAGTGGGCAAAGTGGACCCAGTGGACCCAATGCACCTAGTGGTGGTTTGTTTACAGTTACTACACCATAACATTGTAGGAGACAATTTAAAAGTACAATACTAAGGTTAGTGTGTAACCTATTACAAACAAACACAGCTTAGGTTGTGAGAAAGAAAAAAAAAATAGATAAAATTAGGATAAACAAATTTAGACACAAATTTATGTAAATACGCAAGCTCACATTTATAATATACGAGTAAAAGGGGATTATAAAAAAAATAAAAAATAAGAAGTAAGTTAGTAACGATAATTATAAAGTATTAGATGGAAGCATATTGTGCAATATTCGGCGAAACTTAGGTAGTGAATTGGCAAATATATCTAAAGTGGAGCTATATTTGTTGTATAGTTTAATCATTCGTGGAATGGGTGAAGTGCTGCCTAAGACTGTCTTGCGCAAAGGTGGACTAAAGATAGTGATGCGTGAGCGGGGATAGTTAGCAGGCACTCTGAAGTTGACTCTACTTAGTAGTCGAGGACAATCTACTTTGTAATGTATTAATTTATATAAAAACATCAGGTCCAAAATGTCGCGCCTCTTCGCCAAGGAATCAACTCCAAAATGTCTCAAACGCTCTCCGTAAGTAACGTTTCTTTTTGCTAGATTTGTGCGATAACACAAGTGCCATAGGAAGCGTTTTTGGACGCGCTCGAGTCTTAGAGAATGAGTTGAGTAATGCGGTCGCCATACTGTACTGCAGTATTCTAGTAAACTTCTAACATAGCTATTAAATAATGTTATTTTAGTACTAGTTTTATTAAATACCTTCCCGTTACGTATTATGAACCCTAACATGTTAAAAGCCTTTTTAAGTATGTTCTCGTAATGGTCCTGAAATGTAACTTTGCTATCAATAAGTACCCCCAAGTCTCTCACGCAGTTAGTTTCAATAACCTTGTTGCCATTTATTGCGTATTCTGCAGGTATTTTATTACTTTTTCGGGAAAACCTAATGTGCATGCACTTTGAAGCATTTAAATCCATTCCGTTCAATACGCACCACCCGCCCAAACTGTTTAAGTCTTGCTGAAGTAAAAACACGTCTTCTGTAGAGTTAATTATTCTTATTAGTTTTAGATCGTCGGCAAACATAAATGGAGTACAGTATTTAAGACAGTTAGGTAGGTCGTTGACAAATATATTGAAGAGAATTGGACCCAAATGAGATCCCTGAGGAACGCCTGAATTAATTTCGTACAAATCTGATTTAAATCCATTAACCACTACATAGAAATATCGTTCATTAAGATAAGACTCTATCCATTTGTGGATATTCCCAGAAATTCCGTAGTCTTCTAGTTTCTTAAGTAATATTGTGTGGGAAACTTTGTCAAAAGCCTTACTGAAGTCCGTATAGATAACATCTGCTTCCTGATGGTTATCAATGCAACTAATGACAGTTTCTACAAACGATACTAAATTAGTGCAAGTAGACCTTGAGACTGTAAATCCGTGTTGATTCTCAGTTATGTACTTTTGGAAATATGTTTGAAGGTAAGGGCTTACTAAGGATTCTAGGATTTTGCCGAATGACGACAATATAGATATCGGCCTGTAATTAGATACTTGGTTATTATCTCCTGTTTTGGGAATTGGTACAACTTTTGCGCTTTTCCATTTACAAGGAAAAATGCCCGTTGAGATTGAGATGTTATATATAATTGTTAAGGGTGCTGTTAAAGCAGAAGCACAATGAGAGATGAAGATGGGTGGTATTCCATCAGGACCAGCACCTTTATTGATATCTATATTTTTAAGTTTTTGGAAAATAACATCGGACGCTAAAAAAATAGTTATAAATGAATCACTGGTGGGACCTACTGTAGTTTCTTCTGGAGATGCAGCAGTATCGCTAGTATTATAATTTACATATACTGACTTAAAGAACTTGGCAAACATGTTGCATATGTCCACTCCTTCACAAGCAGACTTCTCTTTATATACCATAGTTGCGGGTAACGTACTAGAAGTTTTTCTTTTGTTTTTAATAAACGTCCAAAAGTGTTTACTGTTCTTTAAAATATTGTCTTCAGCGCTGCTTACGTAAGACTTGTACGATTTTTTGGCTAATTTTTCACATCGCTTACTTAACAGTTTGTATTCCAATTCGTCTCGCGGGTTGCCATACTTTTTGTAACGACTTCTTATTCGGTTTTTCTCTTTGAGTGCCTTTATAAGAGTTATATTAAACCATACTGGGTATTTTTTACATTTGCTTTTTTGTAAAGGTACATATAATTTTATTGCAGAGCCAATAGTATCATAAAATATGTCTAGCATTTTGTTAACGTCGTTCGTTCCGAAAAAAGCTTCTTCCCAGTTTATGGCATTTAGATACTTACAGACTTGGGAATAATCAGTTTTGTAGAAGTTGGGTCTCGGTGTGGATTGGTTGGGAGTAAGTTTTGTGTCATTTCTCAATGAGATTGCTATATTAAGAGGAGGATGATACGGATCCACATTACTCAAAACATCCACCGACTCGTTAACTGTGCAAGTAGGGAAGTCAGCGAGAACGAGATCAAGAATCCTACCGCTGTTATTTTGTATAAAGTTACATTGGTTTAAATTATTAGTATTAATAAAATCAAGTAATGACTGGCATTCTGCAGAAAGAGCTGCTGTACCCTCAGCTTGGCCGGATAAGGACCAGCTCATTTTACCCATATTAAAGTCTCCAATAATAACAGTTCTAGAATCCCATGTCTCAAAAAAATCATTACAGTTATTTAGAAAATGTTTCAGCATTGTTTTATTAACGGGGGGTGGAAGATATACTGCACAGATTGCCATACTTTTACCGTTTGTAAAATCTACCTTAACCCATAAATCTTCACACATGCTTTCTGTATTCAACAATCTTTTGGAATTGTATTTTTTAGATACGGCTATTAAAACGCCACCACCGTCTTTCGCCGTATGAAAACCTGACGTTTCTCTATCCCTTCTGTAGACAATGTATATTTCAGAAAATAATTCACTGTTTAGTACCTTACTATTCAACCATGTTTCAGTGAGAATAATAATATCATAGTTAGAACAACATAAATTTTGATAGAATAGATGAGTTTTAGTCCGTAAACCACGAACATTTTGGTAATATATATTGATGAATGTAACTAATTAACATACTGTTTATCATTTGCCATTAAAGAAATTGTTAGACTTTGTAGAATTTAAACTATCTTATCTAAGCAACTATTGTCTTTGATCCATATATATGGTGATTCTTCGTTTTTGCGTGTAAATATCCGTCCGTTCTTGATCCATATAAATTTGTAGTTCATTTGCTTAGCCTTAAGTCTCGCTGCAGCATGCAATGATTTATTCGTGGGCGATAGATGTTCGGCGACGAAGATTTGAGTTTTAGGACCAGGAATACCAATAAGACTACTATTAAGTTTATTTGTTGGGTTATTCTCGTTATATTTGGCTACACCCGCAATAAAATCGTCCCGGATTCTAGGAGTGACGAATTCTACTATAATTGATCTTGGGCGATTTGTATCACGTTGCAATTTGGCAACTCGAGTGCATTTAATAATATTTTTCTCATTAACGTCGCATTTAATAACTTTTCCTAAGTCTGTTATAATATTTATCAAATTTTCTGTATTTTTTTCGGGCACACATTGAAGTTCTATATTCTTTGCACGAGCGTGCTGCTCTAGTTGACTTAATCTATTTTCCAAATTAATCATTGTTGTTTTTAAATTCTCGTTTTCTGATTTCAAAGCTTTAATATCGTCTTGAGATATTTTGTGTTCTCGGCGAATGTCTTCGAATTGCACATTTATATAATCCATGGCTTTTACCATTTCACAAATTTCGTCCTGAATTGGTTGAAGTTTATTGTCGAAGGCGCCTAATAGTGTGCTGTTCATCTTTGAAAGCATCTCGTTGAATTGAGAACTCATTACCCCTTCAACAATTTCAGTAACATCCTCGCGAGTGAGAGTAGGCTCGTGCTGTAGATTTGGCGGGGAATTGACTGCTACTCGTTTATAGCTTCTGGTCGCAGGAACATTTCGTATCAAAGTATTATCTGTCTTATTCCCCCTAGGTTGTAAGCTGAGGCATACAGGGCATTTCCATGCAGCGGTTTTTTTTGAAGTAATATTATCTATTTCTAAGCCTACGCATTCCAAATGGTATATTTTTGAGCACTTAGTACATGGTAGATGATGTTCTTCGTCTTTTCCTTCGCCACAACATCCCCAATTAACGTTTGAAGAGGTCATTGTAATCTATTAATTTTAGTCGATTATTGAAATTTAATCGATTCTATTTTGATATGTCGTTTCCGAACGTATAGATAGTTTGTCTATGGTTTTTTATAATCAGTGGTAGAATCGATGTTGTCACCTTATGTCAGTTGTCATTCGATGATTGTCAGTTGTTGTCGCTGTTGAACCACCAATCAGCTGACTAGTAAAGAAGATTTTTGCACAGTAAAACGACAAATAGGAGGTTTTGTTTACAAAATTTTAAGACAGCTGTGAAGAATTTGAATGTTATAACCGTTTGTTCTATATTTGCACACTCTTTTCGTACTTAAAAACACCACTAAATTACTTTCACTGAAGGTGCTGTGAGTGTGTTATGTTACAGTTCTTATTTTAGAGAAAAATCACTGAGGTTTGAACAGTTTTTCTTTATATTTTGAATTATTTTGTAAGCACAAACAAGAAACACAAGTGTGTATATATATATATATATATATATATATATATATATATTGAGTTTCAGCCAAATCGGTCCAGTAGTTTTTCCGTGAAAACAGAACAAACAAACAAACAAACAAACAAAAAGACAAACAAACAGACGGACGGACGGACGGACGGACGGACGGACGGACGGACAGACGGACAGACAGACACAGTTACTTTCGCATTTATAATATTAATAGGGATAGTCTTTGACAACAGAAGCTTCATAATTTTCAAACTTTAATTTAAATTAATTGTGGTCGAATTGCGACCACTGCGCGACCACTAATTATAGATAAATATTCGATGTCTGGATTTAACCGTAAGCTACAATCAGTGCCGTAAATAGCCTTTTATACGCCCTATAACTGTGCTCTTATTTTTTTAAATAGATATTATAGATACCCTAGCTAGAGCAATGCTATGTATAGGCCTACTTTATTTCATTCAGGGTGATAAAATAACGCACAAGGACCTTGGTGTTGATGGACCAATTATCTAATATTTTGGAAAAAAAATCTATTTTTTTAAGAACTAGAACAAAAAAATGAGCGCGATGTTTTGTCTAATTTAACAGACTTTTTGATGATACTGGCATGTAGGTACGTATGTGTTGGAATCGAGCACTAGGGGCGCGGCTGGAACTTATCAGGAGCAAACTGAAGAAATAATAGTCGTGCCTGGTCTGGCCATTCTTACGCCCCCCAGAGTCTACGCCCTGTGCCTGGGCACCGGTGGCACCGCCCTATTTACGACACTGGCTACAATAATGTAAACTGGGTATTACAATGATTACTAAATTGATAGCGATCATGATTACCTTTATCTTAATAACTATTTAAAATTATATCAAATATCAGACATGACAAAAACTATTCTAAAATTATTCACATCATGAATAATAACATCAATTATCATCATAACATAATCCAAAAACCTACTAATCTTATATCTTAAAAGATTTCAATCTTAATGTGCTCAATATATAATAAAGTACCTTTGACGGAGCATACATACATTTTACAACAATGGCAATAGCATTATTTTTTTTATTTTCAATTGTTTTCGAGTCTCAAGCTCTGTCTAGAGATAATCCAGAAGTTAATACAAATTTAGGAGTGATTCGGGGATTACTCTCAGAAAATGGTAACGTCAGTAGATTTTTAGGAATTCCTTACGCTTTAGTCGACGAAGAAAATCCATTTGCAGTAAGTTATTTTCTTTTTATTATATTTGTTAGTGTTACAAAAGAAATACTGGTGCATAAGTTATGAAAAGCTTTGGTGACTCGAACAGCAGTCATACAATGGGCATGACTATGCAACCTATAAGGAGTTATTTGAAATCTATATTGATGATGAAATCTCTTATATTTGTTGCACCATCCGGCAAAGAAACCCCTATTTCCCCTGGAAGCCTAAGGTATGTGACCCATTGCCTCATACATGCCTGAAGAAAGGTTTTTAGAGTTGCATCGACTTCATAAAACTCCATCAACCATGTATCCGGCACTGAGTCATTTGCCTTTTTGTAGTCAATCCAGGCAATGGAGAGATTTCTTGTATTCCGTCGGGCTTATTGGCTCTTAACTCGTGTCGATGAGAAGTAATTCCTTTGTACGACATGACCCAGCCTTACATCCACTTTGGGTGATTGCTAAAATGTTATTATAAAAATTATTATATATTATAATTTATTTCAAAATTAAAAATTAAACTAAATACATAAACATAAACTAAATTATAATAAATTAATATAAAGTATGTAACAAATCGCTGCCAGAGGGAAGCGTGCCCAGAAGGCTGGCTGCATTGCCACGCTGTATGGCAATGCTGATTCGTTGCGCGAAATACGAACCAGCCTTCTGATCACGGGTGGTATCAAAGAATTTCTTACAAATTTCTTTGAAGTAACCCTTTGCCGATAGACTTCACGGACCTAAAGTTTCAACTCCATATTTGCGCCGTTTGAAATCTTCAGCTGTTTAAGCAACTTTGCCAGCCCTCGACTTAGTCAGTGGAAGATGTGATGCCGCCAGAGTGTCAACGCATGTCGCGTCCCAGACAAGCGGCCTTCCCATCTTCCAAGGAATAAGTGACATTCCATCCGGCCACTTGCCATCGTCGCGCACCAAGCCATTTGGCTCTAGGATGGCTCGTCATCGAGACTGGCATGACGAGATCTTCGGCCAACACTATGTAAACATGATAACCCGTGGTGTCCATACGGATCCACCATAGTTCCACACTGGCAGCGGTGTGGTACACAACATGGAGCCCCCAGGCGAAAGCTCGCAGCTAATCGGAAAGCAAAGTTGTCTAAAACTGTACCTGTATTAAATGATGACCAATAAACAAAATCCCAAAATGGACGTAAGGAGCTTGTAGATGGTGGGCAAGCATGTGATTGGTCTATATATTTCGGGTTCAGTGGTACAGCCAGATTTGAAGAGTAAATGGGTGACGCCTGTCGCCATAAAGGTTGGAAGCTAACCACGACCAACAGCTTCTTGGAATTGATAAGCCAAGCAACCATGCGAGCTTTTGAACCACTTGATCCAAAAGTTATGCAATCCGTCTGGCCCTGGAATTTTCCAGTTGTGTGCCGAACGAATAAATAAATGAATCGTAGAAATGTATGTGCGCGCATAACTTGAGAACGACTTTACTGATTTTGATGAAATTTTTTATGTGTGTTTGAGTGGATCCTCGAATGGTTTAGATTCACAATTGAAACCGGTAGGTGGCGCTGGTATCGAGTCCTAGATTTTTATTTTTTCAGAACAGGACAACGAACCTCTAGTCTATATATATTATATAATTGAAATCCACGTATATAGTGACTCATCATGATATCTCAGGAATATAGTACCTATAGCCTTGAAATTTGGACCGTCCTTTCGCCAAGTAGAGGTCAGCTAAGAACGGATTTTACGGCACGCGAAGCGGGCGGGTATCAGGTAGTAGTCTATATAAACGACGGAAAACATAGTGTAATTTTTTTTATATTTTTTGTGTGTCTGTTCGTGATTCACGTAAAAACTACTAGGCTGATTTCGATGCGGTTTTCTCTGACCGACAGCTAATTCTTAGATTAATACTCTGCGCTACTTTTTATCCCGATAATCCCGCGAGAAATTTTATGGAAATGATTTAAAATGGCCAGATGAAAAAAAATATCGAATTCCAATGTGATTTTTTCTCATCGATAGCAAATTTAATGTGATAAAATTTGTGATCTTTTTTGTCCCGGGAATCCCGCGGGAATTTTCCCGGGAGGTTTGAAGGTGTTCGGGTACGTTACTAACCATTGCTGGTCAATTACTTTGTCTGTAGAACCGGTCTAATCTGTAATAGAACTGATAATAGGTAGACTAATGGCCGGTTCCTACATCTAACCGACCGTTCATTTGCCTTACTATCAATAAAAATTTGCCACAAACTCCATACATCTAATGTCAGACTTCAAACGATGGTAGGACAAGTGAATAGCAAGAAACAGTAGTATTACAGTAACAGTAATAATAGGAACTGGCCATAAGGGATTTATTTAAGACCATATAAGTAATTGAGCACAACAGTACGAAACCTGGTTGGGGCACGGATTGAAAGTTTTAAGAACAGCTAATAGAGCCGTTCCTGCTACACTGTTCGTCAACTAGGTTCGGTTGTGTGTGTAACATCCCCCCCCCCCCAACTAAAACCCCCACATATGAACAACACATATGATACATGATGTGTGTGTAACCATCAATAAGAATATTACACGAGATTATATCTTAACCCATACATGTCACATATATGGAGTAATCTACCAATCTGCATCACTACACATGAGTAAAGCAGATCACGTATATCACTCCACATACTCTTACACAGGCTTCCGATATACACTCACGAGTATAGAATTAACTTTATATTATTTGGCATGAATCGTCAGAGTAGGACTCTTTGTTGTGTATTATAGTAACCCTTGGTCTTTTATGGAGGTCTATCGAACAGGACTGTTTAGCCAATCGAAATGTCTTGAAATGAAACCAATAAATCACAAGTTTAATTAAATTTATTTACTTAAAACCTTACTATAATTAACTTCATTTAACAACCAATCTGGAGAATAATTATTATACATCCATATATTAATTTGCTCATTAATATTTTCTACATGTGATATAAGATACTGATGAAAACTTATTACATAATAACTTTGGCCCTACACTACGATATTAGATATAAACTATATTCTACATAAAGACAAAACAATATAGTGCAATACTCATATAACATAAATCATGGGTAAAGTAATAAATTTACTATGATATAAATTTTGACAATATCCTAAAACTCATAGAGTTACGGCTGCAAGAACAGTATATTAAATTATAAATAATAAAATTAGAATTGTGTTGTTACGGGTCGCGTATACAATATTATATAATATATATTCCTTTTCCTCAAACATATAAATAATTGGTAAATAGTATATGGATAATAATGTTATATAGGAGGTCGTTATATAGTTGATATAGTATAATGAATAAAAGTATATTTTGGATGAACAATTGTGAGGTACTGTTTCTCTCTTCATATTTTATATAAAATATATAAAAATATGGTGAGAGGTCTCCCAAGAAACCACCGCCCGAACAGCTTAGGGCTGTCCACTGCAAACAGGGCATCACCATTGTTTAGGACGGATACAAGGATAAGGTTCGAAACCCTCGTCCAAAATATTATATTACTGCTGATAATTGCTTTAGTAATTCCACGTTCGGATTCGTATATCATAAAGGCAGTTTGGTATATTCTCGAGGCTGCAAGCAGACCTGAGAGCGAAACTTTCGATGATCCGCCTAGGAGTGCCAGCTTGTCAACGTACATCAATAGATGAGTCTACAGTATTTGTGACTTACGTGACCAAAGAAGCTGATATATGCAACTCAGCGGTGTAACAGCTCGCATATGTGTGTTTGAAGCCTGATAAAATGGAAGTCATAAGACAACCACTCGAACGTTTCATTTACTTCAAGCATAAATCAACTGTGTATGATAATACTTCATACATCATTAAATTTATTCATTATAAGATCTCGAACCCATAAGGACGGATCAGACAGGTAATTTGGGGAGTTTCACCACCACCTGTGTATTAATATACATAATTGTTACATGTAAATATATAATATATATCAAACCAATAATGGATAGATCAACAGGTAAATTCGGGGATTTTCACCACCACCTGGTATAGTTTGTATATATATATATATATATAAATATTGGACAGGTATATTGCAAGGTTTTACCACCACCTGTTTAGTTATAATATATGTAAGAATATGATCTTAAATCAATAGTAGTTAAATCAATAGGTAAACTGGGGAATTTCACCACCACCTGGTATAGTTTGTATATATAAAAATATCGGACAGGTATATAGCAAGGTTTTACCACCACCTGTTTAGTTATAATATATGTAAGAATATGATCTTAAATCAATAGTAGTTAAATGAACAGGTAAACTGGGGAATTTCACCACCACCTGGTATAGTTTGTATATATAAAAATATCGGACAGGTATATAGGAGGATTTTACCACCACCTGTTTAGTCTGTAATATATGTGTTTCAGCTCATAAGAACCGATCGTTGATTATACAATCGTTTTTAGGCCAACATTGGGCCCTCAGTGGATACCAACACAAAGAGGATATACCTAGACTATCAGTACAAGCCGACAGTTCCGTTTGGTTGAAAGATTCGACCCCTGTCTCGCAACACGTTAAACTGACATATAGGACATGAAGTCTAAACTAGACATAACATAGGAAGGCCTAGTTATCCTACGACTGGTTAGGCTTCTAGCCAAATCATTGTTTAACAATGCTGGAACGCCACGAAATCAAAGCAATTCACTAAGAAGCCAACGACTTTGATGACGTACCACGGTAGATATACTAAAATCTCGTTAGCGCTCGCCTAGGGCCGATTCAGATCAACTCACAGACCTGGGAACCCTATAGTAAAACGCCTTTTATGAGAGTCGAACGTTGGACTACGATTGGCATCGATGTCTTAAAACCCTCAACACATACTTCACCAGAAGCACAACCAGTGAATCTAGTTTATTTGTTGAGTGTAATGTGTCAAAGAAAATATATATTGTAAGTACATATAAAATGTACCATAGATTATTGTATGTTATTGTAAATAGTTCTACATGCAGGTAGTATATACATAATAAACCATTAAATCCAATAGTATTATTATGGAATATGTATGCATGCAGCATTTATCCACACATATATAAATACTTATAAAGTAGGATATCAATAGATATGTAATTATATACATAGTATCCCATTAACGCATATAAGTTCAATAGTATTATAGAATATGTATGCATGCAGCATATATCCACAAGTACATAAATACTTATAAAGTGGGGTATCAGTAGATATGTAATTATATACATAGTAATCTATTAATACAGAATTATGGGACTTGGATACATGTGGTATATGTTCATACATAAATAAATATGTATATAAATATGTATATATATATATATATATATATATATATATATATATATAATAATACAGGTATAAAACCTTTAGAGTATTGATATTAACCTTATCTTAGAGTTTGGTATATATATCATCATATAAATATTTCATTAATGCAGAGTGCGAGTGCATATATAATACATACATAAATATTGGATCCAGTATGTATAGATATTTTATGAAATGGGGCTTTAGATACATGTAATAAATACATAACTCTTGAACTATAATAACACATGAATGCCAGGATATTTAGATATCGTTTGTACTTCAAACTTTAGCATTATGTATAGATATTTAGTGATATAAGTATTGAACCTATATAATAGTATCTAACCCTTGGACTATGATAACACCAGTGTTATAATATTTAAATTTGTTTATATCACATACATAAACTATTTAACAAGTCCTTGAGATGAACCATTTTAAGCCTGTACCATTTTGAATAACCTTCTGCGAAGGAAGCACGGCTTATTTCATATGTAATGAAACCATAGTTTAAGGGTAGACATAAACCGTTAAGGTAGCACTAAAATTTATTTCGAATTAACCAGTAAATGGAAGACAAGCTTCAGGTTATTTATGATAATTCTTAGTTAATTGATTTTGTTATTTATACAAGTTCTATAGATATCATTCAATGTTCCTAACGCCCATTCGATATTTTACTACGCACTATTAATAATAGTGTTGGCCAGTTCCTATATATATTATATCTAATGAACGCTTAAATACTTCTAATTAATGATTCATCATCGCATTAATAATAACGTTTTGCCGGTTCCTATAGTAGTGTCTAACGAACGTTTCAACCGCCTACCTACCTATAAATAACGCCTAAACCAACGCACTAGCAATAACGTTTTAGCCGTTCCTATCGGTATCTGATAAGACTTAATTCGCTTACAACTAACGTAGCCCTATATGCTTAACCTAAACGTTCCGCTATTTTCGTTTATATCCATTTATAATTGCCGCACTTAAATCTAAAGCCGTTCGTATCACTTACAAACTAACGCTCCGCAATTTATCATAACGACTTAACACTATACGCTTATACCGCCTACCTACCTATAAGTAACGCCTGACTCAACGCACTAGGAATAACATTATAGCCGTTTCTATCAGTATCTGATAGAGATAGTTAGCTTACCATTAACGCTAACCCTATACGCTTAATCTAGACGTTCCGTTATTTTCCGTTTATAATCATTTATAATTGCCGCACTTAAATCTAAAGCCGTTCGTATCACTTACAAACTAACGCGCTAACTTTATACGCTTAACCTAAACGTTCCGCTATTTACTGTTTATAATCATTTATAATTGCCGCACTTAAATCTAAAGCCGTTCGTATCACTTACAAACTAATGCTCCGCAAATTATCATAACGACTTAATGCTATACGCTTATAACCGCCTACCTACCTATAAGTAACGCCTAACTCAACGCACTAGAAATAACGTTATAGCCGTTTCTATCAGTATCTGATAGATATAATTAGCTTACCATTAACGCTAACCCTATACGCTTAATCTAGACGTTCCGTTATTTTCCGTTTATAATTATTTATAATTGCCGCACTTAAATCTAAAGCCGTTCGTATCACTTACAAACTAATACTCCTCAAATTATCATGACGACTCAACGCTATACGCTTATAACCGCCTACCTACCTATAAATAACGCCACATCTTATCCGCCCTACCTACATTACAACCGACTCTAATATATATAATATTGATCACGTTTTAATTCCGAATAACATATTTTGGTCCTAGGTATATACATAGTGTACATTATAAAACCCTTCATCAAAACAATAAATGCATAATTTAAATATAACTTGAGAATCCCTGTCAATTTGTTCAAAAACTCACTGTAGTCGGGAGCTCCTGTCCCGACTTACCTTAGTCCTTGGAGATTCTAACACAAAATATCCTATTAGACCCACGGCACTGGTCTCCTACACTAAGGTACCTCCCGGCACTAGGTATTCTACCATCTATACGCAGATCACAAATTACTAATTTACAGATTCAATCAAGCCTACAATACCAGGATTAATTTACACGTAACAGCTCCACTAATATATCATTGTTTTATTTTTAAGCAAACTAACGTAATTTAACAATATTTAAAACAAATCAATACCCCTTTATTCTACATTTGTTACACTAAATTTGTTGCATCAGACATGTCTTGCAGGAAATAATTTATTACTTTATGTTATACCGATCTGTATTAATTTTTACAACAAATTTTATTATAACTTAACCGAAACGACTGCTTTATAAAACTTAAAAATATTAAATTCCCTAGACAAGCCATCTCTTAAAATTGTATATTTTAAATTGGATTTCATATCGTTTAATTTCTTGTATAAATTTTATTTTCTCATTTTTTGTATCAAATTAAGAAGGTAGATTTATTTTTGAATATTTTTAATAAATTCATCGTCGTTTCGTTTAGCGAATCGATGTATTTATTTTGCGATGATTTGAAAGAAGGTAGACTTTATTTAACACGACGTCTTATGATTATATTAAAATGTTACATTATTTCCCGTATTAATTTGGTAACGAACAAGAATTTAGAAATAATATTACACGAGCCGTTTATATGATTTTAAATCAAATTAAACAATCGTTTATTAATTAAAATCGTATGAACTCACGTAATTTCTTACATTTTAAAATTTACTTAACCACGACTATAAATTACCCTTTTGATTTTGATTTAATTAGAACCTGATTGAATCACCTAGCTATTCTATTCTAAATCGAAATATAAATGATTTAACTTTACCGCAAGCCTCCTCGACGACGCAGCACTATTGAATTATTTAATTCTTTTTATTTAATTTAATAATTAAATACCGGCGCAGAGCGGCAGCGCTTCGCCCTAGGAATAGCTACTAGGGGGTGCTAGTGTCCGACTAGCAGCACTTCGTGGTAGAAGAATATCACGTCGACTGTCCTGATTCTTCTCCATCCCTTGGTATTTATATTTTTTTCTCACCAGTCCCCGTAACTTTCCTACTATTGCATCATCTTTCCCCCCCAATGCACCCCCCTCGTACTTGCACCACTTATTTTTAACCAATCATAAAACAGCATTGCTTTTTACATGTTATTTTGTAAAATTAGAAACTACGAATCATTGTATTATAATAAAACCTTTTTTAAACTATTTTCCTATCTTCTGATATAAATATCTTATACGTATTTCTAATAATTACCGAAATATTCCATATTAAACGATCCGACATCGCTAAAAGCGCCCCCTACTTAGCATTCGTATTTTGTATTTTCCTTTCAATAATTTCTTGTTTTCTTACCTATGACATTTATTACTTTATGCACTATTAATTACTTAATTTTTAACTATTTTATCTAATCAAAAAGGTATATTTCTTCAATAACGTAAATTAACTATAAAATTCTAATTTCTTATTTTTCAAAACTACCCTCTTTTATTTAATTATTTCCGACTTCACATATTTATTCATTTCCTAATTACATTCATCATAGAACTTTAATTACTTAATTACTAATTTGTGTACATAAATTTATATTTTTAATTGTAATAACTAATTGTATACTTATAAACCTATATTGATAATTTCCCATCTTTATTGTGAGGTGTTATTGGCTAAATTATTTTAGTTTATTCCTTTTATCTTTAAATTTCCAATTCTAATCGGTTTTTGCAAGTGATGTTACTTCTTCTACATTAATCTAGCATATCCATTCATAAGTTTCTTAACTCTTAGCTCCGTTTTAACAAGGTAAAATAACTTAAATCGTTTTTGTGAATTTTCCCTTCTAAATCACATTTCTGTTTTTACCAATAACTTATTCATTCTCTAACATTTCTAAAATTTGTTAATTATACTACGATATACATGTTATCTAACGTCTGCAAATCACTAACTACTTACTCCAGTGTGTAAACTTTATTCATATTTTGATTTCATAACATAATTGTCTACTTTTCCAGAGATATGCTTTGACTGCTACACTAATCAATGATTCCTGCATTCCCAACATAATAAAGGTAACATTTTATTAATTCACCGTAGATTAAATGCTTGTGGTTATTTCTAATGCATTTTGCATGCCCTAATCTCTGAATTTCCGAAGAAAATCAGAATTTCAAAATGCAACGACCCTATGTTAACATATTTTTGTTCCAGCGCCATCTATTATCGCACGCTGAAACTACATGAAAATGAAGAATGTCTGACAACGATTTATACGAATTAACCAAGTTAATGACGCCAGATGTCATCGTTCTTGATTTAATTTTAATATATCTTATTAAAAGAATGTCATATTCATTTTTATTATTCAATATTCGATTGATCGAATATGTAATTTAATATATTCAATAAAATACACGCTTCTCACATGTAATCATGCCTTTAATTGAAATATTGATTATTTTATTTACATATATGGTTTTAATCGTATTTTTATATCAAAACCCCCCCCTTTTGACAACTTATAGTATAAGTATACCAAACAGTATGCACCACATACTGAAGTCCAGTCATTTTGTATTCTCTTAGTATTGAAATGCCATTTTCTACAATTCCTATTTAGAAAAGCCAAGTGGAATCCTACACGTGACCGACCAAACGAATCGAAGTATTGTCCAATGTTGTGTTGGTCTATGTGCATGGCTACCCAGTGAGAACCTGGCTGGGTGCTTGGATCCAGATTGCTCACTAAGAACGTAGGCGCTTCCATGTGAATTGGTAAGTTGTTTGCTGCATACACGTTCCTCTCTAAAGATGGGTGAATTTTGCATAAACATTTCTGGATCTCGATTGTGTTCATATTTGTAACCAAAGTGCACACGTGCTACTCGATGAAGAATACCATTGTAAATGTTCAACATAATCTTGTGAACTTATTATGTAAAGGAAGTTGTAAATAAAAAATATGAAAGCTATGTTGACAGTTTTATTTATTGATATCTTTCTTATGATTAATACATATAATTCTATCTTAACTACTATAGTCTACGATTACATTGCGGTTCTTATCTATTTCAATAACATTATCGAACTCGGCATACACAATACAGTTAATAGTTTGTGAAAGAGCAGATTCAAAACGAATTTCTAATCTCACGCTACCATTCCTAATCAGATTCCAATGACTTGAGGAGTTAGCTGATAAATCAGGAGTTAAGTCAAAAGCTAGCAGACAGTAACCTTGAGCGTACTGTTCCCTAGATATCCCGTTACCTTCGTTAAGAAAATGTATACCCGTTCCAGAGAATAACGTATGATAGGCTGTAGTGAAAATATTACTCTCAAATGATGGTTGTAACGCTTTAGAAGGTATTTGCTGACCATCAATGTATAAACAAAATGAACTCATTTCATAATTCTCAAAATTAAAAGGATTTTTAGTAAGACTACCATTAAACGCTGCATTATTAACAAAACCAACTATGCATCTTTTAGGTACCTGTCCCAGGAATATATTATCGAGGGTCTTTCCTTGAACCCCTGATGGTATCGTTAAAACTTTGACTTCAGCTCGAGTAATAGGATATTTTGCAGTAGTAGAGGCTAAAACTTTTTGATGTGCGAGTAAAACAGTTGGGCTGATTCGAGATCTACGGACAATGAGAGTTGCATCCATTATGCATACTTTTAACTTTAAATCGTTCGAAGAAGCCATCAAGTTAAACGTTTCTCTCGATCGAACTAATTTTACAGATATATCAACACTTATCATAACGATTTATTTGACAATAATTATGTATCATAACCATTTATTGGTCAATAATTACAAATTAACACTTATCGTAATGAGTTGTTTGAAAACTATTGTAAGCATCATTTAATCATAACGATGTATTTGCATGTCATTTGTTAATTAGATTTAATGGGATGACTCCAACTATATAAACTAAAAATCAAAATAAAATATTATCAGTTAACTGTAGTAAAGTAGTCAGTGGAGTGTATTTTCGTGTTGTGAAATTAAATACTTCAGATCTGAAATGCAGGTAAGATATGTCACTTAATATCACCACTTAATATTTTTTATAATTATTAAATTATCTTCAAAATGATAGTACAATTTCTTACAAATTTTGTTGTTTCAGAACCTATTTGAAGAAAATACATTCAAACAGTATTATTACCAAACACTTTCTGATGAAGAGAGTAGCAACACCGATAATTTGAGCATTGTTAAAGATTCTCCAAAACAAAAAAGAAAAAGAGACGAGGAAGAAAGTCTTGACAAGTTTTTTGAGTTTTCAAAAAATAAAAATAAAAAGCAATGTTCATCTGTATCCCGAGCTCAACCAAACGGTGGTGTTGCATATTTATCGACTAATAGAGAAGATGCATGTTCCTCAACGCACTTAATAAAAATTGAAGTGTATGAATTGAAAACATTAGCAAAAATACCCAGCAGTGAGCATTGGAAAAACGCCACAATAAGAATTAAATATTATACAGATGACAAAAACAAACATTTTGAAAGCATCAAAAAGACTGCATACAATATCACAAAAGAAATTTCCATGATTGATTCATGTAAAAAATTTCATTATAACAATAGTGATAATAAATAACAAAGATTGTTTACTACCTTGCTCTAGTACTTAGCTAATTATGTTATTGTGTAATTTTAAGTTAAAAATAACAGATTTATACCACTTCTCAGGTATATAAGTAGTCTGTGTTATCCGAAAGTGATAACCATTTATAATTTCAATCTTGTTGCTACATCATCGCAAAATGGAACGTGTTTGTGTCAGTGCTTTTTTTGTGTCGTCGGAGTTTGAAAGCAATGAAAATGATAAGAAACGTGAACTTGATGAAATGTGTGAAGATAGGGATATGGTGGAGTTATGTGAAAATGTTGAAAAAACGGATATATTCGATTCTGAATATGACACCAACCTTTATGAAATTTGTACCACGATTGAGAATAATGTCATGTAAGTATAATTTAATTACTTATCTTATTTAACTTAAAATACTTACATTTTTACTCGCTAACTTTCATCTATATTTTGCTTAAATATAATAATAATTGGTTACATTCACTTTTCAACCAACTTGATGTATATTTAAATCAAAAACTTATTTCACCTCCGAATAACACATATGCATATCGTGCATATATAGAAACACTATTGAATTATGCTCCTGCAGCTAAAGACTACCACCTTACTTGTGGTCTTTGGTATAAAGATACATCTGGAAAGATGGATTCAACTGATGATTCCAATGAGGGATTCAAAAAGCGACAAGAGTTGGCTAGTGAAAGCAAGGAAATCGAAATGATTGGACATTTGCATGGTGATTTATTCAATCAGGAAAATTTTTTGATTAACGGTGTTGATATGTCTGTAAAATTAGTTCGATCGAGAGAAACGTTTAACTTGATGGCTTCTTCGAACGATTTAAAGTTAAAAGTATGCATAATGGATGCAACTCTCATTGTCCGTAGATCTCGAATCAGCCCAACTGTTTTACTCGCACATCAAAAAGTTTTAGCCTCTACTACTGCAAAATATCCTATTACTCGAGCTGAAGTCAAAGTTTTAACGATACCATCAGGGGTTCAAGGAAAGACCCTCGATAATATATTCCTGGGACAGGTACCTAAAAGATGCATAGTTGGTTTTGTTAATAATGCAGCGTTTAATGGTAGTCTTACTAAAAATCCTTTTAATTTTGAGAATTATGAAATGAGTTCATTTTGTTTATACATTGATGGTCAGCAAATACCTTCTAAAGCGTTACAACCATCACTTGAGAGTAATATTTTCACTACAGCCTATCATACGTTATTCTCTGGAACGGGTATACATTTTCTTAACGAAGGTAACGGGATATCTAGGGAACAGTACGCTCAAGGTTACTGTCTGCTAGCTTTTGACTTAACTCCTGATTTATCAGCTAACTCCTCAAGTCATTGGAATCTGATTAGGAATGGTAGCGTGAGATTAGAAATTTGTTTTGAATCTGCTCTTTCACAAACTATTAACTGTATTGTGTATGCCGAGTTCGATAATGTTATTGAAATAGATAAGAACCGCAATGTAATCGTAGACTATAGTAGTTAAGATAGAATTATATGTATTAATCATAAGAAAGATATCAATAAATAAAACTGTCAACATAGCTTTCATATTTTTTATTTACAACTTCCTTTACATAATAAGTTCACAAGATTATGTTGAACATTTACAATGGTATTCTTCATCGAGTAGCACGTGTGCACTTTGGTTACAAATATGAACACAATCGAGATCCAGAAATGTTTATGCAAAATTCACCCATCTTTAGAGAGGAACGTGTATGCAGCAAACAACTTACCAATTCACATGGAAGCGCCTACGTTCTTAGTGAGCAATCTGGATCCAAGCACCCAGCCAGGTTCTCACTGGGTAGCCATGCACATAGACCAACACAACATTGGACAATACTTCGATTCGTTTGGTCGGTCACCTGTAGGATTCCACTTGGCTTTTCTAAATAGGAATTGTAGAAAATGGCATTTGAATACTAAGAGAATACAAAATGACTGGATTTCAGTATGTGGTGCATACTGTTTGGTATACTTATACTATAAGTTTCATGGATATAGTATATAAAGTAAAGGTAAAGGTTGAGGAAGAAAAGAACATGTTGTTTTTGTTTTGAAGTCGTTGTGGACGTCATTATGAACAATAGGGAGTATCGGACGAGGGTAATTAGTGAACGTGAAATAGTAACTAAGAAAAGAATAAACAAATGAGTAGCTAATTAGTGGTGTAATTAGCACGGAATTAAAAAAAGCTATCTCTGTAAACACAGCAGATATCGAAAAACTGACAGCGTAGAACGATCGGGCGTACTCGAGAACCCCCAATTTGACACCAAACTTTTTTTTTTTTTTTTTTTAGGCAGGGTTGTCCCTCGAAACACTTTTTGCCCGCCAAAAACACGATTTTTGCCGTGAGCCAGAACTCTGGAATCCCTACTACTTATATGCCCCAACCTATCTTGTAAATAAAGACGTTATATTCGTAGCTATCACTTATAGAGTAGGTATCTACGGATTTCTCTGTTTAGATACGCCAGAAGTTCCAGGTAATCAAGGGTTCAAAGATCAAAAGCTTGCCTTGAGATGGATCAAAGATGATATTGAGGCTTTTGGAGGTGATCCCAATAAAATAACTCTGTTCGGTGAAAGTCCTGGTGGAATGTCTGTGAACGTACACTTGATAAACAACGACGAAAAGTTATTTAGTCAGACTATTATTCAAAGCGGACCTGCTTTAACGCCTACACTTATTGTAGAATCAATTAAAACTATACCGATTATTATTGCTAATGAATTAGGCTATAATAATGACGATTTCTTAGGCGCCATGGCGTTCTTATTTGCACAAGATCCTGCAGTGGTTACAGTAAAGTCACAAGAACTGTTGTTTACGAGTCCATTCAACTCAAATCCTCCGATAGGCAAGCCGTGTGTTGAAAAAATTTTCAAGGGAGTTGACAACTTTTTAGTCGATTATCCACTAAACATTAAATCGAGTCTCATACAATCGACACCAGTTATGATCGGTTTCAATGACAATGAGATGCTTTTTCAATATGCGAACCGTCCAGCTGAATTCTTCGAAAATTATTCTTTTGATACTACACTGAGTCTCGGTATGACGCCTCTAAATGAAAGCGTAGTTGGTATATTAAGAAACTTCTACATTGGAGATGAACCGCTAAGTAATGACCTGAGAAACCTGCTAACAGATTTTACCTCTGATTTCGCATTTGGATATCAAACAGAGAGACAGATTAGACAGTTTATAGAACAAGAAACTAGTGATGTTTATTATTACGTCTTGTCCTACGACGGGAATAGAAATTTCAACAAAATTATGATGAATATGACAGCAGAAGGTGCCTCACACGCCGATGAATTGGGATATTTGTTTGATATGCGAATGTTTCTGGATGCTAAAAATGAACGTGACATGCTAATGGTGGAGAGAATAACGACTTTATGGACAAATTTCGCTAAATATGGGTAAGATTTTATCTGTATCACATCGATTACAATAGTCGATTAATTATTTGCGTTATTAATAACTGAGATTATTTTCCAATTACCAATTGTGTCTTGGGTTTATAGCGTCTTGCAACCCCCGTACGTTGCCGCCGCTCGCTCGGCGCGTGAGTTCAGTACGTTGCCAAACGCCACGCTACCGCGACGCACACAAACTCGTATCGCACCCGCATAAATCCAATTATTAGCTATCGAAGATTTCCGCGTCCAGTAGCTAATTACTAGGACATTCGCCTCAACCAATAATAAATTTAAGTGATCAGTGTATCTGCGTCCCTTGCGCCCCGGGGCTCGTGTAGAAGGACTTTGCCACCTTTATCGCCACGTGAGAAGCACCGGCAGAACCCTGAACCAGCGCTGTCGTGGGCTGGTGGCTGACTGCGAGGTAAGTGCAAGGTTCTATATTCTCCGGGCACCAGTTCTTAATTGGGGAATAAGGGATGGCCATACATTGAGCACATAACCCCCTACCCGCGGAGATTTGCCTGATTGCGTCTCCAATTGCAATTACAAAGTTGACCCGCATATATTTTACCTTTTTATTATAACTCACTTATTTATCAGTTTCCAAAATGACTACTAAAGGTAAAGATTCTTCGGTTGTAGATGCCGAATTAACCATTTTGGAAAGTAAACGTAACGCAATATTTGAATACTTCCAAGAAATATACGACGAATATAAATCCTTACAATCTAGTGATAAAGGTTCCATGGAAAGTTTCCTTGGAGCAACTTCAAATATTGAAAAACTTAGGTCCGAATTTACGGAAGTTTTAGACAATTATAACAAACGTTTACTTTTAGTTAATCCATCCGCTAAACCTAGCTACAAAAGTTTAATATACTTTGAGCAATTGTACAGCCGTATCAAGTGCCTTAGGAATCAGTTCTCGTCAGAGTCGTCATCGCAAAACACCGCGCTTACAAGAAATAGGCCCGCACTACCTCCTATAGAATTAGTCGCATTCGACGGTGACATTCGTTCGTGGCCGGTTTTTTATGCAAGCTTTAGGTCGACTATACACGAGAATGCATCGCTTACGGATTCCGAAAAACTTTATTATCTTTTAGGTAAAATTAGTGGCAAAGCACAAACTGCTTGTGCCGGCATTACGCCGAGTGCTGAAAATTACAATTTAATTTTACAAACGTTGATTGATAAATATGAAGATAAGCGAATGTTAGCTTCGACTTACATAAATCAAATATTTGAATTTAAACAATTAACTTCCGCATCTGCAAATAATTTTGATAACTTTTTAGATCATTTTGTAACCGCCGCTAGGGCTTTAAGTAACTTGAAAATAGATAATTTGTCAGATTTAATATTATTACAAATCGCTTTAAAGAAACTCGATCATGACACTGTTCGATCTTTCGAAATGGAAAATAGTTCCACCGCCATACCTTCATTTAATAATTTAGTGGATTTTATAAAAAATCAGTCTAAAATCTTACAACGCACCCCTACTTCGTTAAGTGCGACAAAGAGGGTTGAAAGTACTAACAAACCTCGCACAAATAATATTCCAAAGATACGAAGTTTTGTTAGTACGGTAAATCAAAGTAATTGTTTATGTAAAAATATCCATCATTCACACTTATATAAATGTATTTCATTTCATAATATGTCTCCTGAGGCACGCTTTAAAACTGCTAAGGAACGTAACGCGTGTATAAATTGCCTTAGCTTAAAACATAAAACTTCGTCGTGTAATTCAAGTACACACTGTGTAGTATGTAAAAGAAACCATCATAGTATGTTACACTTTAATTCAAGCTCATCGAAGAAGGTCAATTTTAAACCCGTAACTATAACCGGTAAAAATTCGCAAGAACATATTTCGAACGAAAATATTAATTTAAGTTCGCATGTGTCCAGCCTTAATCACCCGACTAATGTATCGCTTTGTTCGATATCTATGCCCGCGTCTAATACTATCGTCGCGCACGCAGCCGCTGCTCGGCCGAGCGATGAATGTCGTACAGTTTTGCTGGCAACTGCGCAAGTCATTATCTATGACAGCTCGGGTCGTGCGCATACAGTACGCTGCCTAATAGACAGTGGTTCGCAGTGTAATTTTATAACACACGAATGTTTTAACCGCTTAGGTATTGTACTTAACGAGACACATTACACTTCTGTTAAAGGGATAGGAGGTTCTGAACAAGTGATTAAGGGTTCTTCACACTTAACATTTTATTCTCGTTTTGATAAAAACATTAAATTCGATATCAATACTTTGATTGTCGATCGCATTACTGGTTGTTTACCTACCGTTTTTATAAATTTAACCGCTCTTCCACACTTGGCAGGCTTATCGCTCGCCGACAGTACGTTCGCGCGGCCGGGCCCAATTGACATGCTCATCGGTGCCTCGGTATTTCCGCACCTGCTGCTGCCCAATGTCGTCAGCTCCGACGACGTTGGTCCAGTGGCAGTTGAAACCGTTTTAGGTTACGTAGTCATGGGCAATGCGCTCACGACAACTGTTACATGCTGTGCACAAGTGATATCGTGCTGCTCTGTGGTGCAACCTCAGCCCATGGACAGTTCAATTAAAAATAGAATTGAGCTTGAGAAGTACTCTCAAGTTCAGTCTCAGCATCAGTGCGACGTTGAGATTCACCGCGCCACCACTACATGTGACTCATTGTGTAGTCAAAGTATGGTCACTCTACATTCTTATGTAGACATTTTCAGCGATACTTTTAAAACCGCACCTAGTCACCTTCCTTGTTCAGAAGGAATAGGAAAGCCTGAATCTTCGTCTAAGTTGCAGGCGGTCTACCATCCGATAATCGAAGACACTGTCCGTCAAGATTATATTTCACCCGCACCTCCAGATGATTCGTCAGCGTCTATCAGTGTGATAGATGATGATTGACACTCATGTTATTCATCACCCGCTAAATTAAATTCACACTTATTGAGGAACAATGGCCCACCTCGGGTCTCTTTGCCTTCCACTCAGTGGGGTCTTATAGGTATTGACCACGTCCCTTATAGACTCGGCGAAGTAAAATCATTCCCGCGACCTATAACACTCCCCGCAAATAACACTTCTGTCATTCTTCCGCTGACCGCGCTTTGTTCTTCATGGAACCATGTTTTAAGAAGTCATATTATTTTTAAATTCTTAAAAATATTTCCGCGTCAACCGAATTTAACAACAAGTATAACTGCAAGTAGCTTTCGATAAGTAAAAAATAAATTACTAAAGTGCTTCATAGTTATACCGCTTCAAAATCGTATAGATTATTACTGCCTTTCCTACATTTTAACGCAACAGTTCTGGGTTCCATTCGCGAGTGGCATCGTTCGTCAGCGCGTTCACCGACGTAATGTACGCTTCAAGTCGAAAGCTCCTTTAGCCTTTTTGTTGAACGCTAACATAGTGGACGCTCGAGTTCGATGTGTCACTATAGGCTTCATGCACACCGGCTACGAAAATGCAGGTGTAACTTTAAATTCGCCTTTAACCTATCGTAAGGTTAGGGTTGACACAGCATATTTGTGCGTAAATATCACTCACGCTTTTTACTTTACTTTAGACTTTGTTAAGTTTACCGCATTTAGTAATTATTTATTATTTAAATTATCTCTTTTATTTTTATCCGCACTTAAAATTAAAGTTATACCGCTCTTTAATAGACATATTCTATTAGTCAAATCAGTTCGGCCTTTCTGGAAACGATGGATCCTCGGTTATTCTCGTTATTGGCACGTTTTGCGAGTTCCGTTTAAGGCGAACCTGTCTGCTGATCTTAGGGCTCTTGGCACGGTTGTAGTAATCATTATTGACAACGCTCTACCCTTTTCATGGCTACTAGGTGTAGTAGATAGGTTTCATACTTCCAAAGAAGATATTATCCGCGTAGCTTCAGTACGAACTGCCAAAGGAACTTTCTTGCGTCCTGTAGTGCGACTATGTCCGCTACCGAACCAATAGTTTCTCTATATTTACCGCAACATTGGTTGGTTGTTATTTGAACAACCACCTGCTTACCTTATTTTTAATTACATCTATTTTATTTATTTTTGTTATTAATTATGTATTGTAACTCACGCATACTATATCCGCTATAATCTATTATTTTTATTTATATACTTTATATTTCCGCTTTGTACAAGTAAGTACATCCCTTCTCTTTTTAAAGGCTACCCTTTAAGGGCGGGAGTAATGTTGGCGCCACTTATTTCCCAATTACCAATTGTGTCTTGGGTTTATAGCATCTTGCAACCCCCGTATGTTGCCGCCGCTCGCTCGGCGCGTGAGCTCAGTACGTTGTCAAACGCCACGCTACCGCGACGCACACAAACTCGTATCGCACCCGCATAAATACAATTATTAGCTATCGAAGATTTCCGCGTCCAGTAGCTAATTACTAGGACATTCGCCTCAACCAATAATAAATTTAAGTGATCAGTGTATCTGCGTCCCTTGCGCCCCGGGGCTCGTGTAGAAGAACTTTGCCACCTTTATCTCCACGCGAGAAGCACCGGCAGAACCCTGAACCAGCGCTGTCGTGGGCTGGTGGCTGACTGCGAGGTAAGTGCAAGGTTCTATATTCTCCGGGCACCAATTCTTAATTGGGGAATAAGGGATGGCCATACATTGAGCACATAACCCCCTACCCGCGGAGATTTGCCTGATTGCGTCTCCAAATACTTTGCCATCCTAATCCATATACGAGACTTTCTTTTTGACATGATCAAATTTTAACTGAGCTCTTTCACTTTAATGAACAATAACAGATTTATCTTTAAAATAAAATATTTTTTATATTTTTACACAAAAACACCGCCCTGACCTGTACAAAAGCAAAAATCAAGAAACCCATGCGATTGTTGCGACTTTCGCGCGAATTAGCTATATACGAAGCGTCACGGAAATCTCCGAAACCGTGATCGGCTTGGCGGACTAATCGGCCTTTTTACAACCGACTAATCGTCTAGTCGGCCAAAGTCATAATCGGCACATCTCTAATATATTACATATATATATTAAAATGTTTGTATACTACAAAATTATAATACGACAGTATAGATTCGTTAATTAAATTTGAAAGTAATTTATATTGAATGGATGAATGAAAACTCTTTATAGTTCACCGTAACTTAAACCTAGACAATTCAATATGTAACAGACATTTCCGTTAGGACAATGGGCGGCCTTATCGCTTATAGCGATCTCTTCCATCCAGGCAACCCGGTGATCAAGGAGACATTAAAAGAAAAATTAAATAATAATTGGTGGTTTAACTAAATTAAAACTAATTCAATCGTAATTAAATATAATTAAAGAAAAACAAAAAATATAATAAGCTACTATAAATACATACATACTACATTATTAAATAGATTATAATAATATAAATTACATATACCTATATATATATATATGTATATATATATATATATATATATATATATATATATATATACATGCGAACAATAATATAATTCTATTTACTGCAACAAATTTTATTTAATGAACAAATAACGGTAAGTGTTTGAATGTAGAAGTAGATGTCGCTTCTCTGATTTTCAAGGGCAGGGAGTTCCACAGGCGAACAGCCTGTACGGCTAAAGAGTTTCCTACAAAGGACGACGTGTGTTTATGTATCGTTAGCAGAAGATTTTCATTTGAGCGCAAATTATAGGAATGATATTGATAGTGGAAGCTAAAATGTTTCTTTAAATATGGGGAAGTACAGGGATTTAAAAGGATATTATGCAGAAGTGAGAGTAAGTGAACATTCCGGCCAAGGCGAATAGGCAACCATTTAAGCTTATTACGAAATTCGGAAATATGGTCATATTTACGCAACCCAAATATGAACTGGATACAAATATTTTGAAGGCGTTCAAGCTTATCCAGTTGTCATTGGGTTATGTCTAGATAGCAAGCATCAGTATAATCAAGTAGGGGAGAAGCAAGGATTGAACAAGCATACTCTTAGTAGCTATAGGTAGGAAATTCTTCAGTCTTCTAAGTGAAGCGGATGATGCGAAAATTATCCGACTGATTTCAGTCAAGTGAGAACGCCAAGACAAGTTCTCTGTCAATGATAATTCCTATTTTTTTTTATTCTTATATTTTTTTAAATCTAGCCTTATTATTTATGTACAGTTTTTGTTTTAGATAGTGCTAAATTATCTGTTGTATTGCCAAAAAGTGTCGTAATGATGACTTTTGTTTTTGTAATTGTTTATTTTGGTGAGCAATACAGTGTTATCTAATCTTAAAAATAATTTAGTCGATCACTTAAAAAAGTAAAGGTTTAGTAGAATTCGCCAAAAAGGCAGGCAAAGGAATCTTTAGTCAATACAGCCTATTCTGATGTATAAGTCTTCGTATAGTAGCGCAGTTGTATTGTAGGCTACAACCGACGCCATTCAACGGAGTTCTTGTGAAAACTCGAAAGGCCACATTTGACTATACAGTTCACATTTCTCACAAAAACACACAATTACTACTCAAAAACTATCAATATCCTACAACTATTGTTAATTTTACAGTGATTTCATAAATTTTTAGAAAATAAAACTGCACAGCACAACCTTCCCATTTCAGTTCCCGCCAAAAACTCATTAAAGAAAGTAAATTTCAAACTATTTTTTTTTTCAGAACTCCAACGCCATCGGCTACAGACCTTTTGCCATTTATATGGCCGAAGGTCACAGACAAAACTCGTCCTTATTTAGTTTTAGACTCGGAATTAGAAATTAAAAATAGGCCTTTTAGCAAAAGATTCGCTTTTTGGGACCTGTTTTATAAAATAAATGAGCGATACCAAGTTGGCTATGGATATGTACCTCAATATGGATGAAAATAACGGAATAAATTAAAATGGAAGTGTATTTAATGTATTTATTGTTATTTGTTTACTTTTAAATTTTAATATCTATCTATAATGTAATCTAAAACTATTAATATAATATAATAAATCCGTGTATCGTATTGCCTTGAAAGTATTTTTTTTAATAATGCCTTCTCTGTCTTGGGTCGGGATGGAGGGTCTTACATATTTTTTTATATATATAAGAAAACAAGCAAAAAAGTTTTAAAACGAAATCGAAGGACGAAAGATGTATGAGAGTAGTGTTTCCAACCGTACTATATATTATAGAAAAATAATATAGTACGAAATGTACTATATTTGCATCGCTAATTCAATTGTTGCGCTTTTTGTTCAGTCTTATAATTATTTTAAAAATAATAGAACTTTGCTGGCTGAAGCAAAAAGTAATAATAAATACACATGAAAAATTCAATAATTAAATAAATATAATATTGTTACATGCCGACAAAAGTGAATGCACACCTGCCTGCCATAAAGCACAGTTTTACGTTAATATTACCTTTCCGCATTGGGACTTCTTTTGTTTACTTAGAAAAACAGTCTATTGTGTATTGTATTAGTTTATGGCCGTTCGCAGGAATAATTAAGCAGGTGTGCGGATTACGTATTTCTAGGAAATTAAGTCGACGACACGGGCGGGCACACTTATATTTGTGAAGTATAAAACGAGGGCAGGATGGAGAGGGGAGGCAGTCTAGCGTGAACCGCAGTCAAGCGACGATTACGATACGAGCAAGACGTGTACCTTCGATAAGCTATATAGTAACGGACTTTGCACGTGTTATTGAATCGTGCAGTTTGTACTGGTTGTGTCCAGTTATATTTGTACCTGTGTTATACGTGTTTGTATAGTTCTAATAAATTCTATAGTAATTCCAACGGCATTTTAATTCGAGTCTCGCACTCGTAACAATATAAAATAATTAATGAAAAATAAATGTGTACTATTTTTATCTCGTAACTTTCCCAAAAGTAGTTCTACGATATTAGCTGCGAGCAAAGACGTGCGCAGGTACAATCAATTGGAGATTAATTAGGGCTAATTATGTTTCTACTATTTTTACCAACTTTAAAAAAGGAGGAGGTTCAATTCATGTAAATATTTTATTATTATTTTTATTCGTGCAGGAACGGAGAAAGAATACAATTTCCTGCGGCCGGGCGGCCTGTCATAAGAGGCGAGAAAACAACCCACAGCCAGGTGGAAGGGCAATTGCCCGACTGGATGGCTAACACCCCTGGTCTAGAGTATGCCGCCATAATAACCTTGAGTTGTGTTTCGGCATTAGTGACCAGGTTCCAGTCTCCCTTAAGAGAGCAGCAGCGCATTTGTAACGCCTTTGGTGTTGCAAATGTCCATAGGCGATGATAACCGCTTTTCATCAAGTAGGCCGTCAAAGCGGAACTCTTCCTGTTCTTGTTTAATTCACCATCCTTCTCTAATAACTTTTGGCGCTATCTTTGAAATTACATTATTTGCTACGGTGGTGCCATCTTAATTGGTCGCTTTCCAATGGACACCTTTTCAACATAGAGAGTGCACTCCTGATGATGCTTCTGCGATAAAAACGTGATCAAAGGTACAAGTGTCGTTGCCGGAAGATCCGCTGCCAGCGTTCGAGCAAGCTGCAAACGAGGTGTCCGCGGCGGACTGGAAAAAGTGTTTCGAAAATTGGTTCAGACGCATTAAACTTTGTATAGAGGCTCATGGAGAGTACTTTGAAAAGATTTAATAAAAAATATTTACCTATAGAACATTGTTTTTTATTTTCGCCAAACTGAGTGTCCCACGTATATCCTCAAATTAAGCAAGTTACGCCTGTGTTATGGGTAATATACAACGTACTACTCTGAGGCCGATCCCAGATACCCAGACCATAGTAAATAACGGAGAAAAATCGTTTCCGAAATTTACCATACCAGGAATCGAACCCGGAACCTCTGCGTTGCAGTGAGGTAAGCCGTCAAAGGCTTAGCCTGCTCAAGCACAGAATGTAAACTTTCCACCAGTGGGCCGTCTGCTTGTATGCTGAACTCGTGCATTAGGAAGAAATCGCATTTATAATATTACTTAAAGATGACCCCTTTTTACTTTAAATGACTACTATATCATTTTCCAAGTATGTTGAGTTAAGTGAACATATTTATGTCTTATTTGGTACTTAAAATTGGATTTCTCCGATTATGGCAATATTCTATACAGCCGTCATAACATTCGTGGTAGATAAGACTTCAACTGTAAATAAACTTATTATGTAATGAAACAATTATTTAAATAACAACAAGTGTTTAAGCATGTCTGTAGTGTTGTCATTAACTATACTAATATTATAAAGAGGTAAAGTTTGTGAGTTTGTGACGTTGTAGGGGGTAATCTCTGGATCTACTAAACCAATTTAAAAAAAGTCTACTGTTAGAAAGCTACGTTAACGGGGAGTGGCATAGGCTATATAACATGACGCTATATACCACGGGGGCGGGACAGAGCGCGGGTGAAAACGAGCCAAGCCACTAGTTTTTAATATAAAAAAAATGCAGAAGAGTTCATTTTGTACTGAAATTAAACATGTGAAAAGAATCAGAGAGACTAATGCGGAGCAATAGATTCTGAAAATAATTCTTAGAAGTTTTAGTCTGTCTGTTATAGCATCACCTTAAAACTATTGAACGGATTTTAATGAAACTCGATACAGAGCTAGCTTAGGTGTATACTTCCTTTTGTATTCCGATTATTGACTTCATTTCCGTGGAATAGACAAACAGACGGCACTGCGTTTGGGGCTTTTTGTTGCCGCCGTTGCAATTCACTATACTCGTATCAAACAGTCGCTGCACGTGGGGAACTAAAATGTGGGAATAGGACCTACGTCTCTCTCTGTCATTCTTACAGGCCTAATGGGAGGCGTAGTGACGCATCAGTGTACTATCGATATTAAAACTATGGAAAAGCATTAATTTGCCAGGTGGTAAAGCATTTGCCTGACTGGATGTCAACACCCCTGATCTAGAGTATGCCTCCATAACAACTTTGATGAGTTGCGTTCCAACATCAGTGATCAGGTTCCAGTTTCTCCTTTAAGGCCGGCATCACCTCTGGTATTGCTAACGACCATAGGCGACGGTAACCACTTTCTATCATAGTTGGCTCGTCAACTTGTCTGCTGTGCTTCAGCAATAAAAAAAAAAGATTACACAGGTCCACAAAAAAGTGTGTGTCAGACTTATGATTTTCTGGTATATTTTTCCCTGCTGAACACGAATCTGAAGTAAGAATTGGGGGTCAATGAGTAACTAATCAAGAAAAACCGAGAAAAGCGATAAAAATTAAAATAAAATTTCAGTTGTCGATCGGTCTTGGATTTTTTTCGATTTACTCATTGACCCCCAATTCTGACTTCAGATTCGTGTTCAGTGGGAAAAAATACGTCAGAAAATCTTAAGTCTGACACCCACCACACACAACTTTTGTTTTGTGGACTCATGTTATCGATAAGGCATCGCAAGATTCACGTCCTGTGTCTCTCCCTAATGCACCAATGATTTATGGCACCGCGGACAGCGAATGTTCGATACAACTATACTAGGTATATATTTTGTACGATATAGTTAAAACTAAACACTAGCAAAGTCACGGGCCAAAGCTAATTTAAGTATATATAGCGGCTTAAAAGAGATCAAATCAGTAGTTGAATGTCAAACGTCAAGATGAGATATTATCTTGTAGTTGTGTTATCGGCTTTCCTTCGGGGGGCGCTATCTGCTACTATAAGCGAGTAAGTGATTTTTTCATTAAATCATAAAATAAACTACACAATAATGCGCTTTAAATATACCTACATAGGTAAAGCAGAAATTATACAGGTTTGTTTCAGTCTTTAAATATAATTTTCTATAATCAAAATTTGTGCAGCCTGTGGGTCAGTCATGCGCAGCGGGCATACAGCTGTGGTATCTTTTAATTTTATTTATTATTATGCAGAGAGAAACATTATAAATATTTATTAATAAACTGACTGACTTCAAACTGTTTATTTTAACTTTTAAAAGAGATACAATATAATATGATTGACCGACATGACACATAATACAAAGTGGAAGAATAAAAACATAGAAAATACAAACTTACTAACCAGTGATGTGGATACAACACAACAGCGATCTATGTGACCAGTATAATAATGGGCTAAGGGTGTTGTTGGGGCTATTGTGGCGGTGCAGTGCGTCAGGGATGTTCACAGAAGCGCGAATTGATGATTTCGCGGCCATCATTAGAAAGAGATGCGCGTCCCTACTGGCCCGCGTTCGCGGTAGCACCAACGGCACTAATG
Source organism: Dendrolimus kikuchii (assembly GCA_019925095.2). NCBI lineage: Eukaryota > Metazoa > Arthropoda > Insecta > Lepidoptera > Lasiocampidae > Dendrolimus > Dendrolimus kikuchii. The sequence goes on along the minus strand of JAHHIN020000030.1, from coordinate 6,899,874 downwards.
TCTCAAAAGGAAGCCGCAAATCGAGAAAGGGAGAGAAGGGTAAGTGCGCGTATTGACGCGCCTCCACATGGGCGCCGGCGTCAGCCGGGAGCTCGGAGGCGCAGATACGCGCATGACTTCCCTCCCTAGGATAATACCGCTTCAGGGGCCCTCATGCATCAAGGGAGCAGAGGAATCTTCACCCCTGTCGTCGAAGTGAGTTAGCTCTTCCAAGGGCTTTCTCAGGCACTTATTGCGCTAGGATCGACGTGGGCGTAACTACGTTCTAAGTCTCATGCCTTTCCTGCCATAAGCGCGGGGCCGTCGGAGGAGGGTGGTTTTAGTGGGTATTAGCCATTTGGGCTCGAGTCTCCACACAAGCCGGTTGATTACTGTTTGGATTGCCCCTTCTGGGAATGCCTCCATGAGCAACTATGGTCTAATCCCTTGCAAAGGACCCGGTATTGTGCGTAAATAGCATTTGCCCCGCCTGAAAAAAAAAAGAAAAGCACCAAAGGCATGCTCAGTCTTTTTGTACATCGATGGGACTCGCCACTGCTACGTAAATAGGTGCAACTGCACACCGAGATGCATGAGTTTAATTGGGATTATTCACTTTTTTTCAATTTAGCTTTTTGAAAAACCATTTCGAGGAATAGTGTTCCTAATCATTTCTGTCTAGTTAAAATTCCAAAAAACGTACAATCCCCTTGTATTTTGATAGAAATGCGTTTGACCTTTATTTGACCTTACTAAATCCTATGACGTCATTTACGTCTGGTGAAATGCATATGAATACCGTAGCCATTCAGTTTCAAAATACAAAAGGACCGACATTTTCCTTTTTATGTCATTGTTATGTCATACAACATCAACATAAACAAACATTTTATTCGACGTACTCCAGAATAAAATTATGTATATATTATCTCTTCAGACCAATATTTCTTAAATATCTGTAAAGAGAATACTTACATATGGTCTCTAACTAAAAGTCAAAGAAAAGTGCATTATATAAACGAGCGTCTTCGTAAATGGCGATTGGAACGATGTCGAAACCTTTTCAAGAGATACGATCCAAGAAGATCATCACGGTGGAAGAAAATTTAACTGGCAAAACAATACACCTTACGCCAGAAGTTAAAAGGACGTCCAAAATCACATATTGGAAACAATGATTTAAGCATTAAGTGATACTTTATTCGCTGGATAGCAGTGGATTTTCCAACAGGACTCTGTACCCTCCCATGAAGCTAATTCAATCCAACATTGGTTGCAAGCCAATTTGTCAGACTTTGTTCAGAGCATAGGTTGGCCTTCGTCAAATTCTGACTTGAATTCTTTGGAGTATTCTTTATGAACTGCATTGGAGCTAATGGCATACAAAAAGTTCACCAGAACCTGAATTTATCTCAAGCGAGCCCAAATCAATAAATGGAAACTGATTGAAAAGATTAGTACCACCATAGAAGAATACCCTATATCTTTAAAGCTTAATTAATTGAAAACAAGGATGGCTATTTTAAATAACTTATTTTTATATATACAAAAATCTAGATGTTATTAGTTATAATTCATGTAAACAATAAATGAAAATTTAACATTCCTCCAAAAATATTTTAGCTTTACTTTGACTGATATCTTAAGAGTTATAAGAATAAGATGGTTTCTATACTGAAAGCAAACTATTGTGAGTTATAAATTTGTATGTGCCATATATTTATATGAATTGATTAATAAAATATATCTTTTGACTTATTATTTTGCAAGATGAAATAATAAATAACTTTTAGCAGTTAAACTTGTTTATTTACTTAAACACTTATTAATAATAATTTAGGACATATATAATCTTTTCAGAAATGTTCAGTTTTATCTTTTTCTTTTTTCTGCAGGCTAGCATTTGGTTTTTTCTATACATAAAGTTTTCATGTAAACTGCAGTGGATAAGTCATAAAATTCTATGATCAAGCATAACCCTTGCTTATGCAGAAAACTTGTTGCTAATTTTTTCTGAACCTGAAAAAAAAGATATAAAGTGTCTATTTAATTACTCGCATAGTCCTTATTTAACTCATAAATTTTCATATTAGTAACTATGTTACACATCAAAATCATATTATTAAGAGATTTACAATCATTAAGGTATTTGTCACAAATCTTCATATTCCATGAAATCCTTCAAGCTATAGATGTGCTTAATTAATCACTTTTAAGCCGGCAAGTGAATATATTTAAAACTACTGGAGAGTTTCATATTTTCCGGTAATTTATTGTATAAGATCAGATCCATAACATACATTAGCAATCAAACACACTATCTAACCGCCAGGGCAGTGATGCAATGTCTGTTCCTTTATTTGTATGTATTTATATGAGATACTTTACTTGTATTATAGATTATTAAGAAAGTAATATAGTTTGCTGATTTATTGATTGTACTAAATTATCAAATAAGTAATTAATATTATTTCAATCAGTTTCTAATGAATGAGTGAGGCATGTAGCTATTTTTCTATAAATAGGTGCACATTTTAGATGAATTTTGACTTCAACACAAAGTATACTTACATCAATCATATATTAACTAATAATTAACATTACTGATTTCTTATATGGATGAAATTTACAGACAGGAATAGTAATATACTACACAGGTTCTAAAAGGAAAGAAGGAAGGAAGATCTATGGACGAACATGTTGTATTTAGAAACCTTCACAAAACTACTTACATCAGGATTTTAGCTCCTCTTATTTCTCCAATATGTACTACGAGTATAGCTATGTACTCTAATAACATTACATGTTAGGTAGGTTTAGCGTATCAGCCTTTACAAAATTAACACTCCTATTTGAAGATCCGGCCATGTTTAGAAAGAGAAAATATTTAATACATTTTCATTAATAAAACAGTTCATTTTTTGTCGGATGACTTTAGAAGATTTTTCTAAGGACGAAATTAATTGTAATGAATAATATTAGAATTTAGAAATGCTGCATTAACCGCCGATCTAAAGCCTAAATACCCAATGTTGCCAGGTTGCTAATAGTGAAATTACTAAAATTTGTAATTCTTGTAGGTACACACGTGTGTGTATGAAAGTAACTCCCAACATATTGACTTAAAAAAGACCTTATCGAACATCGCCATGATTTTTAAATTGAAAACTTCGGTATATACTTCTAGGATGGGGAAAATGCACTGAATTTGTACGACCGTCACGCTCAGATACCAAGTTTTTATCTCTGAAGTGCAGTCCTAACGGCTGATATTTTTTTAAAGGTCTGACTAATAATACTCCCCCCCCCCCCTAATTGAAACTGACAATACAACCTTTTTATTTTAACTGGATTGACAACATCATTGAATAATGAGACTATGTCTAGGTATCAGACATTAAAAATGATAACCCAAATGTGATACCAAATCAAAGTATTTTAGTGGTCAAATGAGCTTTATCTGTTGTAATCGCCGAAAGAATAGTTTTTTACAAATTAAGAAAAGTAATGACATCGCAATGGTGTCTAATAGGTATAATGTACATTATTCAGGTTAAGTTATATTATATTGTTTTTTCACTAAAGGTCACTTTAAATAACTTAACGGTAACTTTAGAAAATAATAAATGTTGAACACCAAAATATATAAAATAAATCTACCGATAAAATTGCTAAGCTGGCCACACTAAAATGATCACGATATGTCATAATGAATAATGACAGTTACATTTAAATAGTAGCACAGATTAATATGATTATTTTCTTTTTATAGGCAAAGGAATTAATGTAAAGTTGTCCCCAATGACGTCATCGGATAATTTTTTTAAAAATCGAATTAAAAAAAACTAACTCTTAAAACACAAAAATATTCAAATTAGTATCTTAAAATACCCTATTTTACATAATAAAAATATAAAATCAGAGGGTATTTTTTTTTTTAACAATCCCAATTGTTATCTGCCGCCTCGTGGCCCGGTGGCCCAGTCTACACTTGAAGTGATTTTGGTAGGTATACATGTTCCTTTGACGCCGTCGAGTAGGATATTGATAATAAATATAGTGACACGGGTGTAATGCCCTAGTATTTGTCTTATTAATTAATTATTGTGCCGTGAATTAATTTAAACTTTGATAACATGGAAATAGTTTTATAATATAAATTTGTATAATATGGAAATACTCAATTTTCTGAAATAAATGAATTCTTCTTATTATTATTAAAACTACGCTGAAAGTGAATTTTTTTAAACTGCTTTTTCATTTTCGCTTTTATACTTTTTTGTAAAAATGTAGGTTTGAAAAAATACTAGTACATAACCCTTATTGATTAATGTCTGACTCCTATATCTTACATAATATTACTTGTATAGAGCTTATGTCAAATTTTAACCGATAGTAAGAGAATGAAAATAATTACCTATATTTATTTCAAAATGGTATATTACAGATTACTTATTGAAAGTAAAGGGTCTACCACCGCTTCCTAAGCAATTTTCGTTACTGTTAAACGAGAAGAATTGGCGCAACTTCCCAGCAACATATTATCTTTACTTCTTAATTATTACTTCGTCAAGGCGGCAATTCGGTTTGATATAGGAATCGGCCTTTATCCAGCACGCTTTCTTTCACACATAGGTATACAATACATTGCATTTTTCAAGTCGCGCTTCGGCGACTCGGTTTTATAATATTGTTTTTGTTCTACTTTTGTTTTATCCGCGCAGGAACGGAGAAAGAATACAATTTCGTGCGGCCGGGCGGCCTGTCGTAAGAGGCGACTTAACAACCCACAGCCAGGTGGTAGGGCATTTGCCCGACTGGATGGCTACCACCACTGGTCTAGAGTATGTCGCCATAACAACCTTGAGTTGTGTTCTGGCATTAGTGACCAGGTTCCAGTTTCCCTTAAGAGAGCAGCAGCGCATTTGTAGCAACTTTGATGTTGCAAATGTCCATAGGCGATGGTAACCGCTTTCCATCAAGTGGGCCGACTGCCTGTCTGCTGATCTCCTGCAATAAAAAAAAAAAAAAAACTTACGTAAAAACTAGATTTTTTATGTATAAAAAAAACCTGACGTGAAAATTTATCTAACTACTGGAAAAAACCGGTTAATAATTCGTTGTGTGGTTTAGAAGGAGATAGCAGATATACCGACAGACAGACTTACCTCTATCCTCCATAAATCCAATGAAACACACACAGAGTACATTAATTTAATAGGAGACAGAAGAAACATTCTTACCTATGAACCAATAAAGAAAGAAAGAGAAATAGAAAGAAGAAAAGAAAAAAAGATTTTATTTGAAGATTATATTATTCAGAGCATGTTTTGAGATTTTTATGATTATACATTATTCAGAACATGTTTTGAGAATCTGTACGACGCATTTTCAGCAAACAAGATTTGCACTTAGCATATTGCTGTGCCGGAATTATAACACAACGCTGATTTTCAGTGCAAATCTTCCTTTTGGCGTAAGACCAAAACGACCCAATTTTGTTAAACTAATTCTACTTCTGTAATATTTAATTAGTAAATCGAATAAATAAATTTAAATAAAACCAACAATAAAATACTTTGTTACTTTAAAATGAAAATAAATACATAACCTTGGCTACGTTCCATTAGAGACTCACAACGATCACGTTCACGACCGCGACTTTTCTCATTCCACTTGCTTGCCGGCGTTACAATCGTAAACCCAAGTGGAACGGTTATTCGACCCACCTCTTGATATGGGTCGTTGTGAGCGTTGTGTGATCGAAAATGATGACGTTATTAATGACATTTTCGCCACGACCACAACGTCCGCGGTCGCCTTGTGGAACGGTTAGTGGAGCATTTTGGGCGATGTGAGCTACTAATGGAAGGCGCTGAATATAATTACTTAAATCTATGGGACATCCCTGTATGTATATACGTCATCCGTCGAAATAAGTCAAATATTTAATTGCTTCTCTTGTAACCTTTTAAATTTTTCCAGTGGGTTTTGTAAAAGAGATCCCAAAATGCGAGTCTCTCTGAGAAAGGTCAATTTTCCATTCTTAAGTCTGAAGTTATATTTAAGTAGGGTCTTTTTGATTTTGAGATTGGAGTCCAAGTGAAGGGAATCAAGTCTGTTGTCTCTGGTGTAGGATTACTGAAAAAAAAGTAACATCCGTTAGTCAATGTGTCGTTTGGCGCTCACTTCTTTTAATAAGGTCCCTGAGGGCTTACTGTCTTTCAAACGTCTTCAGTAGCGCCTTTTTGTTTTAGAACTTTTTGGTTGGTTATTTTTTTTAAATATTTAAATACATTTTCCATTGTATGTAGGTATCAATTATTTTTGTATTATATAGATTAATAGGATACGCCCGCGACTTCGTCCACGCTTGACTTGAAATTCCCGCGGGATTTCCGGGACGCAAACTATCGCAGAATTTAAAAAAGAATGTAAGCTATCATTTTAGTGGAAACTGTGTCAATCTCATTCGAATTAGATTTTTCTTTAAACTGGCCATTTTAAATCATTCCCAGAGTTTTTGGCAGGAACTGAAAGGGGACGTTGTGCTGTGCAGTTTTATTTTCTAAAAATGTTTAAAATTACTCTAAAATGAACAATACTTGTAGGATATTGATAGTTTTTGAGTAGTAATTATTTGTTTTTGTGAGAAATGTGAACTGTATAGTCAAATGTGGCCTTTCGAGTTTTCACAAGAACTCCGTTGAATGGTGTGGATTGCAGTCTACAATACAACTGCGCCTGGCTTAAAGGTCTAGTTCCCAAGCCATAAATAAATAAAAAAATCATTCCCAGAAAAATTCGCGCAGGATTTCCAGTACAAAAAGTAGCGCAGAGTTTAAGTCTAAGAATTAGCTATCGATCATCGAAATCGGCCCAGTAGTTTTTACGTAAATCCCGAACAAACAGACAAGAAATTAAAAAAAAATTGCATCGTGTTCTTCATACATACATAACATCACGCCAGTTCTCTTGTGGGGTAGGCACGAACAACAGAGCGCCATTTTGGCTTATTCTTACACACCTCACTTGCTTCTTTGACATTCATAGCTCTTGTCATGCACGCTCGTCTGTTCTTAAGGCTCCTGACATCACCTTCTGCTAGTACACGATCAATTTTATAGTCTATTTCAGAATTTTAAATAGCTTTAATGTACAGACACGGCATATTTATAGAATTTTATAGATAATAATATAATATATTGTAGTTTAATAAGAGATTTGTATGGATTTTGTTCCTTTTCCTGTCATTATGGTATTATAATATAATGACTAAATTAGTACATACGTACGTTACCTGGCAATGTTTAACGTCATTGACAATTAAAACCAATATCGCATTACACCCATAGATACATCTGCGTAAAACGGTTACTAGCAATAACATTACCCCAAATTAGGCAGTAACGTTATACTTACCCATATTTGACGAAATTAGTCCAGAGAGTCGTAAGTATTTCAACCATTCTCATATCTTCATCATCTTTTCTATCTGTTAATACCTCTGCATTGAATATATAACCCAAATCATCTCCATGTGAAGCCCTTTCAGTTTGCAGGTTTAACAATAATTTTAGATAATTTCTTTTCCCTACATATGAGAATACATAATGGAAAATGGCTTTCGCGCCATTTTGTAATAAGTTCTGCAACATTCTTTCGGTTGGATAATTAAAAATATAATCAGACGCAAAGTCCGTGATTTCCTCTCTTAGGTTATCGCCTAAAATCTTATCACCAGTGTAGAAATGTTCTAAAATATCGACTATGTCCGAATCAACTCCTTTCATGTCGTATTCTAACATTCTTTCATATGAATAATTTTCAAACCACTCTTTAGGAGCGTTAGCATACGCGAACGCTAGTTCATTGTTAGTAACGAAACCGATTATAACCGGTACAGATTGGACTTTAGTCGAATTAATATTCATCGGATAATCGACTAAAAAGTTTTCGACACCATCAAACTCTTTTTCTATGCAAACTTTTGTTGATGGTATGTGAGTTTCTTTGCTATTTGTCATGTCAACTTCAAATGCTTTTTGCACGATGGATTGTGGATTTTCCTTTAATAAAAATGTAACTGCAGCGTTGAAATCTTGAGTTTTGTAACCCAAGCTGTTAGCTATATCGATTGGAATTGATCTATTCGCCTCACTAATTACCCAAGGTGATAAAGCAGGTCCACTTAGAATGATAGCCCGATGGAAATAGTCCCCTTGGTTGGTCAAAAGATGCAAATTTACCGCCATAGCTCCAGCGCTTTGACCGACAATGGTGATTTTATTTTCATCTCCGCCAAAAGCGTTTATGTTTTCATAAATCCATTTGAATCCTAGAATCTGGTCCTTGAAGCCTTGATTTCCAGGAATATTTGGTGTATCCAAACACAAATAACCATAAACACCTAGTCTATAATGGAGTGTTACCATTATTACGCCTTTACTAACTAAAAAGTCTGGAGATATAGTGGCTCTATTAGAATTTCCTTCAACGAATGCTCCACCGTATCCAGACCATAATTGGTAGTTTATCGGCAGAAGTGGCGGGATTTGGGACATAAACGTTCAACTGTAGACATTGAATTTCGCCGATATGATTTACTCCATCAGATTGGGGGCATATAGTGCTGTCGTTATAAGCGTTAAAAGTTTCTTTGAATCCTGGATGTGGTAACGACGACTGTAACAAATAAAAGTTGTTTTTAGACTTACTTTTTATTTGAATATTTGGGACCCACAAATATAGTGTAGTGAATATATTGAAATAGACCGCAGTGATGTAACTACACTATCAGGCCGAAGACTTTTTATTGTAACATAGCAGTTAAAAAATATCTAAATAAATTAACATGGAGGCACCTTATTAACAGCGCGTTCCATTAATATCTCACAACGCCCAAAATGCTGCGTCTGCCGTTCTACCTGGCAACCGCGGTCGTTATAGTCGTGGCGAAAACGTCACTAATGATGTCATAATGTTTGATTACGCAACGCTCACAACGACCCATATCAAGAGGTGGGTTGAATAACCGTTACACTAAAGTTTATGATTGTAACGCCCGCAAGCAAGTGGAACGGGAAAAATTGCGGTCGTGAACGTCGTTGTTGTGAGCAATTAGTGGAACGCACTATCACTTTTGTTACATCATACAAAATACATCACAACAGCTTGTCGCGAGATTTCTTTGAAACATGGAAATCTCTTATATCTTACAATAAATTGATTCATCATCACTTAATACAGCCAACATTATTATTAAATTCAACTAATTATATAATAAAAAAAATTAAACTAAGGCCACTCGGCCTTTTTAAACTAACAGCGGATTCATTCAATTAGTGGAACGCACAATCAGCTCTCGTTAAAAAAGATTGAATATGGCTGTGATAGATCATTCATTTTGCCTTCTGTGAAGTCGTCATATCGCAGAAGGAAGTCGCATCATCCACTGATGGCGAACAGGCGGTCGAAGGCGCCGGTATATGCACATACGCCCTTGAAATTAGCACGGAGATCGCGCGACCTGTGCGGACTTCCCCTCTATTCATGAAGTAGGTAAAAAATGCGGATTAGGGGCGCAGGTTTAAGTTCAGTGGGTAGTCTGACGGTCTGTTCGGAAGACAGCGTGGAGGACCAGTCGTTAGCCGTATCTGTAATTAAGTAGATTTCGTAACGTGGTCTAATGTGTACACTGGAAATGATTTTCGCTCGCGACCTGCAACGAATCTCCTTTGGCCGCGTACTTTTTAGCGAGTCGTAAACAGATAAATACAGTAACGAGGTTCTAGTGTGTATATAGCTTCAGGAGTCCCACACACCCTCTAGTCTAATGCCCTCTCCAGTCCTGGAGATAGTGCCGAAATTCATTCTTCTTACGATAAAAAAAATCATTCATTTTGGCTACCATATCACTGATTTATGCTCACTATTGCTATCAACAGGGCACTTGAACTGAAGAAATTCGTAAGACATAGGCCTTAAAACACTTGAGTACGGACAATGATGCTGTGGGTACGTCCTGAGTACGCCCACGTTACCACGTATTCGCCAGTAAATGATTACGGCCTGAATTTAATTAAAGACTGAAAGTCTAGATATAAGTTGATGGTCTAGTCAGCAGATGGCCCGGGGCCGGTCCATAAATGTATTGCATATTATCCCAAAAACAAATTAGATATTAGTTACTAGTATCTATATAAATATCTGCGGAGTGACGCTCGCGGACCGCGTTCGTAATGCCGAAGTAAGAAAGAGTTGGTCTGAAAGAAAGTGTCGGGGTGAAGGTAAGGAAAGGAATGCTCCGGTGGTTCGGGCATGTGGAAAGAATGCTTGATGAAAGAATGACTAAACAGATGTACAATGCAAAAGTGGATGGATGCAGAAGTCGTGGAAGGCCACGACACACCTTCCATGATCAAATTGATCATGTACTAGCAGAGGGTGATGTCAGGAGCCTTAAGAACAGACGAGCGTGCATGACAAGAGTTATGAATGTCAAAGAAGCAAGTGAGGTGTGTAAGAATGGGCCTAAGGGAACTGGCGTGAAGTTATGTATGTATGTATGTATGTACATAAATATTGTTACGAATTTTTGGGATGTGAATTTAAAATGCCCTTGGAATTATCACAAGCTTTATTAGAAATATACACACGTAATTCATAGTTCTTACAAGTACAACCAAATACAACAAATCCAACCATAAGGCAGAAAATCGTAATGGCATAAATCGCGCAAAGTCCGTCGTCATAAGGTAATCGTTACGAAAGTACACTGGGTAACCCCTCGACCGCAGTTGAAACCCAACTAACTTAGCCCCGACGGACCGACCTTGTATATTTACTGAATAGACAGACTCCCCAGCAACATGCTCATTATTAAAAACAGACAAACAAAAGATGGACTTTCGGCCGGACAATAGATCACTCAAATTCGAAGGAGTAATAAAAAACCTCCAAAGGACCTCTTCGCAACAAAAATTTGTGGTCTGATTTGAGCTTTGTAAACATAAGGCGATGACACGGGCGCGCGGACCGGTTTAACATACAAAGATTTATTGAGCAAAAAATTATGCTTCTACCAGGCGACCTCGAAACTGTGTGTAGTATTTATTACAAAATTCATCACTCAGTTACATAATACATAAGTATGAAAACATTAGAGCTTTCACCGCGGCTGAGCCGGGGGTCAAAGCCTGATGCGTGCCTCTTGTTTAAAGAGCAAGCATTAATACAGGTTACATTGTATTAAATTTGTATGCTGCTATGAGACTGTTAGAATAGTGTATTTATTTTCGTAGTATCATATATTTTACTTTGGGGCAACGCTGCTGACTTAGAGTCTATATTTGTTTTACAAAAAGGAGCCGTAAGGTCAATTTACAACCTTGGGAATCTCTTAGGGAACGCTTTAAGGGAATCGATATTATGACGGCCGCCTGCCAATATATTTTTAATATAATTTATATTCCTAATAATTTGAGTGCTTACAAGCACTATAAGGATGTTCACAATTTCAACACCAGGCATAGTAATAGATTGAAGTTGTCATCTTTTAGATTACAAAAAGTATTGTCCTATTTCTTGGGGGTTTCTACGCTTCTTCAATAAGATTCCAAATGAAATGTTGTCTGCCATTCGCTAAATTTATAACCAATTTAAAAAGTATCTTGCTTAAAAAGAGATATTACACTATTGGAGAATATTTAAATGACAAAACTTCATTTGCATAGCAGCTGGCTCCAGCCTCTTATACCATCTTTTGTGTAGCGTTTTTATCTTGCCAAGCACGCTTGTGTTATGGGTAATATACAACGGACTACTCTGGGGCCGATCCCAGACATCCAGACCATATTAAATAACGGATAAAATTCGTTTCTGAAATTTACCATGCCAGGAATCGAAGACGGAGCCCCTGCGTTGCAGTGAGGTAGGCCGCGCAACCACAGAGGCAATCAAAGACTATGAATAATTCTATATCAAATAATGTTATATTAGAAAATATAAAATGTTTGTAAATTGTTGTTTTGCGGCAGATTTGAAACTGCTATAAAAGTTATATAAAATAATAGGTAATTAGACACTATTACTTACCCCGAAAGGGTTAGATTCATTCACCACCCCATAAGGTACTCCCAAGAACATCACATACTCCCCATTGTCAGAGTTTAATCCCCTAACAACTCCCAACTTCGTCGTAACTGATAGACCAATACGGGAATCACAATGTATTTTCAAAACGAATAATGAACAGAAAATTAATATGGTAAATAAACGTGTCATCTTGATACAGACTAAACTATGAGTGAGCTTCCAGCTTGTGTACCATAAGGCCTCGTCCACACTGATGTACATTTTAGTTAAAAAGCAAATTTATTTTGAAAACTGTCATGCTTAGATAAGGCTAATACCGCCAGGAACTGGGGCACAAGTCGATTCACTTTTAAAAAGTCATTAAAGACGGTTTTGTAAGATCCGACTCACGTTTTTTTTAGGGACATGACTTTATGTTGTTGGTCCCAAGACCTTACAGCTTTACCGGGATTTGGAGCACTTGAACCCACCTAACTTACGACGACCCGCACAGGACTATATATATACACTTATAAATGAATAAATTCAACTCTTAGTTAAATGTACTATACACTACACCAATGTTTAGTAAGCTATCTACTCATGCTAAAAATTGTTATCTTTTATATACTCGCTGAAAATTTACACACACGCCTCACGCACTGCACGCACGCACGCACTGTTATATCTGGTTGTCTATTGTTTGCCCCAAAATTATAAGCAATAATACTCATATGCCCGAATTTTACTTGCCCGAATTTCATTTGTCCGAAATGTTTGTTTACAATAAAAGTTATGTGACATTCTCTTGTTTGCCCGTACATTAGATTCCATAATGACACGAGTGCCATACGTATTGTTATCCATTTTATTAATTGCAATAATATTATTTAACAGAAAATTTCAACGCCATATTCTGTAGAAAATTAACCTAACGCGTTTGTCCTAAAAAGCGATTGGCTTTCTAGCACTTCGCCGGCCGCTGCCGCGGCACGCTCGCTTCGCTCGCTCGGCTCGTGCGTTGTTTTTCATGTTCTAACCTTTTTTTTTTTATAACGCAGGGGGAATGTTTTTGGACACCATTCTCGGACCTTTCGGGGGAAGGGTCTGAATGCAGGCACAAGGCCTGCATCGAGGGTGTGTGGGATTCTTAGCGACCGGTTCTCCACGTTTGCTTCTAAAACGAAGCTGTCGCGAGAATCGGCCGCCAAACTAGCCGCCAGGCTGCGCGCTCCACAAACGTATGAAACGCCGTGTCTTGGAGTGCGCCGCACTCGTGGCAAGACGAAGAAGGTTCCCGCCCCACGATTTGATGCAAATACTTACCAAAGCAACCGTGCCCGGTAAGTATCTGCACCATCTTGAACGTCACGGTCCCGCGTTTCCACGAGACCCAACGAGCCAGGTGGGGGCGGACAGCCTCCACCGTCTCGATTCCGGCTTCTAGGGACCCTAGGTCCCTCTGCCAAGAGCGGATCAGGGCCTCGGTTGCCTGGACCCTGATAATTCTAGTTTCTGCCGGGCACGGCACTTCTCCTCTCGCCCGCGCATCTTGGCGGGAGCGGTACACTGCCGCGAACATCTCCGCCTGGAGATTCCAGGGCGGATCACCCGCCAGCAGTGTCGCCGCCGTCCACGACACAATATGGTCCCCCGGATGAACCTCACCGACAGGACCCTCTGAGCTCGCCTCAGTAGGGTCCTGTTTTGCCGGTGAAATGCATGGATCCATACGGGGGCCCCGTACAATGCCATGCTCCGTATGATGCCGGCGTACAACATCCTTGTCGCCGCGCCCAGCCCTCCCACGTTCGGTAAAAGTCTGCCCAGGGCGGCAGCGGATTTAATTACCTCGGGGTCAGCTGGGTGAAGTGAGCCCTGAAGTTCCATTTACTGTCTAATAAAAAGTCCAGATATTTCATCTGGGGCTTGACCGCTACCGCAACGCCTTGGCCGACGACGCGCGCGTCCTGGGGTGCACGTCTATATGGCCTATGGAACATGAGGGCCTACATTTTTTCGGGGGAGACCCTCAGCCCAAGACGCCGGATGCGTTCGACCACCAACGCCGTTCCGGCGTCGGCGAGTTCCATAGACTCTTCATAGGTCCCGCCCCGGACCGTGACGAGAGTGTCGTCTGCAAAGCAGAGCACCCGGGCAGGACTGGCTCGCGGAAGAGCCAGTCGTAGTCAATGTTCCACAGGATCGGACCCAGCGCCGACCCTTGTGGAACGCCGCACGCGACGCGTCGCCTTCCTGTAACCTGGCCAGTTCGGCCGCCCTCCCAGAGGATATATCTGTCCTGGAGGTAGGCCTCAAACAGCCTCATGAGGTACGGGGGGACACCGTGAGACAAGAGCCCCGCCCTTATCGTCTCATGAGGGAGACTGTTGAAGGCGTTCTTAATATCCAGAGAGACCGCCAGGACGGACTCCTCCAAGTGATCCGCCTCTCTCGTGAGGCTCCGTAGCGCGTTCAGGGCATCCAATGTAGAACGCCCCACCCTAAAACCATATTGAGCCTCAGAGAGTCCAGGCCCATTCGTTTAAGATGACGCACGAACGAACAACAACAAAATTTTAACTTGAAGTTTTACGGGCAGATTGTTAATGTACTTGTCCAATTTGAAAACCTGCCCGTAAAATTGAAGTTAAAAATTTTCTTGCGCTTCGTTTTGCCACTTGTCCGTTGCTATTCGTTTTTCCACTTTTCCGTTGAAGTTTCACTTCTACTATGTGTCCCAGCGCACATTTCGATTTTTCGCAGGTTTACTGCAAATTATGATTTGGTTAGGGCAGGTACATTTTAATTAATGCATTTTTTATTTAAGCATATTTTATTTTATCAAATAAAAAAACGGAATTATATTAAGTATACTCTAAAATGATGCCGCCTCTCACCATGTCTAGTCTCAATTTATGCCGCTCCTCCACGCGGCCGTAACGCTTTTTCGTGACAGAAAAATCCTAAGACCCCCCGTTTATATAGAAGTTACACTTCAAAAAAATTACGTGATATTTGCCAAGACCCTCCTCTCCCCTAAGTGAGATTTGGAAATATTTAGCTTAATCCTCCCCCCCCCCCCCCCCAGAACACCTCACGTAATTAATGAACGCCCCCTAAGACTATAAGTAGAATGCTGTTTCTAGGTCATAGAAGTCAAAAGGTAAGGGATCATCCACAAATTACGTCACACGAATTTCATTATTTTTGACCCCTCCCCCGTCCTTGTCACAGCTGTCTCCTCCCTTCCTAGTGTGACAATATCGCTATTAAAAAATAGGAGTTGGTGGTAGAAGGCTGAAAATTTAGGGTTGTATGTATTTTTAATGCCAAATCATAAAAAATATAAATAAGAAATGTTGACAAAAAATTAAAAATAAATATTTAGGGGTGGGTCACCGTTATCATTTAGGGGTATGAAAAGTAGATGTTGGCCAATTTTCAGACCTACCCGATACGTACACAAAACTTCATAGAAATCGGTTCAGCCGTTTCGGAGGAGTTTGGTAAATTCTATATTTCTATTTTTATCGGTCGATCTTGGTTTCGTTACCATCGTCGCTCTTCTTCACTCGCAAAGATTGTCATGCAGCAGTGTGCTAAGAGCGCGCGTAATATGTAAAGTTATGTTTGTCGATTGTTTCGGTAACATTATATATATATATATATATATATATATATATATATATATATATAAAAGGCTTACTCTAAAATAGGGTTACCACCTGAAGATATTATAGTATTTTTGTTTTTTAACCGTATAAATATATTTATTTAATCATTGAATTTTTCAACTGTATTTATCATTACTTATTGCATTAGCCAGCAAAGTTCTATTACTTTTAAAATAATTATAAGAATCTGAACAGAAAGCGCAACAATTGAATTAGTGATGAAAATATAGTACATTTCGTACTACATTATTTTTCCATAATATATAGTACAATTGGTTACATAGTAAGACACTATATGTTATAGTGCGGTTTGAAACCCTACTCTCATATATCTATCGTCGGTTGTTTTCATTTTAAAACTTTTTCTGTTTGTTTTTATTTTTATAAAAAAATATAAGACCCTCCGCCCCGATGCAAGACAGAGAAGGCGTTATTAAATAAAACACTTTCTACGCAATACGATAAACAGATTTATTATATTTATTATAATAGTTTTAGATTAATTTATAAATAGATATTAACGTTTAAAAGTAAATAAATAGCCATAAATAAATTAAATACACTTCCACTTAAATTAATTCCGTTATTTCCATCGTCTCCATATTGAGGTACATATCCATAGCCAACTTGGTATCGCTCATTTATTTTATAAAACAGGTCCCAAAAAGCGAATCTTTTATTAAAAGGCCTATTTTTAATTTCTAACTGTGAGTCTAAAACTAAATAAGGACGAGTTTTGTCTGTAACCGTCGGCCATGTTAACGGCAAAAGGTCTGTAGCCGATGGCGTTGGAGATCTGAAAAAAAAAGTTTAAAACTAACTTTTTTTATATAATCGACTAAATTATTCTAGATTAGATAACACTTTATTGCTCACCAAAATAAACAGTTACAAAAACAAATACTTCTTGGCAATACAATAGGTATTTTAGCACTAACTAAATATAAATATTTGCATAAATGAGGTTAGATAAAAAAAAAATATACAATTTACTTTCAAATTTAATGACCGAATCTATACTGAGGTATTATAATTTTGTAGTATACAAACATTTTAATATTCATATGTAAATTTAGTAGAAATTATAATTATATATTACAAATAATGGAAATATGACACTATTTTATAATGTGTAACTTTAAATTTCATTTATTTTGAATTAAGTTATATTCTTGGTTTTGATTTCATGTTATTGTAGATTTTTTAATGGTATTATCATGACAACATTCTCGATTAAATTAGATTTTGATCTCAGTAAAAACTGCATCAACCCTATGTAGATGTAGCAGATTAATTGATACCAATCGCAATTATTATTAACTCAAATAATTAATCGACTATTATAATCGATGTGATAGAGATAAAAATCGTACCCATATTTAGCGAAATTCGTCCACAAAGTCGTCATTCTCTCCAACATTAGCATGTCACGTTCATTTTTAGCATCCAGAAACATTCGCATATCGAACAAATATCCCAATTCATCGGCGTGTGACGCACCTTCTGCTGTCACATTCGTACTAATTTTATTGAAATTTCTTTCACCGTCGTAGGAAAAGACGTAATAATAAACATCACTAGCTTCTTGTTCTATAAACTGTCTAATCTGTCTCTCTGTTTGATATCCAAATGAGAAATCAGAGCTAAAATCTGTTAGCAGGTTTCTTATGTCATTACCCAGCGGTTCATCTCCAATGTAGAAGTTTCTTAATATACGAACGACGCTTTGATTTAAAGTCGTCATACCGAGACCCAGTGTAGAATCAAAAGAATAATTTTCAAAGAATTCAGCTGGACGGTTCCCATATTGAAAAAGCATCTCTGTTACGACATCCCGTCACATTCCCGGAAAGCATCCCTTTACCGGTAACATTTCCTCTTCCACCTTAATTCGGCCGGTACTAACCAGAGGGCACTGCGCACACACATGCATTTCATTGGCCGAGCCGAATCTTCTAATGGCTGCCAAAATATCGTCGCGACACCACGCTCGCCGATAAATAGTCAAAATCGTCGGAAAACTACTGCATTGAGCCCTATAACCGCTCCCTAAAGTGCCAACGGTGTCTCGAACGTCTAGTGTAGTGTTTGTGTAAAACCAGGACGCGCGAATCCGGCCGAAATCCTGCATAATTCCTTACACAGTTCCAGTGACGGTAAGCCTTCATTTTTTTCTGCTTGGTTCACTAGGGTTTGCGAGGCGGCATCAGGTCTAATAGAGAAACAGGGTTTGCTCCGGCTAAGTAGCCATTCATATCTTATCAATCTCATTATCATTGAAACCGATCATAACTGGTATCGATTGTATGAGACTCGATTTAATGTTTAGTGGATAATCGACTAAAAAGTTGTCTACTCCCTTGAACATTTTTTCCACACACGGCTTGACTATCGGAGGATTTGGGTTGAATGGATTCGTAAACATCAGTTCTTGTGACTTTGTTGTAACTACTGCAGGTTCTTGTGCAGATAAGAATGCCAAGGCGGCTAACAAATCGTCAGTATTATAGCCTAATTCATTAGCAATAATAATCGGTATAGTGTTAGTTGATTCCACAATCATTCTAGGCGTTAAAGCAGGTCCGCTTTGAATAATAGCCTGACTAAATAACTTTTCGTCATTGTTTATCAAGTGTACGTTCACAGACATTCCACCAGCACTTTCACCGAACAGAGTTATTTTATTGGGATCACCTCCAAAAGCCTCAATATTATCTTTGATCCATCTCAAGGCAAGCTTTTGATCTTTAAAACCTTGATTACCTGGAACTTCTGGCATATCTAAACAGAGAAATCCATAGATATCTATTCTATAATTGATAGCTACGAATATAACGTCTTTATTTACAAGATACGTTGGGGCATATAACTCGCTTCCTCCATCTCCTCTAACAAAGGCTCCTCCATGGATCCATACTAATACAGCTTTGTTCGTAGTTGCCGTATTAGGCACATAAATATGCAGTCTCAGGCATTGAAATTCACCATCTGCATTTCCATCCACTTTTACTTGAGGACATATTATATGATCACTGTGAGCATCGTATGGTTCTGTAAAGCCGGGGTGGGGTCTTGCTGGCTATAAAGAAAAAATATATTATATTATGATTTTGACAAAATGATTTGTCAGCCTATAACCGTTCACTTTGTATATCATCTTTACTTTGCAGCACCATTACTCTGAACCAGTATGTATTTCTGTCTACTGAGCAAGAGAGTATTTAACATTGTTTATTGAGGTGGCGTCTCTAATCTAGGACTATTATGACTGATTTAGTTATACTACAACCGTCGCACTTGCAAGCTATGACATTAGGTAAAATCGGTTCACAGGATTCGGCTAGGCACAGCGGACCCAGTTGACGAACAACAATGCAGCATGGCTTCATCTATTAGATGTTCTTGAAATTTTTAATCCGTGCCTCAACCAGGTTTCATACTGTTGTGTTCAATTGCTCATACGGGCTTAAATAAATCCCTTATGGCCAGTTTCTATTATCACTGTTACTATTATACTATTGTCTTACTGCTCACTTGTCAAAATTCAAACGATGGTATCGTTTGAATTCTGACATTAGATGTATGGAGACTATAGCAAATTTTAACTGATAGCAAGACAAATGATCCGTTGATAAGATGTAAGAACCGGTCATTAGGCTACCTATTATCAGATCTATTACAGATTAGACTGGTTCTACAGACAGACTAAGTAACTGACCAGTAATGGTTAGCAACATACCATTTTGTCCAGCTGTTTGTAATTTTTTTAATTAATATTAATTACTCGAATATGCCCGCAACGACTTCTATGCTCGACATTAAATTCCCGCGGGATTCCCAGAACACAAAGTATCACAACATTTAAAAAAGAATGTAAGTTATCGTTTTAGTGGAAACTGTGTCAGGATAAACTAATTTTTATGTATACGAACAACTTCAAACCGCTCCCAGGAAAATTCCCGCAGTATTCCCAGGATGAAAAGACAGGCAGAGTATTAGTCTAAGAATTAGCTGTCGATCAGCGAAAACCGCATAGAAATCGGCCCAGTAGTTTTTAAGTGAATCCCGAACAAGCATACAAACCGGGAAACAGATAAGAAACCTAAAAAAATTACATCGAGTGCTCCACCATTTATATAGAGTATTCTAGTTGTTTTTTTTTTAATAGTTTCAATGTAGAGACCCGGTGATGTTTAGAATTTCATAATATTGTAGATTAATTTACTTTTAAATTATTTAACTATAATAATCTTATTTATTTCATGTAGTACCTAATGCTAGCAAAGCTTTGTTTACGTTGTCAAGACGACGTATTTAATTACTTAATGAATTGCAATGGGCACAGCAAACTGCGTCCGCACCCCCAAAAAACGTGACCTTAGTATCATCTTATTGGCTATTATCTATACACGGATAACAAAATTCTTTAACTAACATTTTCCAAATATGCTGATCTGAATTAGCATATATGTTTTTTTCATAATTTTTAAATTCATTTTACAAATTAACACTACATGTTTATTTTATTACATACTAGAACTTAATTTTACTTCTATGGTCATTCTTGTCAAGTTCGTAACAATGGAGCAAGTTCCAAATATACTTTCATCCCACTTTAAAATTCGTGACATGACAAATATGATGACATTGTAAATTTTTTGAGCGTATTTCCGGATCCCAACGCCACCTACCGGTTTCAATTGTAATCTAAATCATCCGAGGATCCACTCTAACACACATAAAAAAAATTCACCAAAACCGGTAAAGTCGTTCTCAAGTTATGCGCGGTACATACCTTTCATACGATTCAATTGTATTTATATAGATTTCAAATAACTCCTTGTACATTGCATAATCATGCCCATTGTATGACTGCCGTCCGATTCACCAAAGCTTTTCTTAACTTAGGTCTTATGCACCAGTCTTTCTTTTGTAACACTAACAAATATAATAAAAAAATAACTTACTGCAAATGGATTTTCTTCATCCACTAAAGCGTAAGGAATTCCTAAAAATCTACTAACGTTACCACTTTCTGAAAATAATCCCCGAATAACTCCTAAATTTGTATTAACTTCTGGATTATTCCTAGACAGAGCTTGAGACTCAAACACAAATGAAATTAAAAAAAAGAATGCTATTGCCATTGTTGTAAAATTTATGCTCCGTGAAAGGTACTTTATTGTATATTAAGCACATTAAGACTGAAATATTTTAAGAGATAAGATAATGTAAGTATTATTAGGGTGATATTTTTTGGATTATATTATTATGATGATTGATATTATTATTCTTATGTGAAAGTAGTCTTTACATGACATGATATAGTTTGTTCAATTGTATCATGTAATACTTGCATTCTGTATTTAATAACAATAAATAACACAATACTTAATAATAATTAGTCACAGGCCCAGCTGCACCTAATGAATAAAGTGTTTGTATATATATTTATTAATGATTAGGATTTTTCATTGGATCTGTCGTACAACTCGTTTAAATACTTTTGTTACAGGTTAGTAACAAAATACTACTGACCATATAAATATATAGTCTTTAAATATATAAATGGTTTCTTATTACTCCATCCCAAGTATTCATTCAAACACAAGTTATTTTCAAGTATTTACTTCATCATTTGACGTGGTATAGGTTCACGGAAACTGCCATTATCCGAAATACGTATTACAAATCTTTGTCATCGATATCCAATATACATGATAACTTGTAACCGCTATTCTATGCTAAGGGTTTGAAGAAATTAAAAAACAACATACAAATATCATCGATCCTCGAACCTCAGGAGAATATAGTTATTATTTTAAAAACCGAAGAAATGATTTTCGCAAAATTGTAGAAGTTATTATTGTCCGTAATTCGAATGACGAATTATGATTTAAAAATACCGGTTAAGTGGTTGTCACTGACAAGTGATCAAAAGTTTATATAATCGACTAAACCTATTGCTCAATTTTTTAATCGATTAAATACTATATGCGACCACTTAGCTACACGTGCCATTATTTACTAGATGTAGTGAAATATTTTTAAAATAGTTTTTGTCGTGTCGTCTGATATTTGATATTACCCCCCATAGATTATTTCGATAATCTTTTTATTTTAAAAAGCTATTAAGATAAAGGGAATCGTGCTTGCTATCAATTTTGTAATCATTGTAATACACAGAGTACATTATCGTAGGTTACGGTTAAATCCAAAGACATGGAATATTTACGTATAATCACATTATTAAATTTTAAAAGTGTAGTCTTTTGTTTTTTAGTTTTTTGTGTTTGTCTGTTTGTTCGGGATTCACGTAAAAACTACCTGACCGATTTACCGACCGACCGACGAATCATAGTATATTATATATGTAATTCATTAATCTAATATCTCTGCTTCGTGTAGGGTTTTTTTTTTTTTTTTTTTGTTTTTGAAGCGAGGGAAAATGCTTAACCGATTTACGCACAAACTCGGTCGTTGCTAGGGGAACGACACGCGTCGGTCGGGGGCGATAACACTGCAGCAATAGTATGCTCTTGGCAGCGCTCCGTCCGCGAACGACGTCACAGAATAGTGTGGAAGACTCCGAGCGTTGCTACACGAGCGAGCAACCCCAATACCCACTAAAAACCCCCTCCTCCCTGACGACCCTGCGCTTTGTATGTGTTGGAAAGGCTGAGATTTAGAACATAGTTACGCCCAGCCGATCCAGCGCAATAAAGTGCCTGGAGTGTGCGCTGGGAGAACACACCCCACTTCGTTGTGCGGGGGTAGAAGGTCCTTTGCTCTCCTAGCAAGCTAAAGGCCCCCCGCGGTAAACGGAACCTAACTCAGGGAGGGAAGTAATGCGCGTAGCTGCCTCTCCGGGTGCCAGCTGAAGGCCGGTGACCTCGAGAAGACGCATTGGCACGCGCTGCAGGATTTCTCTCCCTGTCTCGTTCTGCGGCCTCCTTGAGTGACATTACTGTGTCGCAAAAAGTAACCGCAGCCCCCCAATTGTCGCTGCTCTGCAGCATGGCCTTGACCAAGTCGCAGAGCGAGTCGACTGGACCTACGTGCGTCTCAAGTTCGAAACGCTGCGGCGCCCATGCGGCGCACTCGACAAGCGTGTGTAACGCCGTGTTGGGCGCGCCGCACTGGCGGCAGTCCGGGGAAGGCAAGCAGCCCACAATGCGACACAGATACTTATCGAAACATCCGTGTCCGGTAAGTATCTGTGTCGTCCTGAAGGTCAGGGTGCCGCTGGTGCGGTTGACCCATTCCGTCAGCTGTGGCCTGATTGCATCCACCGTGTAGCCGCCATAGGCCGCAGGGTTCTCGAGCTCTTGAGACCAGATGGCGATCATGGAGGCGGTTTCCCGCTTCCTGATCGCCTCGATTTCGACCTGACAGAAGGTCAGGCCTCTAGCTAGGGCATCCTGCCGGGTGCGACGCACCTCTGCCAGGACGTTCGCCTGGAGATGCCAGGGCGGATCGCCTGCCAGGAGGGTGGCCGCCGTCCGCGACACTGTGCGATACCCCCGTATGGTCCTCACGGCCAGAACCCGCTGCGCCCAGTGCAGCAGGGTTCTGTTGTGGCGGTGAAGTGCAGTGGACCAGACGGGTGCACCGTACAGCGCCATACTCCTCAGGATGCCAGAGTAAAGTTTCCGCGTTGCACCCCCCGGGCCCCCCACGTTGGGAAGCAGCCTCGAGAGTGCGCCCGCGGATTTGACGAGTTTGGGAACTAGCTGCTCAAAGTGCGCTTTGAACAGCCATTTCCCATCGAGAACTAGCCCCAGATATTTCATCTGGGGCCCTACTCTAATCGCCACCCCTTGGACTGAAACGGTCAAGTCCGCGGGGGGATTGCGAAATTTCCTATGAAACATGACGGCCTCCGTTTTCGCGGGGGAGACCCTCAAGCCCAGCCTAGCTATTCGATCTACGACAATCGCCAACCCGGCGTTGGCGACGTCCACGGATTCCGCAAATGACGCAGCGCGTGCCGTGAGTAGGGTGTCGTCCGCAAAGCAGATCAGCCCTACCCCGGGCAGGACCGGAACCCGAAGGATCCAATCATAACCTACGTTCCAAAGAATCGGCCCGAGGACCGACCCCTGTGGAACGCCGCACGCGACGCGTCGCCGACCTAACACGGGATTGCCGGACTCACCGCCCTCCCAAAGGATATGTCGATCCTGCAGGTACGCGCCCAACAGCCTCGTGAGGTACGAGGGGACTCCATGCGCGCGGAGCCCCTCCCTGATCGTCTCATGAGGGAGGCTGTTAAAGGCGTTCGCTATGTCTAGCGACACCGCCAGAACGACATCCTTCGCTTGGACGGCTTCGTCCGTCAACGTTCGCAGTGTCTCGAAGGCGTCCATCGTGGAGCGCCTCCGCCGAAACCCGAACTGCGTTCCTGAAAGCCCTGGCTCCACAGCGTCGAGATGCTTCACGAGCCGCTCCGCCAAGATCTTTTCGAAGACCTTAGCGACCTCGTTCAGCAGCACTATGAGCCTGAAGGCGGACGGATCGTTAGGAGGCCGACCTCCCTTGGGAATCAGGCACAAACGCCCCTCCTTCCATTGCGACGGGAACCGACCTGCGCGAATACAGGCTTCGAACAGTTCCCGCAGCTGGCCGCGTAGGTGTTTAGCGGCCAGGAAGAGGAGTCGACCTGGAACCCCGTCGGGTCCCGGTGCCGTCTTCCTGCCCCGGAGCCGGTCCAGGGCAACATCTAGTTCCCCCACGGAGATGGAGTGAGGCTCCTCGTTCGTGGGGGTGTCGGGAACGGGTGGAGCCATACTGGGGGGAGTGAAGTTTCCCGGATCCGGGAAGAGCCCATCGATAACCGACCGGAGCACCTCGGGTTCGAGCGTTTCCGTGACCGTGGATGTGCAAGGCCGCAACGTGTTGCGGGCCCCACGGTACGGACGCCCCCAAGGGTCCCGATCGCGCGTCTCGAGGAGCTCGGCCCGAGCCCGGGCTTTCGCTTGCAATATTGCAATTGAAAGGGCCTTTCTGGCCTCCCTAAACTCGCCCACGAGTCCATTTTCCGCGACGTAGTCCGGAGGACGGCGCGCCCTGCAGCGTTTGAGTCTGTGGCTGATGATGCGAATTGCCTTTCGCATCTCGCCCAGCTCCTCGGTCCACCAGTGGACCTGCTTGCACGGAGGCTGCCGCTTGGAGACGCGAGGCATCGCCGCATCGCAAACCTTCGTCAGGGTCTTGCGCATGTGCTCTGCCTGCGACTCCAGGTTCGCAAATTCGGCTGGGTAGGCCCAGCTTTCCGTGAGTGCCCACTCCTCGGCCTGCTCCGGATCGAGCTTGGTAAGGGCCCAACGCGGGAGGAGAGGGGGGCGATGAACAGGGCTCGGACCGGAGGAGGGGGTAAGCTCAAATCTGATGTACCGATGATCAGAGAGCGACTCCACCTCCTCCAGCACCCTCCATCCGACAACTCTGCGGGCGGCCGCATGAGTGGCGAATGACAGGTCGATGACCGATCCACCCCGCGCGCGCACGCAGGTCTGGACCGATCCCTGGTTCAATATGGTCAGGCCGGATTGAAGAGCCCATTCCTCAACCGTCCGGCCCCTAGGTTCCGTGAACGCATTTCCCCAGGAACAGTGCTTTGCGTTAAAGTCGCCCATCACGAAAATCGTTTTAGGCGACAGTCTGCCTATGGCAGCCCTGATGGCGTCCAAGCGAAGCTCGAACTCCGCCAGGGGGCGGTTGCGCGAAAAGTAAACGCCTATGACGACGATACTCCCGCTCTCCGCCACCGCATAGCCCTTTCCTCTTTCGAGACATATAAGCGGTGTGCCAGATCCGGCTCTGGCCACCTCCGCTACCACGTCGTCGAGGTCGCCCACCCAATTGCCGCAAGGCGGCACGTAATAAGGTTCGCTTATTACGGCCAAGTTCGCTTGCCACTCCGCCATCGCCTGCAGGCACAAGTCCTGAGTGGTGGGGGAGTGGTTTACGTTCGCCTGAAATAGTGCTGTTACGGGCGTACTAGGCATTGGAGGTGTCCATTGCGCGTACTCCCGATGCACCCGTACGTTGTTTCGTCCTCGGATGGACGAATTTGCTCTTCACGTAGGGAGGCTGGCAGAACCTCGCTAACGTGGGATGGGCAGCATTGAGTCCCCCCGCCGCGCACGCCGCGCAGTGGGGGTTCCGAGCCGTGCAGTCCGGCATCTTGTGTCCGCTCTTACCGCAGCGGAGACACAAGTTAGTCCGGTCCGGGCACGTGTCCGGACAGGTCTGGGCGCCATGGCCGACGTTGTAACACCGGTAACAACGTATCGGTCTGGCCTCCAGTGCCTCCACCCTCGCTGAGGTGAAGCCTACCACGAGGTAGCCCAGCTCGACGATGGCTTTGGCAGCAGCGACGGGGCACCTCACGTACGATACGCCCAAACCGCCCGGTCCTGCACCGATGTGCTTCGCGCGCACGTCGTCGCGCCGGCAATTGCCGGCGCGCGCGATCGCGTCACGAAGCCCATCGACCGTGACCGATTCGTCCAGCCCAGAGACGTAAATCTCCCCACGCTTTATGGGGCGGACGACCTCAGCCATCCCTACAAGGGCTCCGCGCAGAGGCTCGGCGACGCGGTCCGCCTTGGCCGCGCTCTCGGGTCCCGGCTGGAACCGGAGGAGACGCGCGTCCCTGACGGTCCGCACCACCTTCAGCCCCTCGCGGAGGCCCATGGCCGCGATGTCGACCACCGTCGAGGCCTTTGCGAAGACCTCGCGATAACCGAAACCCTTCGCGGCCGCTGCCGGCAGCAGTTTAACGATAACTGCAGCCGACTTCGGCTCGCGGAATACGACCGCAGGCTTCGCAGCCTGTTTCCGCTGTTGCTGCCCCCGCCCCGTCGGCAGGGGAGCAGCTTGCGCCTCTGGGCCGTCGGCCCTCGCCCCCTTACCCTTTTTCCACTTGACGACCGTCGTCCACGCCCCCCCCCCCTCCGGGGCGGCGGCGGGGGCGGGGGCCACGGGCGCCGGCGGCGGCGCGCCGTGCGCGACGCGAGCCCGGACGACGGGCGCCGCGACGACCGGTGTCGCGGACGCGGGCACCGCCCGCTGCCTAGGGGCCGGCCTAGGAGCCGACACCACAGGCACGGGTGCCGTGGCGGGGGCCGTTAAAGCAGCGGCGGCGTCGCATGCCGCTCTCCGCTGCATTTTCAGCCTCCACTTCACCCCCCCTCTATTCGTCTTTTTTTTAGGGGGGGCCGGTGACGGTGGGGAGTCCGTCACCCCGACAGCCGAGGCCGCCACCACCTCCATCGGAACCGGGGTACTTGCTTCCCCCGCATTCCGCCGGACGGCGGCTGCAGCCGTGGCCGCTTCTGGCCTAACAGCCACGTTTGGTGCCGGTCTGGTTGCCGGCGCCTTACCTCGGTCGGCCGCTAGCGGTGGACGGAGGTTCGGCGCGGCATTCAGCCGGTCCTCGATACCGGCGAACCGGGCATCGACTATGGGGGCGACGACGTCGATCACGGCACGCACAAACATGTCGTAATCGATGCCGCCGAGCCCCGGTGGAGCGGTTGTCGGCGCCGCCTCCTTGGCGGTCGCCGGAGCCCGCTCTGTCCCGACGACGGGAGCCGGTGTCGGCCCTGCTACCGCAGCAGGGGCCGGACGCGATTTTTTAACCGCAGCGGGTGCGGCGGGCGGTTTCGGTACCGCCGCCACCTCCGCCACCTCCGCCATGGTGGCCTGGGCCTTCCGCTTGACGGGTACGGGGGTCGGCGCCGCCATTACAGCAGGCGCCGGCTCCGCAACCGAAGCGGAGGCCTTTAGGGCCTTACGCATATCTTCAAACTCCCTACGGTAGGAGCGGTTTTCCTCCCGCAGCGAGTTTAACTCCATGCGTAGCCTGGCGTTCTCGTTACCGAGCTTCCAGGCCTCGGATTCCGGATTTCGTGTGACCAGTGTGTCGACGATGTCTGACACCCTGGACGCGGCCTCCTTCAGCCGGCGCACGTAGACCCCCTTCAAATTGCCCGACGTTTGGGCAATATGAATTATCTCAGCGACCTGGGCGCTCGCCGCTAGGCGGAGCTCCCCAGGGCCGAGAGCCGATACGTCCCCGACGAGGGCGGCGCACTGGCTAGCCGCGGCCACTTTGGCGGCGGTTGCCTTGCGCGCCTTGCGCCCCCTTTCACCCCCCTCGGTACGGAGGTAGGCCTCCGCACCCGCGAGAACGCTAGAAGCCGCCGCGGGTGCGCCCCCCGTGGGGCGCAGAGGCGAGCGCGCGCGCGCTGGAGTGGAAGCACCCGACGTGCTGGCCGAATCGGCGCTGCTGCTCTGGGACCGGTCCCAGAAGCGCGACCTCGATCCGGGAACGAACATCGGGGAACACGATATCGGCACCGTTGCCGTTGAAGACGTGGACGGCGTCGCCGAACCCTATGCCGAAGACGGTGAGGCTGCGAACGAAGACGACGACGTGCCCGCTGCCGCTGCCGCTAAGGGCGAAGACGTCGCCGCAGCCGAAGACACAGGCGCCGACATCGCGACAGCGGCTCCCGTCCCAGTAGGGAAGGAAGTCGAAGGGGTCGCCGCTGCCGCGCCTACTAAGTCCCTATTCACGACCCCGGCCGAGGGCGCGAGTGAAGCTCCCGCGACAACCGGCGTCGTGGGACGGCTGCTCTCGACGTTGCAGCCCGAAAGGTTGCAAGTCGATGTCGTAGGCACAGGTGAAGCCCGTGCGCTATACGACACCGTCGTCGTAGGGCACCCATCCCCTGCCGTCGCTGAACCGGCCGCCGTGTATACCGGACTACAGGCAGGCGCTTCAGGGCGGGAATAACTATGATCGCGAATCGCACCGTAGAGCGCGTGCTCCAGCGAGTCTGGGACGCTGCCGGACGGTGGGATGTCATCATGCTCTACGTAGGCGCCGCTCCCTTGCACGAGTGGGGCTCGCGCAGAGGTGGGTGGCGCCATGTAGGCATATTGAACTATGGTGCTTGCAGCGTTCACGGCCAGGCAAACGGCCGAGTTCGCTGCAAGCAGCACGTTCCTATCTATCTCCGGGTGTGCTGCGCTCCTGCGCGCGGCACGCCCGGATGGGGCCCTAGGCGCCATGGGAACCGGAGGCGGTCCCATCGCGCCGCACCTATCCTCATGCGTGGCGGCGGTGAGGTCTACCACCGCCGACGCACTCCTTACCGAGGCGGGCACATCGGCAGCCGTGAAAACGGCACTATCCGTGTACCCGGGGCGGGGCCCGGCAGCCGACCTGCTGCGACGGGCCGATGAAGAAGACATCTTCTTCACACGCGTCTCCCCGATCTCGGGCATCATCCAGCCATCCTTGGCCTTCGTGTGGTCCCGCTTGCGCAGGACACTCGAAGGCCTCGGGGCCTTCTGGGGACCTGGGCCATCCATTGCTGGAGGCCCCTTCCCTTGCAGAGACCAGTCAACGTGCGTGAATATCTATCGACACAAACGACCGTTATTGCGTAATGCGCCTAGGCGCGCCGAAATGAAGAAGCGAATAGAGCTTAACAACTCACCCCAGTCGAAAAACAACTGATTCGCGCCGGAATCGAACTAAATAACACTGTACACTATCACTACACAACTATTGTCGCAATTTGTCGCTTTTTAGGAGCGAAAAAGCGTGGAAAATTGCAATTTCCGCAAAGAGCACGGGCATTTGCGACTGCTTCGCACGGATGCCCTCCAGGAACTGCTTCGTGTAGGGTAATGTTAGTGTTGTCAACTGTGACCAAATGCGTATTGTGTAAAGCTTTAAAATAACGCTGTTAATGATTAGCGACATTAGTATACACAACATATGTCATCTGTCAATATTTAACGTGATTTAACAATTGATAACAATGTCGCATCACAAATAATGTATTAAACCTTAAGCTATGTCTGCGTGACGCAATCACTGACACTAGTATTATCCCAGGTGGAGCAGAGATATTACGTTGAATCACAGTCTTGGACGCCTTAAGGATTACTTTTTGGGAGGTGCATCTTAATCTACACCTTAACGTATTACTAATTAAAATATTATGTAGATATATTAATACGTCGTCTATAAATAAAAGAAAATAAAAAGTCGTGGTAGCGTAATGGCTAGCGCACGCGTCCTAAGCTCAAAGGGCGTGGGTTCGATCCTGGCCGGAACGCATGCACCACTTAGGCAGTTTTCTGACCTAATGTGCATATTGTTACAATTACCACGTGCTAATAACGGTGAAGGAAAACATCGTGATGCAACCTGCACATTGAGATAACCGATGTGTCAAACCTGCCAAGTCGCCTTGGACAAGCGTGGCGGGTATACTGTCCGTTCCCCCCTATAGTGGGAGACCCGAACCCAGCAGTGGGACATTTATGGGCAGTTATTACATATTAATACGTGGAGCAAAAACTTTGTATCCCTTCTTACGAAAATTGCGCGAACGCAGGAGTATGCAATTTCGCATACTTATAGTTTATCTAAAGAAGGAGTGCAGAATGCTAATATTTATTTAAATTATACATAAAAAATACATTAAATCAACAAAAAAACATTACACACACTGCCATGTATTTGAGACACACACGCGTATATACTCTTTTGTTTATTGTTAAAGTCAAATTATAAACAGTGTAGCCTTGGCGAAATCTGTGATTATAGAAGTATAGTCTTTGACACTCGAACTTATATTAATTATTATCGAATTTCGACCACTAGTGTAGATAAATACGCACCGCAAAAGAGTGGCTGTGGATGTCGTTTTTCTATGTATATTCTTTATTACAGAAAGGTGCAAATACACCCCCTTGCACCCTGCTGCCAACGCTCGTAAGTGCAGTGGCTGAAAAATGTTCATTATAGCAAAATCTATTACGACGGATGTAGACATACTATACCAGCGGCAGAATATGATGGGGGTTTTATTTTCATGTTTGCCCGCTCATGAAGTTTTGTATAAAGCTAAGCATTCGAACACTGTGTTACTACAATGTACACAAGATAATCCTGTCGATAAAAAATTATACACTAAACAAAAGGATCTAAAACTAATAAAGAATGCTATTGTATTGTTTTTAACGCTTGATCGCGCACGTCATTTTTTTAATCAATAATTATGGTGTTACTATGGACATTAGTAACACCAAAGGTGCTACTAATGTGCTGCTGCTCTCTAAGGGGCGACTGGAACCTGGCCACTTATGCCGGAACACAACTCCAGGTTGTTATGGATATATACTCTAAACCAGGGATGGTAGCTGTCCAGACGAATTAATACCCTACCACCTGGCTGTGGGTTGTTCTGTTGTCCCTTACGACACGCCGTCAGGCCGCAGGAAATTGTATACCGGAACATCATGATTTTTCAAGATCTGACTAACGATACTTAAATATACTATATCTATGTATAGCGCCATACTCCTATAGATAACATCTTCCTGTCGGATTTCGTACGTGAGTGTGATCTGTGACATAAAACAGGCAGACAGACGAACGTAATGAATGCACAATCCGACAAACTGAAAAGAAATATACTTATAATAAAAAAAAATGTATATGGGTCTCCATCATTTAGGTATAGTCTTTTCCAGTTGTTATTTTTTATAGCTTCAATGTACAGGTATCGTAAAGGTATCCGATGGATTACTGTGGGATGCACAAGCTGGCTTCAGAAATGGAAGGGGATGTATGGATCAAGTTATCTCTCTCCGCAATATTGTAGAGAAGCAGCTGGCTATGGGCCGGAAGGTTTTCTGCGGTTTTGTGGATTTAGAGAAAGCATTTGACAGGGTTGTGCGGAAGGACCTCTGGGACATATTGCCCGGATATCAGATTAATGGCCAATTGATGCGTGCTGTGCAGTCCACTTACGAGGACTGTATGGCATGCGTGCGAGTGGATGGCAGCCTGTCGCCCTGGTTTGACGTCAATATTA
Source organism: Dendrolimus kikuchii (assembly GCA_019925095.2). Taxonomy (NCBI): domain Eukaryota; kingdom Metazoa; phylum Arthropoda; class Insecta; order Lepidoptera; family Lasiocampidae; genus Dendrolimus; species Dendrolimus kikuchii. The sequence goes on along the minus strand of JAHHIN020000030.1, from coordinate 6,868,232 downwards.
GCGTCCGGCAGGGCTGCGTGCTGTCGGCTATGCTGTTCATCCTATACCTGGACGATTGTCTCCAGAGAATAAGATTGATGGATGTTGGTGTGCGGATGAGTGATCTTGTTGTAAGCACCTTGCTTTATGCGGATGATGCCGTGCTTTTAGCCGAATCGCCATCAGAACCGCAAACACTAGTCACACTGATGAAAGATGACTGTCAGGCGAGAGGCTTACATTTAAATGCGAAGAAAACAAAGGTTATGGTGTTTGAAAGAGAAGAAACCAGAACGAATGCAAGGAGAATGGTCGATGATGTTATGCTGGAGCAAGTGAATGAGTTTGTATATCTTGGATGTGCTTTTAGCAGGGATGGAAGGTACACCGCTGATATAGAAAGAAGAGTGAATTTGGGGAATAGTTTGAATGGAGTGTTAGGTAAACTTCTAGGCGCTAAGAACCTCAGCCAGAAGGCCCAGCTCGCCGTACACAACGCGGTGCCAGCTCTCGCTTCCATACGTGAGCGTAGGTACCAGTACCTACGCTCACGTATGGAAGCGAGAGTTGGGTATGGAAGAGAGAGCATGAAAGTAGAGTAAACGCGGTCGAGATGCGAGCACTGCGCAAAATCTGCGGAGTGACGGAGTGATTCGACCAAAGTAAGAAAGAGAGTTGGTATGAAAGAGAGTGTCGGGGTGAAGGTAAGGAAAGGAATGCTCCGGTGGTTCGGGCATGTGGAAAGAATGCATGATGAAAGAATGACTAAACAGATATACAATGCAAAAGTGGATGGATGCAGAAGTCGTGGAAGGCCACGACACACCTTTTATGATCAAATTGATCGTGTACTATCAGAAGGTGATGTCAGGAGCCTTAAGAACAGACGAGCGTGCATGACAAGAGTTATGAATGTCAAAGAAGCAAGTGAGGTGTGTAAGAATAAGCCTAAATGGCGCTCTGTTGTTCGTGCCTACCCCGCAAGGGAACTGGCGTGAAGTTATGTATGTATGTTCAATGTACAGACACGGCATGTTTAGAATTTTATAATATTATAAATTAAATAAACTCTTTAATCCAGCATATTTACTTCCAATATACATTCTGTCCTTTCATTATTAAGAGAGTATTATAGGCTTAGATCATATAAGACATGTTATATCTCAATGATTATAGGTTATATCGAGAACTTGGCCGATAGGGTCAAGTACTCGATATAATCTATAACAAAGGTTGGATTAAAATAATTATTTGTAAACAATCATTTGAAGGTTATACTAATGCTATCAGGTTGTTTTTGTTTTGAGTATTAAGATTCCGAGGCTATAATTGCGTAAAAAGAACTGCCGACGATACGATGTTAATACGACATTAGACTTAACTTAGCAGATTCAACTGTGTTCTTAGGCATTAACCTAGATCAGAAGTTCCAGTGGGGCGCTCATATATCTATTCTCTCAGGAAAACTTAGTTCTGCTGCATATGCAGTTAGAAGAGTTAGGCAGTTCACTGACGAAGAGACTGCTAGACTGGTTTATTTTATTTATTTTCATAGTATCATGTGCTATAGTATTTTACTTTGGGACAACGATGTTGACTCAGAGATTAGACTAGAGATAGAGAAATCGGTATTAGGACGGTCGCCTGCCAATATATTTTTAATAACCTAATTTATATTTGTAATAATTTGAGTACCTACAGCGTAGACAGAGAATAGGTTTCTTTTTTTATGTTTAAAGCTTGGCAACTAAGCCTTTAAGCCAGGCGCCGTTGTATTGTAGGCTACAATCGACGTCATGCAACGGAGTTCTTGTGAAAACTCGAAAGGCCACATTTGGCTATATAGTTAACATTTCTCGCAAAAACACATAATTACTACTCAAAAACCATCAATATCCTACAACTATTGTTCATTTTAGAATAATTTTACACGTTTTTAGAAAATAAAACTGCACAGCACAACGTCCCCTTTCAGTTCCCGCCAAAAACTCCAGAATAGGTTTCTCTGTCTACGGACTACAGACACTATAAGGATATTCACAATTTCAACACCAGGTATAATAATAGACTGATGTTGCCATCTTTTATATTATATAAAGTACTCTTCTTTCTTGGGGGTTGGTACACGCTTCTTCATTAAGATTAGTTATGAAATGTTAGATCTGCCATTCACTAAATTTAAAACCAAATTAAAGAGTATCTTGCTTAAAAAGGGATACTACACTACACTATTGAAGAATACATTGACAAAACATAATTCGCATAGCAGCTAGCTGTAGTCTCTTATACTATCGTCTGTATAACGTTTTAATTTTGCCAGACATGTAAGGAATTTATGGAGATATGTTGCAGTACAAACTTTTAGTACGTCTCGTCATTAAACTGTAATAGTATTTGTCTTTCCTTTTATTATGTCTTTGTCTTACTGAGTTTGCTCTGTTTGCTACAACTCCATTAATTCTTCGAAAAGTAATTAGATAGATAGAAGATAGAAAACTCTTTATTGTTCACCACATACACATAAAATAAACATTTTACAGTAGTCACATTTAACCATTAAAAGTAGGAGCAAAGGGCGGCCTTATCGCTTTAGAGCGATCTCTTCCAGACAACCCGGGCTATGGATTTTATCAACGGGAGATGCGCAAGTGCATGACGGTGGTGTGCAAATTAATTATTATATTATATTATAATTATATATATATATATATATATACTAATATATACATAATTAATATGTGTATAGCAACAGCAATAGCTGTACAATATTAATAATAGTATTAATACATAATATATTAATATTATATATACTAATATACATAATATTAATATACAAATACACTAATAAATAAACGTACATGTAATTAGGTATTAAATATTTATTATAGTAATTGTGTACAGTGTAACATATTTCTGTATATTAGAATTATTAATTAGTATTATTTAAAAAAACATTTTATCTGGATAAATAAGAAGAAAAGCAGTTTTTAGATAGACGTGTTGCTGCGGAGTTTCTTACCACTTCTTCTCCTTAACAGCAATAACTCGTTGCGATGCGGTGTACATAGAATAGGAAGTAAAAAAATTAAATTTTAACTTACATGTATGACCTTCAAAAAGTGTTCTCCAGTGGAATTTGTTTTAAATAAAAACTTTTGAATTTTAATTTGTATGGCAGTCTAATAGTGATGAAAATACTAAAAAGGTCTACAATATATTCAAAACTTATATTAAAACATTTAATCGTGCATAGCATCCTATTAATACATGGCCTCTTGTTTACAAGCATTGAATATTATGTCATAAGCTATCTGTATAAAATGTCTTTAATTAATGTTATGATTTGATTAATCGTTAATAATAATGCCTAAATAACATATTAGACATTATGTAAGATAACGTCAAGTTTATGTAAATAGCTGATTAGTTATACAACAATACGTGTTGCTAGAAGTTGTCCAAGGTTATTGAGGTGTTTTGGAATACGTAGTATCCATAGTAGTTTGTGGTTTTGGATTATAATTTAGAGACTACTAGTCTACACCTGGATGCGGTTCTGTCCATTGTGGCTTAGAACCGGTTTATAATTAACCGTTTTTTAAAGGTTTATAATCGGTTTTAGCCAACTATTTCATTGCGAATATAAATGTTAAACCAGAAATCTCAAAATCTGAATTAACTTGTTTGTTTGTATTACTAACTGGCTGTACCCGGCAGACATTGTCCTACCCTTAGAAATAAAAATCTAGAACCCGATTACAACGACATTTACCGGGAACAATAGTTAATTTAAACCATTCTCGAATCCACTTGAATAAAAAGAAAATAATCATCAAAATAGGTCCTAAATATTAGAACCCGATTACAGCACCGTCTACCTGGTTCAAATTTGAATTTATACCATCCCGGGACCCACTTGAACACACACAATAATTGAACGGCTACCTGTATGTATTTGACCAGACCTGAGTTTTTGTACATTGAAGCCCCTATACCTACCATGCATGAGGTGAAGACTCACTAAGCTCTAAGTGGTGGACGCGACGAGCGCTCAGGCAAGACAGGTATCGATTTTTGACGAATCTTAAATCCATTTGACCACGTCTGCCGTTTTAAAATTTGAAAATATATGATTATTATTATCGGAAAATAAGAATGGCAGACCATTATCACGCGGTTTTCTTTGTGGCAGACAATTTTGAAAGTAATTGACCAGATCTGCCATTGATATATTTTATTTATGATAGTCTTAAAAACTTATATTGATCATGGCAGACGTCTACATTGCGTACACACATCAATAAATAATAAAATCTTAGCTACTACCCGGTCAGATGTATATGTTTTCCGTTCGCTGTTTTACATCAATATAATTTACTTGCGAATTGCGATTTACTTTATCACTGTATTTACAGAAATTAATATTTTTTTAGATTCTATATACCAAACTTCATTAGTTAGATAATACGAAGTGATTTTTTTTATGAAGAATGACTAAACAGATATAGAATGCAAAAGTGGATGGATGCAGAAGTCGTGGAAGGCCACGACACACCTTCCATGATCAAATTGATCGTGTACTAGCAGAAAGTGATGTCAGGAGCCTTAAGAACAGACAAGCGTGCATGACAAGAGTTATGAATGTCAAAGAAGCAAGTGAGGTGCGTAAGAATAAGCCTAAATGGCGCTCTGTTGTTCGTGCCTACCCCGCCAGGGAACTGGCGTGAAGTTATGTATGTATCTATGTATGTATTTTTTTATGGAAGAATCATAAAAATAATTCAATTCCTTATTTTTATTTTTTGCTTTTTATTTCGTCAAGACAAAATTTAAGTGTTAAACGGATTCATGTTTGTTGTTAGGTGACTCCTCTTCATCATCCATTGAATCGAATTCTGCAAAAATAAAATATAAATTGTAAAATAAAAGTAAATTGATCGGAACATGTTCAAGAAAGAATTTTTATCAACTTACCAAGGACATTGGTGATTAAGTCACTCACAAAAGATGGAAGTTGGTCACCTTCGAACCATTTGAAGGCGTATGTCTTGTCCTGCTCAATCCAATCGTACTCCAATGGGTTTAAAGTTGATTGGAGTACGGTTGGATTGAGGACAAGACATACGCCTTCAAATGGTTCGAAGGTGACCAACTTCCTTCTTTTGTGAGTGACTTAATCACCAATGTCCCTGGTAAGTTGATAAAAATTCTTTCTTGAACATGTTCAGATCAATTTACTTTTATTTTACAATTTGTTTTATTTTTATAGAATTCGATTCAATGGATGATGAAGAGGAGTCACCTAACAATAAACATGACTCCGTTCAACACTTGAATTTTGTCTTGACGAAATAAAAAGCAAAAAATAAAAAGAAGGAAGGAATGGAATTATTTTTATGATTCTTCTATAAAAAAATCACTTCGTATTATCTAACTAATGAAGTTTGGTATATAGAATCTAAAAAAATATTAATTTCTGTAAATACAGTGATAAAGTAAATCGCAATTCGCAAGTAAATTATATTGATGTAAAACAGCGAACGGAAAACATATACATCTGACCGGGTAGTAGCTAAGATTTTATTATTTATTGATGTGTGTACGCAATGTAGACGTCTGCCATGATCAATATAAGTTTTTAAGACTATCATAAATAAAATATATCAATGGCAGATCTGGTCAATTTCTCTAAAAAAAAATTTTTTTTATCATTTTCAAAATTGTCTGCTACAAAGTAAACCGCGTGATAATGGTCTGCCATTCTTATTTTCCGATAATAATAATCATATATTTTCAAATTTGAAAACGGCAGACGTGGTCAAATGGATTGAAGATTCGTCAAAAATCGATACCTGTCTTGCCTGAGCGCTCGTCGCGTCCACCACTTAGAGCTTAGTGAGTCTTCACCTCATGCATGGTAGGTATAGGGGCTTAAATGTACAAAAACTCAGGTCTGGTCAAATACATACAGATAGCCGTTCAGCTCCAAGAGGTCCTTCGTTGGTTACTCTTGAGGTATCAGTAAATGGAAAGCCAGTTCCTGGAGGGCATCCGTGCGAAGCAGTCGCAAATGCCCGTGCTCTTTGCGGAAATTGCAATTTTCCAAGCTTTTTCGCTCCTAAAAAGCGACAAATTGCGACAATAGTTGTGTAGTGATAGTGTACAGTGTTATTTAGTTCGATTCCGGCGCGAATCAGTTGTTTTTCGACTGGGGTGAGTTGTTAAGCTCTATTCGCTTGTTCATTTCGGCGCGCCTAGGCGCATTACGCAATAACGGTCGTTTGTGTCGATAAATATTCACGCGCGTCGACTGGTCTCTGCAAGGGAAGGGGCCTCCAGCAATGGATGGCCCAGGTCCCCAGAAGGCCCCGAGGCCTTCGAGTGTCCCGCGCAAGCGGGACCACACGAAGGCCAAGGATGGCTGGATGATGCCCGAGATCGGGGAGACGCGTGTGAAGAAGATGTCTTCTTCATCGGCCCGTCGCAGCAGGTCGGCTGCCGGGCCGCGCCCCGGCACACGGATAGTGCCGTTTTCACGGCTGCCGATGTGCCCGCCTCGGTAAGGAGTGCGTCGGCGGTGGTAGACCTCACCGCCGCCACGCATGAGGATAGGTGCGGCGCGATGGGACCGCCTCCGGTTCCCATGGCACCTAGGGCCCCATCCGGGCGTGCCGCGCGCAGGAGCGCAGCACACCCGGAGATAGGTAGGAACGTGCTGCTTTCAGCGAACTCGGCCGTTTGCCTGGCCGTGAGCGCTGCAAGCACCATAGTTCAATACGCTTACATGGCGCCACCCACCTCTGCGCGAGCCTCACTCGTGCAAGGGAGCGGCGCCTACGTAGAGCATGATGACATCCCACCGTCCGGCAGCGTCCCAGACTCGCTGGAGCACGCGCTCTACGGTGCGATTCGCGATCATAGTTATTCCCGCCCTGAAGCGCCTGCCTGTAGTCCGGTATACACGGCGGCCGGTTCAGCGACGGCAGGGGATGGGTGCCCTACGACGACGGTGTCGTATAGCGCACGGGCTTCACCTGTGCCTACGACATCGACTTGCAACCTTTCGGGCTGCAACGTCGAGAGCAGCCGTCCCACGACACCGGTTGTAGCGCGAGCTTCACTCGCGCCCTCGGCCGAGGTCGTGAATAGGGACTTAGTAGGCGCGGCAGCGGCGACCCCTTCGACTTCCTTCCCTACTGGGACGGGAGCCGCTGTCGCGATGTCGGCACCTGCGTCTTCGGCTGCGGCGACGTCTTCGTCCTTAGCGGCAGCGGCAGCGGTCACGTCGTCGTCTTCGTTCGCAGCCTCACCGTCTTCGGCATCGGATTCGGCGACGCCGTCCACGTCTTCAACGGCAACGGTGCCGATATCGTGTTCCCCGATGTTCGTTCCCGGATCGAGGTCGCGCTTCTGGGACCGGTCCCAGAGCAGCGGCGCCGATTCGGCCAGCACGTCGGGTGCTTCCACTTCAGCGCGCGCGCGCTCGCCTCTGCGCCCCACGGAGGGCGCACCCGCGGCGGCTTCTAGCGTTCGCGGGTGCGGAGGCCTACCTCCGTACCGAGGGGGGTGAAAGGGGGCGCAAGGCGCGCAAGGCAACCGCCGCCAAAGTGGCCGCGGCTAGCCAGTGCGCCGCCCTCGTCGGGGACGTATCGGCTCTCGGCCCTGGGGAGCTCCGCCTAGCGGCGAGCGCCCAGGTCGCTGAGATAATTCATATTGCCCAAACGTCGGGCAATTTGAAGGGGGTCTACGTGCGCCGGCTGAAGGAGGCCGCGTCCAGGGTGTCGGACATCGTCGACACACTGGTCACGCGAAATCCGGAATCCGAGGCCTGGAAGCTCGGTAACGAGAACGCCAGGCTACGCATGGAGTTAAACTCGCTGCGGGAGGAAAACCGCTCCTACCGTAGGGAGTTTGAAGATATGCGTAAGGCCCTAAAGGCCTCCGCTTCGGTTGCGGAGCCGGCGCCTGCTGTAATGGCGGCGCCGACCCCCGTACCCATCAAGCGGAAGGCCCAGGCCGCCACGGCGGAGGCGGCGGCGGTACCGGAACCGCCCGCCGCACCCGCTGCGGTTAAAAAATCGCGTCCGGCCCCTGCTGCGGTAGCAGGGCCGGCACCGGCTCCCGTCGTCGGGACGGAGCGGGCTCCGGCGACCGCCAACGGGGCGGCGCCGACACCCGCTCCACCGGGGCTCGGCGGCATCAATTACGACATGTTTGTGCGTGCCGTGATCGACGTCGTCGCCCCCATACTCGATGCCCGGTTCGCCGGTATCGAGGACCGGCTGAATGCCGCGCCGAACCTCCGTCCACCGCTAGCGGCCGACCGAGGTAAGGCGCCGGCAACCAGACCGGCACCAAACGTGGCTGTTAGGCCAAAAGCGGCCACGGCTGCAGCCGCCGTCCGGCGGAATGCGGGGGAAGCAGTACCCCGGTTCCGATGGAGGTGGTGGCGGCCTCGGCTGTCGGGGTGACGGACTCCCCACCGTCACCGGCCCCCCCTAAAAAGAAGACGAATAGAGGGGGGGTGAAGTGGAGGCTGAAAATGCAGCGGAGAGCGGCACGCGACGCCGCCGCTGCTTTAACGGCCCCCGCCACGGCACCCGTGCCTGTGGTGTCGGCTCCCAGGCCGGCCCCTAGGCAGCGGGCGGCGCCCGCGGCCGCGACACGGGTCGTCGCGGCGCCCGTCGTCCGGGCTCGTTTCGCGCACGTCGCGCCGCCGCCCGTAGCCCCCGCCCCCCGGCCCGGAGGGGGGGGGGGCGTGGACGACGGTCGTCAAGCGGAAAAAGGGTAAGGGGGCGAGGGCCGACGGGCCACCTCCCCTCCCCCCCCCCCCCGGCGCAAGCTACTCCCCCGCTGACGGGGCGGGGGGAGCAACAGCGGAAACAGGCTGCGAAGCCTGCAGTCGTATTCCGCGAGCCGAAGTCGGCCGCAGTTATCGTTAAACTGCTGCCGGCAGCGGCCGCGAAGGGTGTCGGTTATCGCGAGGTCTTCGCAAAGGCCTCGACGGTGGTCGACATCGCGGCCATGGGCCTCCGCGAGGGGCTGAAGATGGTGCGGACCGTCAGGGACGCGCGTCTCCTCGAGTTCCAGCCGGGACCCGAGAGCGCGGCCAAGGCGGACCGCGTCGCCGAGGCTCTGCGCGGAGCCCTTGTAGGGATGGCTGAGGTCGTCCGCCCCGTAAAGCGTGGGGAGCTTTACGTCTCTGGGCTGGACGAATCGGTCACGGTCGATGGGCTTCGTGACGCGATCGCGCGCGCCGGCAACTGCCGGCGCGACGACGTGCGCGCGAAGCACATCGGTGCAGGACCGGGCGGTTTGGGCGCATCGTACGTGATGTGCCCCGTCGCTGCTGCCAAAGCCATCGTCGAGCTGGGCTACCTCGTGGTACGCTTCACCTCGGCGAGGGTGGAGGCACTGGAGGCCAGACCGATACATTGTTACCGGTGTTACAACGTCGGCCATGGCGCCCAGACCTGTCCGGACACGTGCCCGGACCGGACTAACTTGTGTCTCCGCTGCGGTAAGAGCGGACACAAGATGCCGGACTGCACGGCTCGGAACCCCCACTGCGCAGCGTGCGCGGCGGGGGGACTCAACGCTGCCCATCCCACGTTAGCGAGGTTCTGCCAGCCTCCCTACGTGAAGAGCAAATTCGTCCATCCGAGGACGAAACAACGTACGGGTGCATCGGGAGTACGCGCAATGGACACCTCCAATGCCTAGTACGCCCGTAACAGCACTATTTCAGGCGAACGTAAACCACTCCCCCACCGCTCAGGACTTGTGCCTGCAGGCGATGGCGGAGTGGCAAGCGAACTTGGCCGTAATAAGCGAACCTTATTACGTGCCGCCTTGCGGCAATTGGGTGGGCGACCTCGACGACGTGGTAGCGGAGGTGGCCAGAGCCGGATCTGGCACACCGCTTATATGTCTCGAAAGAGGAAAGGGCTATGCGGTGGCGGAGAGCGGGAGTATCGTCGTCATAGGCGTTTACTTTTCGCGCAACCGCCTCCTGGCGGAGTTCGAGCTTCGCTTGGACGCCATCAGGGCTGCCATAGGCAGACTGTCGCCTAAAATGATTTTCGTGATGGGCGACTTTAACGCAAAGCACTGTTCCTGGGGAAATGCGTTCACGGAACCTAGAGGCCGGACGGTTGAGGAATGGGCTCTTCAATCCGGCCTGACCATATTGAACCAGGGATCGGTCCAGACCTGCGTGCGCGCGCGGGGTGGATCGGTCATCGACCTGTCATTCGCCACTCATGCGGCCGCCCGCAGAGTTGTCGGATGGAGGGTGCTGGAGGAGGTGGAGTCGCTCTCTGATCATCGGTACATCAGATTTGAGCTTACCCCCTCCTCCGGTCCGAGCCCTGTTCATCGACCCCCTCTCCTCCCGCGTTGGGCCCTTACCAAGCTCGATCCGGAGCAGGCCGAGGAGTGGGCACTCACGGAAAGCTGGGCCTACCCAGCCGAATTTGCGAACCTGGAGTCGCAGGCAGAGCACATGCGCAAGACCCTGACAAGGGTTTGCGACGCGGCGATGCCTCGCGTCTCCAAGCGGCAGCCTCCGTGCAAGCAGGTCCACTGGTGGACCGAAGAGCTGGGCGAGATGCGAAAGGCAATTCGCATCATCAGCCACAGACTCAAACGCTGCAGGGCGCGCCGTCCTCCGGACTACGTCGCGGAAAATGGACTCGTGGGCGAGTTTAGGGAGGCCAGAAAGGCCCTTTCGATTGCAATATTGCAAGCGAAAGCCCGGGCTCGGGCCGAGCTCCTCGAGACGCTCGATCGGGACCCTTGGGGGCGTCCGTACCGTGGGGCCCGCAACACGTTGCGGCCTTGCTCATCCACGGTCACGGAAACGCTCGAACCCGAGGTGCTCCCGTCGGTTATCGATGGGCTCTTCCCGGATCCGGGAAACTTCACTCCCCCCAGTATGGGTCCACCCGTTCCCGACACCCCCATGGACGAGGAGCCTCACGCTCGCCGGATAATTCCCCCGCTGGTCTTAATGTCTGCAACACGAACAATGCCATCGCGTCCGGGATGAATTGCTACAATTCTTCCTAGTTTCCATTTTAGAGGTGGAATATTATCCTCCTTGATGACGACTAGCGAATTTAACTGTAGTCCATCCGTGTTTGAACGCCATTTAGTCCTTTGCTGTAGTTCGGACACGTACTCTTTACTCCATCTTTCCCAAAAGTGCTGACGCAATTTTTCAATTCGTTCATATCTGGTCAATGAAGAAGTTGAGTTCTGCTGTTGGTCTGATTGTGGCAGTGAAGTAAAGGTACGACCAATTAAGAAATGTCCTGGTGTCAAAGGCATGAGATCTGCCGGATCTGATGAAAGTGGAGTGAGTGGCCTGGAGTTCAAAATTGCCTCGATTTGTGTTAAAGTGGTGTATAGCTCTTCATAAGTTAAATGACAATTTCCCAACACTCTAAGCAAATGATATTTTGTCGACTTTACCCCAGCCTCCCAGAGACCGCCAAAATGAGGAGTATAGGCCGGTATAAAATGAAAATTTAAATTATCATTAGCCAAACTTTCACTTATAGAATCGCAATTGTTTTTTAAAAACTTTGATAAGTCATTGTAACCACCGACAAATGAGGAACCGTTATCTGAATAAATATTAAGTGGTCTACCTCTTCGAGAAATAAACCTGCGTAATGCTAGTAAATAGCACTTGCTTGTTAAGTCGCCGACCAACTCTAAATGAATGGCTTTCGTGGTGAAACAAACAAAAATACATATATAAACTTTAAGTAAGCGGCACCCACGACCTTGGCGAGAAGCAATCATTATAGGGCCTGCATAATCGATTCCAACATTTTGAAAAGGAAACCCATCTGGAAGGAGACGTTGCTGTGGTAAGTTGCCCATCAAAGGAGCCACAGTCTTACCTTTCATGCGATGACATCGCACACACTTATGATAACAGGCTTTAGCCAAGTTTCGACCTCCTATTGGCCAGTAAGTATCCCTTATACAAGCTAGCAATAACTGAGGGCTAGCATGCAATAATCTTTTATGCTCATGGTCAAATAATAATTTAGTAAAAGTATGAGTGGACTGTAATAATATAGGATGCTTTTTATTGTATGAAAATAATGAATTATTGAGGCGACCGCCAACTCGCATTATTTTATTATTATCTAAAAATATGTTAAATTTAATAAGTGGACTTTTACGAGGCAAACTTTGATTATTTAATAGTAAATTATATTCCAAGAAAGACTCACTTTGAGCTTTTATTATTATAATATTTAAGGCACTTTGTAATTCCTCATTAGATAAAAATGTTGATGTTTTATTTTTTCTACAAATTTCAATGAATCTTATAACGTAAGCCACGGACCGCACTAGGCGCGAGTAATTAGAAAATCTGCTAAATTCAATGAAATAGTCTTTAATAGGTTGACTAACGATAGCATTTAATGAAACATCGGATCGAGTTTCTGGCAATGTTTCAACCTGTTGTGGCTGAACAGGCCACGCTGATATATCATAATTAAGAAATTCAGGTCCAGACCACCACAAATCAAGATTGGATAAAGCATTGATGTCTACACCACGAGATATAAGGTCCGCTGGATTACAATCAGTAGGGACGTGTCTCCATCTATGATCACCAGCCTTTTCTAAAATTTCACCAACGCGGTTACGCACGAAAGGCTGGAGTTTGCTAGGCAGCATACGTAACCAGCCTAAGACAATCGTGGAGTCAGTCCAAAAAAAAACTTGATCAATTTTAGCTCGCAGCGAATCTCTAACCTTTTCGTATAGTCGAACGCCCACAAGTGCGCCACAAAGCTCAAGTCGTGGGATCGTGGTAGGTTTAATTGGTGCAACACGACTTTTTGCTGTTAATAAGCGAATCATTATTTTGCCCTCATTACTAATGCTACGAACGTAGACACAACTTCCATAAGCGCGTTCTGACGCATCAGTAAAAATGTGTAGCTGTAGCACTTTATACGAATCACAAACAATAATGCGCGGAACTCGCATAGCGTTTAAAAGATGCAAATGTTTCATTATTTCATACCAGCGCTTTTGTATGTCTGGACATAGTGGTTCATCCCATGAAAGCTTATCTAACCACAACCTTTGCATTAACATCTTCATAGTGATAATGTAGGGTGCTAAAAGACCTAACGGATCGAAGATTTGTGCAATCACTGAGAGTAAATCACGTTTAGTACGTCCTTCAGGAATAAGGGTATTTAAGGGAAAACAAAGTTCATCTGATTGCGAATGCCAACCAAGACCCAAAAGCTTTTTTGGCTCTAATGAACCTATGTTTAAATCAAGTGAAGCATGATTTACTTCACATAGCAATTTGGGTTCATTTGATCTCCATTTTCGCAATGACATACCAGCGGAACTTAGTACAGTGGTGATTTGCTCACGTATATTTATGACGTCACTTAAAACATCACCACCCGACAGTAAATCGTCAACATAAAAGTCATGCATGATAACTTCAGAAATATTCTTATCAGAACATTCCAGAGGAAGTTGTTTAAGGCAACGTGTTGCCAGGTATGGTGCACACGCTGTACCGTAAGTCACAGAATTTATTTCAAATATTTCAATAGAATCATTAGGACTATCACGCCAGAGAATCCGCTGAAGGTGCCTGTCGTCCGGATGTACCATTATGCACCTGTACATTTTCTCTACGTCAGCAGATAAAATATACTTGTACTATCTAAAACGCAACAAAATAGATAATAAATCATCCTGAACGACGGGGCCTACCATCTGTATATCGTTTAAAGAAACGCCAGATGTCGAGGGACAACTTGCGTTAAACACCACTCTAAGTTTAGTTGTTGTGCTGCTTTCACGAAGTACCCCATGATGCGGTATAAAGTACCCGAAATTAGTCTTAGGTTGTTTACAAACAGACATATGACCTAGTGATTCATATTCAGCCATGAAATCATAGTACAATTGCCTATTATTAGAATTATTTTCTAATCTTCTCTCTAAAGATAAAAGGCAATGCACTGCTCTCTTGTGAGATTCCCCTAATACCTTAAAATCTTGTTTGAGTGGTAGACGTACACAAAAACGTCCGTCGCCAAGACGGTAACTATTTTTGACAAAATGCTCTTCACACCTTTTTTCTTCAAATGAGTAATGAAGAGATGAACTTGTTATTTCCTCTAATTGCCAAAAACGGATTAATTGTTTGTTAATATCATTCATACTATTTTCCTGACAGTGAGACTGAACGTTGGTAAAGTTACATTTAATATCGGACGACGACAATGCAGTGTTTACAACCTCAACAGATACTAGCCAACCTAACCTGGTCTCATGCAAGACGGTCTTGCTATTACCTAAACTTACTTTCTGTGACCCTAGCAAATCCCAAAAGAGATCAGCGCCGATTAGCATATCAATCTCGGCAGGCTTATAAAAAGTAGGATCAGCTAAGCAAATGTTTGTAGGAAGTTGAAGTTGAGATAAGTTCACTTCTCGACTAGGAACATTAGTTGTAATGGATGGCAAAATAAAACAACAAACATTAGTTGAATAACTGTCATCTAAAGACCTTAAATAAACGTGACACCGTTTTCCTACATATGAAGTTGCATTATTAATTGATATAATTGATTTATTTATCTGTAATGAGGTTAAATTTAATTTTTGAAACATTTTCTCAGTAATAAAGCTTGAAGTACTGCCACTGTCAAGCACTGCGCGAGCCACGTATTCGACATTATTGCAATCGAACAATTTAATCAGTGCAGTTGATAATAATACGTCGCTAGAGTGCATAAGGTTTACAGATAATGTTACGTTAGCTGTGTTACGATTATCAACCGCAACAGAAGTGGATGCATTACCATTTGAGGGTGAATTAGATATAAACGAAGAGTTACCTTTTACAATAACATGTATGAGAGTGTTGTGTCGATGCTTGCATACTTTACAGCCTGGCTTTTTGCAATGATTAGCGTAATGTCCTGGTTTAAAACAGTTATAGCAAACTTTATAACTTGGCAGTAACTTTAATCTTGCTTCGTTACTAAGTGCAAGAAACTGAGGACAAGTGAACAGACTGTGGTCTCCGTTACACTTTTGACAAAACTTTCTATGTATATTTAATTCTATTTTAGAATTACTTGGGCTTTGCATGGAAACCATAGCTTTCAATTTAGGACTGGATTTATTTTTTATGGAATGACTATGACGTGACATCTCTCAAGGTTTCAATTAGATCAGCTCGGCTACGTAAGAATTGCAGAAACAATTCGAAAGTGATTGTTACGTCTTTGTTAATGCGACCTTTAAATTCTTCCCACTCGCGGCATGTCTTCTGGTCTAGCTTCTGTGTAATCAGATAAATTAAAAGTGTCCCCCAATGTACTACGGGCTCACCCAAGGATTCAAGTGAACGTAAGTTCTTATTTAAAGTGTCAACTAACCGCTTTAAAGAAACAGAGGACTCCTTTATAGAGCATTCGATATTAAATAAGGCGGAGACGTGATTCTGTATTAAAAGCCGTTTATTATCAAATCTCTCACACAAAATGTCCCATGCAATTGAATAATTATTAGCAGAAAACTCTAATGATTGGATGACGACAGCCGCGGAACCTTCCAGAGAAGCCCTTAAATAATAGAATTTATTTATTTCATCGATCTCATCGTTAGAATGGATAAGACTATTAAAGGAGTCTCGGAACTCTAACCAATTCTCATAGGAACCACTGAATTTAGGCAGTTGTATGGTCGGCAACTTAACAAATTTATGTTTGTTGGATTGAGAATATTTCTCACTACCAACATTGGAACACCTATCGCACGCTGAGCCATAGTTATCTTTTCGTTGTTGCTCACCTAACAAACCTTGAGCTTTAGCTATGACTTTATAGTACTGGGATTCAAAGGATGAACGCTCCGCTAATTGTGTGTCGGGTTTGTCAGCAATGCATTCTAGACGTAACTGAACCTCATCGTACTGGTTATATAACATATCCATTTTATTAACACGCAATTGCAATTCCGTTACCTCGCAATCCTGTAAAGGCGTTGAAAGTGAATCTACATAACTGATAAATGTAGTCAAACGCCCTTTAAAACTGGCTCGCTTTTTAATTAAGTCTCTTTCCTCGGCCATTCTGGAAGACAGGGGTAGTCAACCTGGAATTATACAATTTGAAAGCTTAATATATGAAAAGTAAACTCTTATATAAGTTTCTTAACACCAGTACAATAATAAAAGTAATTAATTTAGGTGAACAATTAATTTGATAACATAAATAAGTAATTTATAAGTACCTACACATACAACTAGAATTTTCAACCAAACAGCTAATAATTTTATTTTATTTAATTTTAATTATTGGGAAGTGTTTCTATTAATACGTATTTAATCATTAATTACAACAAAAAGAACAATCATACAGTGTAATAATTAAGTAATAACAATGGTGAACAATGCAATTATTTTAAATATTGAATGTGAACAAAATTGGAATTGACATAGAAGGTGAACTTTGACCTCTAATACATTACTTACATGTATTAAGAAATATCCGTTACACAGATTTGTAATGTAGTTAACAATATGTAATTATGCATAAATGATATACAAATACTGTACTATACACAAAGGTACAATTAATTACTCTAATTACTGACTGCAAAATTCAATAAAATTTGCAAAGGTTACCTACAATGCAACAGAAATTAATTAACGTTTTAAATGTTAAAAATACAATAAGTAATATTACTAACCTTTTGTTTCACTAATTTATACCTATACTTACACAATAAATAGAGTGTTGGGTAAAAATTAAAGGTTTAAAAGTAGATTTTATCACCACGTATCCACTGTGAAATTTCTTCGACTCAGTTGGCAAAGATTTCTTATTTCCACTCACTCTCCAATATATATCTTTATGTAAATCGCTGATTCCTCTTAATTTGACATCCGGTGACGATCCAGGACCATGTTGCGAAGACAGGATAAATAATAAAAAGAGCAGAAATTTCAGAGACTGTTCTTCCGTGTAATCGATGTACAGAGAGAGATATATTTTATGACGGTGGATACAAGAACACTCGGTTAATATTAGACGCCTGTAAAATGCATATAGGCACAATTGGTATGGCCAATTTAGCAGGCGCTTCTTAGGCCTGACGTTCTGTCAGGTCGAAATCGAGGCGATCAGGAAGCGGGAAACCGCCTCCATGATCGCCGTCTGGTCTCAAGAGCTCGACAATCCTGCGGCCTATGGCGGCTACACGGTGGATGCAATCAGGCCACAGCTGACGGAATGGGTCAACCGCACCAGCGGCACCCTGACCTTCAGAACGACGCAGATACTTACCGGACACGGATGTTTCGATAAGTATCTGTATCGCACTATGGGCTGCTTGCCTTCCCCGGACTGCCGCCAGTGCGGCGCGCCCGACACGGCGCTACACACGCTAGTCGAGTGCGCCGCATGGGCACCGCAGCATTTCGAACTTGAGACGCACGTAGGTCCGGTCGATTCGCTCTGCGACCTGGTCAAGGCCATGCTGCAGAGCGGCGACAATTGGGGGGCTGCGGTTACTTTTTGCGAGACAGTAATGTCACTCAAGGAGGCCGCAGAACGCGATAGGGAGAGAAGTCCTGCAGCGCGTGCTAATGCGTCTTCTCGAGGTCGCCGGCCTTCAGCTGGCACCCAGAGAGGCAGGTACGCGCATTACTTCCCTCCCTGAGTTGGGTTCCGTTTACCGCGGGGGGCCTTTAGCTTGCTAGGAGAGCAAAGGACCTTGTACCCCCGCACAACGAAGTGGCGTGTGTTCTCCCAGGGCACACTCCAGGCACTTTATTGCGCTGGATCGGCTGGGCGTAACTATGTTCTAAATCTCAGCCTTTCCAACACAAACAAAAGCGCAGGGTCGACAGGGAGGAGGGGGTTTTTAGTGGGTATTGGGGTTGCTCGCTCGTGCAGCAACGCTCGGAGTCTTCCACACTATTCTGTGACGTCGATCGCGGACGGAGCACTGCCAAGAGCATACTATTGCTGCAGAGTTATCGCCCCCGACCGACGCGTGTCGTTCCCCTAGCAACGACCCAGTCTGTGCGTAAATCGGTTAAGCATTTTCCCTCGCCTCAAAAAAAAAAAAAAAACAGTAAATGGAAAGCCAATCTGATATACTTTTCTGTATAATTTTTTTGAAAACCCGGTTGGCACTGACACTGTGTTTATCTATACATACCGAGGTTAAGAATAATTTTGGGATGATATAAGAGAACTTCGAACTAAATTCAAATGTGGGACTTTTAAAATTCTGGTACATTTTATTGGGAAGTTCTTTGAATTTCTTGTAAAATTTTATCAGGTCAAGTAGAATTTTGTGATGCCAATATGATGTTGAGGTGAGGAGAAAAAGGCACCTAGGATGGTTGAAAAAAAAATCAAGCTGCTATAGAGTATAATGTCAAACTGACAGTGAAAGAAATGTGAAGACAGTTTGTTTGTATATTTCTATCCACCCACTGAAGTAGGAAACCTATGGAAATGAAACGTCAATAAAAAATGCGTGCCACTGTGACGTCATCTGGCCACTAAACATGGCGGTTTTAGTGCTGCCCAGAAGATTTTAATGTTATTAGGTTTTATCGATAAACGTCCTTGGCTCATTTTATTTTAAATATTATTGAGTATTAATTATTTGTAGAATTTATACTTTAATAGGTAGTAAGTATATTGTTATGTGGAAAGATACTTTGATTTGGATGTGTGAAATCTAAGACAAGTTCGTGTTTCAAATTTATCAAGTAAACGATATGACGATTTTTAAAAGTTGCTACACTGATTTGGCTATGGCGTAGTACAGTGCCATCTGCCCATCTCTAGCATGCTAAATTTTATCGTCGTTTCGTATGTTGCCGTCTCGCTCGCACTTGCGTATATGGGATGGAAGCTTTATGTCGGCGATAAAACACGTACTCTTATTTTGATATCCAAAACAGATTAATTAGATTGTAATAGAGAGGTAAGTAGTCTAAACTACTTACCTCTCTATTACAATCTATTTTAATTGTGTTGCTGACTCTAAAGTCCGTAACACATTACCGCAACGCACCTCAAGATAGGTGCGCTGCACCATAAGTGAGAGTGATTCAAATTTTAAACTTATCAAGGGACCGCGTGATAAAAAATACCAAAACACCTTCAGAACATTTATTTAATTACAAACGTCATTACTTATGACTTCCGCTCTAAAATCACTTAATTATTAAAAATTTAACGAATTTACAATAGTTTTTATTAAAGTAAAACTAATAAAGGCATAAGTTTATAATATGAGTTTTATTTGTACCTTAGATGTTTTACATGGAATACAAAATTCAAAGAAGTGACACCATCAGTTTTGGTTTATTCCTCTAAAGATGTCAAAGCATATTACTTTTATCTAAGTAGGTTCAATAGCTTCACTATAAAGAGTCTGTATATACAAAATCTAACATCTTCTCTTGAAGCTAAGGAGCAGCAGAGTCCTTAAATGTGCAGCATTTACCAAGATAGAGGTGTCAGGACCGGCCAAAACAGGAATTGTTTCCAACTGGTTTTCTTTTAATATGCCAGTTTTATATTGGCTGGCATGTCGCTGCAAAATATTGAAATATTAGTTTACAATAATTGTGTCCACAGTATTTTTTTCATAAAATTTGCTTAAATTATGACATTATCATTCAAATTGGGCAAATACATTTCTTGGATGGAATCACAGCCACAAAACCCATGTTTTTCTAAAATAGTTATATAGAATGAGAATGACATAGACTACAATTAGTCGTAACTAGCATATCAGTAATAATGTAGCAGCAACAAGTATATCAAAGGCCAAAAGTAAAAGTACAAATTTCAATTATACGAGCAGTCTCCATGAGGGTGAGAGGCACGAGAAGACATATTAATGCCTTCGACTGCGAAGACTGAGCAGGAATTATATAATAAGCCGACAGTCCAACGACTATCCTGCTGATCATCGTCCCACCATACAAAACTTGTATATTAATTTTGATCCTTTTATAGCACGTTTTGTTGTAAAATAATATGTATGTATTAAAATATGTATATAATTAAAAAAAAGTATATCAATACTAACTATAAAAGTATGTACAGTATTAACTTACTCTTACAAATTTGAAGGGCACGGCATCATCTCGTAGTCGAGTCACATCCAGAGTTTTGTTGAAACATTTATCATCAAAATGTAGCGAGCAAATATAAATATATTTGGCTTTATATTTTCCATTCCAATGGCTTCCAGCCACTTTTTCTTTATACGCTCATTTCTTGGGATCCTATAAAATATGTTTTAATTATTATTTTTGTATGTTTTAAGCGGGGTAGCATGATAAAATAAGAAATTTTATATAAGCAATCATATTATATCGATATCAAAGTCGATAAATAATGTACAACCCCAGCTAATAAATTAACATTATTTAAGCGTAAAAATATAGTTAAATAACTTAAATCCATTCATGACCTATAACTGCACATAAGAACCTTGCTAATTATAATGAAAATCTTCCTTTATTTTCCCGGCAACATAAACAATAAGCAATATTTTTAATGTTATTTACAGCGTACCTGTGTATGGTTAAAGATGACCGCTTTGGAGTTTTTCTTATGCCGCACCCTATTACACTGCACACGGGTATATCTGCGACGTAATTATTTCTGTTTGGCTTCAATTATTTTAAATCACAAGCAAAATATTGAAAGATAATTAGTTATTTTTATTTATACCACGACTTTTTGACAAAACAAGTACCGGCTACACTGACTGATAATGACATTTGGTGCGCTAAACATGGCGGATTTTCGGCCTCATTAGGTATTTACGTATATTCATGATATATATGATATATATGATATATATGATATATATGATATATATGCACTGAAATACTGTTATATTGTTTTCCTGCGAGTTACAGTGCTGAGTAAGAACGAGATAGATATATGTTTATGTGTGTGCCTTCAAAATGGATGCTATTTGTATAAGCAATTGTACGTATAGAACAATATGTCGCGTCCCTATTATAGAGGTCCATGTATCCACCAAATTTAAATAAACTATTACGTATGTACATTATACTTTTTAATATAATTTAATAATTTAGTTCGTCACCTTACAATTTCTGTTTCGCGCTTATTGTCTTTCC
The DNA here is from genome assembly GCA_019925095.2 of Dendrolimus kikuchii. Taxonomy (NCBI): domain Eukaryota; kingdom Metazoa; phylum Arthropoda; class Insecta; order Lepidoptera; family Lasiocampidae; genus Dendrolimus; species Dendrolimus kikuchii. Next base: position 6,847,045 of record JAHHIN020000030.1, on the reverse strand, counting down.
AGAATAGTCAATATTTTATACATAACCTAAAACAGTTTCACTAAAACATTTTATTTTAGTAACAAAGTAACAGTTATATTCAATAAAATATGCTTTCCCTACGATTCACAATGGAGATTTCGTTCTGAATACCTAACTGAAGACCAATAATTTTTTCTTGAATGACGTCACTTTTATCTTTTGTCTCTTTCCTTAGGGTGACAATACTTTCTTTTAAAAATATGGATAATAAATTACTTTTCGTTTTTGCATCACGTTTACCATGACTGATTTTGCTTAACAATGAACAAAAACCTGATAGCTGCCATTTTTTAACCCCCGAAGAAAAAAGAGAAATTATAAGTTTGACCGCTGTCCGTCTGTGGCACCGTATCTCTTGAACGAGTCAACCAATTCGGATACAATTCTTGTATCCCGCCTTGACATTATAGCGCCATTTCAACGAGTAAACCTTATCGTGCCATCCATCAATTAAAGCATATATAGGTGTTACTCAATCGAATTTGATGGCTCAACGATAGGTATTATTTTCGACTTTTTAAATGTTTACTTTTCTTTTTTGTTGGTTTTTTTTAATTTAATTTTGTAACAAACGTCATCCCTCTATACTTTTTATACGAGGATACGGAATATATTGTTCAGTACCTCATCATACTGTCTGATAGATATTCTTTAGAAAATATGGGGGCTGATTACTACCCAAATGTCGATACCAAACATGATTGTCGAAACTAGGATTACCTATTCATTTAATAGTTTATAATTTTTAAAACTTTTAATTATTTATAATAATCAACAATAGAGATTTTCGGTAAATAAAACTACAATTAGTTTTTGCTATTTTTAGATTTAATTGATAGAATATGTGACGCTCAACCCCTGATCCAAAGGTCTAGGAATGACATACCGAAGCCGAAGCATTAAGCGGGATATGGAATAAAAGAATTTATATAGCGAAAATTAATAAAATTTATTAAATGAATAAAACATATAATATTGGCCATAAATCGTAATCATCTAGTGGTAGGAACCATTCGCTGCAAAACCGTTAACCCTATGTTCACAAGGTAGGTTATATAGAAGTGCTGATCAAGAAACAGGTAGACTTATTTTTCTTAAAAAGTTGTATGCTTTCGGCTAATAAAAGTGCAAAGTCAATGCATAAGCTTTGATGTCATCACTATATGTAATTTTTCTTTTCTTGTTTACTGTACTAACTTTCTGAAATATTTCACAAATATTAGCAGTTACCTCGCAAAATATTTTCAATTTCAGACTGTAGTGTATAATCCCGGACCACATTTATGAGCGATATCATATCACTAATTTTTCGCTCTTGTCTCTTCACCTTTTGCTGCAATATTTTTCTACTCTTCTCTAAAGATTGTTCACGTGATGTCTTGAAGTTCACTTGAACATTAAAATCTTTCAAAGCACGCCGTTTGTATCTGTAGAAAATTAATTTAGAGTCAAAAATGTCCAATGGAGATTTCACTTTCATTGTTTTTATTTTCATGAGTGGAAACTTATAAAAATGTAATTCACAGAATACTGTCTATCCAATAAGACAATTTGCTAATATAAAAGTTTGTTCACTTACAATATCTTGTTTTGGAAATAGCATTAGGGGAACATTATCATTGACAGCTGTATGTGATTCGATTCCATGAAGTTGATGGGACATTAACATAATCCTGAAATTAAAAATGATTTATAGAGGTATACATTTTTCATAAGAACATAATAATATATACTATAATGATCACAAATCTTCTTATCCAACAATTACCACTACATTGCAACATTTACACAATTGATATGAGTAGAATGGTACAGCATCTTTTAGCAGACAACATGGCTTGCTAGTTATAGTCTGCATCCTTAAAATGAAGACTATAAATCTTCGCAGATTCATAAAATTTCCCCTTTAATAGTACTACACTTAACCAAGCATTCCTCTTGTTTGGATCTTCAGGGAAACTGTAAATAGAAATAAAAAGAAAAATAGTAGAAATGTCCAAAATTAGGCTATAAACTGTTTTTAATAAATCATTTTGCTCATTTAATTTACAATGTTTTAAAATCTTGGATCTTCATTATGTAGATTAAAAGGTACGCCAAGACTACAAGCACTACATATCAGTAAATACTTTAAACAGGAAGTTTTTATCATTAGACCAATTTTTAAAAATAAGAAGCTTGTCACCCTACTCCTCTTGTTTATGTATAGTTTACAATACAATAAATCGTATTTAACTGCATATTAGTGGAATAATTCGCTGTGGGAGTTGATGCAAAGAAAGTATCGTTAATTTCTGTATGTGTTATTATAAAATAGCGAGACTTTTAGTGTTAATTTCCCTAAAATGTTAATGTAACTCAATAAGAATTTAATTCAACTTACTTGTGGAATTTCACGCCTGATGTTGGATGCCAAACACTTTTGCAACCACGAACTACACAACTCATTCTAGTACATCACTTAAACACACCATTTATCATATAAAACCTCAGTTATACGATCGAATTAGACGAAATTCATAAACTAACTTTTTGACAGAAAGCCACATCTAGTTTCAGTGTTGCCAAAATAGATTTCTAATTTTTGACGAATTCTGGGGACAACTTTGTGAAATAATATTGTTATAATATTTTGAATCAAAGGCAAATTTCCTTTTTATTTAATAAAAGATTCCATTACATAGTACTAATCTCTGTCTATTGTTTGCAAATAAAATAAAAACTTTTCAAATTTTATAATAATTTTTTAGAACTGATGGAAATTGACGAATTTTTTTACTTTTATATATATGTCGGCACGAATATGTTAATTAATTTATAGATGACGTAAGAAAAAGGATAATCTAAGTTCTCTAATCTAAAATCAGCAAACGTATGACAGCATTGTGAATAGCAGAGTTGGTGTTGGTAGACCACGAAGTACACATCATGATCAAATAAAAGTGTTAAAAAAAGGTCAGGTAAAAAGCATCTCAAATAAACGTGCGTATATGAAGAGTTTAATGAAAGTAGATGAAGCGAAAGCCGATTGTCAGGATCGTCGCAGGTGAAGATTCATAGTCTCTGCCTACCCCCATGGGAATAGGCGTGATAATATATATGTATGTATGTATGAACAAATAATTCATTAAAAATAATAAAAATATTTATTTTGTACAGCGCACTTGTGTTAATTTGCTTTTATGTTAGTCGGTGCAAATTATCAAATGATAACATAAAAGAAATAACAGGTTCTTTAATTTTATATCGATTATTGAGCATTTGTTTAATAATTACCGACCTGGACCAGATGCATTGGACACTGTGCCTCGAGTCTTGGAGCAGAGAGCCCCGAATTGTAGTCAGTGTTCACTCATTTATTTACTTTGTCTACTTATAATTATTATTTGAAAATTATTTTGTAACAATTGTAATCTTTAATAGATTATTTGAAATGTTCTTGTGATTTATTATTTGGAAGGATTAAACTAATCTACTATTACTGTTTAAGAAATTACTGACTTTGGCTTTAAAAGCCGACGTTCCTTATCTTTAAAAAAACCCAGTACCGCCCTTTCTATTATGACATCTAATTTTCTTGCAGAAAATTAAACCTACAGCTTCTATATTATGCTAATTTATTCGATATTAATATTATATTTTGCTAATTTTTCGTTATTAATATATAACAAGATAAACGAAAAAAAGTATTATTTGGGTGAAATTTACCGTATGTCTTGGTAACCCGAACGATAGAGCGAGTGAGATGAAAGACATAACAAAGGTCAATGGAGTCCATATTTTTGGTCTTCAAAAAAATGCAATTGCATTGCAATCTCCATTGTGTGTAAGCTTCTTGGACACACCACACGACTATGTGTATACATTAAAAAAAATCAACTTCCAGTTAAATGTACTATATCAATGTGGTGCGCCATATAGACAGTAAGACATCTTCGTGTTGTTCTTCCATATAAACCCAGTAGTTGTGAGAAAAATGAATTTGATATACAAAGATAGACAGCTGGGCAGACATGACGAATCCGTGCAGGAACGGAGAAAGAATACAATTTCCTGCGGCCGGGCGGCCTGTCGTAAGAGGCGACTTAACAACCCACAACCAGATGGTAGGGCATTTGCCGGACTGGATGGCTACCACCCCTGGTTTAAAGTATGTCGCCATAACAACCTTCGAGTTGTGTTCCGGCATTAGTGACCAGGTTCCAGTTTCCCTTAAGAGAGCAGCAGCGCATTTGCAGCAACTTGGTGTTGCAAATGTCCATAGGCGATGGTAACCGCTTTCCATCAAGTGGGCCGTCTGCCTGTCTGCTGATCTCCTGCAATAAAAAAAAAAAAAACGAATGGAAACTGACAAATTAAATATAACTTTTGCATTTTGCGTTTTGCATTCCAACAAAACAGGTATTATGTGTTGACTGAGACACACAGTGTTGTTAGAAGAAAGCATGTAATAATTTGCCATTATTTAATATCTATAGTATAAAAACTCACCAATTTCATCATCATTTTATACCTTTCTCTTTTACTCACCAGCATGACATCTCTTTCCTTGATGTGACAGATCTGAGATAGCTGTCAATTCATATGGTCTTCAGCACACCAGCAAGAAACTTGCTGCAACACTGTGTGTCTCAGTCAACACATAATACCTGTTTTGTTGGAATGCAAAACAGTTATATTATGTGTCTCTGTCGACACACAGTGTTGTTAGAAGACCGTTTGTTATCTGCTGGTGAAAACACAAGTAATACAATGCATATGATGATTAGAGATTTAAAATATTTCTCAAAGTATATCAGATTTACTTTAAGAATTTTAATTCGTCTGTGAAGGAAAATAAAAAAATAATACTAATAACCTCACAATTTATCAATTTCCAACAATATTGATTTATATTATTATATGGATAATAGTCTCTCCCTGTCTCCCTAGGTTTGCTGGAAGAAAACTCTCTTTGGAGTTGTTAATCTTGTTTTGGTACATCACCACTCTCTGTAGTTTTATATGTAACTACTTTGTGTACAATAAAGAAAGAAAAAATATAACTGTTTTGCATTCCAACAAAACAGGTATTATGTGTTGACTGAGACACACAGTGTTGTTAGAAGAAAGCATGCAATAATTTGCCACCATTTAATATCTACAGTATAATTACTCACCAATTTCATCATGATTTTATACCTTTCTCTTTTACTCACCAGCATGACATCTCTTTCCTTGATGTGACAGATCTGAGATAGCTGTCAATTCATATGGTCTTCAGCACACCAGCAAGAAACTTGCTGCAACACTGTGTGTCTCAGTCAACACATAATACCTGTTTTGTTGGAATGCAAAACAGTTATATTATGTGTCTCTGTCGACACACAGTGTTGTTAGAAGACCTGTTTGTTATCTGCTGGTGAAAACACAAGTAATACAATGCATATGATGATTAGAGATTTAAAATATTTCTCAAAGTATATCCGATTTACTTTAAGAATTTTAATTTGTCTGTGAAGGAAAATAAAAAAAATTAATACTAATAACCTCACAATGTATCAATTTCCAACAATATTGATTTATATTATTATATGGTCTCTCCCTGTCTCCCTAGGTTTGCTGGAAGAAAACTCTCTTTGGAGTTGTTAATCTTGTTTTGGTACATCACCACTCTCTGTAGTTTTATATGTAACTACTTTGTGTACAATACAGAAACAAAAAATAATAATCCTCCTATCTGAAATCAATTATTATTTTAAAGAAAATGTTGATTAGATGATAAGATCTCAAGGTTCCTTGGTAAAGAACTTATCTTATGAATCTTTCATTAAAAATGGAAAACCTAAAAGTAAACGTAACTAAAGAGCCTTAATAACAACTAAAATTAGCTTATAGCTAATCTTGACTAGGTTTGATATCATTAATAGAAACATCTGTATGTTTCAATACTTATAAGATTCCTCTAATATCTCTTGTACTGGTCATTTTATAACTAACATCTTGTATAAACATCTAGCTAATAGATATATATGTAGAGTAGTATTAATCTCTCCCCCCCCCCCCCTTTTTTTTATAGAGTATTGTATATTTACAAAAAATATTATATACAATGTCTCTGAAAACAGTAATTATGGTTCTTTAAGCAATTTTTATCTTTCAAGATAATGATAGAAATGTATAAACTTGTACTCATTCTCTATCTAGGCTTTTTGACCTTTCAGATACTGTTATAAAATGTTTTAATGTGTGTTACAGGACAAAAACAATAATTTCGGTGTTTCCGTAACATCCAGCTAGGACTGCTTATTATTTTTATTTATAATCTTGTTATTAAACAAAGTTGTGGCTACCAGCTAATTGTTTTGATTGTCTGGGGATGTCCTGGTGTCAACAGATCATAGATTCTACAGCCTGAGGCAAGTAATAGTAGTGACTATCCAGCTACTAATATGAAATTATATATACTTATATATATATATATAATTTTATTTATTTATTTTAATTTTGTCAAATAGAAATGCTAATATTCTAGACAAATAGCATTTTAAATTTCTGGTTTAACAAGTGAAATGGTCTTAAGTATTTGATGATCATCTTACATCTCTGATAATGTTATTATATGATAGATAGAAAACACTTTAATTTACACCATTTCAAAAAACTTAAGAACTAGTAATATATGGTAGCCTTTTAAAATTTATTTTTGGCAATGTCTATTGTAGAAATATAGTAATTGTAAGTGGTAAGTATTATTAAGTAGGTGTCAGCCAACTACTTTGATAAGTCTTGCCATTTGTGATTCAGTAAGAGACTTGATCATTCAAACTCTAACTTTTTAAGCAAAAAGGGGCAATCTGTCTGTCTGTCCATCTACTGAGATCTTCCTCCTGTCTTAAATGAGAATTGTTAATAATCTTTGCTTTCAAGTTTGGCCTCCGAAAGCCCTTGGTCTATTCTGGTATTAATAAAAGGAAATTTCCTTTAACCTGGTTCAAGTAAGACAGTATTCTATTAGGCTGGGTGGGGAAAATTGCCAAGCCCAGTCGAAAGTCTCATTTCTACCGAATACATTGTAGAAAAATGAGCACACCTGTCTGGAGCCACTCATCACATACTTTGATGAAAATAAGTCCATGCCTTAGACGCTCCAAATTTTGAACATAGCCTCCATGGCCTGGAGCAGAAGAAGCCACTTCAGAACTTTAGGACCATTTGACATCTGGCTTCTTGTTCAGTTTAGCTTCCCCGAGAGCTAAGTGGCAGAGAAAGAGAGTTATGCTCCATTGTTCTGTGAGATTCGACAATCTGGTAAGCATCTTTATTTATTTACTTTTTTAGGTCAAGGGATTACATCCTTTGCTCACCATGTATTACAATATGCTCCTCTTTGAGTCATACACTGACTATTTATTGTTACAAACATAGTATACATCTCTTTCCTCTTTGAACTCCAAGAAATTGATTACAGGCCCACTTTCCAATCAGTGAGCAAATCCTGTTTAGCTGAGCACCTCAACCTGAATTTGAGGTCAAAAGACTGAATAATACACCTATTTGACCACTGGTTCTGGAGCCCTGCTCTCCTTTGATCAACTTTATTTCAGGTCTTGCTAAACAGTAGGGTTAGATATTCCCTCTTGGCCTGCTCTGTTTGAATAATTTTAGGAACATTTGCACACGGTGGTGAAGTCAATTCTTTAAAATTGCATAGTATGCAAAATCTCAATTTAGTCATAACCCCTCTAGGAGTAGTAATATGTCTGTTCCACATGTTTGAAATCAGATATGTTATTTTTGTTATGGTTTTTATGACAATTTCACTCTGCCTCGCCTGGTATCCCAGACAGTTATAACAATAGGAAAACAGACCTTAGACATTGGAGCAAATAATTTGATCATACCTGGGATTTAATGCTCACATGATGGCAATTGTAAGATAGACTTTTTGATAACTTATGTGCCATCCTCGTATCCAACATTCTCAGAGTTTCTGCAACCTGAGAATCAAGGACCTTCCGTCCTGACTGATTCTAGAGTAACTGGATATGGTGTCTATAGGATTTCTGCAATCCAATTTGCTATAATAGCAAATATTTTTGTGCCAAATGTTAAGCCACAAAGCAAGAGCAATAAAGAGGGGAGTTTCCAGTCTTTAAACATCAATTGAGATACTTTTTATCATCTTACAGAATGTCACAGTCTCATAGCATAGACACTTATGATATTATAAGTTTGTATAAATAAGGTTTAAAATTAGTATACAAATAGACCACTACTTTGCTGTCTTAAGATTAATCAAACTATCTTTAATGTTATTATAATGGTAAGATGATAAGCTGTTATTTTAACCCCTGCTCTTTTATATGTAATTAATATAATTATTTATTGTTGGGGTCATGTCAGAAGCGTGCTCGTCGCGATCCCCGCTGGCCCAGAGGGCCACAATTCTGACCAGAATTCACCCGCGTGCAGTGCACGATAGGGCGTCCCCCGCAGGCGACGCTCACCGATGCGCCCCCGTCGGTGTGAATTCTCGCGCATGCGGCGAAGGGGGCCGCCACCCTTCACGCAGCGCCAAACCTGGCGGGTCGAGAGGAGCAGAGTGCCGTATAGGCACGTGGAATGTGAGAGGTGGGATGAAAGATAGGATGGACGAAATGATTGATATAATGAATGAGAGAAGCCTGGATGCCTTATGTCTGACAGAGACAAAGCGGAAGGGGTGCGACGTCGATGACCTCCCCGGTGGCATGCTTGCTCTGTGGTCCGGCGTGGACCTGGACGAGCGTGCGAGTGGGGGGGGTAGGCGTCTTACTCTCATCCCGCTTTGTGTCTGGAGTAAAAGCTTATTGTCTGGTGAACCCGAGACTTCTCTGGGTCCGCCTAAAACTGGGGATCACGCGAGTTTTTTCTGGTCGCAGCTTATGCTCCCGTCAGCTCAGCGGATCCCCAAGAACTCGAGAAGTTTTGGGAGTCTGTGAGAGAAATTCTGGATCTGGCTGAAGGGAACGAAAGACTAATTATGTGTGGTGATCTTAATGGCTGGGTGGGGACCAAAACGAGACGGCCTTGAGGCTGTCCTTGGACCCTATGGTGACAAGAGAGTGAACGATGCTGGTAGGCCAATCATAGACGTATGCATGGAAAGAAACTTGCTTGTGTCGAACACCCTATTCCATCATAAGGATATTCACACGTATACATGGAGAAATGAATGATCAGAAAAAGTATGATTGATCTGATTTTAATTGATAGTCGCCTCCGAAACAGAATAATGGATACAAGAGCCTACAGAGGCCCCACTCTTGAAACGGACCACTACCTGGTGATAAGCCGGTTTGTGGACCTTTTCAAGAAGTGGAGACACTGGCGAGAGCGTACCAATTTCGGGGAGCTTGAAAGAATAAAGTGTGAAAAATTGGAAGATGTTAGTGTAAGGAGTATGTATGCGCGCCTAGTCGAAGAAAGGCTTGCAAAAGCGGACTTCTCCGACTTAGATGTGGATAATGACTGGGATAGTATGAAAGAAAGTATAGTGGAAAGCGCAAAAGAAGCATGTGGATGCGCGAAGAGGCACATAACAACGAAAGGTGATGAATGGTGGGACGCGGATGTTAAATCCAGCGTAGAGAGAAAGAGAAAAGCCTGGCTGGATTATGTTGCTTCCTTGCAACAGAATGACAGTATGAAAGAGATGAAGAAAGAAATTTATCGCCTCTGCAAGAATGAAACCAAAGCTTTAGTGAAAGAGAAGCGCGAAAGAATAAAATTGAAAGAAGAAGAGAAGCTGACGGAGAACTTCGAGGCGAATACCAAACTCTTTTGAAGAGAGGTTAAGAAGTCTCGGGGTTGTTCGTCAGCTTCCAGAATGGAAAGAATAAAATCTAAAGCAGGGGACGTTCTTGCTAACCCACAAGAGGTATTAGCGCGATGGAGTGAATATTTTAGAGAAATGTATGATAATATCCCGGATGCTGGCACCACGACTGAGTCTGTGACCGACTCCGAGGAGTCAGCATCCGAGATCACTTTGGAAGAGATCGAATGGTCGATAAGAAGTCTGAAAAATGGAAAGGCAGTAGGAATCGATAGTGTGTCTGCTGAGATGATCAAATCTGGTGGAACCTGCGTCCGGGACGCTTTCCTGTCCTTATGCAACTTGTGCTGGAGGACGGGAAAGGTTCCCAAGGACTGGAGGCGCGCTGTCATCGTGCCCTTGTATAAAGACAAGGGGTCACGTATGGAGTGCGCCAGCTACAGGGCCATCAGTTTGATCAGCACAGCATCTAAAGTGTATGCGAAGATTATTGAAAAGAGAATGAGAGTTGTATCCGATGGATTACTGTGGGATGCACAAGGTTGTTTCAGAAATGGAAGGGGATGTATGGATCAAGTTTTCTCTCTCCGCAATATCGTAGAGAAGCAGCTGGCTATGGGCCGGAAGGTTTTCTGCGGTTTTGTGGATCTAGAGAAAGCATTTGACAGGGTTGTGCGGAAGGACCTCTGGGACATATTGCCCGGATATGGGATTAATGGCCAATTGATGCGTGCTGTGCAGTCCACTTACGAGGGCTGTATGGCATGCGTGCGGGTGGAAGTGGAGCAAGTGAATGAGTTTGTATATCTTGGATGTGCTTTTAGCAGGGATGGAAGGTACACCGCTGATATAGAAAGAAGAGTAAATTTGGGGAATAGTTTGAATGGAGCGTTAGGTAAACTTCTAGGCGCTAAGAACCTCAGCTAGAAGGCCCAGCTCGCCATACACAACGCGGTGCTGGTACCTACGCTCACGTATGGAAGCGAGAGTTGGGTATGGAAGAGAGAGCATGAAAGTAGAGTAAACGCGGTTGAGATGCGAGCACTGCGCAAAATCTGCGGAGTGACGCTCGCGGACCGCGTTCGTAATACCGAAGTAAGAAAGAGAGTTGGTCTGAAAGAGAGTGTCGGGGTGAAGGTAAGGAAAGGAATGCTCCGGTGGTTCGGGCATGTAGAAAGAATGCATGATGAAAGAATGACTAAACAGATATACAATGCAAAAGTGGATGGATGCAGAAGTCGTGGAAGGCCACGACACACCTTCCATGATCAAATTGATCGTGTACTAGCGGAGGGTGATGTCAGGAGCCTTAAGAACAGACGAGTGTGCATGACAAGAGTTATGAATGTCAAAGAAGCAAGTGAGGTGTGTAAGAATGGGCCTAAATGGCGCTCTGTTGTTCGTGCCTACCCCGCAAGGGAACTGGAAGGGGGGGAGGAGTACTTCTCCCTTCTGCAACCCCCATGTCTAGGAGACATTTAGTTTTTGAGATATGATTTTTTTTATAAACATTACTAATTTCTTTCAAAATGGTGTACTTATTTCTTATGTCTAAAGATGAGAAATGTTGAAGAGAGGTAGTGGTCAATGTAAAAAAACATTTAAAACAGTCTAAAAACGCAGACTAAAGCCCACAAGCCGAGCGAGTGAATCAAGTGTGCCATGACAGCGGTCAGCAAATGTCACAACCGATTTGTAACCATCATTTAAATAGATATCAATGAATAAATGGTGACCAGTCGGTTCTGGCACTCGCCGGCCGCTGCGGCGGCACGCTCGCTACGCTCGCTCGGCTCGTGCGCTTTGGTCTAAAGACTAACCCAACCTAACCAACTTACCGTTTTAATCACTGGTTGCGACTTTCGATCACCCCTCACAACCTTAGTGGCTATAAACTGTAAGGATATCCTTAACTCAAATCACCATTAATTTACCTCCCGTTTATCTATATCAGACCCAAAACTTAAGATAGAGGATTTCGCCAAAATCCAAAGTCCAGTGAGAAAGCCAGTTAACATAAAAATAATCAATATAACCGAAACAGCGCAAGTCGTCGAAAAATCCATAATAAAACACAAAGTATATTCATATAACTAAAAGAGAAATGGAATAAAAAGGCGGCAAATAGGGTATAGCAAATTATACATCGTTTTTTTTTTAAATAAATCGTTTAAAAACATACTACTAAAACAGACTCGCAATATATGAGCAAAAAAAACCATTTTCGTATTTAATCGATATTATTGACATATCGAATGGTTATTTTTTTTCTTATGCCTATTATCGTCGTCAAGTAAAAAAAAAAAGTGACAGTACTGTGATTTATTATTATGAACGTTAAAATTATAATAACTAATTAAAAACTCGTTTACTAAATTAAAAAACAGTTTTAGTGTTTATATATCAGGTGTAAGTGTATTCCTAAACACAAATCAAACTTTTTTTCAACAAAAGTGACATAACTTTGTTTATCAATCGTATTTTTGTTTTTCCCATTATTCGTTCAAAACTTGTTTCCTAGCCCAAATAACAAGTATAGTGTCTATATATAAGGCGTATGTATACCCCTAAACTTAATTTCCGTTAATCTGATGACACTCTGTGCAAAAGTTTAGCCCTCGGTGTTTTATTTCCCCTACTGAGATTTTCAGTTCCGTGTTAAAACAAGTTCAATCCTGTTTGAAAACTCGTAATTGTACTTGCATCTCATGTTCAGTAGAATAAGGCAAAATACTTCCCCCTTCGTCCGAGCTTGAGAAACGAAGATAATTTGTCGTAATGGTTTCATTCGAAACGCTAGTAATAACAAATATCACCCAAAGGCTTAAAGATTTCTAATGTTGCACATCCCACTTGAAAACTTGCTTGTCGTCTTGACTCATTATAACACAAAAGACGAATGGTAAGTGTTATAATGAAATACTATATTATAGCATTGGCAGTAATTGGCACTGTGTTGTCAACACCTCAAAATTCTATTAATATTGAATAGTTTTAACACTGAAATAATTTACAAATTTTGCAATGTTGACTTGACTTGACTTTTTAAATTGAATGGCAATTGGCTCGTTCTTTATCGAACCACCATTACTGCCAGTGTCAGGTGTGAAAAAAAAAAACAATGTCTACTAAATAGCGATTAGAAAAAGTGACAGATGACATTCCCGCGGAATCACGTTTTGGCGAATTTCTCCTGGTTTTCTTTCGTGTTTTTCTGTTTTCCTGGCTTTGTGTTGTCATTTATCTGTTGGTGTTGGCTATTTTTAAGTTTATTATTAGTGGTAAGTACTTTACTTCATAAATGTCGCAGTCGGTGGGAGAGAAAGTCCCTCCTGATAGGGGGAGACATTCTTTAGGAATGGAAGTGGGCGAATCTCATGCTATTGGCCAAACTAAGGAGAAATTACGGGCTAAACGTTCTTTAGAGGCTCCTTCAAATACCCCCGAGAAAAGAATTTTGCCCCCTTCAGTCTCTATCCAACACACATACACCAGACCTGGATTTGAGGCAAACTCGGATCTCAGGTATTCTGAGTCTGACTCAGGCCCTTTTATTGTTTACGTTACGGGTCCCGATGTGGACCTGCCCAAATCTTCCAACAATATGCGCGCCCTCAAAATAGCCCAAGTTATTTACAACAGCAAAGTCTCAGGGGTTGACGAAATAAAAAACATAGGAAGAAACAAAATTTCTATTTATTTTAAAACATTCTCTGAAGCTAACTCATTCTTATCCCACCCTCTCCTAGAGTTAAATAATCTTACAGCAATAATTCCCCGTTTCCAACTTACCCGTATGGGTGTAATTCATTCAATCCCTCTAGATTGGTCTTTGGAGGACTTGGTTTCATGGACTGAGTGCCGTCCAGAGTCTTCTATAGTAATTAAAGCGAGAAGACTAAATAAAAAAAAACGTGTTGAAGATACAACCTGCTGGGAACCCACTGGTACTGTAGTTCTCACCTTTTTAGGCCAATCCCTCCCAAGCCATGTTTATTGTTGCAACCTCTCTCAACCTGTTGGAACATATACCCTTCCCACTATACAGTGCCTAAAATGCTGTCGTTTCGGACACATCCGTGACAAATGCCGATCTAACTCACGCTGTTCTCGCTGTGCTGGCCCGCATGAAAATGCCACTTGTCAGGTACCTGAGGATAAAATTACTTGTTTGTTTTGTTCTGGTAACCATGCAGCCACTGACTCTAGATGCCCCGAACATGCACGCCAAAGAAACATTAAAGTCATAATGTCCACTGAAAATATTGGATATGTTGAGGCAGCCCGTAGATTTAAACCTGTTCGGACTTCATATGCTGACATTTCCTCAACAGTTCCAAACAAATCTGCCTACATACCCTATCCCTCCCCTAATTCTGTTCCCTCGCCTATGTGCCCTGAACCTTCTCCCAATACTATTCAATCTGCACCAAATTCTTCATATAGGAAAACCATCTATATACATAGAAAACCTAGACAGGAGCTAGGTACAACATATGATCATCTAGCCCATGCTAATATTGTCTCCTCACCACCTTCCTCTTTACCAAATGGTTGTGCTCTTGGCGATAACTCCCCTAATATCTCTACCGCTAATGATAATTTAGTACAAATTTTGTCAACAGCTTTAATTAATATATTTTCTAAATGTGGTGATATACAACCGTACAATGTCATAGATATGCTTCAAAAAATTATTACGTCACTTATAAACTCTTCTATCCAAAATGGCGAAGGTCCTTCAATGGAACTGTCGTAGTGTTAATAATAAAAAACATGAAGTATCTTTTTTAATTAATCAGTTTAATCCTTACCTTTTTGCCCTCTCTGAAACATGGTTGAACCCTGGTTCTTTATTTCGAGTGCCTGGGTTTTCATGTATCCGAGATGATAGATCGGATGGTTGGGCTGGTTGTGCTATTCTTGTTAGAAGAAATATTACATTCTCCCGTTTCACCCTCCCCCCTCACTCCCCAGATATTAATATTGTAGCTGTCCGTTGTCTTAATATAACATTTGTGTCTGTCTACATCCCTTACCCCAATGCTCTCCTCATACAAGAACTTTTCTCCCTCTTATGCCATCTTCCTGTCCCTCTCCTCATTCTAGGAGACCTAAATATCCGCCATACTTTGTGGGGTTCAGCTTCCTGTGATCCTATTGCTCCAGCATTTCTTGATATCTTAAATGATCTAAACTTATGCATCATTAATGATGGAACCCCTACGCGTAGAGTCTCTCCCCTTCAAAATCCGAGTGCCCCTGACCTTACTTTATCCTCTCCCTCCATAGCCTACTCTCTTTCATGGTCTGTTCTTTCTAACTGTTATGGAAGTGACCATCTCCCTATTCTTTGTTCCTTGCCTGATTCTTCACCCCCTCCTGTCACTCCAATCCCTCTCTTGAGATTTAGACTCGCACTAGCTGACTGGCATAAGTTCTCTTCCTTGGTACAAAGTAAATTAAACTCTCTTCCTGATGTTTCTTCTCTGAATTTTACTTCCCTATATGATGAGTATGTATCTGCATTGACATCTGCTGCTGAGCAATCAATCCCCTTAAAAAACTCTGTAAAAAATAAAATTCCCTCCCCTGCTTGGTGGGATTCTGAATGTTCCGCTATAGTAAAAAAGCGCAAAGAAGCGGAGATTAAATTTACCAGGAGCCTCACATATGATAATTACCTAGAATTTCAGAAAGTCTCTGCTTCCTCTAAAAGACTGTTGCGTTCAAAAAAAAAAAAAGGTTGGCAAGCCTTCTGCGAATCCCTTTCTCCCAGGACTCCAGCTTCTATGATATGGAAGAAAATAAAAGCCTTTAGAAAGTCCCAAAGTGACGATAATATTAATTCCAATAATCCATCTTCCTGGCTTCCCAATTTCATGCACAAGCTTGCACCTCCTTTTGTTCCCCTTGAACCTTGTCCCCCCATCAGTTGTTCCCCTTCAGATGAGTTGAATCCCATGAATTCTAAATTTTCCTTTGGAGAACTATGCGCTGCCCTAGATCATCTCCGAGACTCTTCTCCTGGAGTAGACGGCATTACTTATTCCTTTGTAATTCAGTCCTGTGAATCTTCTAAGCATTTTCTACTGAACCTTCTGAATCAGATTTTTCTCTCCGGATCTATCCCAGAGTCTTGGAAAAAGCAAATAATTGTTCCAATATTAAAACCTGGCAAGGATGCTTCAGACCCTGATGCTTATAGACCTATAGCCCTATCTTCAGTCCTTGCTAAAATTATGGAGCATTTAATTAAAAATCGACTCGAGTGGATCGTAGAAAG
Source organism: Dendrolimus kikuchii (assembly GCA_019925095.2). NCBI lineage: Eukaryota > Metazoa > Arthropoda > Insecta > Lepidoptera > Lasiocampidae > Dendrolimus > Dendrolimus kikuchii. The sequence goes on along the minus strand of JAHHIN020000030.1, from coordinate 6,830,939 downwards.
CAAAGGCATATTAGCCAACAGCCAGTTTGGTTTTAGACGAGGTTTAGGTACAATGGACAGTCTCAGCCTTATTACCTCAGACATCAGATTAGCTTTTTCCCGAAATGAACATGTCGTAGGAGTCTTTTTAGACATAACGTCTGCATACGACAACGTCAACCTTCAAATACTCAGGCAGAAGCTGCACAATCTGAGTATCCCCCCGAGGATTGTCAACATTGTTTCCAATATGTTCATGGAGAGATCAATCTCCGTCCGCGTTTCGGGAATCGACTCCCCCCCGCGTCTTGTATGGAAAGGTTTACCCCAAGGCTCTGTCCTCAGCCCGATCCTCTATAACATTTATACGGCTGATTTAGAATCTTCTGTAAGCTGCTTTTGCAAAGCCCTTCAGTATGCCGATGACATTGCTCTATATGCCACTTCTGACTCTTTCAGTGATGCTTCAAACCGTATCAATTCTGCTCTTTTTTATCTTAACTCATGGCTTTCAGAGCACGGTTTGTCACTTTCTGCTTCAAAAAGTTCGGCTGTAATATTCTCCCGCAAAAGAGATATTCCTGCCCTAGACATTCACATTAACAATCATCCAATCCAAATTGCTAACTCTGTTAAATTCCTAGGTGTCTTCCTCGATGCCAAACTTTCAGGCCTCCCCCATCTCAATTATATTTGCGCAAAAACAGAAAAAAACACTAACGTAATTCGAGCCCTGTCAGGTGTTAGGTGGGGATCTCACCCCTATTGTCAGAAGCTGCTTTATAATGCCATCATCCGCAGCCATTTTGACTATGCCTGCTTCATATTGGAACCCTGCAGTAAATCCGCTCTCATGAAACTGGAACGCATACAAGCCAAATGCCTCAGAATCATCACAGGCGCAATGAAATCTTCTCCAATAAATGCCCTTCAGGTTGAGTGTGTAGACCCTCCTCTTGCTCTTCGCAGGCAGCTTCTATCGGACAGATTCTTTTATAAAGTGATAGAGCTCTCAGATCATCCCCTTCTAGGTATCTTAGATCAACTCCTTCAAATATCGTTCACATCTAGTTATTGGACTCACAAATGTCTTCCACTTCTTATAAATTCGTATAAGAAACTAGTAGATCTCCCTCTTGGCATTTTCCAGAATTATAAAAATCCTGTTTTTGAGTCAAGTTTTGAAAGCCTTATTTATAAACCTAATGTTATTCTAAATCTAGATATTCACAAAAATTCTCCAGATGCTAATCAATTATTTTGTAAAATTACGCAGGATCGTTGGCCAGACCACCTTCAGTTTTTCACCGATGCATCACGGCTATCTCAAAATGGCCCTGTTGGTTCAGCTATTTGGATTCCCAAATACAAAATTATTTTAAATTTCAAAATTCCTCCTCCTAGTTCTGTGTTCACTGGCGAATCAATCGCTATTCTAGAAGCCGTCCTTTATATTGAATCCCATAACATAAGTAAATCTATCATTTTTACTGATTCCTTAAGCTCCCTACAGGATATCTCAAAATTACCTTTGCATGCTAAACATAACTTTGTCATCTCCCTAAAAATAAAGGAAGCCCTCTTTCGTTGTCACTCGTCTGGTTTAGATATAGTACTTGCCTGGATCCCAGGTCACTGTGGAATTGGTGGAAATGAGATTGCCGACTGTTGCGCCAAGGAAGCTGTCTGTTCGGGTAGTAACAAATATAATAAATGCTTTCCCCGCGATTTACGTTCTCTCGCGCGGCCCCAGATGTTTGAGACTTGGAATGGTATCTGGCAACAGTCCCGTCTGACTGTTGGCAGATACTACGGTAGTTTGCAACCAACATTACGTCCCAAACCTTGGTTCTTCAACTATAGAAAACTACCCAAAAAAGTTATATCAACTATAATTCGCCTGCGTCTTGGCCACTGTTGCTGTCCTGTATTTCTTGCAAAATTAAGAATTCGCGATAATTCTCTCTGTGAGTGCGGCTTAGCTGACGGCTCTGTCCATCACATTTTTTTCGAATGTCCCAAAATAGTTTCTCCCCTCTACAGTATATTACTCAAAGATTTTCCCCGACCGGTCAATGTGGACTTTCTTCTTACCGTAGCTGATAGTAGACATGTACATATATTATCAAAGTTTTTAACAATAAATAACATCTATCTCTAATGTAGTTAGTCTAACACTCTATGTTTTGTGTTGTCCTCAGGATCTCAGAAAGTGATTTGGAAGATCACCGACCAAATTTTTCTTTTCGCATTTATACTCTTATATGCACCTGACATTTTACCACCTACTGTGACATTGGCCAAATCAATGCAAACTGCGTTGGAGCCATAATCCAAAAAAAGAAGAAGAAGAAATGTTGCGTTCGGAGCATTCACTCCGACGCCCAGGGTCCGCTTTCCTACTTTTTCTACTCCACTTCGCGCGGTCTTCAGCATCCCCCGTTTTGAGACCATTGGTACGCATGTCATCCTTCACAACGTCAAGCCAACATTTCTTGGGCCTTCCCCTTCGACCGGGACCTGGCGGAGGCGGCATGGCTAGACATTTGTTCCCCACATAATTAGCCGGTCTCCGTAAAACGTGGCCGTACCAACGTAAGCGACACTCTTGCAATTTGTCTGCTATGTCACGGACATGAAGACTGCCGCGGATGCGGGAGTTCCTGACTCGGTCTTTCCGCGTCACTCCACACATCCATCGCAGCATATTCATCTCCGTGACACGCAGTTCTTGCTTGTGTCGCTCAAGTACAGGCCACGCTTCACTGCCATACAAAAGGACAGGTCTAATGATGGATTTATAGACCTGTCCTTTTAATTTAACCGGCATTTTGGGGTCACAAATGACACCTGTCACCTCACGCCACTTGGCCCAAGCTGCTGTGATACGGGCCTTGACGTCGTGGTCGATATCCCCGGATGCACTAAGTACAGATCCCAAGTACTTAAACTGATCCGTGCGCTCGACCGTATCTTCGCCTATGCGCACGGATGTGGGATCTGTAGTGTTGCAGGCCAAGTACTCAGTCTTCGCCACATTTAGTTTCAGACCGCCGTTCTCTAGCGACCTCTTCCACGCATTTACGCGTTGCACCAGGCGCCCCCTGTCCGAATCTGCCAGCGCGATATCGTCGGCATACATGAGCAACCATGGAGGTTGCTCATGCGCATCTCTGATGCTATTCGACACTTCGTCTAGTATCACGCTGAACAGAAACGGGCTAAGGACAGATCCCTGGTGCACACCTACGGTTATGGGGAAGGGTGTGGTGTCGCCAACAGCGGTCCGAACTATGGAATCGGAATCACGGTACATGTCCCGAATAATGTCAATATAGGTCTCTGGCACCCCTTTGGACCTCAGTGCCCACCAGATCATCACGCGAGGAACACAGTCGAAGGCCTTCTGCAGATCCAAAAACAAGAAATGCAGAGGCGTATTCTTCGACCTGTATTTCTCCATGATGATCCTTAGGGCAAAAACAGGGTCCATGGTACCGTGCCCGGGACGAAACCCATACTGACATCCCGAGACAGTGCACTCCTGCCGGATTCGAGAGTCGATAATGCGCTCAAAGAGCTTCATGGTGTGGGACATTACCTTTATTCCGCGGTAGTTTTCGCACTCCTGCACCGATCCCTTACCTTTGAAGACTGGGGTGATAACACTCAGTCTCCATTGGCTCGGGATGTTTCCGGTGCGGAGTATGCGGTTAAAAAGGTTTGTTAAAACGCCCACACCACGAGGACCCATCGCCTTCCAGGCTTCGATGGGGACTCCATCGGCTCCGACAGCTTTCCGATTCCTCATGCGGCGAAGAGCCCTATGGACTTCTTCAGGCGTTATCGGTGGCACTAGTCCTTGATTCGGAGGGAGGTTTGGTGGCTGTACCTCTTTGTGCTGCTTATTCAGCAGCTCGTGGAAGTACGAGCGCCATCTCTCCTTCACCGCGAGGTCCTCGCATAACAGGTTACCGCCAGGATCTTTAACACAGCGGCACTTGGAAATGTCCTGTGCCGCTTTGATCCTGGAACGTGCCAACTTATAAATGAGCTTCTGCCCCTCAGACGATTCCAACTTATCGTACAACGATCGAAAGTGGTCCCGTCTGGCTCTGGCTACAGCTCTTTTAGTGGCACGTTTTGCGGCCCTGTATGCGTCGCGATCTTCAGGAGATCTGGACGCTTGCCACTTTTTGAAGAGGGTTTTCTTCACCCTAACCTCCCTCTGGACTGTGTCGTTCCACCACCAAGTCTCCTTGTCACATTTGCGTCCACCCTTAGACACACCCAGCACTGCCTTTGCCGCTTTAGTAATGGCTGCCTGGATCTTATCCCAGTGGCTCTGGACTAATTCGCTGTCAGCTCCGACACACATCTCGACGGATGCTGAAGCGAACTCCTGGGATTTGCCTTCATCAAGCAGCCACCATCTAATTTGGCGTCGACAATGCTCAACGGGTTTGTCTTTAGGTTTTACGCAGAGGTCCATGACAAGAAGACGGTGCTGTGCCGTGAGACTCTCTCCGGGTAAGACCTTGCAGTTGGCTACTTTGCCGATATGGTGTCTCCTGGTGAGTAGGTAGTCGATCTGGGTAGCATGCCTCCCACTCTTGTAGGTGATTAAGTGTTCGGATTTCTTTTTGAAATACGTGTTCACGATGGCAAGATCGGCAGCCGCACACATTCGGAGGATGTCCTCCCCTTCTGCGTTGCGGCTTCCGTATCCAAAGCCACCGTGAACACGCTCAAATTCCTCCCACTTCTCACCCACATGACCATTCAGACCACCACCCAAAACGACTCCCTGTGATAACGGGATGCCACGCAGTACATCACCGATTTGATCCCAAAACCTCATTCTGTCAGTGTCGCTACAACCAGCCTGTGGCGCATAAGCACTTATCAAATGGGTCACAACCCCTTCGATAAGAACCGACACGACCATAAGCCGGTCGCTGAAGCGTTTCACCTCCAGAATGTTGTTTTGGAATTCCTCGGAGAGCACTATAGCAACCCCGTTTTCCCCGCCAGGAGCACCCGTATAGATCAGCTTGTAGCCATTCCCAATGAACCGGGATCTGCAGCCTTTCCACCGAGTCTCCTGCAAGAACGCCACGGCCACCCTCCGCCTGGAGAGTACTTCGGCCAACTCCCTTGCACGTCCGGTCAGCGTACCAATATTCCACGTCGCGAAGCGGAGTTTCCTGGTCTGAGTGTGGACTCGCGTCGTTAGCCGTGCCCGCCCTTGACACGGTAGCCCTTGCCCACGTGTCGCAGGTGTAGGGCGAAGCGGGTTACTGTGTCTAATAGTGTATTACCAGAGTGTGTATAATCAGTAACTAGAGAGCGGGTTACTGTGTCTAATAGTGTATTGCAAGTCAGTGTATTAAAAGTAGTAGTCAGCGGGTTAGAGTCTATACAACTTAGTTAACGTACGAGTGTACCGATTACGGCTTTAATATAGCCAATGGTTATTTGATTGTAAATACAACTCAGTAGCGTTCAAATAAACGACGTGAACCGTAAGAGTGACTGGTGTATTATTTCCACCGGCATATCCCGCCAGCGCCTCCTACAGGCTTCCACCGAAAGCCCTGTCGGAGACCCGCTACAGTTCTTTATAGGTAGTATATCATAAAGGGAGACAGGGTATAATGGGCAGTTGAAGAAAATATGGTCAATAGTACCTTCCTCTGTATCACAATCACAAATAGGAGTGTTTCTCACACCAATCCTGTACAGATGCACCGGAGTGCACGCGTGACCCAGTCGCAACCTACAGATCACAGATGTAGCTCGTTTATCAGCTGTACGATATTTGCTGAACCATGTCTTAACTGGGATCTCGGGAGAAATATCGTTATAAAATTTGCCTTTAAACTGACTTGACCTTTTCCAATCCGCTAACCAATCGGTCCTTAGATCTAAATAGGCTATAGAACAGAGATCTTGAGACAGAACGTCTGTATAATCGGAGCATCCTGTCGACACAGCAGACTTAGCCAAGCTGTCTACTGTTTCATTCCCAGATATGCCAGAATGGCTAGGAATCCATGCTAGTATGACTTCTAAATTGTAGGATTGACATAAAAGGAGCTGTTCTTTAATTTTGAGAAGTAGAGGAAAGCGAATTTATATGTCTTCTGAAACGATTGAATTAAGACACCTTAATGAGTCAGAAAAATTAAGTACCTTGCTAAATTTATTTTTATTAGATACAATAAACTTAACAGCTTACAACAAAGCTATTGATTCTCCCGTAAATATAGAGGTCAAAGGGGGACACTTGAAAGTAAGTGCCAAGCTTGTATGAAGGGCACCATACTGCAGCACCAACAGAACCATCCTGAGCTAGCTTAGAATCATCAGTGTAAATTGGGCGCCAGTCAGACCATTCTAACAAAAGCTTCTGATTAAAAAGTTGATTTGCATTGTGATCGTTTTTGGAGATATTAAAATTTAAAAGAATTTTTGGTTGATATATTAGGATTTCATATGAGGAATCAAACGGGGCAGGGTTAGGTATTTGGAAAACTGAATTATTTAAGTGAGATACTTTTCTAAGAGACTTAATTAGACATGATGGTTCCTTAACGTGCCAGTACGGGTTAGTAGGCATCAGTGTAGAAAGGGTCTCAAGTTTCAGGATTAGGGGGTGGGAAGCATATTGAATGATTTTGAATAAAAATCGATTACATAAAAATTGACGGCGAAGGGGGAGAGGGGATCTAGAGCTTCAACTTGTAGAGCATTTGTAGGGGATGATTTCATGGCTCCCAAAATTACTCTGAGGCATCTAAACTGGAGTTTATCTAATTTTATTAAGGCTGTTTTTAGACAGGGTTCAAGAACAAAAACAGCATAATCTATGACACTGCGGATTAAAGCATTGTATAAGAGCTTCTGCGTATAAAGGTGAGCTCCCCACCAGACACCTGACAGGCATCTTAAGATGTTTAAATTAGTTTCTGCCTTTTTGGTAATATGCTGCAGATGGCAAAGTACTGACATCTTGGAATCCAAAAGAATTCCAAGGAATTTAACAGAATCATAAACAGGAATTAAATGTTCATTACAGGATATTTTGATTGTTGGAGGACTGCGATTTCGTGAAAATACTATGGCTTTGCTCTTTTTTGGAGATAGTTCTAATCCATTTTCCAGCAACCAATTGGAAAGATAATATAATGCTTTATTCAACATAGATTCAGCTTGTGACGTTGACTCAGCTGATGCATAGAGAACTATGTCATCAGCGTATTGAAGAATACTACAGAAGGATGTTACTGTCCGATCTAAGTCGAATGTGTAGACGTTATACAAAAGAGGGCTCAACACAGAACCTTGAGGGAGACCTTTCCATACACGGCGAGTGGAGTGAATAGAACCATCAAGTCTAGTAACGACCGTTCTGTCCATTAAGAAGTTACATATATAATGTGTCAACCTCACGGGGACACTCAGCTGTTGCAATTTCTGCCTGAGGTGGTGAAGTAAGACACTATCATAAGCAGTTGAAATGTCCAAGAAGACAGCTGCCAGAACTTGCTTTTTAGACAGGGCGATCCTAATGTTCGTGGTCAGTACCGAGAGGTTATGCAAAGTATTTGAACCTCAGAAAAATTATTAGAGCTAGGCATGTTTGCTGAAGAGTTTCTTGCGCCGCTTCTTCTCTTCAAGCCATAGCATGTTGCGAAGCGGTAGTAAATTAGATTAGGCTCCCATAGAGTAAATAATAACCATAAACAAAATTAAAAATAAAATTAAATAATTAAAATTAATAAGTTGGCGGTAGGCTAAATAAAACTTTAACAATACTCGTTGACACTTGACATCTTTGTCTTCCGTGATCACGGCCACTGAAAAGTGGCCGAAACGTCGGAAAAGCCAAAATCAAATAAAATTACCGCGCTTAAAACCGGTAAAACGTAGTTTTATTATTTATTATACTTGAACCTTTACGAAAACCAAATTGGGTTTGTGCAAGAACGGAGTTAGATTCAAGGAACCATTCCAGACGGTTCTTGAGAAGGTGTTCCATTAACTTTGCTAAAGTGCAAGATAGAGCTATAGGACGATAAGAGGATGGGTCAGAAGGATTTTTGCCTGATTTGAGAATGGGGATGATTAGTTGGGTCTTCCACGAGCCAGGGATTACACCCAACTCAAAGGATTTATTAAGAAGTTTGAGAATTATAATTTTAGTGAAGCAACCAGACTTGGAAAGAAAAGAATATGGGATACCATCTAGGCCAGGTGACGAATCTTTCAGACGATGTAGTACCCGAGAAAGCTCGGGCATGGTAAAAGGATCATTAAATTTATGGGAAGCGATTAATAAAGGATAAGGTGATGGAAGAGAGGAATGAGAGGGAACCGAAGGAGGTGCTAGTTTATTAATAAAAGAGTTAATCCATACTGAGTGATCATTAGACGTGAAGTTAGATGGAAGGCAAGAGCCACGGAACCGTTTTATTGCTTTCCATACCAAAGGAGATGGAGTTTGGGGAGAAAGGCTTTCAGTAAATCTAACCCAGGATAATTTCTTTTTTTTTTTAATAATCTTTTTGAAGCCGCCATGATTTGCCTAAGGTTTATATAATTTGAAATAGTCATGTCTGACTTATATTGTTTTTCTGCTGCCTTGCGTTTTTTATAGATTTCAGTACACTCAACATCCCACCATGGAGGAGAGTAACGCTTGTTTGGACCATTTTTCTTCATGGGGATGCAAGAGTGAGCAGCAGAGTGTAACGCTTCTACGAGTTTATCGTAGGCATGCAAAAAGTTAGTGTTAGTTAACTCTGGGATACATTTGGTTTGTTTGTCAGTTTCGATGCTATAAGTAGCCCAATTAGCTTTATTGGTGTTATACTTCAGAAGCGGAGAGAATTGTCGCGTAGGGATTGCGAGATGAGGCAAGGAAATGAGGCTTGGAAAATGATCACTACCATGAGAATCCTCTAGTACCGTCCAGGAAGCGATAGAGCGGAGATTTGGAGAACAGAAGGAAAGGTCTGAATACTGGGAGGAGCATTTGGAGCTGTCCTACGAGTTGACGAACCATCATTCAAGAAGCAAATATTGATGCGATCTAAAATATCAACTAGGTCACAACCAAATGAATCATAGTGCGAACTACCCCACATCAAGTGTGAGCAATTAAAATCACCTAAGATCAAGAATGAGCCCGAAAGCGAAGAAAAAATAGATTCTAGGATAGGAATTAAATTTGGAGTAGGATGAGGGATATATATAGATAAAATAGACAAGTTGTAATTTTGAATTTTCAATCCTACAATATTAATAGAATCTGGAAGAGACGGGAGAGGGAGAAGAGAGTAAGTAAGAGAGGATTTAACCAAAATGGCCGAGCCAGCATAACCATCACCCCGGTCATTTCGCAAACAGGCATATCCAGGTATCCGAAAATGATTACCAGGAATAAGCCATGTTTCCGAAATGGCAAAGATACTAGGGTCATGGGCACGAATCATTTGGCTAATCTCATGTTTTTTGGGATATAAACTACGACTATTCCATTGGATAAGGTTGAATTTTATTAATGATATTGAAAAGCTGGGTCAATTTGGAGGCAACGTTGGACGGTGCTTGATGATCATCAAATTTTGAAATTATGTTAATAAGCATAGTAAGTAGGCCATCCAAAAGATTATCATTACCATCACCGTTGTTTTGATTGTTTAGGAAAGCGGCACCATTTTGTGGGGGAGGAGGATTATAGTGGTTAATTAAGGCCTGATGGGCAAACCTATCATAGCCCGTAGCTAGAGGAGCACGAGGCTTAGGAGAAGAGTAGACAGTGCGTCTATAACTAGTTGATTGGGGTGACCTGGGAGAGGTAGGGGAAGTTAGATCTTTGGAGGGTCTAGAAGTAATAATATGAGGAGTAAAGGTTTGAGCAGGGGAGAACATTGTACGAGTAATATCAGAAAAAGAGCGGGCGCAGGGAGGGAAGAGGGTTGCAGCTTCTGAATAAGAAACATTGTCTTCAGACATTTTCTTTTTAATACATTTCTGTCTGTGGAATTCAGGACAGCTTTTGTCAGTAGCAAAATGTTGTCCAGTACAAAGGCAGCAGTAGGCATTATCTGGAGTTATAGAACAAGAGTTGCCTGTGTGCATTTGACCACACTTAAAACAACGTGGCTTAGATCTGCATTTGTCTTTCACATGACCGAAACGACAACAGGAAAAACATTGTATAGTTGGGAGGACGTAAGGATCAATGAGGAGAGATGTATAGCAGCAATATATATGTTTTGGTAAAGCTTGCCCATAAAAAGTTAAAACAACTGTTGTGGATGGGCACCATTCGGTAGAACCATCCTGATTCCGGACCTTCCTATTAAATCTCCTGGCCTTAAGTATGTGTCCGAATCCCAGGGGAATATCAAACTGCAACACAAACTCCCCCATAGACCAATCTACTGGGACGTCGCGAACAACCTCCATTCTTGTGACGTTGAAAGTCGGAATACTTGGTATGTAATTAGCGGTCAATAGTACCGGGTTGTTAACAAAATTGTTAGCATCCTGAGGAGATGTGAATTCGACTGAAATTCTGTTTCTCCCTACATTTTTTACACCTTGTTGGGTACTTTTACCCACATTGGAATTCAATAAAAATTTACCAAATTGCATTTTGTTTATAGAAGTTCCTGAATTGGGACAATGTTCTGTTCTATGTACGTGGACGATGAATGGACCTTTATCATCCTCCGTGTATTTATAAGGTACATCTAAACAAGGATGAATCCAGATATTTTTATCTATATTGGAGTCAGACGTAGATTTTTTAGCAGGGTCGTTAAAAATTTCTACCTTTGCAGCTCTTTTTCTAATATCTGCAGGTCGCGACTGAGTTCCACGAGTCTCAATAATGTGCGATTTATTAGATTCAAATTGAATACAAGCGTCAGGTGGAGGATCTGGTGGAGGATCCGGCGGATCCGGAGGGATCTTCGACATGGTCGAAGACCCCACCCCGGGGAAAGGTAGTGATAAAAAGACTTACCCTGAGAGGTTATGTATAACAAGTCTGACGAAAGAAATAGATAGCATACAGAAAGCGATTCTATTAAATAATATATACGTCACATTAACACAGAATAAGAAGCACATAAAAGAACAAGGAGAAATTTAAATATATTAAGTTAATTAATAGTTTTATGTCGTCAAAATCGCTAGCACGTGTTTTCTCCACGGTCCCAACTTTGACAGTCTCGTTGCAATGTTTTACCGGCAAAATTTTACAATGCATATGAATTGACAGCTATCTCAAATCTGTCACATCAAGGAAAGAGATGTCATGCTGGTGAGTAAAAGAGAAAGGTATAAAATGATGATGAAATTGGTGAGTTTTTATACTATAGATATTAAATAATGGCAAATTATTACATGCTTTCTTTTTTTTTTTTTTTTGTTTTTGAGGCGAGGGAAAATGCTTAACCGATTTACGCACAAACTGGGTCGTTGCTAGGGGAACGACACGCGTCGGGCGGGGGCGATAACACTGCAGCAATAGTATGCTCTTGGCAGCGCTCCGTCCGCGATCGACGTCACAGAATAGTGTGGAAGACTCTGAGCGTTGCTACACGAGCGAGCAACCCCAATACCCACTAAAAACTCCCTCCTCCCTGACGACCCTGCGCTTTGTATGTGTTGGAAAGGCTGAGATTTAGAACATAGTTACGCCCAGCCGATCCAGCGCAATAAAGTGCCTGGAGTGTGCCCTGGGAGAACACACGCCACTTCGTTGTGCGGGGGTACAAGGTCCTTTGCTCTCCTAGCAACCTAAAGGCCCCCCGCAGTAAACGGAACCTAACTCAGGGAGGGAAGTAATGCGCGTACCTGCCTCTCCGGGTGCCAGCTGAAGGCCGGCGACCTCGAGAAGACGCATTGGCACGCGCTGCAGGACTTCTCTCCCTGTCTCGTTCTGCGGCCTCCTTGAGTGACATTACTGTCTCGCAAAAAGTAACCGCAGCCCCCCAATTGTCGCTGCTCTGCAGCATGGCCTTAACCAAGTCGCAGAGCGAGTCGACTGGACCTACGTGCGTCTCAAGTTCGAAACGCTGCGGCGCCCATGCGGCGCACTCGACGACAAGCGTGTGTAACGCCGTGTCGAGCGCGCCGCACTGGCGGCAGTCCGGGGAAGGCAAGCAGCCCACAATGCGACACAGATACTTATCGAAACATCCGTGTCCGGTAAGTATCTGTGTCGTCCTGAAAGTCAGGGTGCCGCTGGTGCGGTTGACCCATTCCGTCAGCTGTGGCCTGATTGCATCCACCGTGTAGCCGCCATAGGCCGCAGGGTTGTCGAGCTCTTGAGACCAGACGGCGATCATGGAGGCGGTTTCCCGCTTCCTGATCGCCTCGATTTCGACCTGACAGAAGGTCAGGCCTCTAGCTAGGGCATCCCGCCGGGTGCGACGCACCTCTGCCAGGACGTTCGCCTGGAGATGCCAGGGCGGATCGCCTGCCAGGAGGGTGGCCGCCGTCCGCGACACTGTGCGATACCCCCGTATGGTCCTCACGGCCAGAAGCCGCTGCGCCCGGTGCAGCAGGGTTCTGTTGTGGCGGTGAAGTGCAGTGGACCAGACGGGTGCACCGTACAGCGCCATACTCCTCAGGATGCCAGAGTAAAGTTTCCGCGTCGCACCCCCCGGGCCCCCCACGTTGAGAAGCAGCCTCGAGAGTGCGCCCGCGGATTTGACGAGTTTGGGAACTAGCTGCTCAAAGTGCGCTTTGAACAGCCATTTCCCATCGAGAACTAGCCCCAGATATTTCATCTGGGGCCCTACTCTAATCGCCACCCCTTGGACCGAAACGGTCAAGTCCGCGGGGGAATTGCGAAATTTCCTATGGAACATGACGGCCTCCGTTTTCGCGGGGGAGACCCTCAAGCCCAGCCTAGCTATTCGATCTACGATAATCGCCAACCCGGCGTTGGCAACGTCCACGGATTCCGCAAATGACGCAGCGCGTACCGTGAGTAGGGTGTCGTCCGCAAAGCAGATCAGCCCTACCCCGGGCAGGACCGGAACCCGAAGGATCCAGTCGTAACCTACGTTCCAAAGAATCGGCCCGAGGACCGACCCCTGTGGAACGCCGCACGCGACGCGTCGCCGACCTAACACGGGATTGCCGGACTCACCGCCCTCCCAAAGGATATGTCGATCCTGCAGGTACGCGCCCAACAGCCTCGTGAGGTACGAGGGGACTCCATGCGCGCGGAGCCCCTCCCTGATCGTCTCATGAGGGAGGCTATTAAAGGCGTTCGCTATGTCTAGCGACACCGCAAGAACGACATCCTTCGCTTGGACGGCTTCGTCCGTCAACGTTCACAGTGTCTTGAAGGCGTCCATCGTGGAGCGCCTCCGCCGAAACCCGAACTGCGTTTCTGAAAGCCCTGGCTCCACAGCGTCGAGATGCTTCACGAGCCGCTCCGCCAAGATCTTTTCGAAGACCTTAGCGACCTCGTTCAGCAGCACTATGGGCCTGAAGGCGGACGGATCGTTGGGAGGCCGACCTCCCTTGGGAATCAGGCACAAACGACCCTCCTTCCATTGCGACGGGAACCGACCTGCGCGAATACAGGCTTCGAACAGTTCCCGCAGCTGGCCGCGTAGATGTTTAGCGGCCAGGAAGAGGAGTCGACCTGGAACCCCGTCGGGTCCCGGTGCCGTCTTCCTGCCCCGGAGCCGGTCCAGGGCAACGTCTAGTTCCCCCTCGGAGATGGAGTGAGGCTCCTCGTCCGTGGGGGTGTCGGGAACGGGTGGACCCATACTGGGGGGAGTGAAATTTCCCGGATCCGGGAAGAGCCCGTCGATAACCGACCGGAGCACCTCGGGTTCGAACGTTTCCGTGACCGTGGATGTGCAAGGCCGCAACGTGTTGCGGGCCCCACGGTACGGACGCCCCCAAGGGTCCCGATCGAGCGTCTCGAGGAGCTCGGCCCGAGCCCGGGCTTTCGCTTGCAGTATTGCAATCGAAAGGGCCTTTCTGGCCTCCCTAAACTCTCCCACGAGTCCATTTTCCGCGACGTAGTCCGAAGGACGGCGCGCCCTGCAGCGTTTGAGCCTGTGGCTGATGATGCGAACTGCCTTTCGCATCTCGCCCAGCTCCTCGGTCCACCAGTGGACCTGCTTGCACGGAGGCTGCCGCTTGGAGACGCGAGGCATCGCCACGTCGCAAACCCTCGTCAGGGTCTTGCGCATGTGCTCTGCCTGCGACTCCAGGTTCTCAAATTCGGCTGGGTGGGCCCAGCTTTCCGTGAGTGCCCACTCCTCGGCCTGCTCCGGATCGAGCTTGTTAAGGGCCCAACGCGGGAGGAGAGGGGGGCGATGAACAGGGCTCGGACCGGAGGAGGGGGTAAGCTCAAATCTGATGTACCGATGATCAGAGAGCGACTCCACCTCCTCCAGCACCCTCCATCCGACAACTCTGCGGGCGGCCGCATGAGTGGCGAATGACAGGTCGATGACCGATCCACCCCGCGCGCGCACGCAGGTCTGGACCGATCCCTGGTTCAATATGGTCAGGCCGGATTGAAGAGCCCATTCCTCAACCGTCCGGCCCCTAGGTTCCGTGAACGCATTTCCCCAGGAACAGTGCTTTGCGTTAAAGTCGCCCATCACGAAAATCGTTTTAGGCGACAGTCTGCCTATGGCAGCCCTGATGGCGTCCAAGCGAAGCTCGAACTCCGTCAGGGGGCGGTTGCGCGAAAAGTAAACGCCTATGACGACGATACTCCCGCTCTCCGCCACCGCATAGCCCTTTCCTCTTTCGAGACATATAAGCGGTGTGCCACATCCGGCTCTGGCCACCACCGCTACCACGTCGTCGAGGTCACCCACCCAATTGCCGCAAGGCGGCACGTAATAAGGTTCGCTTATTACGGCCAAGTTCGCTTGCCACTCCGCCATCGCCTGCAGGCACAAGTCCTGAGCGGTGGGGGAGTGGTTTACGTTCGCCTGAAATAGTGCTGTTACGGGCGTACTAGGCATTGGAGGTGTCCATTGCGCGTACTCCCGATGCACCCGTACGTTGTTTCGTCCTCGGATGGACGAATTTGCCCTTCACGTAGGGAGGCTGGCAGAACCTCGCTAACGTGGAATGGGCAGCGTTGAGTCCCCCCGCCGCGCACGCCGCGCAGTGGGGGTTCCGAGCCGTGCAGTCCGGCATCTTGTGTCCGCTCTTACCGCAGCGGAGACACAAGTTAGTCCGGTCCGGGCACGTGTCCGGACAGGTTTGGGCGCCATGGCCGACGTTGTAACACCGGTAACAACGTATCGGTCTGGCCTCCAGTGCTTCCACCCTCGCCGAGGTGAAGCCTACCACGAGGTAGCCCAGCTCGACGATGGCTTTGGCAGCAGCGACGGGGCACATCACGTACGATGCGCCCAAACCGCCCGGTCCTGCACCGATGTGCTTCGCGCGCACGTCGTCGAGCCGGCAGCTGCCGGCGCGCGCGATCGCGTCACGAAGCCCATCGACCGTGACCGATTCGTCCAGCCCAGAGACGTAAAGCTCCCCACGCTTTACGGGGCGGACGACCTCAGCCATCCCTACAAGGGCTCCGCGCAGAGCCTCGGCGACGCGGTCCGCCTTGGCCGCGCTCTCGGGTCCCGGCTGGAACTCGAGGAGACGCGCGTCCCTAACGGTCCGCACCACCTTCAGCCCCTCGCGGAGGCCCATGGCCGCGATGTCGACCACCGTCGAGGCCTTTGCGAAGACCTCGCGATAACCGACACCTTTCGCGGCCGCTGCCGGCAGCAGTTTAACGATAACTGCGGCCGACTTTGGCTCGCGGAATACGACCGCAGGCTTCGCAGCCTGTTTCCGCTGTTGCTGTCCCCGCCCCGTCGGCAGGGGAGCAGCTTGCGCCTGGGGGGGGAGGAGGCCCGTCGGCCCTCGCCCCCTTACCCTTTTTCCGCTTGACGACCGTCGTCCACGCCCCCCCTCCGGGGCGGGGGCGGGGGCCACGGGCACCGGCGGCGGCGCGACGTGCGCGACGCGAGCGCGGACGACGGGCGCCGAGACGACCGGTGTCACGGCCGCGGGCGCCGCCCGCTGCCTAGGGGCCGGCCTAGGAGCCGACACCACAGGCACGGGTGCCGTGGCGGGGGCCGTTAAAGCAGCGGCGGCGTCGCGTGCCGCTCTCCGCTGCATTTTCAGCCTCCACTTCACCCCCCCTCTATTCGTCTTCTTTTTAGGGGGGGCCGGTGACGGTGGGGAGTCCGTCACCCCGACAGCCGAGGCCGCCACCACCTCCATCGGAACCGGGGTACTTGTTTCCCCCGCATTCCGCCGGACGGCGGCTGCAGCCGTGGCCGCTTTTGGCCTAACAGCCACGTTTGGTGCCGGTCTGGTTGCCGGCGCCTTACCTCGGTCGGCCGCTAGCGGTGGACGGAGGTTCGGCGCGGCATTCAGCCGGTCCTCGATACCGGCGAACCGGGCATCGAGTATGGGGGCGACGACGTCGATCACGGCACGCACAAACATGTCGTAATCGATGCCGCCGAGCCCCGGTGGAGCGGGTGTCGGCGCCGCCCCGTTGGCGGTCGCCGGAGTCCGCTCCGTCCCGACGACGGGAGCCGGTGTCGGCCCTGCTACCGCAGCAGGGGCCGGACGCGATTTTTTAACCGCAGCGTGTGCGGCGAGCGGCTCCGGTACTGCCACCGCCTCCGCCGTGGCGGCCTGGGCCTTCCGCTTGACGGGTACGGGGGTCGGCGCCGCCATTACAGCAGGCGCCGGCTCCGCAACCGAAGCGGAGGCCTTTATGGCCTTACGCATATCTTCAAACTCCCTACGGTAGGAGCGGTTTTCCTCCCGCAGCGAGTTTAACTCCATGCGTAGCCTGGCGTTCTCGTTACCGAGCTTCCAGGCCTCGGATTCCGGATTTCGCGTGACCAGTGTGTCGACGATGTCCGACACCCTGAACGCGGCCTCCTTCAGCCGGCGCACGTAGACCCCCTTCAAATTGCCCGACGTTTGGGCAATATAAATTATCTCAGCGACCTGGGCGCTCGCCGCTAGGCGGAGCTCCCCAGGGCCGAGAGCCGATACGTCCCCGACGAGGGCGGCGCACTGGCTAGCCGCGGCCACTTTGGCGGCGGTTGCCTTGCGCGCCTTGCGCCCCCTTTCACCCCCCTCGGTACGGAGGTAGGCCTCCGCACCCGCGAGAACGCTAGAAGCCGCCGCGGGTGCGCCCCCCGTGGGGCGCAGAGGCGAACGCGCGCGCACTGGAGTGGAAGCACCCGACGTGCTGGCCGAATCGGCGCCGCTGCTCTGGGACCGGTCCCAGAAGCGCGACCTCGATCCGGGAACGAACATCGGGGAACACCATATCGGCACCGTTGCCGTTGATGACGTGGACGGCGTCGCCGAACCCGATGCCGAAGACGGTGAGGCTGCGAACGAAGACGACGATGTGCCCGCTGCCGCTGCCGCTAAGGACGAAGACGTCGCCGCAGCCGAAGACGCAGGCGCTGACATCGCGACAGCGGCTCCCGTCCCAGTAGGGAAGGAAGTCGAAGGGGTCGCCGCTGCCGCGCCTATTAAGTCCCTATTCACGACCCCGGCCGAGGGCGCGAGTGAAGCTCGCGCGACAACCGGTGTCGTGGGACGGCTGCTCTCGACGTTGCAGCCCGAAAGGTTGCAAGTCGATGTCGTAGGCACAGGTGAAGCCCGTGCGCTATACGACACCGTCGTCGTAGGGCACCCATCCCCTGCCGTCGCTGAACCGGCCGCCGTGTATACCGGACTACAGGCAGGCGCTTCAGGGCGGGAATAACTATGATCGCGAATCGCACCGTAGAGCGCGTGCTCCAGCGAGTCTGGGACGCTGCCGGACGGTGGGATGTGATCATGCTCTACGTAGGCGCCGCTCCCTTGCACGAGTGAGGCTCGCGCAGAGGTGGGTGGCGCCATGTAGGCATATTGAACTATGGTGCTTGCAGCGCTCACGGCCAGGCAAACGGCCGAGTTCGCTGCAAGCAGTACGTTCCTATCTATCTCCGGGTGTGCTGCGCTCCTGCGCGCGGCACGCCCGGATGGGGCCCTAGGCGCCATGGGAACCGGAGGCGGTCCCATCGCGCCGCACCTATCCTCATGCGTGGCGGCGGTCAGGTCTACCACCGCCGACGCATCCCCTACCGAGCCGGGCATATCGGCAGCCGTGAAAACGGCACTATCCGCATGCCCGTGACGCGGCCCGGCAACCGACCTGCTGCGACGGACCGATGAAGAAGACGCCTTTTTCACCCGCGTCTCCCCGATCTCAGGCATTAACCAGCCATCCTTGGCCTTCGTGTGGTCCCGCTTGCGCGGGACACTCGAAGGCCTCGGGGCCTTCTGGGGGCCTGGGCCATCCATTACTGGAGGCCCGTTCCCTTGCTGAGACCAGTCGACGCGTGTGAATATCTATCGACACAAACGACCGTTATTGCGTAATGCGCCTAGGCGCGCCGAAATGAACAAGCGAATAGAGCTTAACAACTCACCCCAGTCGAAAAACAACTGATTCGCGCCAGAATGGTACTAAATAACACTGTACACTATCACTACACAACTATTGTCGCAATTTGTCGCTTTTTAGGAGCGAAAAAGCGTGGAAAATTGCAATTTCCGCAAAGAGCACGGGCATTTGCGACTGCTTCGCGCGAATGCCCTCCAGGAACTTCATTACATGCTTTCTTCTAACAACACTGCGTGTCGACAGAGATACATAATGCTGTATTTTGTTGTTGTTAAAGTGGGTGCAAGTTTATTTGTACACTCGGGCACTCATTTTGCTTTCTCAAGCAGAATGAGTGCTGGAGTGCCTGCCCTGTATATAACCTATCCCTATGAGTCTCAAATCAAACATTTCACTTATTAGTGTATATCTTTGCATAAGAAAGTAGTTGTATAAGAATGTTATATTTCAGTTTAAAATCATACACATGTTCTTGCCAAAAGGTGGCGAAGTCCATCAATGGGGTAAGTTCATACACCTCTCATTTTATACCTTTTTACACCAACTATAATTCAAAGACGGAATTCAATGGTGTCTTAGCTTCACTGAATTATTTGTTGTTCTTGTATATTCAAACACGGAAATAATGGGAGGTGTATGAAGCTCCCCCAGTGATGGACTACACCACCTTTACTATATACAAATCAAAAAAAATATTTGCAATAATAAAATAAAATGCAAATACATACAAAATATAAAATGTCATTATTGTTTTTATAATAACATAATTTATTACACACACTTGCACTGCACACTCTTCAACTTTTTATTCCAACTCCTTTGCCATGCAGGCTGTCTTACTTTGGAACTCTTTGCCCACTGACGTCAGAATAGCTAAATCTTTTGGCACATTTAAAAATCCACTCAGGAATCATTATGCTAGTCTTATGCAATAGTTATATGCTAGTTTACAATACTTTGAACTGTAATCTGCTGTTCATGTATGTCATTTTTTTCCTTTTTCTTTGCTGCATAATAATTACAAATAATTTAAATATTTCCTTTGAGTCAGGTTGCCTGGAAGAGATCGCTTTTAGTGATAAGGCTGCCTTTTGTTTTACCAAATAACTATTGTCTTGTTGTGCATTGTTGTAATTTTTGTTTTGGTGAACAATAAAGTGATGTCTATGTCTATGATTTTTATATTTCTAAATTACAGCCCCATGCAACCATACGACACAATCATTGTGGGTCTTGGTGCATCAGGTTGTGCCGCTGTGTCCAAACTCGGTCAAGCAGGGAAAAGGGTCCTTGTTTTCGAAGCCCAAAATAGGGTCGGTGGAAGAGTCAAGACTGTGCAGTTTGGTAATGGAGTTGTGGAGGTCGGAGCTGAATGGTGAGTTATTGCAACATAAGAAAATAAACACAACTCTTAAAATAAAATCGCTGGCCTCTTTGAGCAGGCTAAGCCTTTGCATTAATTTTCCCTGTTATTTACTATAGTTTGGGTGTCCGGGATTGACCCCAGATTAGTCCATTGTATATTATTCATAACACAACAGTGTAACTTACATAATTTCAGGATATACAATATGTGTGCTTATCTGCCGATTATTATTATTATTGTATGTCTCTAGAGACCACAGGCCGTAAAAATGGCCCGATTTTTTGGAGAGCTTGCATGGGAAGGCTAATAGGTAGAGGCCCCCTGACAAATTTAATGTAAAAATGTCTACACCATATAATAATGCACCCAAGGACAAGCCCCGGCCAGGTTAGGACTATTGTGGGAAATATGAACAAAAGTACCAAGCTATTGGAGTGAACTGCTAGTGGTACTAGGGGTCTGGGAATATGGGGATTGTGGTGTCTGCCCGTCGCAATGTTTGGGGAACAGGGAAAAATAGGCAGACGGTGACTCGCCACTCCCTGCATGGGCCCCAAAAAATGCCATAGAAGACTGGGGCAACATGTGTGTGAGTGGCTAAATGGTGTAGAGAGGTGGGCTACAGGTTCACCGAAGCTACTTCCGACGTTATGCTATTTATCACTTCCACCCCTGGATCTTGAGTCTTAGCTCTAGCGATCTCCACTCCATGCCGGCTGGCGAAGGCAAGGATGGAGGCGGGGGCCTTGCCTTGGCCCCCGGAGTCAGGTCCGAGGTGTCGCTACTAACCTAAGGCTTCGCCACAATGTCCCCCTGCAAGTTATTTTTATTATTATTAAATTAACTGTACACTTCACACATATCAACACACAATCAAATGTAAACACAGAGACACATATAGTGTAGATACCTAGTGCTATATTTTGGCTAATTTAAACAGTACATTAATTACTAAAATAATAATTATATGTCTGGTATGGCACAGCCCTGGCGAGTCTCTCAGACATGTCACATCCAGTTGTTCTCGTCTTATTAATAACAATGAGTACTTGCACTGGCACAACCTACTACTAACTTGCTCTTAAATACGGACTTGTCTCATCAGAGGTACCTTATTGCCAATACAAGCACAAGCCAGTTCTTGACAATGGTCCATATTTGCCCTACTGGGTCCGATCAATTATCACAGACAGGAGAATAGTCGCCAATAAGCTTGATATTGTGATAATTGATCGGTCTGTGAAATGTGTAGTTGTAACGATTCTCCATGATGATACATACATACACATACATAGCTTCACGCCAGCTCCCTTGCGGGGTAGGCACGAACAACAGAGCGCCATTTAGGCTTATGCTTACACACCTCACTTGCTTCTTTCACATTCATAACTCTTGTCATGCATGCTCGTCTGTTATTAAGGCTCCTGACATCACCTTCTGCTAGTACACGATCAATTATGATAACCTTGTGATAACCAAAAAAGAAATAAATTATTTTGGTCTTGTTCATGAGGTTACTGCTGTATGGAACTTGGATTCTAGAATCATAGTACTAATAGTTGCATCAGTGAATAGACTAATAGCGAAGTCTTGATCCCCATCTTGAAGAGCTATCGCTTGATATCTGGGTGAAAGGTTGAATGCAGAAGGCAGCTCTGGTGGACACGGCCCATATTATGAGGATTTTTCTATCCCTGGGGCCTTAACCAACCGTAGCTTGAACCTTTAGGTCTTACTGCTGGTGAAGATTGATTTTTTTTTTAATAACTAATGTACATATTTTATGTAATATATATGATAATGAATAAATATATGATATTCTTTTTATGTTTTCTTGTAGGCAAACTGGCAAACGGGTCCACTTGATGGCAAGTGGCTACCGTCGCCCATGGACATCTGCAACACTAAGGGAACCGATGCGTTGCCTACCTCAGTGAGACTTTACATATCTGTTTACGCCCTTTTGAAGAGCCCCATATTGTAGCACTCTGGGAAAACCACGGGTCCTTCCCGTGCTCATTCCACAACTTGCTCACGTATGGCATTAAGGAGCGAGCGCCATGTACAGTGGATAACTTTCAGGTGTCAAGGAAGCGTGGATGAACTCCCAGTCACCGGTGAGCAGTGCAGTGGTAAGATGGCGACATAGGTACCAAAGCAAATAGCTCCTCAGAACATTCCCCATTTTACATAAGGTAAAACGCGCTTAGAGTGCCATCGTCTCTTCAGAGTTACAGGTTCTAAACCATATGTTAGTTCGAGATCGGGATATTTACATTACTGTAAAATTTCATCAAAATCTGTGCAGTAGCTTTAGTGTAAACAAATAACAAACATCAAGTCATTCTCTTTCTCATTTATAATATTAAAAGAGTTCAATTGTTCATTACAGGATTCACGGAACAAACAACAGTGTTACCTATGAGTTGGCACTCAAGAATAATGTATCAGTTTTGGCCCAGGGTCTGGAATTTGGGGTGTACAGGTCTGATGGGACTCCGGCTAACAAAGACCTGGTCAATGAACTTGTGACCCTAGCATTGGAAGTGCAGGAGCATCCCCCACCAGAACCTGAGCCTCTGGGGCAGTTTATTACGAGAAAGTATGTTTTTACAAGCTTTTATTTAACTTGCAATGGATGTACCTATGTATGTATGTAAGTTCGGGTGGAATCTTGCAAGTTCAATTTGACCAACTTCCCGGTTTCCGATTGAGCTGTAATTTTGCACGCATATGTATATTTTGTGATAATACAATAATACGGGGGATGGGTGAAGAGTTCTGAGTTCTGTATACAATGTCATGTTACACTTACAAACAAATTTTAAAATCATGTCCTACCCAACTCTACATTATACCCTTTCTTCTTCTTCTTCTTTTTTTGGATTATGGCTCCAACGCAGTTTGCATTGATTTGACCAATGTCACAGTAGGTGGTAAAATGTCAGGTGCATATAAGAGTATAAATGCGAAAAGAAAAATTTGGTCGGTGATCTTCCAAATCACTTTCTGAGATCCTGAGGACAACACAAAACATAGAGTGTTAGACTAACTACATTAGAGATAGATGTTATTTATTGTTAAAAACTTTGATAATATATGTACATGTCTACTATCAGCTAGGGTAAGAAGAAAGTCCACATTGACCGGTCGGGGAAAATCTTTGAGTAATATACTGTAGAGGGGAGAAACTATTTTGGGACATTCGAAAAAAATGTGATGGACAGAGCCCTCAGCTAAGCCGCACTCACAGAGAGAATTATCGCGAATTCTTAATTTTGCAAGAAATACAGGACAGCAACAGTGGCCAAGACGCAGGCGAATTATAGTTGATATAACTTTTTTGGGTAGTTTTCTATAGTTGAAGAACCAAGGTTTGGGACGTAATGTTGGTTGCAAACTACCGTAGTATCTGCCAACAGTCAGACGGGACTGTTGCCAGATACCATTCCAAGTCTCAAACATCTGGGGCCGCGCGAGAGAACGTAAATCGCGGAAAGCATTTATTATATTTGTTACTACCCGAACAGACAGCTTCCTTGGCGCAACAGTCGGCAATCTCATTTCCACCAATTCCACAGTGACCTGGGATCCAGGCAAGTACTATATCTAAACCAGACGAGTGACAACGAAAGAGGGCTTCTGTTCATGCAACATTGTACACGGACTTGGTAGTATCGATATAACCAGGCGGCGCTCGCGCCGCCACCCCCTGTCCTCCCGCGGCCTTGAACGAATAAAGACGTGCATATCATTTCGGCGGAGTTAACAAGACATTTGATCAGACGTGTGTCTAATTACGGCGGCAGTACATTAATTTTGTGATAAACTACTGTGATAACAAGGACAGGTGATAAACGCGACGTGTGCGTTTGTTTTATGGTGTGAGACCAGCCGGCCGGCAAGGGACCCTCAACAGCGCAGCCTTGGTGAGTCGTTCTGCTTTGTTCTGTTGTACAAGTTGCTAGGGAAATAAAAAATACCGACAAGCAAGGAGCCTACCTATATTCTTGCAGTCCACTAGGCTAGCAATAGCCCGAACACATTTGGTTCCTTCGAACCCGGATTGCTTGTGGGGTTAATTATTTTTTGTTCTACCTATTTATGCAAATTTTGGTACACCGAGCTCCGAGTGCTCGTACGGTTTATTTTTATTGTATTTATACGGTTTTCTTCCTTTGAGAGGTTCTGTTTGTTCCGAAATGTCGAAATTGCATGAAACAAGGTTTAAAATACAATACGATTGGTTTCATGATACGGTCGCCATTTTGGACGACAAGAATGTAAGTTCAAGCATTTTGTCGGTGCGTTTACGGAAATTGGATGACAATTATACCAAGTTGAGCGATGCATACGAAGGTATACTCAATTATTACAAGGGAGATGAAAAGGATCTAGACGATTTTACATTAAAATTTAGAAGCGCCACGTCGTGGTATGACCGGTTAGAACTGGAATTCGAAAAGCATCGCGTGGCAGGTGACCAGGGCGCTGGCACTTCGGAACAGCGTGATTCGTATTCGGGTGGTACATCATCTTCGCGGTTACCACAGATTAATTTGAGTATATTCGACGGTGACTTATTTATGTGGTGTGGTTTCATTAGTTTATTTAAATCATTAGTTCTATGCCGTACGGATATATCGAAAACTGAGAAATTTCACTATTTGTCCTCTCATTTGGTTAAAGAACCTAAGTCTATTATTCAACATTTACCCATGGTTGACACCTCCCTAGATATTGCAATAGAATTACTGTATGCGCGTTTTGACAATAAACGGTTATTGGCAGACGCGCATATATCACGTATATTAAATATTCCGGTATTACGAAAATATCATTTATTGCGGTCGGATGTACTGAACCCTCTTTTAGAATGCACACGAGCTCTAAAGAGCTTCGGTTTACCGGTAGAGGAATGGAGTTATTTACTCGTACATTTGACGTTAACAAAACTTCCAATCGAAATAAAGTCTCGATTCGAACATAAATATGGCGGTAATAATACTGACCTACCTACGTTCAATAATCTCACGGAATTTCTACAAAATGAGTGTAGGCTCATAGATACAACCAAAGAATTATATATAACTACAGGCACACGGGCCGGTAAGACGGAGCGAGCGGCGCATATCACGGAACAAGTTCACGATGTCAAAATTAATCACGCGGGTAGTAGCAAAATATGCTCATATTGCGGCATATCGGGTCATTCCATTAACAATTGTTATAAATTCGTTAAACTTTCGATTAATGAACGAAAAGGATTCATACATTCAAATTCGTTGTGTTTCAAATGTTTTAAAAATCATACGGCTGCAAATTGCAACGAGCGCGTAGTATGCGGAGGGTGCGGTCATTACGGGCATAATAAATTGATTTGTACGACATTCTTTGCCGGCTCGCGCTCACCTTCGCGCAATGATTATAACTCTCGGCAAGCAAACGCTGGCGTAGCTGTCCCCCGGCACAATATGCTTATGACAAGGCGATCGCCACCCCCCGCGCGAGCTCGCCGTTCTCTGGCTTCAAAGAGTGACAATTTTCATCGGCGCATGTATTCGCCATCGCGGGAAGGTTCGGACGGAGGGGCGCGGGCGGCGGCGGCAGCGCGCTACGACAGGGCGCCCGCGCAATATAGCTGCGCCTCGACGCGCGTTGACCATTTCAACCCACAACGTTCGTACGACGCGCCGGCAACTTCAGCCCATGCGCCATCGGAGATTCGGCAGCAACGTAACAATTCATCTCAATAGCAATTAAAGAACAATAATGTCGCTTCAATACCGGCACTAGCGGATAACGTAGTATTGCCTACGGTTATTGTTGAAACCAAATCGGTTCGCGGGGACTTTATAAAGGCGAGAGCACTTTTGGATCTTGGCTCTCAGGTTTCAATCATTCGAAGCGACTTTGTTTCCGAATTGGGCTTAAGGCGACATTATTTACCTACACCTTTAGTCGGTATTGGCGGGATTAGTGCTAGCAGTACTAATCAAATAGTTTTAATTAATTTTAGGCCTGAACGGACTGGGCATCCATTATTATCGGTTACGGCGGTGGTTTTAAAGAAACCAACTAATTATTTAGCTTTTCGGATTGGTGTTGCCAGTAGTGACATACACATTTCGGACAATGGAATTTATCGAATGTCTAAAATAGACATAATTTTCGGTTGTGACATTTTAGGTCAAATTTTAAACGATTATTCGGTTCAAATCGGTCCTAACGGCCTTTATGCACTAGGTACTATTTTTGATTACGCAATTTTCGGTCCCATTTTTTCGGTTAATTTAAATAGTTCGGTAAACTTTAATAATCTAACTTCATTTTCGGGAGTATCGCTTTTGGAAGCGGTTGAAAAATTCTGGCGGTGTGAGGAACCGCCCAGGATAAAAATTAGGGATCCGGCGGACACTGAATGTGAACTTTTATTTACTTCAAGTACGGTACGGGAGCCTGATGGCAAATATATGGTGCGCCTCCCACTGATACCTAATCATCGACGATTAGGCGATATCACACATAAAGCGCTTCGGCAGTTCTCGTCTTTAGAACGTAGAATGTTACGGCAACCGGAGTTTCGTGATAAATATGTATCATTTATGGAAGAATATCTTAAGCTCGGCCACATGGAAATTTCTAATTTTAATTTGAATTCAAACGAGGAATCCTACATCCTCGTTCATCACGGTGTTTTCCGGGACGGTAAAATACGCGTTGTATTTAACGGCAGTGAAGAAACTAGTACAGGCGTGTCACTTAATGATTGCTTGTATGCGGGTGAACGGCTTCAGAATGATATTACGGTAATTATTTTAAATTTTCGCGCGCCGCGTTATGTTTTCACTACGGACGTGCGCATGATGTTTCGGCAGACATGGATACATCCAGAGGATCGGAGATACCAGTTGATATTTTGGCGAGCATCTCCTGATCAGCCGTTACTACTTTATCAACTGACGACTAATACTTACGGTTTGAAGTCTAGTCCTTACATTGCTATTCGGTGTCTGCACCAGTTGGCCCAGGACCTAGGGCATAAGTACCCCCGGGCGGCTCAAATATTGTGTAAGAACAGTTATGTTGACGATTTAAACGGCGGTGCAGATACCTTGCTTGAGGCGCGTGAGTTACAGCAAGAATTAATTGACCTTATGTCTACGGCCGGCTACGAATTAAGAAAGTGGTCTTCTAACGTACCAGAGTTACTACACGGCTTACCTTTAGACCACTTAGAGAGTCCTAGGATGTTTGAAGACGTGAACGGTTCTGGCCTCATAAAGGTACTAGGCATTCAATGGGATTCAGCTTCTGATAGCTTCACATATCGTTTAGATTTACCATCGGACAACACGGTCACACGGCGAAGTATTCTGTCAGTCGTAGCCAGACTGTACGATCCTTTAGGTTGGGTAGCCCCGGTTATTTTTAAACTAAAGTTGCTACTTCAATCCCTGATAAGCAGCGGTAATAAGTCCCGGAAGGTCGATTGGGATGCTCCAGCACCCGACGACATAGTAAGAAGTTGGCAAGGCACTTTAGCCGATTTACCAAACTTACAAGGTGTAGTTATACCACGTTCTTTAAAATCGACCTCGGTAGGGTCGATGCGGTTCACCTTACATGGCTTTAGTGACGGATCCTCGGTAGGGTACGCAGCGGCGGTTTACCTCAGATCGGAAGACGCGGCAGGAACAGTTGACGTGCGGTTGCTCATAGCCAAATCTCGAGTAGCCCCGCTAAAGACGAAACAGACTATTCCTAAATTAGAACTAAACGGCGCGGCATTAATGATGACTCTCGTCAATCACGTGGTCTCCACGATGGACGAGACTATTATTTTCGATGACGTATACGGTTGGTGTGATAGCACGATCGTGTTAGCTTGGTTGCGTACACCAGCTCATAAATTGCAAGTTTTTGAAGGCAACAGAGTTTCCCAAATAAATTCTTCTTCGGTTCCCATTCGATGGCGTCACGTGCCCAGCGAGTTGAATTGTGCGGACGTAGCGTCACGTGGAGCAACGGCGGCGGCTTTGATTCAAGACCAACTCTGGTGGAACCCTAATTGGCTTCACCAACCACAGCAAATGTGGCCGGCTAATATATCAGATCTTTTTGTAAATGATCTGCCCGGATTGCGAGCTAAGGTAGTTCATGTCGGTGTAATAGACTCGGAATTTGACTTACTTAAGCGTTATAGTTCATTTGATAAATTAATTAATGTTACGGCCTATTTAATACGTTTTTCGGCAAATTGTAAAAATAAGACTAAAAATTCTAGACTTAGCGGAAATATATTGGTTTCAGAGCGTAGAAACGCTATATTGCATTTAATTAGAATGGTTCAAGCTGCGCACTTTGAGGAGGAAACTAACTCTTTAAAAACGGGAAAGCTTATACGTGCGGCTATGCGGCGGTTGGATTTATTTATAGATAAAGATCGTATATTACGGGTTGGCGGACGGATATCCGCATCAGAATTACCGTACAACGCACGACATCCAATATTATTGCCCGCTACGAGTTTATTTACGGAACTTTTGGCAACGCATTATCATGCAGTATATTGCCATGTCGGCGCATATACATTAGCGGCTATTTTATCTCGGACTTATTGGATAGTGTCAGCTAGGCGCGTTACACGGAAGATTGTATTCAGATGCGTGCAATGCTATCGGACGCGGCCACGTCCTACACAGCCCTTTATGGCAGATTTACCGGCGGATCGCGTAAGAGGAGTTCGTCCTTTTCAAGGAGCGGCCACGGATTTTGCGGGGCCGTATTATATAAAATCCAGTTCATTACGGAACGCTAGAATAGAAAAATGTTATTTATGTGTATTTGTCTGTCTGGCCACAAAAGCAGTTCATTTAGAAATCGTGTCGGAACTTACGATTGAAGCTTTTGTCGCGGCTTTCTCGCGCTTTATATCGCGTAGAGGTCTTCCATCTCTTGTCAGGTCAGACTGCGGAACTAACTATACCGGAACGGACAAATATTTACGTGAATTATATTCGTTCTTACGCCACCATCACTCGGACTTAGAGAGGCGGCTAGCGAGAGATAACATTACTTGGCTGTTTAATGCACCAGCGAGCCCTAATCATGGCGGTCTCTTTGAAGCGGCAGTTAAGTCGGCTAAGACTCATGCGAAACGCGTACTCGGTGATGCCCGGCTGACATTTAAAAAACTTTCCACATTCTTCGCCAAAGTCGAAGCGGTTATGAACTCGAGGCCTTTATGTCCCCTGAGTACGGATCCCACGGATTTTGAAGTGTTAACTCCCGGTCATTTTTTAATTGGACAGCCACTTGTTGCTCTCCCGGAGTATCCTTACGAGGATGTTGGTCTACAACGTTTAACTCAGTTTCAACAAATCCAAAAGATGTCTCAGCACTTTTGGACGCGTTGGCGGTCGGAATATCTGCACACGTTGCAACAGCGGTTTAAATGGAATTCTAAAACGGAACCTCCTAAGTTAGATGACCTAGTTTTAATCAAAGAAGATAATTTACCGCCCCTCCATTGGAAACGCGGTCGGTTAGTTAAATTACTTCCCGGTAAGGACGGGGTTGTACGGGTAGCGGAAGTGAGGACGAGGGATGGAGTCTTGATGAGACCCACCTCGAAACTATGTCGGCTTCCCTTGAGTTGTTGAGAACCAAGGCTGGGCCTTGGTTAGGGGGGGGTGTGTTCATGCAACATTGTACACGGACTTGGTAGTATCGATATAACCAGGCGGCGCTCGCGCCGCCACCCCCTGTCCTCCCGCGGCCTTGAACGAATAAAGACGTGCATATCATTTCGGCGGAGTTAACAAGACATTTGATCAGACGTGTGTCTAATTACGGCGGCAGTACATTAATTTTGTGATAAACTACTGTGATAACAAGGACAGGTGATAAACGCGACGTGTGCGTTTGTTTTATGGTGTGAGACCAGCCGGCCGGCAAGGGACCAACAGCGCAGCCTTGGTGAGTCGTTCTGCTTTGTTCTGTTGTACAAGTTGCTAGGGAAATAAAAAATACCGACAAGCAAGGAGCCTACCTATATTCTTGCAGTCCACTAGGCTAGCAATAGCCCGAACAGCTTCCTTTATTTTTAGGGAGATGACAAAGTTATGTTTAGCATGTAAAGGTAATTTTGAGATATCCTGTAGGGAGCTTAAGGAATCAGTAAAAATGATAGATTTGCTTATGTTATGGGATTCAATATAAAGGACGGCTTCTAGAATAGCGATTGATTCGCCAGTGAACACAGAACTAGGAGGAGGAATTTTGAAATTTAAAATAATTTTGTATTTGGGAATCCAAATAGCTGAACCAACAGGGCCATTTTGAGATAGCCGTGATGCATCGGTGAAAAACTGAAGGTGGTCTGGCCAACAATCCTGCGTAATTTTACAAAATAATTGATTAGCATCTGGAGAATTTTTGTGAATATCTAGATTTAGAATAACATTAGGTTTATAAATAAGGCTTTCAAAACTAGACTCAAAAACAGGATTTTTATAATTCTGGAAAATGCCAAGAGGGAGATCTACTAGTTTCTTATACGAATTTATAAGAAGTGGAAGACATTTGTGAGTCCAATAACTAGATGTGAACGAAATTTGAAGGAGTTGATCTAAGATACCTAGAAGGGGATGATCTGAGAGCTCTATCACTTTATAAAAGAATCTGTCCGACAGAAGCTGCCTGCGAAGAGCAAGAGGAGGGTCTACACACTCAACCTGAAGGGCATTTATTGGAGAAGATTTCATTGCGCCTGTGATGATTCTGAGGCATTTGACTTGTATGCGTTCCAGTTTCATGAGAGCGGATTTACTGCAGGGTTCCAATATGAAGCAGGCATAGTCAAAATGGCTGCGGATGATGGCATTATAAAGCAGCTTCTGACAATAGGGGTGAGATCCCCACCTAACACCTGACAGGGCTCGAATTACGTTAGTGTTTTTTTCTGTTTTTGCGCAAATATAATTGAGATGGGGGAGGCCTGAAAGTTTGGCATCGAGGAAGACACCTAGGAATTTAACAGAGTTAGCAATTTGGATTGGATGATTGTTAATGTGAATGTCTAGGGCAGGAACATCTCTTTTGCGGGAGAATATTACAGCCGAGCTTTTTGAAGCAGAAAGTGACAAACCGTGCTCTGAAAGCCATGAGTTAAGATAAAAAAGAGCAGAATTGATACGGTTTGAAGCATCACTGAAAGAGTCAGAAGTGGCATATAGAGCAATGTCATCGGCATACTGAAGGGCTTTGCAAAAGCAGCTTACAGAAGATTCTAAATCAGCCGTATAAATGTTATAGAGGATCGGGCTGAGGACAGAGCCTTGGGGTAAACCTTTCCATACAAGACGCGGGGGGGAGTCGATTCCCGAAACGCGGACGGAGATTGATCTCTCCGTGAACATATTGGAAACAATGTTGACAATCCTCGGGGGGATACTCAGATTGTGCAGCTTCTGCCTGAGTATTTGAAGGTTGACGTTGTCGTATGCAGACGTTATGTCTAAAAAGACTCCTACGACATGTTCATTTCGGGAAAAAGCTAATCTGATGTCTGAGGTAATAAGGCTGAGACTGTCCATTGTACCTAAACCTCGTCTAAAACCAAACTGGCTGTTGGCTAATATGCCTTTGCTTTCTACGATCCACTCGAGTCGATTTTTAATTAAATGCTCCATAATTTTAGCAAGGACTGAAGATAGGGCTATAGGTCTATAAGCATCAGAGTCTGAAGCATCCTTGCCAGGTTTTAATATTGGAACAATTATTTGCTTTTTCCAAGACTCTGGGATAGATCCGGAAAGAAAAATCTGATTCAGAAGGTTCAGTAGAAAATGCTTAGAAGATTCACAGGACTGAATTACAAAGGAATAAGTAATGCCGTCTACTCCAGGAGAAGAGTCTCGGAGATGATCTAGGGCAGCGCATAGTTCTCCAAAGGAAAATTTAGAATTCATGGGATTCAACTCATCTGAAGGGGAACAACTGATGGGGGGACAAGGTTCAAGGGGAACAAAAGGAGGTGCAAGCTTGTGCATGAAATTGGGAAGCCAGGAAGATGGATTATTGGAATTAATATTATCGTCACTTTGGGACTTTCTAAAGGCTTTTATTTTCTTCCATATCATAGAAGCTGGAGTCCTGGGAGAAAGGGATTCGCAGAAGGCTTGCCAACCTTTTTTTTTCTTTGAACGCAACAGTCTTTTAGAGGAAGCAGAGACTTTCTGAAATTCCAAGTAATTATCATATGTGAGGCTCCTGGTAAATTTAATCTCCGCTTCTTTGCGCTTTTTTACTATAGCGGAACATTCAGAATCCCACCAAGCAGGGGAGGGAATTTTATTTTTTACAGAGTTTTTTAAGGGGATTGATTGCTCAGCAGCAGATGTCAATGCAGATACATACTCATCATATAGGGAAGTAAAATTCAGAAAAGAAACATCAGGAAGAGAGTTTAATTTACTTTGTACCAAGGAAGAGAACTTATGCCAGTCAGCTAGTGCGAGTCTAAATCTCAAGAGAGGGATTGGAGTGACAGGAGGGGGTGAAGAATCAGGCAAGGAACAAAGAATAGGGAGATGGTCACTTCCATAACAGTTAGAAAGAACAGACCATGAAAGAGAGTAGGCTATGGAGGGAGAGGATAAAGTAAGGTCAGGGGCACTCGGATTTTGAAGGGGAGAGACTCTACGCGTAGGGGTTCCATCATTAATGATGCATAAGTTTAGATCATTTAAGATATAAAGAAATGCTGGAGCAATAGGATCACAGGAAGCTGAACCCCACAAAGTATGGCGGATATTTAGGTCTCCTAGAATGAGGAGAGGGACAGGAAGATGGCATAAGAGGGAGAAAAGTTCTTGTATGAGGAGAGCATTGGGGTAAGGGATGTAGACAGACACAAATGTTATATTAAGACAACGGACAGCTACAATATTAATATCTGGGGAGTGAGGGGGGAGGGTGAAACGGGAGAATGTAATATTTCTTCTAACAAGAATAGCACAACCAGCCCAACCATCCGATCTGTCATCTCGGATACATAAAAACCCAGGCACTCGCAATAAAGAACCAGGGTTCAACCATGTTTCAGAGAGGGCAAAAAGGTAAGGATTAAACTGATTAATTAAAAAAGATACTTCATGTTTTTTATTATTAACACTACGACAGTTCCATTGAAGGACCTTCGCCATTTTGGATAGAAGAGTTTATAAGTGACGTAATAATTTTTTGAAGCATATCTATGACATTGTACGGTTGTATATCACCACATTTAGAAAATATATTAATTAAAGCTGTTGACAAAATTTGTACTAAATTATCATTAGCGGTAGAGATATTAGGGGAGTTATCGCCAAGAGCACAACCATTTGGTAAAGAGGAAGGTGGTGAGGAGACAATATTAGCATGGGCTAGATGATCATATGTTGTACCTAGTTCCTGTCTAGGTTTTCTATGTATATAGATAGTTTTCCTATATGAAGAATTTGGTGCAGATTGAATAGTATTGGGGGAAGGTTCAAGGCACATAGGCGAGGGAACAGGATTAGGGGAGGGATAGGGTATGTAGGCAGATTTGTTTGGAACTGTTGAGGAAATGTCAGCATATGAAGTCCGAACAGGTTTAAATCTACGGGCTGCCTCAACATATCCAATATTTTCAGTGGACATTATGACTTTAATGTTTTTTTGGCGTGCATGTTCGGGGCATCTAGAGTCAGTGGCTGCATGGTTACCAGAACAAAACAAACAAGTAATTTTATCCTCAGGTACCTGACAAGTGGCATTTTCATGCGGGCCAGCACAGCGAGAACAGCGTGAGTTAGATCGGCATTTGTCACGGATGTGTCCGAAACGACAGCATTTTAGGCACTGTATAGTGGGAAGGGTATATGTTCCAACATGTTGAGAGAGGTTGCAACAATAAACATGGCTTGGGAGGGATTGGCCTAAAAAGGTGAGAACTACAGTACCAGTGGGTTCCCAGCAGGTTGTATCTTCAACACGTTTTTTTTTATTTAGTCTTCTCGCTTTAATTACTATAGAAGACTCTGGACGGCACTCAGTCCATGAAACCAAATCCTCCAAAGACCAATCTAGAGGGATTGAATGAATTACACCCATACGGGTGAGTTGGAAACGGGGAATTATTGCTGTAAGATTATTTAACTCTAGGACAGGGTGGGATAAGAATGAGTTAGCTTCAGAGAATGTTTTAAAATAAATAGAAATTTTGTTTCTTCCTATGTTTTTTATTTCGTCAACCCCTGAGACTTTGCTGTTGTAAATAACTTGGACTATTTTGAGGGCGCGCATATTGTTGGATGATTTGGGCAGGTCCACATCGGGACCCGTAACGTAAACAATAAAAGGGCCTGAGTCAGACTCAGAATACCTGAGATCCGAGTTTGCCTCAAATCCAGGTCTGGTGTATGTGTGTTGGATAGAGACTGAAGGGGGCAAAATTCTTTTCTCGGGGGTATTTGAAGGAGCCTCTAAAGAACGTTTAGCCCGTAATTTCTCCTTAGTTTGGCCAATAGCATGAGATTCGCCCACTTCCATTCCTAAAGAATGTCTCCCCCTATCAGGAGGGACTTTCTCTCCCACCGACTGCGACATTTATAAAGTAAAGTACTTACCACTAATAATAAACTTAAAAATAGCCAACACCAACAGATAAATGACAACACAAAGCCAGGAAAACAGAAAAACACGAAAGAAAACCAGGAGAAATTCGCCAAAACGTGATTCCGCGGGAATGTCACCTGTCACTTTCATTATACCCTTTCCAAGCATTTATTTTAGTTTTGACAGCTTGATGACAGATCAATTATTAATGTCCTGATGTGTTACTGACTCGATTTGTTATAAATATCGACTTCGTTTATAAATAAGTTTCAATCACTTATTTTTTTTTATAGTGGAACATTTTCTATATTCAAATCAATTCGTTTCGATTTATTTCTAATGACTTTCAATTTTTGGAATAATGACGTAAACTTTTTTTTTATACTTTCCCTTCTTATCTCTATTTTATCAGTAATTATTGTGGTAACATTTATTTTGTTTGTTCAATATTGACCTCATGTAAATTAAATAGACATTTTATGTAATTTTCGTTTAATTGTAATATATATATTTTTTGCTCGATATAATTGTTCGAGACAAATTTTATTTTTATTATATAAATTATTTTTTAATGGAAACTTGATTGATATATGTATTAATTTTGTGTATTATATTTAAGAATATTAATTATTGTATATTTCCCAAACAAATTAAATAAATAAATTTACTTATAGTGTCGATGGTTTAATAGTCTGTGCGTTACACGACGCACAGAACATCACTATTATGTCACCCACAACAATAAAGTACGACAATTATGTCGAAAAAGTGACAGATGACATTCCCGGTAACACACGTTTTGGCGAATTTCTCCTGGTTTTTCTTTTGATTTTTCTGTTTTCCTGGCTATTGTGTTGTCCTTTTTTGTTGGTGGTGGTTACTTTTAAGACAATAATTATTGGTGAGTACTTTTCTTTGTAATGCCGCAGTCGCTAGGTGAAAATGTTCCTCCTGACAGGGGGAGAAATTCTTTGGAATCTGAAATGACAGAACCAGACGCTATTAGTCATACTACAGAAAAATTGCTCAAACGTTCCAGAGATACTCCTTCAGCCGTCCCTGAGAAAAGACCTGCCTCTTCATTACCTGCTTCAGCATCCATCCAACATATATATACCAGACCTGGATATGAGTTAAATACAGAATTTAGGTACTCCGAAACTGATTTGGGCCCTTTTGTCGTCCATGTTTCTCGTCCTGATGGTGACCTACCTAAAACATCTAACAATATGAGAGCACTTAAAATAGCACAAGCTATTTATCATAGCAATATTTCAGGTGTTGTAGAAATTAAAAATATAGGTAGGAACAAAGTCTCAATTTACTTTAAATCATTCTGTGAAGCCAACTCCTTCTTATCTCATCCTGTCCTGCAATCGAACAACCTTACAGCTTTCATTCCCAGGTTCCAACTTACCCGAATGGGAGTAATCCACCAAATTCCTTTAGATTGGACTATGGAAGACTTGGTATCTTGGACTGAGTGCCGCCCAGAGTCTTGTGTAGTCATCAAAGCAAGAAGAATGAATAAGAAAAAGCGAATTGATGGCACAACCTGTTGGGAACCTACAGGAACTGTAGTTCTCACCTTTTTAGGCCAAACTCTTCCCACTCATGTTTATTGCTGTAACCTCTCCCAACCTGTCGGTACTTACACCCTGCCTACAATACAATGTCTGAAATGCTGTAGATTTGGTCACATCCGGGACAAATGCAGGTCTAATCCACGCTGCTCTCATTGTGCCGGCCCACACGAAAAGATATCCTGTGAAGTACCCGATGATAAAATCTCTTGCCTGTTCTGCTCTGGTAACCACGCAGCCACAGACTCAAGATGTCCGGAGCACTCACGTCAACGAAATATTAAAATTGTCATGTCTCGTGAAAATATAGGTTATGTTGAAGCAGCTCGCAGATTCAAACCAGTTCGTACCTCATATGCTGACATTACTTCCACAATCGCAAACAAACCTGTTTATATGTCCCACCCTGCTCTTAACTCTAAACCAGTGACTAATTGCACTGAAACATCCTCAGGTTCTCCTCAGTCTGCTCCAAGTTCTTCCTCCTATAGGAAAATAATCCATGTCCAGAGAAAACCTAGACAGGAGCTAGGTAAGTCCTATGATCGCATAGTACACGCTAATATTACTTCTTCTCCCCCATCCTCCTTACCTAATGGTTGTGCTATTGGGGAGAATTCCCCTAGTAGCTCTTCCCCCACTGATAATTTAGCCCAAATTTTATCATTGGCTTTTGTTAATATGTTCTCCAAATTCGGTGACATTCAACTGTACAACGTCATAGAAATGCTACAAAAAGTTATTACTTCCATTGTAAACTCATCTGTTCAAAATGGCGAAGGTCCTTCAATGGAATTGTCGTAGTATAAACAACAAAAAATCTGAATTAATCTTTCTAATTAACCAGTGTATTCCTATCCTTTTTGCCCTCTCGGAGACATGGCTGAGCCCTGGCTCTCTATTTCGAGTGCCAGGGTTTTCATGTCTTCGGGATGACAGAGGGGATGGCTGGGCCGGATGTGCGATTCTTATTAGAAGAAATATTACATTTTCTCGTATTACTCTTCCCCAACACTCCCCTGACCTTAATATTGTAGCAATTCGCTCATTTAATATAACATTTGTTTCTGTTTATATTCCTCATCCCAATTCTACAATTCTTCAAGAAGTTTTCTCTCTCTTGTCTCAACTCCCTGTTCCTCTGCTCATCCTAGGGGATTTTAATATCCGCCATACTTCGTGGGGTTCTGCTTCCTGTGATCCTATTGCCCCAGCCTTTCTTGATATTTTAGATGACTTAAATTTGTGTATCATTAACGATGGAACTCCTACTCTTAGGGTGTCTCCCATTCAAAACCCAAGTGTCCCCGACCTCACTTTATCTTCTCCTTCCATAGCCTACTCTCTTTCATGGACTGTTCTTGCCAACTCTCATGGCAGTGACCATCTACCTATTTTATGTACCTTGCCTGACTCTTCCCCCCCTGCAACCACTCCATCCCCTCTTTTGAAATTCAGATTAGATCAAGCAGACTGGCATAAGTTCTCTGCAATAGTCCAAAATAAATTAAACTCTCTTCCTGATATTTCTACTCAAAATTTTCTTTTCTTGTATGACGAATTTATATCAACTTTGACATTTGCTGCAGAGGAATCAATCCCTATAAAAAATGCTGTAAAAAATAAAATTCCCTCCCCTGCCTGGTGGGACAATGAATGCTCGGTAATAGTAAAAAAACGCAAGGAAACAGAAAAAAAGTTCACTAGAAATCTCACAATGGAAAATTATTTAGAATTCCAGAAAGTGTTTGCCTCCTCCAAAAAACTTTTGCGGCTTAAAAAAAGAAAAGGATGGCAAGCTTTTTGTGAATCTCTTTCCCCCAGGACTCCGGCTTCTGTTGTTTGGAAGAAAATAAAATCATTTAGAAAATCCCAAATTGATAATAACATTAGTTCTAATAATACCACTTCCTGGCT
This sequence comes from Dendrolimus kikuchii, assembly GCA_019925095.2. Classification (NCBI taxonomy): domain Eukaryota; kingdom Metazoa; phylum Arthropoda; class Insecta; order Lepidoptera; family Lasiocampidae; genus Dendrolimus; species Dendrolimus kikuchii. Next base: position 6,792,943 of record JAHHIN020000030.1, on the reverse strand, counting down.
TCCCAATTTCATGCAGAATCTTGCTCCCTCTTTTGTCCCCCTTGAACCTTTGCCTTCCATTAACTGTTCTCCCGCTGCGGAGCTGGATCCCATGAACTCGAAGTTTTCTTTTGCAGAACTCTGTGCTGCCCTGGATCACCTCCGTGACACATCCCCTGGAGTGGATGGTATTCCTTACTCGTTTATCATCCAATGTAGTGAGCCCTCTAAACATTTTCTACTGAGTCTCTTGAACCACATATTTCTCTGTAGTTCTATCCCAGATGCTTGGAAGAAGCAGTTAATTATCCCTATATTGAAACCTGGCAAGGATGCTTCAAACTCTAATTCCTATAGGCCTATAGCCCTATCTTCAGTTCTTGCTAAAATCATGGAGCACTTAATTAAAAACCGGCTTGAGTGGATTGTGGAAAACAAAGGCATTCTACCCAATAGCCAATTCGGCTTTAGACGAGGTTTGGGCACAATGGACAGTCTTAGTCTTATAACTTCTGATATCCGATTAGCTTTCTCCCGAAATGAGCATGTTGTAGGAGTCTTTTTAGATATAACCTCTGCATACGACAATGTCAATCTCCAAATACTCAGGCAGAAAATGCTCAAGCTGAGTTTCCCTGCGAGGATTGTCAACATAGTCATCAAAATGTTCACAGAGAGATCAATCTCAATCCGTGTTTCGGGAAACGACACCTCTCCTCGTCTTGTATGGAAAGGTCTACCTCAAGGTTCGGTCCTTAGCCCTCTCCTCTATAATATTTATACTGCAGACCTTGAACTATCTGTTAACTGCTTTTGCAAAGTCCTTCAGTATGCCGATGATATTGCTCTGTATGCCTCCTCTAACTCTTTCATTGATGGTTGTAATCGCCTTAATTCTGCTCTGTATTACCTTAATACATGGCTTTTAGAGCATGGTCTGTCCCTGTCTACTTCAAAAAGTTCAGCTGTAGTTTTTTCTCGCAAAAAAATCATCCCTGATCTAGATATTCACATCAGTAACCAACCTGTGCATATTTCAAATTCAGTCAAATTTCTAGGGGTTATCCTCGATTCTAAACTTTCCGGTCTCTATCTTAACTATATTTGTGATAAAGCAGAAAAAAATCTTAATGTAATTAGAGCTCTATCAGGTGTTAGATGGGGATCTCATCCGTACTGCCAAAAGTTACTTTACAATGCTGTTATCCGTAGTCATTTCGATTATGCTTGTTTTATTTTGGAGCCCTGCAACAAAGCCGCTCTAGCAAAGTTGGATCGAATACAAGCCAAATGCCTCAAAATGATCACAGGCGCAATGAAATCCTCTCCAACGAATGCCCTTCAGGTTGAGTGTGTTGAACCTCCTCTCTCTCTTTGCAGGCAGTTTCTGTCGGATAGATTCTTTTGTAAAGTGATTGAGCTTTCAGATCATCCCCTTTTAGGCATCCTTGATCAACTCTTTCAAATCTCTTCTACTTCAAGTTATTGGACCCACAAATGTTTCCCTCTTCTTATAAATTCATATAAAAAGTTAGTGGATCTTCATCTCGGCCTCTTCCAAAATTATAAAAACCCCATTTTTGAAACTAGTTTCGAAGGCCTTACCTTCAAACCTAACGCTTATTTAAATCTAGACATTCATAAAAATACTCCAGGTGCTAACCAATTATTTAATCAAATTGTGCAAGATCGTTGGCCAGATCACCTTCAATTTTTCACTGATGCAGCAAAAATAACGCAGAGTGGACCTGTTGGTGCAGCAGTATGGATCCCAAAATACAAAATTATTTTAAATTTCAAAATTCCGCCCCCCACCTCTGTTTTCACCGGCGAAACAATCGCGATTCTGGAAGCCATCCTTTATATTGAATCACATAGCATAAGTAAATCTGTCATTCTCACTGATTCCTTAGGCTCCATTCAGGACATTTTAAAATCACCCTTTCATTCCAAAGATAACTTTGTTGTTACCCTCAAGATAAAAGAAGCACTCTTCCGCTGTCACTCCTCTGGCCTAGAAATAGTCTTGGCCTGGATCCCAGGTCATAGTGGAATCAGTGGTAATGAGATTGCCGATTGCTGCGCCAAGGAAGCTATCTGCTCAGGTACTACTAAATACAATAAATGCTTCCCTCGTGACATACGCTCCCTTGCAAGGCCCCAGATGTTTAATACTTGGGACAGTATCTGGCAACAGTCTCGTCTGAATGTTGGCAGATACTACGGCAGTTTACAATCGACAATACCTCCCAAACCCTGGTTCTTTGCCCACAGAAAAATACCAAAAAAGGTCCTGTCATCTATTATTCGTCTGCGACTTGGCCACTGTTGCTCACCAGTATTTTTGGCAAAAATAAGAATACGCGATCATTCTGTCTGTGAGTGTGGCTTAGCTGAAGGTTCAGTGCACCATATTTTCTTTGATTGTCCCAAAATTGTTAGACCCCTTTACAGCATTTTACCTAATAACTTTCCTCACCCTGTCAATGTGAACTTTCTTTTAACCCTAGATGATAAGAAACATGTAAATATTTTATCGAAGTTTTTAACGTCAAATAACATATATTTATAGTGTAGTTAGTTTAACATTCTATGTCTGTTTTGTCCACAGGATCACAGAATTTGAATTTACCGGCCAAATTTTTCTCTTTCTTTTATCTCATATATATGCACCTGACATTTTATCAACTACTGTGACACTGGCGAAATCAATGCTAATTGCGTTGGAGCCATAATCCTCCAAAAAAGAAGAAGAAGACAATGATGTCATTTGTTTCATGTCGGCTTTACTGTCAGAAATGTGTAACTTAATAGACGTGCAAACCTTAAAAGTAAAATAAATGCTTGGAAACAGAAAAGTAGAACATATTTTTTTTATTGTTTTTTTTTTAAATTAACTGTTAGACTTAATTTCCAGGCTGATGGAGCACATACGAGAGAAGCACCCGAAGGTTCTAGAAGATCAGGAGTTTATTGATGAGTACTTCCGGTTTTTGGATCTAGTTGTAGATAACTATGAAGCGTCCAACAGCTGGAATGATGTCACAACCGCCTCCAAATACGAGGATTTGGGAGGCGACCAACACACGAGTTGGCACAGGCACGGATATTACACCCTGTTTGAGATTTTGCTGGTAAGTAGGTCAGTGGTAGCGTAATGGCCAGCGCACGCGTTCCAAACTAAAAGGGCGCGGGTTCGATTCTGTCCGGAACACATGGCACCGCTTAGGTAGTCTTTTGACATAATCTGCATTGAATGAATGAATGAATGAAAACATTTTATTGTTCACCAAGAAATTAAAACTAGGTACAGTAAACATTGAACAATGGGCGGCCTTATCGCTTAAAGCGATCTCTTCCAGGCAACCCCCTAAATTAAGGAAAATATTAAAACATGACAGTGGCAGTGTAGACAATAAAATAATATGAATATAAAAATAATGATATATTTTGACCTGTCCGTCTGAATGGCAGTGAAGCGTGGCCTGTACTTGAGCGACACAAGCAAGAACTGCGTGTCACGGAGATGAATATGCTGCGATGGTTGTGTGGAGTGACGCGGAAAGACCGTGTCAGGAACTCCCGCATCTGCGGCAGTCTTCATGTCCGTGACATAGCAGAGAAACTGCAAGAGTGTCGTTTACGCTGGTACGGTCACGTTTTACGGAAACCGGCTAATTATGTGGGGAACAAATGTCTAGCCAAGCCGCCTCCGCTAGGTCGAAAAGGAAGGCCCAAGAAATGTTGGCTTGAAGTTGTGAAGGATGACATGCGTACCAATGGTCTCAAAACGGGGGATGCTGAAGACCGCGCGAAGTGGAGTAGAAAAATTAGGAAAGCGGACCCTGGGCATCGGAATGAACGCAACCGGGATTTAACGCTCGGATGATGATGATGATCATTGACTTCCATCGGAAAGGTGCTATCAGAAAGCAAATGTCTTTCTTCAGAACAGGGACCAACAATTTAGTATTACAAATTGTATTTAATATTAATATTTATTATTTTAATGTTGTATAATATTATTACTTTCATCTTAAGTACTTGCTTATAAAAATAATAAAAAGAAATGAAAGTATTACTTTGTTTCTTTATGTGCTGACCGTACACTACTACAAACCCAAAAACGTCTCGAAGCTAATTTACCTGTAAGACCTGATATATTTTTTCAGAATACATTCAACAACAGACCCGGCTACCCAAATGTTAATATTAAGTTTGAAACAGAGGTGACTAACATACAATGGCCTCAGGACCCCGAGGAAAAAGTCAAAGTGACAACCAAAGATGGGGCCATTTACACTGCTGACAATGTCATTGTGACAGTCTCATTGGGAGTTCTTAAAGAGAAGTAAGTTTATAATTTTTGGAATCACTTAGAAATGAATAAATCTTTATTTCTGCTTTTATAATATCGACAAAAATATCCGTGCAGGAACGGAGAAAGAATACAATTTCCTGCGTTGGGGCGGCTTGTCGTAAGAGGCGATGGTTATCGCTTTCCATCAAGTGGGCCGTTTGCCTGTCTGCTGAATTCCTGCAGTAAAAAAAAAAATCTTAAATTTAACTGTGGGCCGATTTCTAACCATCAGATAAAAGCTATCAGTCGAATAAATTATAACCTGACCAAATTCAAAAGTGAAACACTGTGTGGTCTGTTTTAATGATGCAACTGTCATTTTTAATTTTTCCATGTTGTGTATTTATTGAATAAATTCAATGAATAACTTTTATTTAGCAATTAAAAAATCTACCTTCAATCTTGGAAATAAAAAATTGTAAATAAATATATACCTTAAAAAAGTTTTTTGAAATGGTATTATCATGCTTGACATATGGGGTCATAGAATTCATGGCAAATATCATAGCTACTATATGGGAGATATTAGATAAGATGATTCCAGTACTGCATTGTGTTGCCGCGTTCTAAGTTTGCTTAGGGAACGTACCCGTACATACTACGTGACCCGTTCAGGGGAAGGAGGGGGGTCATTTTGGAAAAAAATGGTATGGCCATGTTTTATGGAATCCGGTAAGTTGCATGAGGAACAAATGCCTAACCACGTCGGCTCGGCTGTCCTAGTTGAAGGCGAAGGCCAAGAAATGCTGGCTGGACGTTGTGTAGGATAACATGCATACCAATGGTACTACACTACACCAGTGGTGTATGTTTTTTTTTTTATAGCTGGAGTACAGCAGACAGGCAGACGGCCCACCTGATGGAAAGCGGTTACCGTCGCCTATGGACGTTTACACACCAGAGGTGTCATCAACGCGCTGCAGGCCTCGAAGAAATTTTACGACGCCCTTTTTAAAAAAACCCATATCGTAGCGCTGTGGGAAAACCACGGCTGGGAGCTCATTCCAAATCCCCATGGTGCGCAAGAGAAACGTTCTAGAGAACCGTTGCGTACAAGAGCGAAGCGGCTCTAGGAAGTGGGGGTGAACGCCCAGCCGATGGCGTGCGGTGCGGTGGTAAAAAGAAGACGAACGCACCATTCTAAATAGTTCCTCGGAACACTCCCCATTGTATAGTCGGTAGAATACGCAAAGAGACGCGAAGTCTCTCCGAAGGCCAAGCGTATCCAAACCGTCTGTAAGTATGGGATCGTCGACAATGCGAACGGCTCGACGTTGAATGCTGTCCAGGGGATTTAGCTGGTAGGTGGGTGCCCCAGCCCACAAATGTGAGCAGTACTCCATATGCGGCCTCACCTGGGCTTTATAAAGCACAAGGCGTTGCCGCTGAGTGAAATACTGCTTGGACCGGTTTAGCACTCCCAGCTTCTTGGAGGCAAGCTTTACCTTGCCTTCAAGATGGCACCTGAACTGCACATCGTTCGCGATGTCAACTCCAAGGATCCCGATACTCTTGGAGGTGGTAAGGAGAGTTCCTTGGACCTGAAGCGCTTTTTCGAATAGAGTTTTCTTGGCGGAGAATACGCAGACCTGTGTCTTTGTGGGGTGTAGTATGTAGTGTCTTAATGCCTGTTATTTTATGTGTATACATTCTTTACCATCTTTCAAACACACCACACTATTCACACCAGTGTTACCGCAGATTAAATAAACAGCCATAGACAAATTAGCAATAGGTGTTGTCAGCAAAATTATATTGTCTTTCGACACGGTTTGGTGGAGCAATCACTCTTATCTCGCCTTCATTTGGAAGACGAATGATAGGCCCGAGGTCGAGGCCAATGGGAGCTGGATGACCCGTGTGGAAGGCATCACAATGTCTATGGGCTCTAATAATTCCATAGCGTTGTGGAATAACGGAGATTCGGCTATTATGGTCAGTAAATGTATGGGGATGTTTCGTCAATTTGGGGCAAAATTACTAACTTTGACTGTCAAGCTAGTTAACTTTGTGGGAGTTGTTTGCTGGTTTATGCACTTGGGATTCCAATATGAATGATATTTGCTTCATTAATTCGGAAGTTTGGTTCGGCGATTAAATTGCTAATTGTGGATTTTAGGTTGTTAGAGAAAATGTCGATACGGATGCGTTTTCAAGAAGACTTTTTAATTGTTGGTGTTACCAGTGTAACAAACATAAATTGCGCAACCTTTTAGTGTTGCCACTCTAAGAAGACAATAAATTACACAACCTTTTAGTGTTGCCATTTAAATAGTTTTGTGCCATCTCGCGACACCTTGTCGTAGATGTTCACGCCACCGCGTAACGAACGATGATTCCCCGAAAAAGTAATTTACCCCGCACTTCCGCGTCTCAACGATCAGTCTGAATCGACCCGTCGTAAAGACATTCACGCATCGCGCGCGCATTTGAGATATCCACCCAATTGCAATACTAATCGGGTTCCAAGAGCTTGGTGATAAGTGGCAAGTGAATCTAGTTGTGAAGCGGGAGATATATAACAAGAGAACACGCACTGCTGCTCCTGTATCGCAGACGCTCCGGTTACTCAGCTCATATTATTACGGGTGAGTCCATTTATCTCCATTCCCTCTTACCCTTGCACCCTTGAAATCTGGCAATCGGCCAGATCAAATGGTCTTTCGAACCGAATATTCCAACTGGCGACCTATTTATACAGTCTGCAACAACCGTATTTTGCCATTTTATGGTTAATTCAAACCAAATTGTAAATTTTCACATACCTAAAAAGTTAAATAAACAATCATTATCAATCTGCCCATTTACCCGTTTTCTGCCCTTGTTTTTTCTTTTTTGTTTTCTTATAAACATATTACTTCTGCCCTTATATATTTGAATACCCATTCCACATTCCTCAGATAATTACGCAAATTGCTACACGATAACTATTTTTTGGTACGTAGGTAGGTTAATATAACCTCGAGTACGTATTCTGTACTTTATTCAGCACACCTATTCTCGAATACTTGCACTAAACGTGATATCGGATCGATATAATAATATTGAATATTATATTCGTTTCACTCGGTGTGGTTAGCTTGCCGTGCAACTTTTATAGCTTATATATAGCTTCGTGTTTATTAAGACTCAGCGCACACGACAGTTTGATATATATTTTTTTTTCCTAATCATTTTTATTTATTTCGTATTTCTTACGTTTCTCTGGCTGCTTTCTTGCGTGTTCTTTATTAGCATTAGTAAAAAAAAAAAAAATTTTTTTTTTTTTTTTTTTTTTTTTTTTTTTCGTTTGCTTTTCCTTTTCTTATTGTGCACTTCTCATCGTCATGCCTACCAAATCGCAATCTGCCATCTTTATGCAAACCCATAAGTACATAACTTTCCTATTAGAGATAGCTAACCTTATATTAAAAGGAGACAAAAAGTATAGTGTAAACGATTTCATAGGGCGCTTTACAAAATTGGACGATATAAAGGGCAAGTTGGATACAGTATATTATGAGATCTTGGACTCTAAAGACCTTGACGACAAAGTGGAAAAATGGTACTTTGACTACTACACCTCGGCTATAGAAGCATATGAAAAAATTTTGGTGGCAAACATCACCATCAGCTCAAGCATCAAACCAAGCTCGCCCACATTCTCCACGTCTACTGTTCTGCCCAAAATAGATCTACCCAAATTTTCTTCCAAGCTTGAGGATTGGCCATCTTTCATAACAATTTTCAAAAGCCTTACGGACACTGCCGGTAATTTGTCAGGTGCAGTTAAATTACACTATTTATTTTCTTGCCTCTCCGGAGAAGCTCTCAGTATGGTATCACACCTCAAGGTTACCGATGAGAACTACGATGTAGCGATGACAACACTTGCCAATCGCTACGAAAATCGCCGAGTTCTCATTGATAGGTTTATAGATATGATACTAGAGTTACCCCACATCACCACCCGCTCACAAATCAGACAGTTATTTTTAGCCCCTCTTATTTCAACCCAATCGGCGCTTAAAAACCTAAACTTACCACTACATGACTCAGACTACGTCCTAGTGTCAATAGTAGTGCGGAAGTTAAAGGGCGAGCTTCGCACATTATTTGAACGAACGCATGGGTCTTCAGACACTCTGCCCACCTTAAAGGATGTAATCACATTCTTAGAAGACCATGCACGTTGCACAGAAACTGAGACATATAACCCACCCCCCCCTCCCCTCAGCCCGACATACAGACAAACTGAACGTGCTTCTCCCTCAGCACGGTACCAACCACGCGCTTCTGCACCCAGACCAGAAATTCGGCACGTTCGTTTTCAGCCCACTACTTCCGTCCGCCCACCTTTAACGCGCCCTGCATATCCTCTACAAAGTCAAGCGTACCCTGTACAGTACGCTCAAGGATACCCACAGTCTACACAATATTTCGAGCCCATAGCACAAGATTCCGCCCACCCACCAGCACCGACCAATAATTATTACTGCCCTTGGTGTCACGTTAGAGGACACAGGTTGCTGAACTGCGGTGAATACCTAAGACAGCCTACGCAAGGGCGCTGGGATTTTATCCAAGCTCATGAACGGTGCCGTAAGTGTCTAGGACCCCATTACTCTGACGAGTGCAGATCCACAGGACGGTGTAGAGAATGTGATAGCGAGAAACACCATACCACCTTACATCGCAGTGGCTTTGAATCACCCACATATGACAATTCTCACCTCTTGCCCCCACAACTAAGAGGACAAGAACACACCCGCCCAACCACGGAATCAAGAAACTCTTCTCGTCGTAATTCACCTATTAATTCACAACAATGACTACCTGCTACTCACTTACACAATACTACACTACACCCACCCATACCATCGCTACAATATACACCATCCACTACATCACGTAAACAAAATAAATCCCAGTTTCATACTCAGCACTATGATAATAAAGTTTATCATAATAATCACTTGCCCGGCAGCCCTGTTACTTCCTCTGATAAAGCTAACCAAAATGACAGTCATATTTCAGCACATACTCAGCACATTACAGTACACGATCCACCAGTTTTATTACCCACTGTGTCCCTAGAACTAGCAGACAACGCTGGAGAATTTCATAAGGCAAGAGCATTATTAGACAGCGGTTCCATGCTAACCTTGTTAACTAAAACTATGACACAAAAATTACGTTTGCCTGTCGAGCACACAGAACTAAAAATTACAGGAGTCGGTAATCAGCAGACTCAAAACTCTAGTTCTTCAACTACCATCACATTCCGCCCTATTCACACCGAAGTCCCAGTAATTAGCGCAAAGGCATACATTCTACCAGATTTGACAGGTCTTTTACCATTAACAATGTTACCTGACGTTGTTCCACTCCTCGACTCGACACAGCTTCCCCTAGCAGACTCGTCTTATCGTTTTCCAGCCGCTATTGACTTGATTATGGGTTCTGATGTCTTGGGCCAAATTTTGGATGGTAACAAAATTTTTTTGGGCCCCGGCAGGCCAATAGCCTTCGGCACGATCTTCAATTTCGCTCTTTTAGGTCCTATCAATCCAAACTACACAAAGCCTGAGCCTCAAGTTAATTCAGCACTAGTAAATATTGACTGTTTACAACCCCAACACTCAAATAAAGAAATACACTCCGCTCTGGAGAGATTCTGGGAAGTCGAAGAAGTGCAATCAAAGGACAACTCAACCTCTGACGAGTGTGAGGAGAACTTTCGTTCTACCACCACACGTGATCCCACAGGGCGATACATAGTATCCCTTCCCTTTCTTACAAAGGCACCTAAGCTCGGTGCAACCCACGCTATTGCACTACGACGATTCCTTAATTTGGAGCGCAAACTCCAAAGAGATCCTACCCTCCGCTCAAAATATATCGACTTCATGAAGGAATACATTGACATGGGCCACATGGCTCTTTGTCACCCCAGCACATTTAAAGGAAAAGACCATTTTTACGTCCCGCATCATGGCATCTTCAAAGCCAACTCTGAAAAACTTCGCACGGTTTTTGATGGCAGCTGTAAGAGCTCTAATGGTGTCAGTCTTAATGACTGTCTGCACACTGGCCCACCGCTCCAACGTGATATTACTGACATCATTCTAAATTTTCGTACTCACAAAGTGGTCTTTAGTACAGACATCCAGATGATGTTTAGAAATATACTAGTTCACCCAGACCACAGACGGTTCCAACTCATTCTATGGCGCTCTTCTCCAGATCAACCTCTGCTCACTTACGCCCTGTCCACTGTCACGTATGGCCTACGACCCAGCCCCTTCCTCGCCAATCGATCTATTATACAGCTGGTCACTGATGAAGGTCACCGTTTTCCCCAGGCTGCACAGGTTCTTACGCACTCCATATTCGTGGATGACATTCTGACTGGGCATGATTCAGTTGACAAGGCAATAGCTCTGCAGACTGAACTCATTGAGTTACTAGCCCTAGGGGGATTTCATTTGCGAAAGTGGACCTCAAACTCTCGTCAGCTTTTAGAACGCTTCCCGGATGATCAATGTGACATACCCAAGGATTTTGATGTTGTACCCGACTCCAATGCAATCAAGGTACTTGGTATGCAATGGATACCCCAAACGGACGAATTTACATATCACATTTCGGTACCTACACTGGAAAAATTTACCAAAAGGTCAATACTCAGTACCATCGCTCGTTTATACGATCCTAGTGGATGGATCAGCCCAGTTATTTTCCGCGCAAAACTGCTCATTCAGCACCTATGGACTCTAAAGTTAGACTGGGATGAATCGGCTCCCAATGATGTCACATTTCAATTTCAGCACATTTTTGAAGACTTACCTCTACTCTCTGCTCTTCGACTCCCCAGAACAATTTGCACCAGCAAAGATTCCACCTACACCCTACACGGTTTTGCCGATGCATCCGAATCCGGATATGCAGCCGCAGTCTATCTTCATGAAACGAATATCACGGGTCAGGTACACGTCAGACTACTTGTTTCTAAATCCAAGGTAGCCCCCATTAAAACCCGACAGACTATACCAAAGCTGGAACTTTCAGCTGCACACCTCACTTCGCTGCTCATTTCTCGCGTCTCTGTTCAACTTTCTGCCCACATTACCATTCAGCAACACTTTTGTTGGTCAGACAGTACTATCGTACTCGCCTGGCTTAAAACTCCTTCTCAATCCCTACAGGTCTTTGAGGCCAATCGAGTCTCTGCCATTGCAGCCAATCCATGTAACCCTACTTGGAGACATGTACCCTCAGCTCTTAACCCTGCCGACTGTGCTAGCAGGGGAATATCAGCACAGGAACTCTTAGCCTATGACCTATGGTGGTCGCCTACTTGGCTCAAGGCCCCACCTGATACCTGGCCCACGATGCCCCCTGCTTTGGGTCATCACGTACTGCCTGGTCTAAAACCCAGAAAAATGGTAGCTCACATCGCGGTTCCTGATCTAGACACGGATTTACTCACGAGATTCAGCTCCTTAGACACACTTGTAGGCGTAACCGCATGTATTAAACGTTTTGCACACAATTGCTTGGTATCTTCTCACTCTCGCATCGTTGGTCCCATTACCGTAGACGAACGTAAGAAAGCGCTCTTACACTGGGTACGCTCAGTCCAACAAAATATGTTCGCTGAAGACATCCACCGACTGCAAACTAACAAATTATGTACAGTGCGAATACAACGCCTCTCGCCCTTTCTCAAGGATGGTCTTCTTAGAGTAGGAGGGCGCTTGTCCAACTCAGCCCTTAGATATGACACACAACATCCCCTCATCTTACCCAGTTCAAGCCCCCTTGTGGACCTAATTATAGATCATTTCCACACTATACACTGCCACCCGGGCGCAGATACACTACACGCACTACTCCGTCAACAATACTGGATTTTATCTGGAAGGCGAGTCATTCGTCACCGTGTCTTTAAATGTGTACGCTGTTTTAGGCATCGAGCTCAGCCGAATCCCCCTTTTATGGCCGACCTACCGGCTGATCGAGTCAGCCCACAACCGGTGTTTAGTCAAGTGTCCACGGATTTTGCCGGACCATTCCTAATTAAATCAAGTACTCTACGCAATGCCAAACTTCTCAAAGGCTACTTTTGTGTTTTCGTTTGTCTCGCCACCAAGGCAGTGCACTTAGAGGCTGTCTCGGAACTTTCTACGGACGCCTTTTTTGCGGCATTGCAAAGGTTCGTTAGTCGGCGCGGAATCCCTACCCTAATTCGCTCTGATTGCGGTACAAACTATGTCGGCGCAAGAAATCAGCTCATAGAAGTACAAAACTTCTTAAAGGCCAATGATGATAGAATTACGCACAAGCTAGCCACACAGCAGATCACATGGTTGCTCAATCCGCCCTCAGCTCCTTCTTTTGGCGGTCTGCACGAGGCAGCCGTGAAATCTACTAAGCAATTACTCTATCGCGTATTAGGTGAGCAGCATCTGACCTTTGAAGAATTTTCTACACTCTTAGCCCGTATTGAGGCCGTTCTCAACTCTCGACCACTCTGCCCTCTGTCTTCAGACCCTACAGACTTCGAAGTCCTAACCGCTGGTCATTTCCTTATAGGTCGCCCACTTACCGCATTACCCGAACATTCCCATGAATCCTCTCCTCCATCAACCCTACGACGTTTTCGCTTAGTGCAAGCGTTGGCTCAGCGATTTTGGACCTTGTGGTCGAAATCCTACCTGCACACTCTCCAATCCCGATCTAAATGGACTACGGAAACCAGTCGACCCAAGATTGGTGAGCTGGTACTCATAAAGGAGGATAATCTTCCCAGACTCCAGTGGAAGATGGGAAGAATAAAGAAGATTCTGCCCGGAAGGGATGACGACAAGAGAACACGCACTGCTGCTCCTGTATCGCAGACGCTCCGGTTACTCAGCTCATATTATTACGGGTGAGTCCATTTATCTCCATTCCCTCTTACCCTTGCACCCTTGAAATCTGCCAATCGGCCAGATCAATTAATTACGGTGGTTTCATTAATATATAATGAATTTTTTTATGAAGACATGTGCCAAATCGTGGTCAACTGATGTTAGTATTTCTTTATTTCATCCATTACAGTGCAGACACAACAGCTTATTCACACCACCAGTACCACAGACAAAACGGACTGCCATAAAGAGTTTATCGATAGGAGTTGTCAGCAAAACAATTTTCTGTTTCGACCCGATTTGGTGGGAAAAAAATCTCACGTTCATTGGATTTATTTGGAAGACCAACGACCTATCCCAAGTTAAAGCTGATGATGCATGGACAACATCTATTGAAGGTTTCACTATGTCCATGGGATCCGACAATTGTATGGCCTTATGGAATAATGGACAGTCGGCGATTATGGTCAGTAAATAGCGATCAAAATGTCGATAGAATGGGTCATTTAAAATCCGGGTATTAAAACCGGTTATTCAAATGTTGCATATGTCTCATAGCGTATTTAAAATCCAGATATTAAAACCGGTCATTCAAATGTTGCATATGTCTCACAACGTATTTAAAATCCGGATATTAAAACCGGTTATTCAAATGTTGCATATGTCTCATAGTGTAGTGGTATCCTTACCGATGTGGTATTGCGTGCTCGGGTTTATCAAGTGCTTCATTTTCATTGATCTCTGTTCAGTCATTTTATTGTAAATATCATTTACTAATGTCTGCTATTGAAGTGTCAATCTTGTGATTTCCTTCTGGCACTGCTTTTAGTGCTTGACCAAATCAAGCGAACAAATGCTCAGTGAGAAGTGTCACAATCTTATAGGCTACTAGGATATGCCCGCGATTTCGTCCACGCTTGAAATTACCGCCGGTTTCCTGAGATACAAATACCGCAGCATTTTGAAATTCCTGGGATACAAAATACCGCAATATTTGAAAAAGAATGTAAGCTATCCATTTAGTGTAAATTGTGTCGGAATTAGAAAATTTTTATTCACCCGAACAACTACATCCTGCCCCCGGGAAAATACCCGCGCGATTCCCGGGATAAACAATATCACACATTTCATAACGTAAAATTTGCTATCGAACAATGAAAAAAATCGCTTTGGAATTATTTTTTTTCAATCTGGCCATTTAAAAAGTAGTGCAGATTTGACGTCTATAAATTAGCTGTGGATCAGCGAAAACCGCATCGAAATCGGCCCAATAGTTTTTATGTGAAAGCAAAGCAAACAGACAAGAGACCTAAAAAAATTGCATCGCGTTCTCCGTCGTTTATGTAGTCTGTTCCAGATGTTTTTTTAAATAGCTTCTAGACATGGCATGCACGGCATTTTATAATATTAATATTATAAATGCGAAAGTAACTATCTGTCTGTTCCGTTTTCACGGAAAAACTATTGAACCGATTTGGCTGAAACCTAGTATATATATATATATATATATTTTAGATGCCGAAGATGGATATAGATTATCCCGAAAAATGGGATAGTTTTCGAATAAAAATATATTTGTCTCTTTGTTTGTTATGCTTTAACGAAAAAACTTGAACCGATTCGGCTGAAATTTGGTATATATGTAATTTTAATATCGAGGGTGGACAAGGGATACTTTTTTATCCAGGATAATGGGATAGATATATGTAAACGTTATCCCAGAAAGTACGACAGGTTTCTTTTGTGATTTGCCATTTTGGTTAAGAGGCTATGTAGACCTGATTCAAATCGGTTTTTCAGAAAATCAACCCCGCACGGCCGATATTTACTTCGATGGAACAGCGCGTAATAAAACTTCAAGCGTGGCGAAATATTGCAACTGAACATACCTACACGCTGCGCGTCCTTATCAAGTTGATTCAATTTAGCTCATTGTAAGGCTCGCGAGAGCGAGATAAGATATCCTGAAGTGAGATAGATCGTTTATATGCTTAATAGCTATTGAAATTTTGACGTAACTTCCTAAGCGTCTTTAGCCTAACGGTTTATCAAGCGCAATAGGAACTAGGAGATACAGAGTTCGAATCCTTCTCAGACTGTACGTTTTTTTTTTATTTTGCCAACAATTTTTTCGACGGGTAAACTTGGTTAAAAATATGTAATTGTATTATGGAACAACAATGAATCCATATATATATATATATATTAATATAAATGCGAAAGTAACTCCGTCTGTCTGTCTGTTCCGTTTTCACGGAAAAACTATTGGACCGATTTGGCTGAAACTCAGTGTGTATATATATATATATATATATATATATATATATATATATATATATATATATATATATATATATATATATATATATATATATATATATATACAGTGGTGGTCATCTAATTAGAAACACTTCTTATGAATAAAGAAAGTATAACTTCAACGTACAAATGTTCGTAAAAATATACACATTCATTAATTAATAATCATGCAATAATATAGCCACTCAAATAAAAAACTCATTAAATGCATAAAATATAAAACATATCTTACTTTTAATTACAAAATGAGTTTTACACATGTAAGAGTTTATTTTCTGTTACTGGCCGCTTGGACGCCTAATTAGAAACATTTTAAAAAAGCATCCATAGCTCGTTCATTTTTTTGAAATTGGAGAATAACATTTCTTTCTTGGCTTTTTCTATTATTTTGGCGGCAATAAAAAATTTAATCTCAATTTTATTTTGTTCAAAATGGGCAAAAATAAAAGTTGTGACGCGTCAACTAGGCAAATAATTGTTAATTTACATATGGATCATAAGTGGGCGTACAGAAGAGTAGCTGAGCATTTAAATTGTTCTGTTAAGAAAGTTTTTAATGCAATTGATCATTATAAAACACATGGAACTGTTGAAAATGTTCGTAGAAAGGCTCGGCCAAGAAAAAGTTCTCCCAGAGAAGATACGCTAATCGTTCGTGTTGCTAAAAAAGACCCAAGTAAAGGCTCCAACCAGATTAAAAATGAAGTTTTTTCGCCTGATGACCCGAGAAACATCTCGTCAAGATTGATACGCCGAAGATTAGTGGAAGCTAAATTGTTTGGAAGAATCCCTCGAAAGGTATCGCTTCTTACCAAGCAACACCGAAAGAAACGATTATTATTCGCTAAAAAATATGTTATTGGACGGTACAAGAATGGAAAAAAGTGTTATTTTCAGATGAAACAAAAATAAATATGGTAAATTCCGATGGAAAGCGCTATGTTAGACGTCCTGTAAACAGTGCTTTTAATTATAAATACACAAGGAATATAGTCAAGCACGGTGGCGGTAACATTAAAGCTTGGGGGTGATTTTCCGGATGTGGAGTTGGACCCGTTCAAAAGATTGAAGGTACAATGGATCAATGGCAATACAAAAATATCTTAGAGCACACAATGATTCCCTACTCGGACGATCATTTGCCTGTAACCTGGATCTTTCAGCATGACAATGATCCTAAACACACGGCCAATATCGTCAAATATTTCCTTAGCGAACAGCGTTTATCCGTTTTAGACTGGCCAGCAAATAGTCCGGATTTAAACCCGATAGAAAATCTCTGGTGTATTGTTAAAAAGAAAGTCTCAAACAAACGTAACACCAGTCATAACGAACTATATGAAGCATAATGTTGAAGCATGGAAGTCGATTCCCCTAGAAAATGTATGAAATTGATTGAATCAATGCCACGTCGTTGCAGTGGTGTTATTCAAAATAAGGGATACGCCACTAAATATTAATTACAACTATTGGTAGGCTGTGGATAGTAGCTATTTCGTAAATAACAATACTAATTACTAATACTTAAAAAATGTTGCTTTTTATACTTTTTTGTTGTTGTTTCTAATCAGTTGACCATTATTGTTCATACCTTAAAACTGATTTAAATGTTTTTCCGTAATGTAATATTAAAACTGCACATGTGTAATGGGATTTATAATGTTTTTCTAATAAATGATAAACCGTTGAATATATTGTTGTCCTATTTATTGTTTAATTTGAAAATAAAAACGATTGCGGTGAAGTATCTTACATAATGTCAAGGACCGTTGGTAGTGTTTCTAATTAGATGACCACCACTGTATATATTCGATGCCGATGATGAACATAGAATATTTTTTATCCCGAAAAATGGGATAGTTTCCGGGAAAATATATTTGTCTTTCTGTTTGTTTTGCTTTTACGGAAAAACTATTGCACCGATTTGGCTAAAACTCGGTATATATGTAATTTTAATAATTATGGTGGACAAAGGATAATTTTATCCCGGATAATGGGATAGATTTATGTAAAGGTTATCTCAGAAAGTAGAACAGTTTTTTTTATGATTTACCATTTCGGTCATTTCCGCTTGTTTTTTTTTTTATTGGACTTGACTTTATGTTGTTGGTCCGAAGACCTTACAACTTTACCGGGGTCTTTGGGGCGAGTGCCTTCGCGAAGCGAAGGCGCTCGAGCCCAGGGGGGCAACTTGCTCGAGGGAGCTCCCTAAGGAGTTTTACCTCGGCTGGACTGTTGCCATGAATGGGGAATGAATTTAATGATGCCCACCATAGGGCGACACAAAATACTAAATAAGAACGGGCGACGGGTAATATAAAGCCCGAAGGGAAGGATCACGGCGGGCCGGGATCGGTGGTTTGCGGTGGCCTACGCTATCTTACTGCCGTTTCGCAACGTGTTATGGCTGGGAGAGAAGAAACGGCGAAAGAAACTTCCCAGCAACACGCCTAGTCTATCCTGTGGGGTGAGCTATGTCTCCTAGCGTCCCTCGCGGGGACGTGGAGAGATCTTGATTGGCGGCGTCTGAGACGCCGCCGTCTGTGTCTGTCTGTCGGTGCCTGCCAGCCTACTGTTCTAACCGTGGGCGGACTGATCCGGGCCAGCCGTTTCGTAATAAAGTCGACTCTGTCCGTCAGGACGTTACGCGGTCGTCGCACAAGAGCCTTTCGACGAGGCTTATAATCGGACGCGGACACGACGAGCGGATTTCGATGGTGCGGCGTGAGATCGAAATACTTACGCGAGAGCGACGTAATGTAGTTTTTGATGGAGGGAAGCTCCAGATCGCGGTGGAGGTCGACGTTACGCATATAGAGGGGAGCACCGACGGCTCTGCGCATGAATTTATTCTGCACGATTTGCAGTTTATCTAAAAGGGCAGGCTTGACATGGCCGAATACCACACTCGCGTATGTCATGATCGGGAGAATGCATGTTTTATACAGAGTAAGCTTGTGTCTGAGGGACATTTTGCTTCGTTTGTCTATCATGGGTGCTAAACGACCCATCACAAATCGCGCTCTATTTCGGACTATAGTGATATGCTCGTTGAAGCGCAAGTTCCGATCTAGGGTGACACCAAGATATTTGGTGTACTTTGCCCAGGGGATTTGTTGGTCATAGAGCGAAATGGTTTTTAGGCGAAGGCTAGCGCGTTTGGGGGAGCGAAGCGTGCCCGGGGAAAAGAACATTGCTGCGCTTTTCTCCGGGTTTACCTCTATCCTCCATTTGCGAAACCATTCGCCTAGTTCTGTGACAGCTGCCTGCAGCCGGACGCAAGCCATTTGTCGGTTTTGATCTGATGTATAGAGTGCGGTGTCATCCGCAAAGAGGGCCAACTCCACATCTGGAGTTTTTGGGATGTCGCTGGTGTACAGCGTGAAGAGTAGTGGCGACAGGGCCGAGCCCTGTGGTACACCGGCTGTGAGTGGGTGAGAGGACGAGCGCGTTCCCTCCACTCGAAAACGGAAGCTACGACCTAGGAGGAAGTCTCGCAAGATGAGCATTAGTCTGTCTGGCATACCGAACTGGTACAGCTTGTAAATCAAGCCGTTGTGCCAGACCTTGTCGAAGGCTTTTGCTACGTCTAGAAACAGTGCGGCTGTTCCTATAGGGCGGGGGCGATGGGCAAAGTGAGATAATATGTGCTCCGTGATGCGGTGCACCTGTTGGACGCATGAGTGTCTGGCACGGAAGCCAAATTGCTCATCGGGTATTAGATGTTTGCTGAAGGCAAAATCTCTAAGTCGAGAGAGGATGACCCTCTCGTAAAGCTTGCTGAGTGCGCTCAGTAGGCTGATTGGACGGTAGCTGGACGGTTTATTAGCCGGTTTTCCCGGCTTGTGAATACCGATGACATCTGCTTCCTTCCAGATCACGGGAAAGGAGCAGTTTGTTATGGCGGCATTGAAGATGCTCACTAGAATTATAATTAGATGGGTGGGTAGAAGTTTTAAAACGCGATTGTTAATGCCATCGGTCCCTGGGGCCTTTCGCGGTTTGAGAGACTTGATCAGATCTTGCACTTCTTCGACCGTGACCGTGTCGAGTGTGGTTTCCGCTGGTAAGGAGGATCTACGTTCGACCTCGGAGTCTACCTCCGTCAGGTGTGACTGGTCGACGTTTTGCGTAGTGGGGGAGCATTGAAGCTCTAGACTCTGAGCAAGGCACTCGGCCTTCTCCTCGTCATCGAACGCCTCGGTGTTGTCGGCTCTTTCTAGCGCGGGTATGACAGTAAGGGTGTCTGATTTGAGAGCTCTAGCCAGCTTCCAGTACGCCTGGTGAGTTGGTTCGATATCCCTCAACGGTCTGTCCCAACGTTGTTCCCTGACTTCCCGGATACGTAGTTTGACCTCGCGCTCTAGTTCGCGGAGTCGGACTCTGTTATCCTCAGTGGGATATCTGTCGTGAGCTCTGGAGGCGGCTCTCTTTTCCCTCAGCAGTACCCTAACCTCGTCCGGCAGGCATAAGTGGCGGTCATCCTCCACTGGCACCTGCCTGGACGAGTTCCGCACTACGGATTGAAGGTGGCTGGTGAGGGCCTCGATTGCCGTCTCCGTGTCTTGGCGGGACACGATGTGGTCCGGGATGCGGTCCAGGTCCTGTGAGCTGGTTGCCTTGAGGAGGGTCTCAAGTCTCAACCAATCCACAGAGGTCCTAGTTTCAGATGTCTGGTCTGTCTGTGGTCCTAATCTGAGGATAACCGGACGATGGTCCGAGTCGATATCGTCCATCGTTTCGATCGAATGGAACTGAAGGGTTACGCCCCTCAGTAATGCTAGGTCGAGAGTGTTTGGGGTCCCCCAGTCGCGGTTGGGGGGTATCTTGTGGGGGTCATGGGAGTTAGTATATCAAACAAAAGATTGTCTGATATATTTATTAGGGCTCTGCCATTGGGGTTAGTGGTATTGCAATTCCACTGCTCGTGTTTGCAATTCAGATCTCCGGCTATAATAACAGCCGGGCCTAAGTTCAATAGGGTTTCTAGGTCTTTCTTAATGAGGGTTTTTTGGCATGCGAGGTATGCTGAAACTATGACTAGAGGTTGGTGGCCAGTCATTGCTAGTCTGCAGGCGGATACCTCCATACCTTCTAGTGGGGGGGTGACTACAGGCATGCAGTGTAGGGATCTTCTGAAATAGATCAGGGTGCCGCCACCACGGCCTACCCTGTCATGTCTAGTGATCCGATAGTTAGAGATCTTTGGATCTCTATTACTCGGTTTCAGGAAGGTCTCCTGTACTAGTAGTATATCTACTTGATTGGTAACCAGGAAGTCATGGACCAAGTCGCGCTGGTTTCGAAGACCATTGGCGTTATAAGTCGCCAGAGTCAATGAGCGTGGTTTATTTCTACCTACATGCGCCATTTGTTACCGGTAACAATAATTTGACTAGGTTGTTTAGTTACAACGATCTAAGTATTTGGAGGAGGTACGCGTGATCCATTTCGATCACGAGTTGATCCCGGAGGGAGGGTTGTGTTGAGTCTGAAACTTGCCTCAGTTTCCGAGCCAAGAGTTGGACCTCTTGCAGGTCGAAGGGCAAGTTCTTGGCGAATTTAGTCGCCAAAGCTAAGTCCTCCGCTATAGAGTGGTGGGCCAATGGCCCAGAAGGTGCCTTAGAAATGGGAGCGGGGGCGGGGTCAGGGGTGGCCGAGGGTAGGCCGGCCATGACTGGGGCACGCGTCCTTAGGGGAGGGAACGCTTCCGTCGTGGGAAGACCCGTCCAGTGGTTTACCACTGGGGGGGGGGGCCGCCACGAATGCGGGTTTGTTCGGCACTTTTCTAGTGCCTTTTTGGGCATTGCCCTTTCCGACCTTACGTTTGGGTCGGGGGGCGGCAGGGCAGCCTCTGTAGTTAGCGGGGTGACCCGCTTGGCCGCAGAGGATGCAGCTCGGTGGCTCCGGGGAGTCCCGGGTGCGAGTGCACTCCGAGGTCCCGTGGTCGCCCAGGCACTTAACGCACCTGGGACGGGATTGACAATGTAGGGCAGAGTGCCCATAAAGTTGGCAGCGATGACACTGCCGCAGTGTATGTTTTTCGTGTGGACGTTCCACACGAAGGCCAGAGAGGCCACAGACCTTCTCAAGTTCGAAGATCTTTTTCCCCTCTGGGGAGAGGTCGAGGACAACCAATACTAGGTTTAGAGGGGACTTTGTGGCGTCGCCTCTGTGCATACGGTGCACTTCGTGCACTGGTAGGGCTTGGGACTTAAGGTCCTCTAGAATATAGGAACTTTCAATTTCCTGAGGAAGTCCGCGGATTACAGCCCGAAGGCGTTTTTCTTCTGGCAGGGCGTAAGTGTAGTAACCGATTTTACGGTCACATAATAAAGTAGTTAGGGCGCGGTGGTCACTTGAAGACGTGACCATAACTTTGATGCCGTGTTGAGTATCACGGGCTTCTTTTATGGAGATTGCCTTACCTGGCAGTTCTTTAGCGAGTTGAAGCCAATGGGCTTTCTCGCGGATGGTCAGGGGTGGCGGCGGGCGTTGTGAAGGTGGCCCAGGGCGGCTGGAAGGTGCCGCTGTCGGTGTTGTGCCCGCTGTTGGGGCGAGGTTGGGGGGGACCTACCTCTGGGTCTTACGTTTTTTAGTACGATTAACGGTTATAAAACCGTCATCGTCTTCGCGGTCTAAGGGGATGTTCGCGGGAGGCGCGACATCCATAGGGGTAATTTCATCGGCCGGTGGAAGAGGGGCATCCCTGAGGTTATGCGGACCTTCAGAGGATAAAGCATCCACCGCACGATTGCGCCTAGTACATTTTGCTCCGCACAAAATAAATCTTTAAAATAATTAATCGTTATTAAAAGTTCTCCGTGTGTCTTGAAAAGTTCAACGAAATAACAACTCAAGTGTACGAACGTTATCCAGTTAATAAAAGTGTGATTAAAAGAACAATACGTAAATATATGTTCAACCTTAAAATTACATTTTATGAATGATGCCAGTTTTATACAGTTTGGAAGGTCACATTATATACAACTCAGAGGTGATATTTACTTTATTAAGACTAAACTTCCTTTAAAACTGTGTAAAAATAGTGATAAGTGATAACATTTAAACAAATAATTCGATTAACAAAAAGAGTGGTCTACCCGCAATTCTGTGAATAAAATTAAAAATCAAATTTCGAGTCCGCATTTTTACACATATATTTAGAACTTTAAAGAGCCAATCTTATGAAATATTTTATTTACCTTTATACCGTGTACTGTCTGGTTAATATAGACTCACAGAATAAAGTACAAGAAAAGGTGTGCTAAACTAACAACAACTATATATAATTTGGATGGACAGAGATTAACATATTGGTACATTTTTATTATACTGTATAATCTTGCACGTAATGCCTCTGAAACGAACACCTCCTAAACAACCAATTGCTACCAGCCCTTTGCTTGGAGAAGAAATGGATTCCGAATTGCAACATTGTTCTTCGGAACCTATTTTGAATATAGAGCGCATTAGTGATGAACCATGTGCTAGTAACTACCTTGCGTATGTAGGCACCCGCAAGAGCTCCAAACGGCAGCGTGTAGATGTTTCTGAAGCTAAATTAATAGATTTCATGGGTGAAATGACAAAGATGTGGAAAGATTTTCAAGTTCAACAGAACTCGAGCTATGAAAGGCTAGTCTCCGCTGTTGAGGATATAAGGGCTTCTATAGATTTTGTGGCTAATAAATATGACTCATTGCAGACTCAGATTAATAAACTTGAAGAGGAACGTAAAGTTAACTCAAATTATATATCGGCTTTAGAAAATAAATTGGAAAAATACGAACAAATGTCGAGATCCACATGTATTGAAATAAGAAATGTACCTATAGTACCCTCTGAAACCAAGACCTCGCTTATGAATACGGTCATAAACACAGCAAAAGTCTTAAATATATCTATGGAACCTCGGGATATCAAAGACGTGTTTCGTATAAAGTCAAGAGATCCGGTGGACAAGACCATAATTGTAGACTTCACCAGCGTTATTATGAAAGATAAATTAATCACCGTTTACCGTAAAAAAATTAAAGAAAGCAACAAACTTACAACTGAGAATTTACATATTCCTGGACCTGTCAAACCTATCTTCATTTCTGAGAACCTATCGGCAAAAATGAAGAGATTGTTTTATCTTGCTCGCGAATATGCCAAACAAAATGACTACAAATATTGCTGGGTCACTCACGGTAAAATCTTCATCAGGAAGCGCGATGGTGACAGATTCATTAAAATTATGAATGAATCTGACCTACACAATACTCAAAACCACAAAGATTGACTAGATTCCATCACTGCTATATATTCCGGCTTATTCATTCAGCAGATCTTGACGCTGAATGTAGTCTATTGTTTTAATATCATCTTTATCTATTTTTGTAACCCTAATATTGTGTCAAAATATTTCAATTTTCACATATTACACTATTATTCGCTGTTCTATAATAATAACCTTACAAACATACCCGTCACACATACATTTACTTGCAAAGTATTTGCAAACATACATTTCTCCACTAACAACAAGAGTGCTGAGTACATCTTTCTTTATCAGTATACCTTTATATTATTATTTAAAGCCTATGTAACTATACTTATAATTACAATGTACAATAACTCTGAACCTAACCTCTTTTATTATTCACAAGTAACATGCGTCATATGTTCTTTAGCAGTTTTCTACTATGAATAACGATATTCTACATTTAAATAATGAAATTGAGAATCTAACGACCTGTTCTACATTTGAATGTGCACCTGACCAACTTACTCAATATGTTTCTGTGGACAATATAGCTTTGAATATTTTGCAATTAAATATCCGCAGCATCAATTGTAATTTTGACTCATTTTTAGTTCTTTTTCATAGAATTCAAATTCAAATCGATATCATTGTATTAACAGAATGTTGGCTAAGTAAATGTCCGAACTTACCTGATCTCCTGGGATACAATTCATATAAATCAAGCTATACTAGCCAAAACGAAGGAGTTGTGGCCTACGTTAGATCAGGTCTAAATTGTAAAGTTACTATTCCTAAATTTGAGGACGCTAACGCTTTATTACTAAACTTAGGCATTGCAACAACAATACTAGCACTATACAGGTCACCATCTTATAAAAATATTGATCGTTTCTTAAACAGTATTGATAATATTATTAGTGATTCAAAACATTCATCAACATTTATAGTTATGGGTGATATCAACATTAATATAGCCCATGGCCATTCGGATTGTAATTCAGATGAATATCTTAACTTACTAGCCTCACATTCCATGTTACCTGCCTATACTAGCCCTACTCGTTTAAATAATTGTCTCGATCATGTTATCTTTCGCTCTCCAGCTTTTGCCACTTCTTTTATTTTGGATTCACTCATCACTGATCACGCTCCAATTTTATTTTGTTGTCCCATCAAACTTAACTCTGCCTCCCCATCAAACAGACTTAGACATAAATTAGATATACCAGCAATCATTAAAGATATTAAAAATACAGACTTTTCTCCAGTTATATCTAATGACAATCCCGAATCTGCGGCTACTGCTCTTGTTAATATTCTTATGTCAATAATTAAGAAACATAATCGAATCTCCTCAGTCCCTAGTAAACTGAGAATCATCAAACCTTGGATAACAGCCGGACTCTTACGCTGCATAAGACACAGAGACAAGCTTTATAGACAATCCAAAAATGACAAAAATAATGTAACTCTCCAATTGACTTACACTCGGTATCGTAACTTCTGCAATAACTTGTTAAAGAAGATTAAACGAGATTATGAATACAATGAATTACAGAAAGCTAAAAATAATCCTAGAGCTACCTGGAAAATTATTAAAACTATTACTAACATTAATTCTAAGAAAAACCCTTCTGGAGATCTCCTAGAATCTACGAATGACTGCTCCACTGCCATAAATAATGTTAATCACTATTTTGCAAACATTGGAAAAAACTTAGCATCCAAATTTATAGATGAGCAAGACACTAATAATACTGACTACAGAGTTAATACTAGTTATCTAAATAATCCATTACAGTCTATGGCCCTATACAACGTTGATTACAGTGAGATAGAAATGATTATTCTTAATCTCAAAAAGCACTGTGCTGTCGGTTGGGACACAATTCCCTCGTCTGTACTTATTGCTGCCAGGCATATACTTATACCTGTCCTAAACTCTCTCTTTAATCTCTGTTTAACTACTGGGGTGTTTCCTTCTGTATTTAAGAAAGCTCTTGTGCATCCAATCCACAAATCTGGTGATACACGATGTACTTCAAATTACAGACCGATTTCAGTATTGTCATCCTTGTCTAAAGTTTTTGAAAAAATCATTAATAAAAGACTTGTTAATTTTTTAAATTCTAATAATATTCTTTCTCGTAATCAATTTGGATTTATAAAGAACAAATGTACTGAAGATGCTATCCTAAAGTTAACAAACGGTGTTATACATAACTTTGACCATAAATTCAAAACTGCTGGTATCTTCTTGGATCTTTCCAAGGCCTTCGACACTGTTTCAATTCCAAAACTTCTAGATAAACTGGAACACATAGGCGTAAGAGGTCTTGCCCTGGAATTACTCAAAAGTTACGTAACTGGTCGTAAACAACAGGTCGTCATCAATGAGTACATCAGTCACGAGGCTAACATCACATTTGGCGTGCCCCAAGGTAGTGTTCTCGGGCCTACCTTGTTCCTTGTCTATATTAATGATCTTTGTAACTTATGTTTGCCAAATTGTCAAATAATCACTTACGCCGATGATACAGCAATTCTTGTTTCTGGTCAAAGCTGGTGTGAAGTTCAGACTAAATCAGATTTTGCTCTAACAACTATCTCTAACTGGCTTAAAGAAAACCTGTTAACACTTAATGCCTCCAAATCTAAATATATCACCTTTTCCCTAAATTCTCAACTACAACCACCTCCCTCCTTCAATATTCGTGTTCATAATAGCTGTAATGATAAAATTATATGCTCGTGTCCTGACCTTGAACGAACAAATAATATTAAATATTTGGGCGTATGGCTGGATCCTACACTATCCTGGAAATATCACATTGATTGGGCTATTTCTAAGGTTCGGAAATTAATTTTTATTTTCAAAAATCTTAGACAAGTAGCAGACGTCAAGACCCTTAAAACAGTATATTTTGCACTTGCCCAGTCCGTAATAGCCTATTGTATAACAATTTGGGGTGGATCACTTCGTAGCCATTTTCTCAGGCTCGAAAGAGCACAGAGGGCGGTTCTAAAAGTCATAGGTGGTAAATCACGTCGTTATTCAACTTCTAAGTTATACAAAGATTCCGAAGTATTAACTGTTAGACAGTTATTTATCTTAGCTATAGTTATGAGGAAACATGCTGAACTGCCATATGATCCTTCTTATCTCAGTGGTCGCAAATCGGATCGTGTTTGCAAGTTTGAATCTAGACGCACATCTATTGCTTCTAGACATTACCATCACCTCAGTACCAAAATCTACAATAAATGCAACCAAATATTAAATATCTATCCCCTTACCTCTCGCTGCTGTAAAACCAAAACTATGACCTGGCTGTGTACACTGGATTATATACAAACGGAAAACATTTTAACTGTTAACCTATAACTAAAAGGATATATTTATGTTTCTTACTTTACATACACGCACTAATACTCAGTCACATTAAGGTATACGCAACACACATACACATACGCACACGCACACACCCACACATACGCACCCACGCACGCATTAGTCACCCACACACGCACACAAACACACACACAAACACACGTCGTGCGCTCATAGCCGCGAACGACACCTGAGTTCGTTATTTTTTGTTATTTTCTATGCTTAGTTTTAAGTTCATTATATTTGAAATGTATCCTGTGCTATAAAACTACAATATACTTCATTGTCTTGTGGTGGGAGTTGTCACTGCAGCACAGTTTTATACTTTTGCAGTGCAACGAACTGTTCTGTTATTATGTAAATATGTGTTTCTTTAGATCAATAAAATATTTATTGGCGTCGTTGAGCGGGGGTGGGGGCGGCGGGGGCCCCGGAAACACGGCGGGTACGGGCGCGGGGGGCGCGGGCGCTGCGGTAGAGCGCAGGTGGTCTGCGGCATGCGCGGCTACGGGGGTCGCGGGGGGTGCGATGGTCGCGGCAGATGCGGGCGCGGGGAGGGGGGCCTGCACGGGGGCCCTTTGCACGTGTGACTCGCGGGACACAGGTTTCTCGGAATTAAGTTCCGAGATAACAACGGACGCCATTGATTGGGACTCCGGAGTCCTCAAAAATTGGTCGAGTGCTTGAGGGAATTGCTGTCGTAAAAACGACAGCAAACCCTCTAACAGCGACGGAGAGGGCTCCACGCCGTCCATTGTCCCTGAGGGGGACGAACGATTTGGTGGAAAAACCACCTGATGATGCACTTTTCACTGCACTGTCACAGAAAAAACACAGATCGACCGGGTGAACGAACGAACACAACGAACACGAATAACGGACTGCCGAGGCGGAACGGGAGACGTGCGCGCGCGACGAACGACAGCGGGCGAATGTGATTCCGCTTGTTGGGCCATTTTAGCAATTTCGGTCAATTCGGTCATTTCATTTCATCATTTAGGCCCGTTCGGCCAAATATATTTTCATCCCGGAAACTATCTCATTTTTCGGGATGAAAAGTATCTCTTGGCCACCCTCGGTATTAAAATTACATATGTACACATTTTCAGCCAAATCGGTTCAATAGTCTATCCATAAAAGGATAACAAAGCGAGAGACAAATATGCTTTTGGGTTTTTTTTTCGCGGAACCCTAAAAACTTAGCCTAAGTCACTTCTTATAACATCAGCTATCTGCCAATGAAAATTACATCAAAATCGATCCAGCTGTTTTAGAGATTAGCCGGAACATCCAGACAGACAGACAGACAAAAATTGTAAAAGTAGCATTTTTTAAATCTCCTGGTCCGATTTTTGGTTTTTATTTTGAGATTACAAACAGGCACATCACTTTTATTTATGTGTATAGATAAAAGCTGTAAAATAAATAGTAATAGGTAAAACATAACAGGGCTAAATAAAAAAAAAATAGTTAGAAAAGGAAAATGGAGCGAGCACTCTAACTTGAACTATGAACTCTGATCTTCATAATTGTAATTGGACCTACTTATGCAAAACAGAACCAATCCACAAAGATGCCAAAATTGGATTAAGGATGCAAAAGGCTTTCAAAATGCACCTTCTATCGACTCAATAAGAATCGTAACGAGCTGACAACATTTTCAGAATAAAACATTTCTATCACAAAGTAGCTAACCCACACAACACCAAGAGTATAATAAACTAACAATATGACCCATGGTAATCCAAAAACCTAAAAGGTTTACACTTTGATTTTTTCATAAAGGATCAGACGCCATGGTTCCTTGTATTATTTTTAATTTTTGTCTATCAAATAGAACCATGCCGGTTGGTTCTTGTTTGCGTATTGAAAATCAAATAATCCTATATTTTCACAAAGATTCATATTACGTGGTTTCTTGTTGAAATAATTATTTTTATAACATCTAATTAGTCATGTCCTTTGAATGTGTTGTTAAATAAATTTCTTGATATAATTATTTATCCAGTCAATGATAGTACATAGGCTATGGGATTTATAATTTTTTTAATTTAATTTATTTTGTCTCAAAAGACATGCATCTTGTTGACTATTTATTGTATGTGGCAACTTTTACCAATTAAACTAAATAAATAAAAACTACTAAACTAAATAAATAAAAACTTTTACCAACTAATTTGGTAACTAACTAATATTGGCGATTGCAACGGCAACATTACGTGAAAAATCGGCATCACAGAACGGAACGCTGTTGTTTCTGTGATGATTTCTTTGGCAAATATAATTAATACCTACTATTTTGTGTCCAATCATGAAGAGAGTGAACACAAGAATACAGAATATGATATCTAGCTGTCTGAATCAGTCTGATAATGAAGATAATGACAGACAAGGTATGTAAATATTATTTTGAGGTTACAAAAGTTTAAGTTGTTTCATAAAACTTTTTTGCCATTTTTTAAATAGTACAATTAAATGTTCATTTTTATAGAACATGAAGTTTATAATAGTTTGAACATAACATAATTAACAACCTTAATTACAAATCAATTTTCATACCAAAAATCAGTATATGTTATATAAAATTTTTAAAAAAGTTTTTAAATTTTGAAAATTATAACTTTTCTGGTGGTGTTTTTCTTATTAATATTGTTATGAAAAAAACTATGTAACTAAAAAAAATATATGTCTTTTTTTAAAGAAATATAAATAAATAAATGATGTAAGCGCGGACCATCGGACGCGAAAACTTTCATTGCCGCCTGCGCGGTGTATCGTGATCGAGTGAGGTATTGGGATGCAAAAACGTATGTATCGCGGGCCCCTCCCCGAACGCGGGCGGAGCGAGCCGAATGTCAGCGGCGAGGACGACACGGCCGAGCCGAGCCGACGCTTTACGAATGCGCACCACGGTTGCCGCGGCGGTTTATGGGTCCGCGCGCTACACCCTCCCCCACTAACCTAGGCGTTATGTCCCCGAAGCCAGGTTAGCTTTACGTGGCCTTCCTCGTTTGCGCTTTTCTTGGACGGGCGATTGGATGGAACCAACGAACGGTGTCAACAATGAAACGTGATATCTCCCGAGCGAGACACCGTCAGTAATGCGTTCCAGGGCGTACGTTGTGGTACTGACCACTTCCTGGATCCGGTATGGCCCGTCGCGACGAGGAATGAACTTTTGTGTCTGTCCCTTACCAGTGTCGTTGAGACCTTGGGTCTTTAGCAGCACAAGATCTCCTACCTTATAGTCCGGTGCTGGCCTACGATTCTCATCAGCATACTTCTTCTGGGCTATTTGGGCTCTCTCGTGCATGTCTCGTGCATCAAGCAAAACGGTAGACAGCTTCTTGAGGAACGGCGTTATCGACACGACGACATTATCGTTGTCAACGATAGCTCGCATATCGGATAACACATCGGCGGGTGCGCGTATATCGCGCCCAAAGTTCAAATAAGCGGGTGAATGACCTGTGCTAGCTGTAACAGCAGAATTCATCGCGAACCTAATCGCGGGAAGATGATCATCCCAGGCGTTGTGATCCTTACCTACCAGAATGGCGAGCTGCGGTTTGAGGTCGCGGTTCTTGCGCTCGACGGGGTTTGACTCAGGGTGATAGAACGACGTCAGTGCTTGTTGGATGCCCATGACGTGACACGTCTGCTGCATCACCTCACTTACAAACTGCACGCCATTATCACTAATTAATCTTCTGGGCACCCCATAACGCAGGTATACCTCGTTCACTAAGGTCTTGGCACACTCCTCACTGGTAGCCATCGAAAGAGGGAACAACTCTACCCACCTGGTGCAGGTATCTTCTAATATGAGGATCCACTTATTACCAGAAGGCGTCTCTGGCAGTGGCCCAAATAGGTCTACTGCGAGTACTTCGAATCGGCGCGACATAGCCGGCACCTGCAGCAGACCGGCGGGCTTTCGCGTGTCCGCCTTATACCTCTGGCAGGCAACGCAGTTCTTCACATATTGGGTAACATAGGCTCTCATTCCCGACCAATAGTACTTACCTACGAGACGCTGCAACGTCCGTTCTACGCCGAAATGACCAGCTGTAGGGTCATCATGTTAATCAGCTAGCACGTTCTTGCGCTCGTGCTCCGGCACCACCAAGCTGGCGTCGTCGTTGTCTTGGTTTTCGGGACCATAACGGTACAACACACCATCGGCTAAGACATATCCTTTGTCAGCCCATGCTCTCCCCCTAAACGGGTCGTCGGACTCTATGGCTTCGACGATCTTACGTACCTCGGGGTCTTTCAGCTGGTTCTCCCGGGCATCCTTGGGGCTGCGTGACGGCAAGTCAACTACTGCGAGACACAGGTCGCATTCAGCATCAGCTGGGCACGTCGGGCGTGACAGGGTATCCGCAATCACATTTGCCTTACCTGGTGTATACTCTATCTTCAAATTGTATTCCTGTAGGGCGAGCGCCCAGCGGGCTAGCCGCCCACTCGGAGACTTGAGGCTCATAAGCCACCTGAGCGGTTGGTGATCAGACTTCACTACTACTTCTGCTCCATCGATGTACCCTCGAAACTTTGAGATTGCCCACACAACGGCGAGTCCCTCTCGCTCTGTCGTATTATAGTTCCTCTCGGCAGCTGTGAGAAGGCGGCTGGCATACTCGACAGGTCGCTCGTCAACCCCCTCCCCCTGCAGCAAAGCTGCTCCGAGAGCATACCCGCTGCTGTCAGTCCTTAGGACGAATGGTTTCGTCTCATCGACCTGACGAAGGATTGGTGCCGTAACCAAGAGTGACTTAATGGTCTTGAAAGCATCTTGCTGGTTGGGGCCCCATTCCCCGGCGCTCCCTTTTCTCAGCAATGAAGTCAACGGCGCGCTGATCTCTGCATAACCGGGCACGAAGCGTCTGAACCAACTTGAGGTTTGCAGAAAGCACTTCAAATGTTTCACGTTCTTTGGAGGCAACATATTAACAATAGCTGACGTCTTATCCGGGTCTACCTGGATACCTCCTGGCACGATGACGTGGCCAAGGAATCTAACGGAGTCTCTCGCGAAGAAGCTCTTCTCCAAGGCTTCCTTCTTCGACGACGACAACCTGTAGGGTGGCGAAGCAAGGGGTTCCTGATTGTCACTTACCTTAATCTTGTGAGAGGCGAAATCCGTGGGAGGCCCCTCAGCAGCAAACTGGTCCGCTTTCGTGCGCAAAAATGTGTTCAGCGTGTCCCGCTGCTCCGGCGATAACATTGTCGCTTCGTCGCTGCGTAAGGACACGTCGGAAGCCTCTACTCGCATAAGGTCCGCATTTGTCACGACAGGTTGCACGAAAGGAAATATCTGATCAGGGTCGTCCGAAAAATACCACGACTCCTGGGCCATGTCCACTATGACCCCAGCCTCGGCAATAAACTCACGACCTAATAATGTTCGGGTATTCTCCCCGGGGAACACCACAAATTCGGTAGTTACCTGTTTTCCTTCTAGTAACACCGGTATCGTCGCGGCAAGGACCGTCTTCAGCTGGCGGGAGCCGACCGCAAGCCCAATGGTGCGTTTTGTCTCTCGAAATTGAATTCCCTCAGCTCGTAAAATATCATACAACAGGGAGCCGGCAATGCTGCAAGATGCCCCCGTGTCGAGTATTGCGGCCCCTACCCTATTCGCAATAGTGACGGATACCGCGGGTTGTAACGGCACGGTCACGGAGCGCGCTTGCGTGATTTCGTCATCGGTCACGATATTAAAATCAAAGGATTTAGAAGGCACGTTTTTGCTACTACATTTATCACATTTCGATCTTACGACACCGGGTTGGCCACACCCGTAACAACGTATCGGGGTAGGCCCGGTATTAATACTTCCGTCGTCGGAATTCGAGGTAACCGCTTGCGGTTTATTAGTTTTATTTTGTAAATTACGACAATCCGCTACGACGTGACCATAAAACTTACAAAATGAACAACGAACGCGCTTATCACGTTTCATATTTTCATTCGAGTTAAAAGTGAGTTTCGCACCGGTAGTAACGCTCGGACCCGTAGTAACGCCGCGCTCGGGCGGTTCGTGTTCGAAAATGCGCGGTGCGCGCGCGTTAGTCAAAGGCGGCTCCCGACTCGTCGCCTTTGCCGACGCCGACACGCTCGGGCTCGCTGAGTATGTATATTCGGAAATTGCGTCTTCGATAGTCCTCGCTTGGTATAGAAAACTATTCATATCACTAATATTGTCTCTAGGTAATCGTTTCCTAATGCGGCGGTGTAATAGTCCGTAGATCATGTCGATTTCCATGTACACCGGTACTGCATACGGCAGTTTGGTGATTAACGCACGCACTTTACACATAAACACTTCGGCTCTCTCGGAGTCTTCTTGCTGTGTGGCGAAGATCTCGCGAAGAATCTTGTAAGCCGGCTGCGGCGTCCCGTACATAGTACGTAGGCGCGCTACGGCGTCCGTCCAGGTGGTAGCGCCGGCGCGCGCGCCGCGCCACCACACGGCCGCGTCGCCCTCCAGCAGCATGGGTAGGCCGCGCAGCGCGTGCTCGTCACTCACTCGCGCGCACTCCTTGAAGACTTGCACCGCGTCGATGAACGCCTCCAGCACCTCCGCGTTTCGCGAGCTGCCGTTGAACCTCGCGGTGCACTTGGAGAAGTTCCCTCCTGTGATCGCGGACGGATGCTCGCTGAGCGTGCGGGTGTCGGGCGTTGGCGTCGAAGCTGGTGAGTTCCCGGGGCCATTGTAGGGGAACGACCGGAGGGTTTCCACCAGGGTGCGGTTGGTCTCCGCTTGCATCCTGGCGAAGGACTCCATCATGCCGGCAAAGAAGTTCTCGGCGCTGATGCTCGGGGCGCCGGCGGCGCCATGGGGCGAGGCGACGGTCGCGGCGGCGGGGGCACCTGGGGCGCGCGGCTCCGTCGGAGGTCCGTCGTGGTTCGGTTCGCTATGTTCCGCGCTCATTTCAACCACTTGCGTATTACGAGTATTCCTCGGCATGGCAGGTTAAAATTATTTAATAATACAATTACATTAAAACATAATCAAAAATATTTTAAACTTGAGTTCGAGGCCACGAGTTGGGCAGCCAGTGTAAGCGCGGACCATCGGATGCGAAAACTTTCATTGCCGCCTGCGCGGTGTATCGTGATCGAGTCAAGTATTGGGATGCAAAAACGTATGTATCGCAGGCCCCTCCCCGAACGCGGGCGGAGCGAGCCGAATGTCAGCGGCGAGGACGACACGGCCGAGCCGAGCCGACGCTTTACGAATGCGCACCACGGTTACCGCGGCGATTTACGGGTCCGCGCGCTACAATGAGTTCATTGAGATATAACATGTCTAGAGAGAGCATTGCTAACAAACAACATCGCCAAAAACGGCATCAAAAACGCGAAGCGTTGCTAAATTCACTCTGCGTTTTCGGGATATCAGGAAAAAAATATTACCCCATTTTTTATAATTAAATATTTTTTATGTAAGTGAAAAGTTTAAATGATCGTTATGATTTAATCGCTTTATGTGATATCATTTAATATTACTCAGAGGTTTTAGTTTTTTTTTAATAAAGTATTAGCAACAAAAGTTGTGTCTTGGAACGAACCATAAAAAAATACATGCACAAATGAGTTCATAACACATTTTAGCTCATGTAGTAATTTTAATTCGCAATAAAATGCCTGTACAGATATTAGTTCATATTTATAAGTTTGTTAATTATCAATACTAATGTAATAATTCTAAAATAACTATTCATAATGGCAAATTATTTTTGTGTTGTGAAGGCTATTAGATGACTATTTATAACCCAAAGATTATCCTGTGCTAAAAGTCAGTGAAATCATTTGTAATAGTAGACTTGGAACGATTCGATAGGTTTGTATTGGGTAGTAGGCTTTATGTGTAATACGAAGTTTATATCAGTAGTAGGAACTACGGGGTAGGTACACGGGATAGTTTAATGCAGGGACTTAAGAGCAACTAAACCACTTGAAAAGGGCTAGTATAATAATAAAAATATTCATATCCAAAAGTTTTTATTCAAACTATTTCAGTTTGATTATTTTATGAACTAAAATTTGTTTTTTATCATATTAATGTATTAAATTATTTCTTTATTAGGAATTAATGGAGATGCAGCTAACAGAATATAGACAAAATTAATATCTTAATTATTACAATAAAGAGTTATCTATAATATAACTAGCGGCCCGGTGCGGATTCACCCGCGGTCTGTCCCGCTCCCGTGGTATAAAGCGTCATGTTATATAGCCTATGACACTCCCTGTTAACGTAGCTTTCCCACAGTAAAAGAATTTTTAAAATCGGTTTAGTAGATCCCGAGATTATTCCCTACAACGTCACAAACTTACAAACTTTACCTCTTTATAATATTAGTACAGATAACTCCGACTGAAGCATCTGCTTTAAACGATATTCAGTTTTTTTTACATCCTCTTTGACGATATTTGCAGCACGCATTCTGTCAATTCTATGTCAAACGTCATAAGGTTACATTAAAAAGTTTATATTGTCCAAAGCACTAAGGTTAGATTAGAAATAATTTTATATGGTGGTTAAGTATTCTTAAATTTTCTAATTATCCTTCACACAACTTACATCTTATCGGTCATGATCATATATAATTATTTTAGGTACTTTATTTCAATACAACTGTGCCGTTGATAAGAAAATATATGAAACATAGTGTAAAAATATCTCCGAAAATGATTAAAAATATATTCTTTCAAAATCCATCTCTTTGTCCAACAATATGCTACAATTGGGTCCGTAGGAAGTCTAAAACGTAATATAAACTAGTTTAAGAAAACCGGATACACAAACATTACATGTCTGTTTTCTATAGATTTTTTCAATTATTCATATTTCATAAATAAAAAAAAATCGTAACAAAAGTCCCCAAAATTTTGGAAATAAGTCACACTTCTCACCTGACAACATTAATCAATTCGATAACCTTGTAAATGTTGAAATTAAATTTCACGTTTTTACAAAGAAATCATGAGAAAAGTGTTAAGTTTTCCTATTAAATGACATCTCATACTTATCCTTTCCCGTTTTAAAATAGTTCCGACACATTTTAATAGCGCAGGCCGGCATAATTATTTTTTTTGCGAGAGCTCTAACCAGTAAAGCAATCGAAACGACACTAACAGGCGTGGGAAGCCACTGAAGCCAGTGCACCAATTCTGGTGCACTTGTTTTGGGCCGTTTTTGTGCAATTGATGCGTGATCTAGACGTTTATATGATCTAAGAATGAGTTATTCTTTTATTTTTCCATCAAACTATGCCAACGTAATAACTAAACAAGGGACCAACCCACACACCTTAGATCATATAAACGTCTAGATCACGCATCAATTGCACAAAAACGGCCCAAAAACAGTGCACCAAAATTGGTGCACTGGCTTCAGTGGCTTCCCACGCCTGTTAGTGTCGTTTCGATTACTTTACTGGTTAGAGCTCTCGCAAAAAAAATAATTATGCCGGCCTGCGCTATTAAAATGTGTCGGAACTATTTTAAAACGGGAAAGGATAAGGATAAGATGTCATTTAATCGGAAAACTTAACACTTCTCATGATTTCTTTGTAAAAACGTGAAATTTAATTTCGACATTTTCAAGGTTATCGAATTGATTGATGTTGTCAGGTGACAAGTGTGACTTATTTAGCAAAATTTGGGGACTTTTGTTACGACTTTTTTTATTTATTTTTGAAATATGAATAATTGAAAAAATCTATAGAAAACAGACATGTAATGTTTGTGTATCCGGTTTTCTTAAACTAGTTTATATTACGTTTTAGACTTCCTACGGATCCAATTGTAGCATATTGTTGGACAGAGATTTTGAAAGAAAATATTTTGAATCATTTTCGGAATTATTTTTGCACTATGTTTTTTATATTTTCTTATCAACGGCACAGTTGTATTGAAATAAAGTATCTGAAATAGTTATATATGATCGTGACCGATAAGATGTAAGTTGTGTGAAGGATAATTAGAAAATTTAAGAATACTTAACCACCATATAAAATTATTTCTAATCTAACCTTAGCGCTTTGGACAATATAAACTTTTTAATGTAACCTTATGACGTTTGACATAGAATTGACAGAATGCGTGCTGCAAATATCGTCAAATAGGATGTAAAAAAAACTGAATATCGTTTAAAGCAGATGCTTCGGTCGGAGTTATCTGTACTAATATTATAAAGAGGTAAAGTTTGTAAGCTTGTGACGTTGTAGGGGATAATCTCGGGATATACTAAACCGATTTTAAAAATTCTTTTACTGTTGGAAAGCTACGTTAACAGGGAGTGTCATAGGCTATATAACATGACGCTTTACACCACGGGAACGCGACAGACCGCGGGTGAATCCGCTCCGGGCCGCTAGTAATATTATAGATAACTCTTTAGCTTTCATAAGCAAAATGGTGACCGCTAAATATTAGGTACATTCTGCAGTACTGGCCATTTAAAATAAATATTTTTGTTTGGCTAAGATATATAATTTCAAATTAATTTTACTTTGAAAACACGAAATTCTTTTTTAAAAATTAGTCATTTATTTATTGATAAGTGTTATGTTTTCTTCGCATTTGAATCTTTTTCGTCATCATGGATAGTTAAAAATTCGAGTAATTATGGAATAAGAGTACCGTCGTGGCAGCAACGCGGCAAGAGCGACAAGCAACATCAACGACCTTTATGAGCGAACACTACAATGAACGCACCACTTGTTATTGGTTTGCCCGCTTCCATTCTGGAAATTTCGATCTTTTTTTTATAGCTGGAGTACAGCAGACAGGCTGACGGCCCACCTGATGGAAAGCGGTTACTGTCGCTTATGGACATTTGCAACACCAGAGATTTCATCAACCCGCTGCCAGCCTCGAAGAAATTTTATGACACCCTTTTTGAAAAAGGTTCTACAGAACCGTTGCGTACATGAGCGAAGCGGCTTAAAGAAGTGGAGGTGAAATCCCAACAGATGGCGAGCGGTTCGATGGTAGAAAGAGGACGAATACACCATTCTATACAGTTCTACCGAATACTCCTCGTTATACAGTCAGTAGAATACGTAGAGAGAAGCGAAGTCTCTCATAAGGCCAAGCCTATCTAGACCATCTGTGAGTGTGGGATCATCAACAACGTGAATGGCTCGACGTTGAATACAGTCTAGGGGATCGAGTTGGTAGCCAGGTGCTCCAGCCCAAAAGTGTGAGCAGTACTCCATATGCGGGCTCACCTGGGTTTTACAAAGCACAAAGCGTTGCCGCGGTGTGAAATACTGCTTGGACCGGTTTAACATTCCCAGCTTCTTAGAGGCAAGTTTTGCCTTGCCTTCAAGATGGCCCCTGAACATCGTTCGCGATGTCAACACTGAGGATCCCAATACTCTTGGTGGTGGTAAGGGGAGTTCCTTGGAACTGAAGCGATTGCTCGAATGGAGTTTTTTTGGCAGAGAATACGTAGACCTATGTCTTCTTGGGGTTGAAATGGACAAGGTTTTGTCTCCCCCATTCAGAGACTCACTCTAAGGAATACTCTACTTCAGATACAAATCTAACCCAACTTTCCTCCATAAATGATCGAGGGAAGTTTGCACGACCAGAGTACTGCGCATCGCCTGTGCTGTCATCCGCATTGGAATGAATGTTGCGAATAGACAACATATCATTGATTTGTAAGATGAACAACGTTGGCGATAGCACACAACCCTGGGGCACACCAGCGTTGATGGGCTTGAAACTTGAGCAACAACCGTCGACAACGACTTGAATGCTGCGCTCATCAAAAAAGCTGGATATCCAGGTGCAAGGCCCTTCGGGTATCCTAAACGATGGCCGCTCCGATAGAAGAGCCCTGTACCAGACCCGGTCCAAGGCCTTAGCAATATCTAGAATTCTAGACTAACTGCCAGTGCTTCCCCTTTGCTCTCAATGGCTTCAGCCCAACGGTGGGTTAGGTAAACCAAGAGATCCCGAACTGAGCGACCGTGGCGGAAGCCGTATTGCCGATCGTTTAGCAGCTGGGAATCTTCGAGGTAACACAAGAGCTGCGCGTTGATAATACGCTCCATCACCATTGAGAGCAAAAAGGTTATTGCTATAGGCCTCGATTCGACGTGTCTGTTACGTCCCCTTTTTTGGGGACAAGGTGCACATGGGCAATCTTACACGAAGCGAGGACACAACCCTTGTAGTAAGAGAGAGTGAAAAGTCGGGCAAGGACTGGCTGGGGACAGATCAGCTAAACACGTCTGCAGCACAATGGCAGGAATGCTATCAGGGCCAGAAGACTTTTTGACGTCGAGGGAGAGGAGAGCACATCGGACTGCTTTTTGAGTAAAGCGCACCTCCGACATTCTAGACTCACACTCAGGGATTGTAGGTGGAGTTTCTCCTATGTCTCAAGAGTTGAATTGGCCGCAAAGATTTCATCCAGAAGATTGACTTTATCTTTGGCGGCGTGTACCAGACGGTCGTCCACTGTGCGCAGAGGTGGAAGAGACGCCCGACAAAAGTTTCCTTGGACAGCTTTGGTGAGGGCCCAAAAAGCTCTAGTCCCAGAAGAGTAGCTAGAGAGGCGCTCATCAATTCTGTCGATGTGATCGAATTTTGCTCTTGCGAGCTGTTTTTTGAGGGACCTGGGGGCGGCATTGTATCACTTTTTC
The DNA here is from genome assembly GCA_019925095.2 of Dendrolimus kikuchii. Classification (NCBI taxonomy): domain Eukaryota; kingdom Metazoa; phylum Arthropoda; class Insecta; order Lepidoptera; family Lasiocampidae; genus Dendrolimus; species Dendrolimus kikuchii. The sequence goes on along the minus strand of JAHHIN020000030.1, from coordinate 6,753,072 downwards.
AGGTCAGAGGAACTTGGAGCCTGACGAGCCCACGCTGCAGTCCAGGCTGGATAAGCCTGTTTCTTTAGCTTTACAGCTTCACTGCTGTACTTATTGAACCATTGTGGTTTACTCGTACCACCGATAAGTACAGTTGAGTTTGGAATTAAACATGCTATTCGCTGCAGTACTACATCGGCGATCCAGTCTGTGCTCGGATCAGAAGCTTCCGACGAGAAACATAACTGCCTCCATGGGTAGGATGCATAGAATTCACGGAGTCCATCCCAATCTGCTGACCTGTATCACCACACTTTCCGTCGTCCAGCGGGACGAGTCCGATCGGGAATAGGAAGGGGCACCACCAAAGATACCAGACAATGATCAGAGGTTCCCAGTGGAGCACTGAAGAAGATCTGGCAGTTCTCCGGGTGTGTGGTCAGCAGAAGATCCAGCAAAGAAGACTCATGATCCACTCTATCCGGTATTCGGGTAAACTCCGTAATCACCTGAGTGAATCCATTGGCGAGAGCAAATTCGTAGGCAGTAGTCCCTGACAGATCAGTTCTCGGGGAACCCAACCACTCAGCGTAATGAGCATTAAAATTCTCGAGTATGACTACCTCTGCAAAAGGATACTGCCCAAAAACTTTGTCGGTCACCTCATGAACGAGTTCAAAAAAGCGAGCTGTTTCAGTCCTTGTGCATTCCCTGCCATGGGACCGATATAATCACGCATAGATCCGGGTGGAACCACCAAAATCTACGCGTACCTACAAGATGGAAATGGCGACGAATTGTGAAGCTTGCCACCACCCCTGTCATGAGGACCACGACCACTCTGCCAAGAGTGTGACGACGGAGAAGAAGAAGAACAAGATGGAAATATCCCTATCTTCAAGGCCGTGGAGATTAGAATAAAAAAAATATAATAAAATTAGGTTAACTTATTTCAGAAAAAACGGCAGTTACATAGGCAAGGACCTAATAATAATTATTATTTGATTTTTTGTGAGTATTTTATTTACATAAACTAACACCTGACGGTATTTTGTAATTTGTATTTTGTATTTGTATTTTAAATACATATAGTTGAAACGCTGTATTTTGTATTTTATATTTCAATTGCTAATACTTTATTTAAAAAAAACTAAAACCTCTGAGTAATATTAAATTATATCACATAAAGCAATTAAATCATAACGATCATTTAAACTTTTCACTTACATAAAAAAATATTTAATTATAAAAAATGGGGTGATATTTTTTTCCTGATATCCCGAAAACGCAGAGTGAATTTAGCAACGCTTCGCGTTTTTGATGCCGTTTTTGCCGGTGTTGTTTGTTAGCAATGCTCTCTCTAGACATGTTATAACTCAATGCCACACACAAATAATTTTACTAAAAGGAACCATCGAGGTTTTTGTTTAATTACTATGTAATTTGAAATTATTTACATTAAAATTGTACTTGAATATATAGGACAAAATATAATATACAATATTCTATTTTTTTCCAAAATATAGACATACATACATAGCTTCACGCCAGTTCCCTTGCGGGGTAGGCACGAACAACAGAGCGCCATTTAGGCTTATTCTTACACACTATATAATTAAATATAGAGCTCCCTAAGGAGTTTTACCTCGGCTGAACTGTTGCCATGAGAGGGGGATGAATTTAATGATGGCCACCATAGGGCGACACAAAGCACTAATTGAGAACGGGCGACGGGTAATATAAAGCCCGAGGGGAAGGATTCCGGCGGGCCGGGATCGGTGGTTTGCGGCGGCCTACGCTATCTTACTGCCGTTTCGCAACGTGTTATGGCTGGGAGAGAAGAAACGGCGAAAGAAACTTCCCAGCAACACGCCTAGTCTATCCTGTGGGGGGGCTATGTCTCCTAGCGTCCCTCGCAGGGACGTGGAGAGATCTTGATTGGCGGCGCCTGAGACGCCGCCGTCTGTGTCTGTCTGTCCGTGCCTGCCAGCCTGCCGTCCTAACCGCGGGCGGGCTGATCCGGGCCAGCCGTTTTGTGATAACGTCGACCCTGTCCGTGAGGACGTTACGCGGTCGTCGCACGAGAGCCTTTCGCCGAGGCTTATAATCGGACGCGGACACGACGAGTGGATTTCGATGGTGCGGCGCGAGATCGAAATACTTACGCGAGAGCGACGTAATGTAGTTTTTGATGGAGGGAAGCTCCAGATCGCGGTGGAGGTCGACGTTACGCATATAGAGGGGAGCACCGACGGCTCTGCGCATGAATTTGTTTTGCACGATTTGCAATTGCATGTTTTATACAAAGTAAGCTTGTGTCTGAGGGACATTTTGCTTCGTTTGTCTATCATGGGTGCTAAACGACCCATCACAAATCGCGCTCTATTTCGGATTATAGTGATATGCTCGTTGAAGCGCAAGTTCCGATCTAGGGTGACACCCAGGTAAACAAGGGGTCACGTATGGAGTGCGCCAGCTACAGGGCCATCAGTTTGATCAGCACAGCATCTAAAGTGTATGCGAAGATTATTGAAAAGAGAATGAGAGTTGTATCCGATGGATTACTGTGGGATGCACAAGGTGGTTTCAGAAATGGAAGGGGATGTATGGATCAAGTTTTCTCTCTCCGCAATATCGTAGAGAAGCAGCTGGCTATGGGCCGGAAGGTTTTCTGCAGTTTTGTGGATCTAAAGAAAGCATTTGACAGGGTTTTGCGGAAGGACCTCTGGGACATATTGCCCGGATATGGGATTAATGGCCAATTGATGCGTGCTGTGCAGTCCACTTACGAGGGCTGTATGGCATGCGTGCGAGTGGAAGGCAACCTGTCGCCCTGGTTTGACGTCAATATTGGCGTCCGCCAGGGCTGCGTGCTGTCGGCTTTGCTGTTCATCCTATATCTGGACGATTGTCTCCAGAGAATAAGATTGATGGATGTTGGGGTGCGAATGAGTGATCTAGTTGTAAGCACCTTGCTTTATGCGGATGATGCCGTGCTTTTAGCCGAATCGCCATCAGAACTGCAAACACTAGTCACAATGATGAAAGATGACTGTCAGGCGAGTCAGGCTTACATTTGAATGCCAAGAAAACAAAGGTTATGGTGTTTGAAAGAGAAGAAACCAGAACGAATGCAAGGATAATGGTCGATGATGTTATGCTGGAGCAAGTGAATGAGTTTGTATATCTTGGATGTGCTTTTAGCAGGGATGGAAGGTACACCGCTGATATAGAAAGAAGAGTGAATTTGGGGAATAGTTTAAATGGAGCGTTAGGTAAACTTCTAGGCGCTAAGAACCTCAGCCAGAAGGCCCAGCTCGTCGTACACAACGCGGTGCTGGTACCTACGCTCACGTATGGAAGCGAGAGTTGGGTATGGAAGAAAGAGCATGAAAGTACAGTAAACGCGGTCGAGATGCGAGCACTGCGCAAAATCTGCGGAGTGACGCTCGCGGACCGCGTTCGTAATACCGAAGTAAGAAAGAGAGTTGGTCTGAAAGAGAGTGTCGGGGTGAAGGTAAGGAAAGGAATGCTTCGGTGGTTCGGGCATGTGGAAAGAATGCATGATGAAAGAATGACTAAACAGATATACAATGCAAAAGTGGATGGATGCAAAAGTCGTGGAAGGCCACGACACACCTTCCATGATCAAATTGATCGTGTACTAGCAGAAGGTGAAGTCAGGAGCCTTAAGAACAGACGAGCTTGCATGCATGACAAGAGTTATGAATGTCAAAGAGGCAAGTGAGGTGTGTAAGAATAAGCCTAAATGGCACTCTGTTGTTCGTGCCTACCCCGCAAGGGAACTGGCGTGAAGTTATGTATGTATGTATGTAGGTTCAATAATCCACGTGACTACATAATTTCCATTGAGAAACATAGATGGCGCTTTCGAATTTTAATGTTACCGGTAAGATTGATTAAATCAATACACTTTATTGTCAATAGTATAAAAGTCCAGATGAAATGAAATATAAAAATATAGAAAAGTATTTTTATTGCCTTTTATAAAATTATTTAAGAAGAGAAAAAGACCATTTTATCAACTTTGATATAAAAATAAAAAGTTCTACTAGATCAAGTGAAGCACGTGTCTACATCATTTCTATTGAGAAACATAGATGGCGCTTTCGAATTTTAATGTTACCGGTAAGATTGATTTAAATACATTTTATTGACAATAGTATAAAAGCCCAGATGAAATGAAATATAAAAATATAGAAAAGTATTTTTATTGCATTTTAAAAATTATTTAAGAAGTGAAAAAGACCATTTTATCAACTTTGATATAAAAACAAAAAGTTCTACTAGATCAAGTGAAGCTAGTGGGATTCGAACCAACACAGACTGTGAGTTAGACCAGTCCTCTACCGTATACGCCATATAACCATATCGTGCTCTATTCAAGATTCTTGGGTATTATTGCTGCTTCATTTATTTAAAATTTAATTTCGAATAGCACGCTCGAGCAAAACAACGCGTGTTCATACCTCCAAGCCCTCGGGCGCAATGAAAAATCCATACATTGAGACCGGGAAGCATGATTTTTGAAGTCATTTATAATAAAATAATTAATTACTTCCAAATTCTCTAAGTAACCGAATAAAAAAACTACAATGATTCAATTTCTTATAATATGATACGTTACTGTTATTTATTTTAGCGATGTACGATTAACAGTAATAATAATATTTAAGATTGAAGAACACGTTTAGATGTCACTTTGCAATTATTTTCTATCGAGAAAATTTATCGAAAATGCGTTTTGAGTGCAAAAATTAGGTCAGAAATATGATCAAGATTGACATATATTTTTTTCACCGCATTAAAGTGTGTGTAATTATTGTAACAACGGCTGAGAAATCGATGAAAAAACGCTTTTTGTCTGTTGTCTCGCTGTTAATTTGGTCATTTTGGCATTTTTGACATTGTGGTCATTTTTCGCATTTTGGACGTTTAGGTCATTTTTGGCATTTTGGTCTTTTTGGCATTTTGGCCACTTTGGCACTTTTGGCATTGTAAAACTCTTCTTCTCTGCACTATTAAGTGCTGACTTTTATTGAGGGCCAGATTTTATTCTGAATTGTCATCGATTTGGGTTATATATACTCCTATATCTACATACTCATTCGCCTTTGGCATGTAGACAAATAGCATTAGCGGTAAAGAATAGAATACAAATGTATGGGAATTCGGTAGTTGACACTTTTTGAGAAACAGGTTTATATTGTGCCTTATGGTCTATTTTAGCCAAAATATTAATATTTCAGTAAAAAAACAACATGAACATATTTTATTTAGGAATTTTATAAATATTTTGACATTTCGTACAATTGCTGGAATCTTCTTTTAAGCAAAATTTACTTGTATCAGAAGATCCCGCTCTTCCATACCTTAAATATAATTGTATTTAAAAGTTTCTAAGATATTTTCATGCTATAAATGATATAAAATTGATATGAAAAATTATGTTATATAAATTCTATAATTGTGTTTATTGGAAATAAAGTTAGTGTGCTTAATTTTCATTAAGTACAAAACATAATAATCATACCAAAATATTTCATTACATTATCAATATTGTATTGCTAGAATAATAGTTACTGCTCTTAAATATTTTCATTAAGTACAGAACATAAAATTATAATAGTATTTAATAAAAGAAAAATAAGAATACGTGAGTTTGTGTGTATGAATTTGTATGTCTGTGTCTGTGTATGTGTGTGTGTGTGTGTGTGTGTGTGTGTGTGTGTGTGTGTGTGTGTGTGTGTGTGTGTGTGTGTGTGTGTGTGTGTGTGTGTGTAGCTGTGGGTGTGGGTGTGTGTATGTGCACACATAATTAATAATATATTCAATAAGGAATTTGTAAGAGAGATTCTACTGCGTCGTAGTCAAGTGACATTAGCCAATTTAGCAAAGAGCTTTTACACGCATGTGTGTTCATATGATATATATTTAACACCTGATTAATTTTATTGTATAAGTAGCTGGATTGATAAACGTATTGCCGCCTAGCAAAGGAAGTTTTTATAGTTATTAGTTCAAATATTACGTATCGTCGTCTCGTAGTATCAACGTTTGAGTGTAAAGGCTTAGATTTTTGTAATCTTAAAATTACATTTAGAACATAAAGCTTTCTAACACTTAGAACTTTTGAGTACAGGTATAAGTCAGTAGTTGGATATCTATAGGGTTTAAAATGCATAACCTTTAAAAGCAAGCGCTGAGCTCTTTCTACATAAATAAAATCTGTTTTACAGGCATTTCCCCAGACAGAAATACAATAAGCTATAATTGATTGTGCTAGGACGACATATACCCTAGTTAAAAGATCTTTAGTGGCAACGTGACGTAGTATTTTAAAAATCCAAATGAGTTTACGAATTCTGTTGGCAACTAAGTTAATGTGAGCTGACCAAGTCATACGCTGATCAATCATAACACCAAGATATTTTGTATTTGATACTTTATTAATGGAGGGACACTTACAAGGTGTAATATCGTCTTGTAGTTGATCTACATGACAGTTTATAGCACACTCATGAACTTGTATAGTAAAATTATTATCCGGTTGTGTTCGATTATATAATGTAAAACAAATGTAATTCGTTTTAGTGGTGTTAAGGGTAAGCAGGTTAAGTTTTAGCCACTGAGCAATTAAGTATAGGTCGCTTTCTGCATTTGTGCGTGCTTCTTCCCATGTTGAACCAGAGAATACAATTGCAGTATCATCTGCATAGGATAATGTTTTGCCGTTTTTAAGTTTTAGGTTACACAAATCGTTAATATAAATTAAAAATAGAGTAGGTCCAAGCACACTACCCTGGGGCACTCCGTATGTGACATTTATATCATCACTCAGTACATTTCCTAATTTAACCCTTTGTTTTCGGTTGGTCAGGTATTCTTTGAGCAAAATAAATGCATTATCTCGAATACCAATAGCTTCTAACTTCTTTAAAAGTATGGGAATGGAGACGGTATCAAAGGCTTTTTTTAGATCTAAGAAAATTACTAAACATTTTATACCGTTATCTAGATTTTGCGTGACTAACGTACTAAGAGCAGTTATAGCATCTTCTGTTGATTTTCGGTGCCTAAATCCATATTGTGATTGTGATAAAAGGTTATATTTTTCAAGGTAATTTAAAAGTCGAATATTAATTAGTTTTTCAATGATTTTTGAGATAGACGGTAAAACGGAGATTGGTCTATAATTATTTATATCATCTCTGTTACCATTCTTGTAAACCGGAGTAATTAAGGCATTCTTAAAGACCTGTGGAAAAATACCGTTAGAGAAACATAAATTAACTAAATGACAAATAATCGGTACAACTAGCGTTTTCGAAAGTTTAAGGAAACTTGTTGGTATGTTATCAAATCCAGGAGCGCTTCCACTTTTCAGATTCATTAGCACATTATTGACTTCAGCGTAGTCAGTATTCAATAATACAAGGGACGATGGATTCCGCTGTTGAGTTAGAGAAAGATCTATAACAGATGTATTTGAAGAAATTTGTTCGGCAAGACTTTTTGCCACCCCAGCAAAAAAAATATTTATATGGTTTGCCGAATCTTTTACACATGATTTTATATTTGCTACTTCCAGGTTATCAGTTTTAATTTTCTTCGTATTAGTTATTGTTTTAATATTATTCCATAGTAATTTAGAGTTTTTAACCGAATTTGCTAAGAGTTCGCGTTCATATTGCCTTTTAAGTTTTTTAATCAGAGTGACACAGTAATTGCGGTATCTTTTGTAGGTTATTATGAGTATAGCATTAGTAGGATCTCTACGAAGTTGATTCTGTATTTTATTACGGTTTTGTATACAACGAAGAACGCCGGTCGTCATCCATGGTTTTAAAGTTCGTTTACTTTTGGGTATTTTGACAGTTGTTGAATTTTCATTTAGAGAATTACATATCGATTCTACCAATTTATCAGCAACAACGTTCGCATCATTACAATCTAAGAGTAGAGATAAGTTTTTATTAGTAAGACTAGTTAATGATTTATTAAAATCAGTTACTACTTTTGTTTTTGAGTTTTTGGTATTTCTATCAGTTAAGTGAGACAAATTAACAAAAATCATAAAGTGATCTGTAACAGTTGTGTTTAGAATAGCAATGTTTACAGAGAAAGAGATTCTGTCTATTTTAATCATAGAGTGATCAAGACATGCATTCTCCCTAGTCGGTAATGTATGTCCAGGTATTATTCCATGTGAGACCAGCATGTTTAAATAATTTTGACGATTTCTAAATTCATGCGGTTGTTCGTTATTTTTTTCTTTAATGTTTATATTAATATCCCCTATTATAATAATACTTTTAGCAGTATTTATAGTTTCGAGATGAATGTTCAACGAGTCAATAAAATTGTCGGCATTCGAATTGGATGGGGACCTATAAATACATAAGAGTATTATATTATTAATCTTTAATTGTAAGCATGATGCTTGTTCAAGTTTTATTTCCTTAGCTGTATAATTTAGTGAGCGTTTTATATAAGTGACTACTCCAGCGTTTTGATTGTTATGTATACTAGTCTCAACATGCGTATATTGCTCCAATAAAGGTATCGGTTTGTTTTGGCTGAGCCAGCATTCAGTTAGAACTAAGACATCTGGTAAAATATTTTTTTTTAACAGGGCTAACGTTAGTTGTAGGTTTTCAATATTAGAATATATACTACGTATATTTTGCGAAACTATTGTGAAGCCAAAGGACGTAATATGGTGTTGAAGATTCATTATGTCACATTCTATTGCTGTTGACATTTCAAGCTCGTCTATATCGAGTTGAGTTTGCAATGGATTATCCATTAGGAGAAAATTTATTTACTCGTATTATGAATGTGATTGATAAATGTGTAGACTTTTGTTTCGACTGGTTATATATTTTAAAATATTTATGTATACGTAGTATGAAGGGTATTTTTAAATATATTTTTTTAATTATTTGTGTGCGTAGTATTGTGTGATTTTTATTATTTATTAGCATATATATTTTAATTTTTTTGTTTTGTGTGTGTCTTTTTGCGTGTATTGTAGTGTATGTTTTTGTGTGAATTTGCAACAGTATGTAATTTTGATGTATACAAAATGGTTTGTTAACTATAAGTCTGATATATAGGTGCAGTAAAATAGTCAGGAATAGAAGACAATTATGCCCGTAGTTAATAGACACGTGAATATATTGAATATGTCTAATTTTGTTACTAGGCGATCTCAAATAATAGTTGATTATCATTTTCCAAAGAAAAGTAGTTACAGTATGTCTATACTCTATAATAACTATGCGTAAACTGGACATTTTGTGTGTTAGTTGTGTAAAAAATATAATGTGTTTATTATAATCCAAATTAAAAATCAGATATATATAAATTAAGGTACATTTTTCCTTAATATATACCATGTTATTATTTTTAATATAAGCACTGACAATGTAAGCAGAAATACAAACTAGTCATTTTTGGATAAACTGTTGGACTTGAGCTTCACTATGAATCCAAATAATTGGACTATTTTCATCTTTTCTTATGTAGACCTTCCCGAATGCAGTCCAACAGTATTTATATTCCTTAGATTTCACTAAATCACGAGCTAAGAAATGCAAACGTGATCCTTTAGCTGTTAATTGTTCCGACACAAAAACAGGGTTATTCTCATTTGTGCGCAGTCCTAGTTGTTGAGCTCGCAATTTAGCTTTATTTTTCATATTATATAGTTTACAATTTTTTAAAAATTCCATTTTCAACATAACAGATGACGTTTCCACAATTATAGGGGCATTTTTCAAATTATCATTTTTAGTTCTAACTCTGTAGATATCTTTTATATCCGTTTTGGATAGACTACCTCCAATATTGGTAGATAAAGTTGTTATCATTTCAAGTAACTCTTTTTTTGTTTCCGTGTTTTGTTTTGGAACATTTTTCAACTCAAAGTTACATTTACGATGGGCCCTTTGCATTTCTTCCATTTTTTCCTCCAGAATTGATATGTATTTTCGATCCTCAATAGTCTGTTGTTCCAAGGAATTAATTTTCTTTTTAAATTCTTCCTGTTGGCTTGAGAGTAATGCAATAGAATTTTCAATAGTTTGGTTAGATTTTTGTATATCTTTTTGCGTAGTACTGATACTCTGAAGTTCTTTTTCTTGACTAGAGAACAACGAAGACATAAATTCCTTCATTTCCTTTCGAAAATTATTAAAGTCCGATTTTGAAACATGCTCTGATCTTTGTTTAATACGTTTCGAAACATAACTTGGTGTTGGCGTGTCTGAGTCTGACGTCGAAATGTTCTGTTGTTCCATGATACTAGGACAGTATAAAAGAATGACAAGTAATATCGAGTAATGAGAAAAATAACAGCAGTTATGACGTTTTCACTATCTCACTCTCACCGTTTCGTATGTATCGCTCCGAGAGAGATCGTATTATACGTCCGAGACAAGTAGATATGACGTCAGTGCAAAAGTAAGTGGACACTGGACGTAAATATGAATTAAGAACAAGTTTGAGAAGGATGGCAGTACAACCAGGGAGATATTGTGATATAATCACTATCTCACTCTTTCAAATACTTCAGTGTCCGTCCGATAGAGATCATACCATAAATCTGAGGCAGGTAGGTATGACAATAGTGCTCTCGTAAGCGTAAGAGTAGTATGCACATTCGAAAATAATGTCAGGTAGAAAAGGACGGCTCGCAACGGAGAAAGGTGACATGTGCGTCGTGGTTACTATCTCATTCTTTAAATAACGTCAGCTTCACGACCAAGTGAGATCGCAGCATAAATCAGAGACACTTAAATGTGACGTCAGTGCTCAGTCTGATAGTTCAGTGCGCAATCACCCTTCACGTATTGTAAAGACAACAGGTGTGTAAAGGACAGTTTGGTGCTGGACAGAATGATCCTTACCTGTACGTGTTTGTACTTTCTCGCTCTTACACTGCTAAATAAGGTTTGTGATGCTTCCAGATACTAGGGCAGCAACCGGTACTCACGTAAAATAGCACTTTCTTTTGGTTTATGCACTCCTAATTTCTTCACTTGCAATTATTTCAATTCAGATTTAAAATTAAAAGTGATTTAATTAATATAAACTAGCAAAGTACGTCTACGCTACGCAGCGGTCCGAGGGGAAGAGGATTATATTTTTGTAGTTTGTATATATTATTATAATTAACGACAACATGCAATACTAATGTTAGACAAACAATATATAGGTGTGAGGGGTGTTCGAAGGTTATGGCAAGGACAGTGGGTTAGGTTAGGTTATCTTCAGACCAAAGCCCACGAGCCGAGAGAGCGAAGCGAGCGAGCCGCGGCAGCGGCCGGCGAGTGGCAGAACCGACTCTAACTTTTATCAAAATTATCAACGAATAAATGGAAACCAGTTGGTTCTGCCACTCGCCGGCCGCTGCCGCGGCACGCTCGCTTCGCTCGCTTGGCTCGTGGGCTTTGGTCTAAAGATAACCTAACCTAACCCACTGTCCTTGTCACTGTTGTGTTTTTATCACAACTAGGTGAGTCGTGACGCTAAAATTGAACGTTATTTTTATTTATATGATGCAGGTTTTTAACGTAATTAATTGTATTCTTTTTTAATTTTTTACCTAAATGACGGGTTTCCGATAATTTTAGTGTCCTTATTACACCATAGCAAACCATATTTATAGTCTTTAAATACAAAAAACGCATAATTTTCAGGTTCCGCGATTATGCTTAATGAATTAACCCCAAATGTTATAATTTTTGCATTAGTTATGTAGCTACGTTAAAGCTTTCTTTTTGTAAAGCTATAATGCTAATTATTAACATCTATATTACATTCAAAGTATCATTAAGTCCGAGTATTTATAGCAATTTTATTAACTTGTTAACCCTTTTTTTTACAGTCAAACAGAAACACAAGATGGAGGAGGAGAAATGTAAACCTCGCATAAGTAGGGAAAATGCTTTGGCAGAGTACCTTATAGCGAAAAAGAAAAAAAAATGACAGAAAATTAGGAAAAGGAGATTTTATTAGCTAAATATATTTAAATTCAACAGGCAAATAATTTATATGTTGTATATTATGTAGCAATTAAATTATAAGAGAGGTAATTTTTTTTAAATTAAGTATAGAATAGAATATGTATATGAGTATGTATATATGAATTAAAACATAATTTTTAATGAAATTGTTTCATTTAAAACTGATTTTAATCTTAAATCATTAGACATAAATATAGCAAAGCTAAATAAAACGAAATCATATCACACAATGCTATCTTTATTTTGGAAATAGTCAATATTTTTATAATTATCTTTGAAAGTAATTATTTATTAGTAATTGCCTTTCAGATGCACATTTTGAAGGAAAGTTATTATTATCAACTATATTATTTTCCTGTGATATTATAATAGGCATTGGATATCTCTGGCTCTATTTCTTCCAAATTCATGCTTCTGGCCATATTATGCAGAATAGCAGAGGCTACAATAATGGCTTGCAATTTCTAGTTTTAATCTGCTTTTCAAATGCCACTACAGAAAATCTTCTTTTCCAGACACCAATGCACCTGCAATAATAATGTTTCACTTATATAATGTTACATTAGATAAAATTACTTAAACTTATAATATAAATATCTATTTATGAATATAAATATCAATTACTTGTCTTTAATTATTACTTTCATAAGCATATTACAACCTAAAAAGCCATAGTATGCATGGTGAATTCTGAACAGTAATACTCTGTATTGGACTATGTATAAGACAAAATATGAACTAATGTCAAGATATACAGCCATTATTACTATCAAAATTCTGTTACACTAAACAAAGCTTACCTCTCTATAGTATTTCTTGTTTTTATATGTGATTCATTATTTAGTTGCTCAGCTGGAGTATTTGGATTGAGTAATGGTGTCAGAAGATAAGGTTTACATGGATAGCCACTATCATCAAGCAACCAGCGATTCCCAAACCCACCTTGTTCAGAATGATCTGTTAAAAATAGTATTTTTATACAATCCAGTGCCATATTCAAATAATAATAAATGTGTCACATATTATTCCTCAATAAACAACCAAATTTAAAATACCTTTTAAATCAGAATGGTTAAATATAGTTGCATTATGAGTCGATCCTGGCCACCGAGCAACAACATTTTGAAACACCAATGAGGCATTGCACACAACTTGGACATTAATAGAGAATGTTCCTTTTGTCTTTCTAAATTCCTCTCCTATGCTGAAATCTGCAAAAAAACATTATTTTTTGTGACCTATAAATAGGTATAGATAGATACTTGATGTGGATAAGTATAGATATACAATAGGAGGATATGTAAATTTAAGTGTGAAATACTTATTAGGTGAATGTATTAATATATGACTGCCATCTATGACACCATGTACTCTGGGAAACCCAGTAATATTATAAAATTCTTGTTGAGTGTGACTTTGTAATATAACAAAATTTGGGTATAATTTTGCTATAGCTTTAGATACATCGGAGACAATACCACTAGCAGATGCTATTAACACTCCAATAAAATCTGCAATAGACACTAGCATGGTACCCAATGCATAGAATAGTAGAGCCAGAAGCAACTGATGAAGGGGAGATATACCATGATTCTTGGAAAAGTTAAAACTTAATTAAAATTTGATATCACAAATGTAGAGGTACTTAAGTTAATATAAACATTAAAATTAATCTCACCTTTTAGATTACATTCCCGCGGAATCACGTTTTGGCGAATTTCTCCTGGTTTTCTTTCGTGTTTTTCTGTTTTCCTGGCTTTGTGTTGTCATTTATCTGTTGGTGTTGGCTATTTTTAAGTTTATTATTAGTGGTAAGTACTTTACTTCATAAATGTCGCAGTCGGTGGGAGAGAAAGTCCCTCCTGATAGGGGGAGACATTCTTTAGGAATGGAAGTGGGCGAATCTCATGCTATTGGCCAAACTAAGGAGAAATTACGGGCTAAACGTTCTTTAGAGGCTCCTTCAAATACCCCCGAGAAAAGAATTTTGCCCCCTTCAGTCTCTATCCAACACACATACACCAGACCTGGATTTGAGGCAAACTCGGATCTCAGGTATTCTGAGTCTGACTCAGGCCCTTTTATTGTTTACGTTACGGGTCCCGATGTGGACCTGCCCAAATCTTCCAACAATATGCGCGCCCTCAAAATAGCCCAAGTTATTTACAACAGCAAAGTCTCAGGGGTTGACGAAATAAAAAACATAGGAAGAAACAAAATTTCTATTTATTTTAAAACATTCTCTGAAGCTAACTCATTCTTATCCCACCCTCTCCTAGAGTTAAATAATCTTACAGCAATAATTCCCCGTTTCCAACTTACCCGTATGGGTGTAATTCATTCAATCCCTCTAGATTGGTCTTTGGAGGACTTGGTTTCATGGACTGAGTGCCGTCCAGAGTCTTCTATAGTAATTAAAGCGAGAAGACTAAATAAAAAAAAACGTGTTGAAGATACAACCTGCTGGGAACCCACTGGTACTGTAGTTCTCACCTTTTTAGGCCAATCCCTCCCAAGCCATGTTTATTGTTGCAACCTCTCTCAACCTGTTGGAACATATACCCTTCCCACTATACAGTGCCTAAAATGCTGTCGTTTCGGACACATCCGTGACAAATGCCGATCTAACTCACGCTGTTCTCGCTGTGCTGGCCCGCATGAAAATGCCACTTGTCAGGTACCTGAGGATAAAATTACTTGTTTGTTTTGTTCTGGTAACCATGCAGCCACTGACTCTAGATGCCCCGAACATGCACGCCAAAGAAACATTAAAGTCATAATGTCCACTGAAAATATTGGATATGTTGAGGCAGCCCGTAGATTTAAACCTGTTCGGACTTCATATGCTGACATTTCCTCAACAGTTCCAAACAAATCTGCCTACATACCCTATCCCTCCCCTAATTCTGTTCCCTCGCCTATGTGCCCTGAACCTTCTCCCAATACTATTCAATCTGCACCAAATTCTTCATATAGGAAAACCATCTATATACATAGAAAACCTAGACAGGAGCTAGGTACAACATATGATCATCTAGCCCATGCTAATATTGTCTCCTCACCACCTTCCTCTTTACCAAATGGTTGTGCTCTTGGCGATAACTCCCCTAATATCTCTACCGCTAATGATAATTTAGTACAAATTTTGTCAACAGCTTTAATTAATATATTTTCTAAATGTGGTGATATACAACCGTACAATGTCATAGATATGCTTCAAAAAATTATTACGTCACTTATAAACTCTTCTATCCAAAATGGCGAAGGTCCTTCAATGGAACTGTCGTAGTGTTAATAATAAAAAACATGAAGTATCTTTTTTAATTAATCAGTTTAATCCTTACCTTTTTGCCCTCTCTGAAACATGGTTGAACCCTGGTTCTTTATTTCGAGTGCCTGGGTTTTCATGTATCCGAGATGATAGATCGGATGGTTGGGCTGGTTGTGCTATTCTTGTTAGAAGAAATATTACATTCTCCCGTTTCACCCTCCCCCCTCACTCCCCAGATATTAATATTGTAGCTGTCCGTTGTCTTAATATAACATTTGTGTCTGTCTACATCCCTTACCCCAATGCTCTCCTCATACAAGAACTTTTCTCCCTCTTATGCCATCTTCCTGTCCCTCTCCTCATTCTAGGAGACCTAAATATCCGCCATACTTTGTGGGGTTCAGCTTCCTGTGATCCTATTGCTCCAGCATTTCTTGATATCTTAAATGATCTAAACTTATGCATCATTAATGATGGAACCCCTACGCGTAGAGTCTCTCCCCTTCAAAATCCGAGTGCCCCTGACCTTACTTTATCCTCTCCCTCCATAGCCTACTCTCTTTCATGGTCTGTTCTTTCTAACTGTTATGGAAGTGACCATCTCCCTATTCTTTGTTCCTTGCCTGATTCTTCACCCCCTCCTGTCACTCCAATCCCTCTCTTGAGATTTAGACTCGCACTAGCTGACTGGCATAAGTTCTCTTCCTTGGTACAAAGTAAATTAAACTCTCTTCCTGATGTTTCTTCTCTGAATTTTACTTCCCTATATGATGAGTATGTATCTGCATTGACATCTGCTGCTGAGCAATCAATCCCCTTAAAAAACTCTGTAAAAAATAAAATTCCCTCCCCTGCTTGGTGGGATTCTGAATGTTCCGCTATAGTAAAAAAGCGCAAAGAAGCGGAGATTAAATTTACCAGGAGCCTCACATATGATAATTACCTAGAATTTCAGAAAGTCTCTGCTTCCTCTAAAAGACTGTTGCGTTCAAAAAAAAAAAAAGGTTGGCAAGCCTTCTGCGAATCCCTTTCTCCCAGGACTCCAGCTTCTATGATATGGAAGAAAATAAAAGCCTTTAGAAAGTCCCAAAGTGACGATAATATTAATTCCAATAATCCATCTTCCTGGCTTCCCAATTTCATGCACAAGCTTGCACCTCCTTTTGTTCCCCTTGAACCTTGTCCCCCCATCAGTTGTTCCCCTTCAGATGAGTTGAATCCCATGAATTCTAAATTTTCCTTTGGAGAACTATGCGCTGCCCTAGATCATCTCCGAGACTCTTCTCCTGGAGTAGACGGCATTACTTATTCCTTTGTAATTCAGTCCTGTGAATCTTCTAAGCATTTTCTACTGAACCTTCTGAATCAGATTTTTCTCTCCGGATCTATCCCAGAGTCTTGGAAAAAGCAAATAATTGTTCCAATATTAAAACCTGGCAAGGATGCTTCAGACCCTGATGCTTATAGACCTATAGCCCTATCTTCAGTCCTTGCTAAAATTATGGAGCATTTAATTAAAAATCGACTCGAGTGGATCGTAGAAAGCAAAGGCATATTAGCCAACAGCCAGTTTGGTTTTAGACGAGGTTTAGGTACAATGGACAGTCTCAGCCTTATTACCTCAGACATCAGATTAGCTTTTTCCCGAAATGAACATGTCGTAGGAGTCTTTTTAGACATAACGTCTGCATACGACAACGTCAACCTTCAAATACTCAGGCAGAAGCTGCACAATCTGAGTATCCCCCCGAGGATTGTCAACATTGTTTCCAATATGTTCATGGAGAGATCAATCTCCGTCCGCGTTTCGGGAATCGACTCCCCCCCGCGTCTTGTATGGAAAGGTTTACCCCAAGGCTCTGTCCTCAGCCCGATCCTCTATAACATTTATACGGCTGATTTAGAATCTTCTGTAAGCTGCTTTTGCAAAGCCCTTCAGTATGCCGATGACATTGCTCTATATGCCACTTCTGACTCTTTCAGTGATGCTTCAAACCGTATCAATTCTGCTCTTTTTTATCTTAACTCATGGCTTTCAGAGCACGGTTTGTCACTTTCTGCTTCAAAAAGTTCGGCTGTAATATTCTCCCGCAAAAGAGATATTCCTGCCCTAGACATTCACATTAACAATCATCCAATCCAAATTGCTAACTCTGTTAAATTCCTAGGTGTCTTCCTCGATGCCAAACTTTCAGGCCTCCCCCATCTCAATTATATTTGCGCAAAAACAGAAAAAAACACTAACGTAATTCGAGCCCTGTCAGGTGTTAGGTGGGGATCTCACCCCTATTGTCAGAAGCTGCTTTATAATGCCATCATCCGCAGCCATTTTGACTATGCCTGCTTCATATTGGAACCCTGCAGTAAATCCGCTCTCATGAAACTGGAACGCATACAAGCCAAATGCCTCAGAATCATCACAGGCGCAATGAAATCTTCTCCAATAAATGCCCTTCAGGTTGAGTGTGTAGACCCTCCTCTTGCTCTTCGCAGGCAGCTTCTGTCGGACAGATTCTTTTATAAAGTGATAGAGCTCTCAGATCATCCCCTTCTAGGTATCTTAGATCAACTCCTTCAAATATCGTTCACATCTAGTTATTGGACTCACAAATGTCTTCCACTTCTTATAAATTCGTATAAGAAACTAGTAGATCTCCCTCTTGGCATTTTCCAGAATTATAAAAATCCTGTTTTTGAGTCTAGTTTTGAAAGCCTTATTTATAAACCTAATGTTATTCTAAATCTAGATATTCACAAAAATTCTCCAGATGCTAATCAATTATTTTGTAAAATTACGCAGGATCGTTGGCCAGACCACCTTCAGTTTTTCACCGATGCATCACGGCTATCTCAAAATGGCCCTGTTGGTTCAGCTATTTGGATTCCCAAATACAAAATTATTTTAAATTTCAAAATTCCTCCTCCTAGTTCTGTGTTCACTGGCGAATCAATCGCTATTCTAGAAGCCGTCCTTTATATTGAATCCCATAACATAAGTAAATCTATCATTTTTACTGATTCCTTAAGCTCCCTACAGGATATCTCAAAATTACCTTTGCATGCTAAACATAACTTTGTCATCTCCCTAAAAATAAAGGAAGCCCTCTTTCGTTGTCACTCGTCTGGTTTAGATATAGTACTTGCCTGGATCCCAGGTCACTGTGGAATTGGTGGAAATGAGATTGCCGACTGTTGCGCCAAGGAAGCTGTCTGTTCGGGTAGTAACAAATATAATAAATGCTTTCCCCACGATTTACGTTCTCTCGGGCGGCCCCAGATGTTTGAGACTTGGAATGGTATCTGGCAACAGTCCCGTCTGACTGTTGGCAGATACTATGGTAGTTTGCAACCAACATTACGTCCCAAACCTTGGTTCTTCAACTATAGAAAACTACCCAAAAAAGTTATATCAACTATAATTCGCCTGCGTCTTGGCCACTGTTGCTGTCCTGTATTTCTTGCAAAATTAAGAATTCGCGATAATTCTCTCTGTGAGTGCGGCTTAGCTGACGGCACTGTCCATCACATTTTTTTCGAATGTCCCAAAATAGAAAAACCATTTCGAGGAATAGTGTTCCTAATCATTTCTGTCTAGTTAAAATTCCAAAAAACGTACGATTTCCTTGTATTTTGTAAGAAATGCGTTTGACCTTTATTTGACCTTACTAAATCCTATGACGTCATTAACATCTGGTGAAATGCATATGAATACCGTAGCCATTCAGTTTTAAAACACAAAACGACCGACATTTTCCTTTTTATGTCATTGTGATGTCATACAACATAACATAAACAAACATTTCATTCGACGTATTCCAGTATAAAATTATGTAAATTAGCTCTTCAAACCAATATTTAGCAAATATCTGTATACTAAATACTTAAATATGATCTTAAACTAAAAGTCAAAGAAAAGTGCATTATATAAACGAGCGTTTTCGTAAACTGCGGTTGGAACAAAAATAGCCTGTTTACCAATAAGAAGATCATCATAGTGGACGAAAAGTTTAGTACGGTAATACGGCTTACGGCAGAAGTTAATGCGTCCAGCCTTCTGTACACAATGCCCAGCGCATTCATCATCAGGGAAGTGTAATGGTTTGATGAGGTGTTTCCTATGAGGAGGTCACTTCAACGCGCAACATTTCCTTAATCACATATTGGAAGCAACGATTTAACCATTAAGTGATACTCTATTCGCTGGATAGCAGTGGATTTTCCAACAGAACTCTGCACCCTCCCATAAAGCTAAGTCTATCTAAAATTGGTTGCAAACCGATTTGCCGGGCTTTGTTCAGAGTGAAGATTGGCCATTGTTGAACTCTGACTTGAATTCTTTGGATTATTCTTTATGAACTGGATTAGAGTTAATGGCATACAGAAAATTTACTAGAATCTGAATTTATCTCAAGCGAGCCCATATCAATAAATCAAAAATGATTCCTATTGAAAAGATTTGAACCACCCTAGACGAATGGCCCACACCTTTAAAGCTTATTAATTAATTATTTGAAAACAAGGATGGCTATTTTGAATAACTTAATTTTATATATACATAAATCTAGATGTTAGTAGTTATAATTCATGTAAACAATTATGAATATTTAACATTCCTCCATAAAATATTTCAGTTTTATTTTGTCTGAAGACTTATGAACATAGAAGGTAATAACTATACAGCTTATGAGTTCACATTAAGAGTTATAAGAATTCGATGATTTTCTATACTGAAAGCAAACTATTGTGAGTTATAAATATGTGAGTGCCTTGTATTTATATATGAATTGATTGATACATCTTTTGACTTGTTATTTTGTAAGATGAAATATTAAATAACTTTTAGCAGTTAAACTTGTTTATTTACTTAAAACACTTATTAATAATAATTTAGGACATATAATCTTTTCAGAAATGTTCGGTTTTATCCATTTCTTTTTTCTGCAGGCTAGTATTTGGTATTTTCTAACACTCGGATTATGATGAGCATTTGGTATTTTCTCTATGTTTTTAAAGTTTTCATGTAAACTGCAGTGCATAACTCATATAAAGTTCTATATTCAAGCATAACCCTTGCTTGTACAGAAAAGTTGTTGTTGCTAGTTCTTTCCGGATGACCTGAAAAAACAATTGATATAAATTGTCTGTTTAATGATTTGCATAGTCATTATTTAACTCATAAATCTACATATTAGTAACTATGTTACACATCAAGATTATTAAGATAGATAAGATATTATTAAGAGATTTACAATGAATAAGGTGTTTGTCACAAATGTTCATATTCCATGAAATCCTTCAAGCTTTAGAATATGTGCTCGTTTAGTCACTTTTTAAGCTGTATGTGTAAGTGAATATATTTAAAACTACTGGAGAGTTTAATATTTTCTGGTAAGTTGTTGTATATGGTCAGACCTATAAGATACCTTAGAAATCAAACACACTATATAATGGTCAGGACAGTGGTGCAATCCTATGTCTGTTCTTTTATTTGTATGTATTTATATGAGATACTTTACTTGTATTATAAATTAATATGAAAGTAATATAGGTTGTTGGTTATTTGATTGTACCATATTATCAAATAAGTAATTAATATTATATTAATCGTTTTCTAATAATCGGTCAGTTTCTAATAAATTAGTGACATTTTTGAATAAAACACGTGCACATCTATCATCATCTATCAATTAAATAAGTAATTAACATTACTGGTTTTATTACATGGATGAAATTTACAGACAGTAATAGTAATAAAATACACAGGTTCTAAAAGGAAGTAGCGGCGTCTGATGGAATCTTGATATAGACGAACAGGATGAATTTAGACACGTTCGCAAAACTACTTACATCAGGATTTTAACTCTTATTTCTCCAATATTATATACTGGAAGCTATGTACTCGAATAACATCACATTGTCAACTTTAGGTACACTTTTACAAAGTTGACACTCGTATGCGATAATCCGGCCATGTTTACAAAGAAAATATTTAATATGTTTTCAATAATAAAACTCTTCACTTTTTTGTCGCATGATTCCAGAATTATTTTCTAAGGACGAAATGAATTGTAATTAATAATATTAGAATTCAGAAATGTCTCATTAACCGGTGATCTAAAGCCGATATACCCAATGTTGCCAGGTTGCTAATAGTGAAATCACTAAAATTTTGAATTTTTATAAATACACAAACGTGTGTGTATGAAACTAACTCCCAACGCATTGATTTAAAAAAGGCTTTATCGAACGTCGCAATGATTTTTGAAGTTAAAAACTTCTGTAGGCACTTTTTGGGTGAGGAAAATGCACTGAATTCCCGTGACCGTCACTCTGAGATACTAAGTTTTTACCTCTGAAGTGCCGTCCCAACATCTGAGAGATTTTTAAGTCTTACTAACGACCCCACCCTCCTCCCTCAATTGAAACTGACAATATAACCTTTTTATTCTAACTGCATTGACAACATCATTGGATAATAAATCATGTATAGGCACCAGAAATTAAAAATGATAACCTAAATGTGATACCAAATCTAATTTTATATTTTAATGGTCGAATGTTTTATTCGCGAAAAGAATATTTTATTACAAATAAAGAAAGTAATGTCATTGCGATGTCTAATATAATAACTGGATTTTTTGCCTGGTAATCAATGAATGGTATTAAATTATAGCTGTATATTATTCAATATAAGCTCTGTAAGATTGATTTTTCACTAAAGGTCACTTTAAATAATTTACCGATAACTTTAGAAAATAATAATGGTTGAACACGAAAAATTATAAACATAGCGACAAAATTGCTAAGCAGGCCACACTAAAATGATCAAAATAGATCCTTGAGGGACTCCTCTAGTTAGATGTAAGGGATCTGATGCCACAAATGTTCCATCTGTTTTTTTTATTTCAACTTTTTGCTTCCTTTCTGTTAGATAACTACGGAACCAAAGAACAGTTTCATTTGTAAATCCATAATATGATAGCTTGGACAGAAGTAAATTTGTGTTAATTGCATCAAAAGCCCGTGAGTAGTCTAGCAGAACAAGTACCGTACCCTGCCCTTGATCACGAGCTTCAGTAATGTTTCCTACCACATCACATAAAGCAGTTGCTGTGCCACATCCCTTCCTGAACCCAGATTGAAGATCAGGTAATATATTATTTATTTCTAAGTATTCAACAACCTGTAAGTAGACCACCTTTTCCAGAACTTTGGAAAGACATGGTAATATGCTTACAGGGCGCAGATCCTTGTAACTGACCGGATTATTCTTTTTGGGGATTGGGCGTATGACAGCCTGTCGCCATAGACAAGGAAATTTGTTTGCTGTAATAGATTGGTTTATAATATTGGTTATTAATTTAAGGGAAGTTGGCAGTGTTAATTTAATCATTTCGAGACTTATTCCATCTATTCCAATTGCGTTTGATTTAAGTGAATTAATAATTTTTAGTATTTTATCCTCAGAAACTGTTTGTAAAGAGAACCTTGTTTGACCATACTTCTGATTATCAAAATGTATAAACTTCTCGATGCTCACAGTGTTTTCTCCAGGTACTTCCAGAAAAGCTTCATTCATGCCACCTGGGTCATTAAAATGGACCGGGAGTATCTTTTCTGTATGTGATTGAAGTATATTTGATTTTAAATTTTTCCAAAGTACTTTAGCATTGTTTATATTATTATTTATGTGTTGTGTAAAATATCCTTTTTTTTCATTATGTAGTGCCTCTGCCGATAAATGCTTAAGATCTAAATAATATTGTTTGTGACTTTCTGTTTTGGTTTTATTATATCTACTCTTAGCTTTATCTCTAAGTTTAAACATCAATTTTATATTATCTGTAATCCATGGAGTTGGAGGTGTTCTAAATACTTTACTCTTTATTGGGGCATGCAAGTCAAATAAAGTAACAATATAGGACGTTAGTGTATATACCTTAACATCTAAATCAACTTCGTCACATATATATTGCCAAGGTAATAATTTCAAATCATGGTTAAATAGGTCCGGTATTATATTTTTAAAAGCCCGATATGTTACCAAACGTGGTGTAGGTTTATCTTTTTTAATATTAGTCTCACACGTTATAAAACAGTGGTGGTTAAGCTCACTTATATGATCCACCTCTGTTGTGTATGAAGTAATGTCTGTGCAAATTATGTCTATTAAAGAGGAACTTAGACTTGTATAGTGTGTAGATGTATCAACTATTTGTTGCAAATTGAAGTGGTTGAAAAATTCCTGAAGTCTTTTAGAGTTAAAGCTATCCTTTTCTAACAAATTTACATTGAAGTCCCCTAATATTATTATATTATTGTAAGGTGCCAGCGCAACCGCGCTCTCACTTATTCCATTAAGAAATCTTTCCAGGTCAAACCACGGTGGTCGATATGCAGTACCTATCAAGATGTTTTTACCATTAAATTTTAAGGACATCCAGAGTTGTTCAACGTCTGGATGATCCGGATGTGTTCTCATTCTTGTATGTATTTCATTTTTAACATAAAAATCAACTCCTCCTCCTCGGCCCCCGCATATAGATTGCGGACGCGGTATGTGTCTGAGTCGATATCCTGGAACATGAGGCGCTCGACCCTCCTCTCCTGGACGCAACCAGGTCTCATTTATTGCCATGATATCGACAGAATGTTTATTCATAGCGAGTATAAACTCATCATGATTTGTCCCAAGAGATCCTGCATTTAATAATCCAAACTTTATATTTTTGTTTGAAATCATTTATATATGTAACAAAGAGAATATAAATAAATATAAAGTTTCCAATAGATATAGTTATGAAGTGTATTAAACACATTTAAATATCACCCCTATATTTTTTATTTTATTTTTTAGACAAAATTTTTAATTTCTATTTTTTTATGATACAACATACAAAAATACATACAACCCTAAATTTTTATCTCTCTACGATCAACCCCTATTTTATATTTGTTAATTATAAACTTTAATTTTTTTGGCAAGATTTTTAATCTTATTTTGTCATGACTTAGAATAAAAAAATTATATTACTGTTTTAGATTCACAATTAAAACCGGTAGGTGGCGCTGAGATCGGGTTCTGGAATCCTCCTAATCACCGGGAGCGATTTTGGTGATTTTGTTTTTGTGTGTTTGAATGGGTACCCGGATGGTTTAGATTCGCAATTAGAACCGGTACGTGGCTCTGGGATCGGGTTCTATAATTTTATTTTTTAAAGGCAGGACAACGTCTGCCGGGGCCGCTAGTATGAATTATATAAGTATAGGTATATTTTGTGATTAGTAGATATAACATACATAATATAGGTATTTGCTTGGTGTTGACCAATCAACAGTATGAGATATTTTTCTGGGCGGCGTATAAATTTCAAAATTAATAAAAACAAAAAAACATACAATGGTTGATAACGAAAATCATTGCGTAGAAACCACAATAGGACCAATATTGTTGATAACATCGTTTTCGACCCGAATTCGAACCACCGGATCACCCTGCTTACGACGTGCAAGGATACGGCCGCGTTTCGTCCAGACAAACTGCCACCCGTACTGCCGTCCTGCATCGCGTGCCAGGCGAAATAACTGCCGATTAGTTCTCGTTATACGTTCATTAATGTAAAAGCGCTGTACCTTTCCGGCTATAATGTCACCTGTGTCTGCGTTACGCCGGAGTCTGGCGCTGTGTAACAGCTCGTCCTGGACGTCACGTCGTGTCATGTGCACCACGAGAGCGCGAGAGCGCGGCTCCGTGGATCCTTCAGGGTTTGTTGCGTTGAGGAATCGACTGCCTATTCTTTCAGCGCTGACGATGTCCCGACTTTCTAATTTTACACCTAGCTTCCCTGCAACAGACACAATGAGGTGTATGGGGTTCTCACCTTTCTCTTCTGGAATATTTCTTATTTCTAAATCATTTCCAAGAAGATCCTGGTCACGGTCATTTAGGTCCGCTTTGAGCTGGTTAATGATCCCATTCACATCAGGTGGTACTTCCTTTTGTGCTAAGGAACGGTTCTCCAAGGCCTCCATCCGCGTTTGTAGTTCATCAATACGGTTAACACACGAGTGCACCTCGATCTTCAACTCTGAAATTTCCTTTCGGAAACTTAGGAGATCGCGGCGCATCGCACGCATCTCCTCCATTAGGTCTTTATTAGTGAAGTCCGTTGGGTCAACCTCTACCCTCTGCATCGATAATGTGGGACTGCTGTCAGACTGACTAGCGTCTTCATTGTCGACAATGACCTGACACTCGCAGGTGTGCCA